>CM031607.1:55777661-55782661 GCA_018398815.1 Conus ventricosus | reverse complement strand
TCTTTCAAACAACTGAGTTTTTTTTTTCCTTCTGATTCTTCAATCATCATAAAAATAAAATCAAAGATCATGGTCTATGAAACTCTTTTCAATATAGAAGGAAAAGTCTGCCTGAATGTTGATGTAGATAACGTAGTGTTTATTTAATCTAAAACCTTTTAAAACATTAACTCATTATGAACAAGGAAGCTTTAAATCACATACACACAACATCTTTTGCAGTTTCACATGTTTCGTAATTTTGGTAAGTTCCACATGTTTGGTAATTTTGCCATTATCGTTAGGCAGATTGTTACAAGATGTAGAGTCACGTCTTAGGAATGCAGGGTATGATGATGGGATTCTTGCTGTTTATGTACATCTTGCAGAATCATGGTCCGGTGCTGACACATGGTGGACAGCCAGGCCAAACAACGGACTCTACAGACTTTGAATTTCTTGCCAATGGTGGACCTAGAATGGAACAACTTCTTAAGGAGTGTAAAGCACAAATGCAGCCTACCTGTCTATGTATATGTATTACACAGAGAGAGACACACAGAGAGAGAGAGAGAGAGAGAGAGAGAGAGAGAGAGAGAGAGAGAGAGAGAGAAGAGAGAGGGGCGTGAGAGAGAGAGAATAAACAGGTAAACAGACAGACTGACTGACAGACAAAACAACTGAGACAGGTGCATGCAATTTGTCCATCTTAACACTCACACACACTTACATATGCGCATGTGTTCCTGCAAACTGAATTAAACCGCATGCTCAAAACAGCTAAAAAAATATTTTAAAAAGACCCATCAATTCGTTTGTTTGTTTACAGAAAAAAAAAACATAGCACAAGAAGTTTGGGTCAGGAACACAAATGTACCCATATCAGTTCTGAGTTTCATTCCCAACTCCTCTAATCATCTATTAGCCTCAACAAGCTGGACCCCAACCTCTCACAAACCATTCAACTCCAGAAAGAGTGTCTCTCATCCTCTGAAAGACAGGCTCCATCAAGGGCCATCACTCTGCTGCCAGCTTCCGGATCTCTCACGATCTGACCCAACGACGACAACGACTCTGTTAACGACAGAGAAACATTTCCGGTGCTAGGAAGCCGTCTGTCCGGTCGGCCGGCGATTCTTTCTGAGCACATTACTCTTCACCGAATGTTGGCTCTGTCTGGCTCGCTTTCTCCCTTTCGGTTTCGGCACGGTTTCGTTGGATGTTTCGTTTCGTCCACTGTCGCCATTTTCCTTTACAAATGGGTTGTCTCTCTTTCCTCCACTCATGCACTAAGGTAAAAAATTCACTAGATTCAGTCTCATGGACCCATCTTGCAACATCTCAACATGCAATGATTAACTAGAAAGGCATGTTTTTTGGTGTGTTTTTGTGCTTTGTGTTTGTCTGTGTTTGCGTTGCTTTTGTAATTGCTGGATTGAAACAGGAAATTAACAAAATGGTTATTAGGACTCTCTCTCTCTCTCTCTCTCTCTCTCTCTCTCTCTCTCTCTCTCTCTCTTTTCTCTCTTCTCCTCTCTCTCTCTCTCTCTCTCTCTCTCTCTCTCTCTGAGATGGCAGCCTGATATGGCTTCTCATGGTCAGCTTGGATGTGAACAACACGAATGAATCTCTCTCTCTCATCTCTCTCTCCCTCTTTCTCTCTCTCTATATATAATTCTCTCTCTCTCTCTCTCTTCTCTCTCTCTCACACACACACACACACACACACACACACACACACACACATGTACACACACACATACCGAATGTATGTACATACCTGGGAGCCATCATTTAGTAGATGACCATTATACATCGATCAGTGATATCATAAAGGTGACAGAAAGAACAGAGAAGACGCAATAATATTATATTGCCGGGGAATTAGCTATACAAGACTCTTTTTTTCCTTCTCACAAAGCGGACTTAGCTATTGCAACAAAATTAACATCTACGTGTGACTCCCCTGACCCATTTTGAAAACGGAATCTAATTATTTCCTTTAGCAAAAATATGTCCATAATGACCGAAAATTCAAAGTCTGGAATAAGGCAGGAATCAAAATGTCACCATTGTGCCAAAGAGAAGAGTACTAAATTTGAGCCATACTTCAGATTGTCTTTTACTTTGTTTGTCTGTTTGTTTTTGTTTGTTCGTTTGTTTGTTTGCTTGTTTTATTTATATCACTACATTTCTAATTAATTCAGGCGTTCTTTTCTCCCAAAACAGACATGAATGTGCAGAATATAGGTAACAAATTAGGACAGACAGACAGACAGACAGACAGATATACAAACAGACAAACAGACAGGCAGGCAGGCAGGCAGACAGACAAGAAAAGAAATGAGAGAGAAGAACGCAATTTTTGTATCAGCAGACATTCATAATTCATAAACACTTGCATACGTTCATCCATGCCTTCGAACTGAATAAAATTTACCAAAAAGGAAAAAAAATAAATAACAATTTTTTAAAATCAATCAGACAATCCTGGACTATTCGTTTGTTTACATGAAATCCACCCAGAAAAAGGCCGCGTATGGAACAAACAAACTCATCAGTCTTGAGTTTCATTCTGAACTCCTCCTCAAATAACTGATTACCCTCAACAAGCTCCACAGCAAGCTCTCAGACTGTTGTAGAAATCAGTTCCCCCAACTCCAGGAAGAGTAGCTCTCTATCTCTGAAAGCCAGGCTCCATCAAGGCCCATCACTCACGTGCCAGCATCCGGGTCTCTTACGATCTGACCCAACGACGACAACGACTGTGTTAACGACAGAGAAACATTTCCGGTGCTAGGAAGCCGTCTTTCCCGTCGGCCAGCGATCCTTTCTGTGCACATTAGTCCCCTTCTTATGTTGGCTCTGTCTGGCTCGCTTTCTCCCTTTCGGTTTCGGCACAGGTTCGTCCTCTGTTTCATTTTGTATACTGTCGCCATTTTCCCTAGCAGATGGGTTATCTCTCTTTTCTCCACTAATACACCAGGGTATGAATTTACTAGGTTCAGAGTCTAATGGATCCACCTTGCAACATTTCAAGAGGAATAATTAACAAGAAAGGCATATTTTTTCTCTCTCCTGTAGACAACAGTATGTGTGCGTGCATGTGTGTGCGTGTGTGCGTGCGTGCATGCGTGCGCGCGCATTTGTGTATATATGTGTAAGTATGTGTGTGTTTGTGTGTTTGCGATTTTTTTAAAAATCATTGTTGGATTGAAATAGGATTCTAGCAAAATGATAGTTAAGAGCTACTCTCTCTCTCTTTCTCTCTCTGTCTCCTCCTCCTCCTCCTCCTCCTCTCTCTCTCTTTCTCTCTGTCTCCTCCTCCTCTCTCTCTCTCTCTCTCTCTCTCTCTCTCTCTCTCTCTCTCTCTCTCTCTCTCGTATCTAATATATGTACATACTAGGGTTACGTTTTTTTATGAGAAGACCGTTGTAATTTGAACAATTACATTATAAAGGTGACAGAAAGAATAGAAAAGAAACAGTAATACTTAAATTGCAAGGGAATTAGTTATACGAGTTTCTTTCTTTTTTCTTTTGTCTTTTAACAAAGTGGACGTGGCCACCGCAATAATATTAGCCTCTACGTGTTAAATTCTTCTGGAAACAAAATTAATAGCGGTGTTTGTAGTCAGGTCACTTAATGAAGGATTAGATAGAAAAAAACTATCTGTCACTCAGAAAGAAGGAATTATAATACATATTCCCAAACCAGATAAACCTAAGTAATGCATAAAAAAAAGAAAAAAAAAACTGGCAACCCATCACATTATTGAATTTTGAATATAAAACTGGGTCAGCATGCATAGCAGCCATAATGAAATCAGTTCTGCCAAGTTTAATCAGTGAAGATCAAACTGGATTCATATATGGAAGATTTATCAGAGACAACATTAGACTTATATACGATGTAATATACCATTTAGATAAAGAAAATCTTCCAGGGTTGCTGTTATGAGTTGACTTTGAAAAAGCTTTTGATACCATTGACTAGAATTCTATGTTCAAAATACTAAGGGCCTCTGGATTTGGAGATGAAATTTGTGACTGGGCAGAAGTATAGAAACACTAAGGCAATTGTAATAATAAATGGACAAGCGTTAGACTGGTTGAAAATCAATATGGTTGTAAACAGGGTGATCCTATCTAGCTGTATTTATTTGTGTTATGGGTAGATATTTCAGCAAATATGATCAGACAAAACAAAAATATCAAGGTATTATTTGCAGAAAATACCGAACATAAAATTACACAATTTGCTGACGATACACATATTTGACAAAACGGAGATCAATTATCTTTTGAAAAAAAACAAAAAAATCATGGAAAATTTTGGAATGATAACAGGTTTGAATGTGAATTATGAGAAGACATTTGCTATTTGGCTAGGACTGTAAAGAAAGCCAACAACAAAAAATATGCCACATCTCAGGTTGGAATGGAATCCTCCGAAATTTCAGGAATTAGGAACGTGGTTCACAGAGCTGACAGACAGCACACCTATGAATTTTACTGAAACGTTCTCAGAATCAAAACAGTTTTACAGAGTTTGGGTCAAAAGAATTCTAACGCCACCAGAAAAAATAGCAATTTTGAGATCTTTAATACTATCCAAAATTGTGTACTTGTGGACACTTCTTCCGATCCCACCAGACGAATTCTTGGAGACATTGCGCCTTCTCTGTCTAAAATTTGTATGGAGTAAGAAGACAGAATTAGTAGCACGGAAAGGAATAGGTGATGGAGGCGTTGGATTTCTAGACTTAAACTATTTTATGCAAGTTGAAATTGAAATTAAGATGGATGAGGAAATTAAGGACAACAAATCACAAATGGAAAAGGATTGTAACTTTTTTTAATACCCGAATGTATCAAAACTAGGAAAACTCGGACCGAATTGCCTTTTTACTCTGGACGAGAAAAACCTGTTTAGAAAGACACGTTTCAAGCTTATAAAACATTCTTCTATAAAATTCAATCTTCTAACCCATCTGGCAATCTAGCAGAGTCATTTTTCAA
>CM031607.1:55769163-55771663 GCA_018398815.1 Conus ventricosus | reverse complement strand
GACTCTGTTAACGACAGAACAGCATTTCCTGTTTTACAGAGTGGTCTGTCAAATCTGCCAGCGATACTTTCTGTGCACGTGACTCTGTCTTACCTCCTGACGTCGGCTCTGTCGGCTCTACTTTGTCCCTATCGATGTCAGCCAAGGTTTTGTGCGCCGTTTCGTTTCGTTTGCTGGTGCCATTTTCCCTGGCAGGTGGGCTGTCTCTCTTTGCTTTGTTGATGCACTGGGCTACAGATTCACTGCATCCAGAGCGCAACAGGCCATCTTGCTACATTCCAAGAGACTGACTGATTCGAAAGACGTTTTTTTTTTCTTTAGTTTTGTTTTGTTTTGTTTTCAGTGTTTTTAATGGTGCGCGCATGTGTAAGTGCAGGTGTGTGTGTGTGTGTGTGTGTGTGTGTGTGTGTGTGTGTGTGTGTGCGTGCGTGCGTGCGTGCGTGCGTGCGTGCGTGCGTGCGTGCGTGCGCGCGTGTTTGTGTGTGTGTGTACGAGTGAGTGAGTGTGTATGTGTGTGTATATGCGCGTGCATGCGTGTGTGCATGTGTGCGACTGTGTGTGTGTATGTGTGTGTGCGTGCGTGTGTGAGTGAGTGAGTGAGTGAGTGAGTGAGTGAGTGAGTGAGTGAGTGAGTGAGTGAGTGAGTGAGTGTGTGTGTGTGTGTGTGTGTGTGTGTGTGTGTGTGTGTGTGTGTGTGTGTGTGTGTGTGTGTGTGTGTGTGTGTGTGTGTGTGTGTGTGTGTGCCTGATAGCCGAAAACGTACAGATTGAAGAAAGTCTCGTATCAGCCAGCAATCAACATTTGGCTGTCTTACAAAGACAAAAAAGCAAACAAACCCAAAATAACAACCAAAAAGAAAAAGAAAAAAAAAGCCACACATTTTGAGCCGCGTTTCTGAATGACCTTTACCTTACAGTTTTTTTGCCTCATATGAGTTCATTTTGCATTAATTCAGGGGTTTCCGGGTTTGTTTGTTTGTTTTTAAGCAAGGACTGCGTCTGCAGACAACCACTGAGAGAGAGAGAGAGAGAGAAGAGAGAGAGAGAGAGAGAGAGAGAGAGAGAGAGAGAAGAGAGCAGACAGACAGACAGACAAACAGATAGACAGACACACACGACACACACACACACACACACACACACACACACACACACACACACACACACACACACAGACCTACAAAGTCATGATGGGATGGCTGTCTTTTAGCATCTACCACAATGATAAACCCTGTCCAAACAGGGGATGTCACGATCTGTGAGTCCTTTGTTCTCATGGGACTAACTAGTTTAGTTACTGAATTCAAGGAGTGTAAAAACATATACAGCCGACAGAAATATATCAGTATATGAAGGAGCACAATCTATACTGAGAGAGAAGGAAAGACAAGGTCAATTATATAATTTCAGTGCGTAACACACACACACACACACACACAACACACACACACACACACACACACACACGCACGCACGCACGCACGCACACACACACACACGCACGAAACCATGTTTGTGTGCATGCGTATGTGTGTGCATGTGTATGTAGAGAGACAGACAGACAGAAGATAGATAGATAGATAGATAGATTAGATAGATAGATAGATAGATAGATAGAGAGATAGATAGATAGAGAGACAGATAAATAAATGGATAGATGAATTGACAGATGGGTAGATTGACAGATAGACAGCTAATTGGCTGGCTGGCTGGCTGGCTGGCTGGCTAGATACTGACAGAAGCACGTCCATTCAAACTAATTGATGCACAAATAAGAATATGAAAAGCAATTTTTTAAAAAGTTAACCAAATCATTTTCAATTTTAGCCTGCTTTACATGGCAGACCATTGCGCTTTCCTCCTCATCTTATCATTCCCTCTGCCCCTCTCGTCCCTCCTGGCATGACATGCCCACCCCACCCCAAGAAAGGCAACAGAGGGGTAGGGTATTAAAAGGAAATTGGGGGGGGGGGGGGGGGGGGGGACACATTGGGACATATGATTCGAGTTAGATTTTCAACTCCCCCCCACTAACCATCTATCACCTTGACATGCTCTTCAACACATTTTCAGTACACTGCGCAGTGCCTGTTTTGGAGAAATTAAAACCCTCATGGCCTAAAAGCAAGGCGCTATCAAAGACCATAGCCACGATCTGACCCAACGACAACGACTCTGGTAACGACAGAGAAACATTTCCGGACCTAGGAAGCCGTCTGTCTGGCCGGCCGGCCATTCTTTCCGTGCACCCTTCTCTTCCCGCCTCCCCCAGTGCTGGGGCTGTCTGGTCCCTTTTCTCCCTGTCGGTGTCGGCCCGTCTGGTTTGGTCTTCTGTGGCCATTCGCCCTTGACGGATTGTCTCTCTGTCCGCCACTAATGTACCGGGCTGTAAATTCACTACATTCACAGTCTGATAGGTCCATCGTGCTACATTTCAAGAGATTATAATCAAAATGATTAACAGGATATACTTTTTTCTTTGTTTCTTTCTTTCTCTATTT
>CM031607.1:55761663-55764163 GCA_018398815.1 Conus ventricosus | reverse complement strand
CATCATACATCATCATCATCTCTCTCTGTTTCTGTCTGTCTGTCTGTCTCTGTCTGTCTGTCTCTCTCTCTCTTCTCTCTCTCTCTCTCTCTCTTCTCTCTCTCTCTCTCTCTCTCTCTCTCTCTCTCTCTCTCTGTTGGTAGTCGTCAGACAATTTCTTACTTCGTCAAACAAAACCCCGTGAATAAATGAGGAACGAGCAGACATTCGGCAAAAGCCGTAACGTCAAAGACATTCTGAAGTGTGTCTCATCTCGATGGGAGAGCGACGTTTTGATTGCTAAATTACTCCAGATTTTCTTCCTGCTTTGAATTTTTAGCCATAATGTTGTTTTTTTTCTAACTGAAAATGGAATCATATAACATTTTCCAAGTGCCTTTAGGGATCCACACACGGAAGCTAATCATTGTAATAGTTTCGTCGACTTAGTTAAAGGTAAAAAATAATCTTGTGTCATTAATTTCCTAGTGAATCAGATTTGACTCCTTTTTTTAAACTTTCAATCGACTCTTTTTATCTTATTGTCGACATTATGACGTTTTCGGAGCTTGTGTTACACAGACATGCACATGCACATGCAAGAGAGAGAGAGAGAGAGAGAGAGAGAGAGAGAAGAGAGAGAGAGAGAGGAGAGAGAGAGAGAGAGAGAGAGAGATTCCAACTTCTTTGACTGTAGAGTACAACAACATATTATTCAATATCAACTTTCACATCCTTTAACTGCAGACGCACGCCTTTTAAATGCCTTATATAGATACATGCATACATTTTTCAGTATTTGTTTTATTATTTCCCATCAGTAAAGCCACATTGAAGAGACACGGATTTGCATAACATTTTCGTGAAATGTATTCTTGCCGAAGGTCATAGAGACTAGTGCAGCAAATCAATATGTACTTCATATTCTTTTGCATCTCTACACAAATGGCATGTCACAAAATTAGCTGATACCTGATCATATCGGTCCCGATGTATTACAATGTCTGTTACTCCGCATCGAAACTTTGTTAGATAACATTTGATATGTCTGTCGACATCAATTAAAAGATACCTTTCACAACTCCTAGATGAGTTGAATGTAGGCCTACTATACAAAGAAAACCGGTCACTTCCTTGGATATGTTCATTTCAGTTTTGCCATCGGTAATCAATCAGCCTTTGGCGAAATTCATGCAGAAATGCACTGACATTTCCAACCCCTTGATTGAACCATAGAGTTCCAAATCCATTCTGATATAATGTTCTCGAATCCTTGAAACCCATGTATATTTACCATGTGAGTCTAACCACATAAACATCTTGTAAGCTTTCACCGGCAGTCTATTTCCATCCATACGTAATATCTTAAGCCAATATCTAATACACTGAACGGACGTATTTACATAAACAGGGTGGCGCCCTGTCTCTCCATACACTAAATCGTAAGGCGTTTTAAGCTGTACTCCTAAAAATTTCTTCAACGCAAATAAATGGACCTTTTCAACATGGGCAACTTTATCAAGTCCCCATATTTCAGCACCGTATATAGCAATAGGTAGAACCTGATTATCAACTTTTTAAAAAAATAGAAATACTGTGATTGAGTTATTCTTAAGCATGTGCAACGTATGCATGATACACAGCAAAACATTTTTTGCTCAGTAAAATTTCAAAATGGAGTGACTGATGGCGGCGAACGAAGTAAAATTTAGAAATTAATAGAGTTTGTTTCTTACCGCCAATGACATTGACAAACTAAGCACATGACAAGACACGATGCATTTCAACCACTTGGGTCTTCTTCAGGCGAAAAAATAAATCACATTTAACATTTGGGACAGTACAAAAAAAAGAAGAAAAACGAAAAAAAAAAAAGAAGAGGACGAAAAATGACTCATCTGTTGTTGTCCATGTGGTGGGGAAATAGCCGGTAGGCGGAAATGACATGGGGGATTATGGGAGAGGAAAAGGAGGGGGGGGGGGGGGGTTGCGTAGGGGAGGTGTGTGTGTGTGTGTGATATGATAGGGTTTGTGTGTCTAGTTTATTGGGATGGTGTGATATCTTTGTGATGGTTGTGGTAATGGTGGATTGATAATAATGGTAAGGGGAAAAAAAAAAGGGGGGGGGGGGGTGGAACTGAGGGGGGAAAAAAAAAGGGGGGGTTTAGGTGAATAAAAAAAAACTGATTTCGTTGGGTGATGAAAGAGGTAGTGGTAGTTATGCGTGGGTAGTTGTGAAGGTGTGTGGGTAATTGTCCAGGACGGGGGAAATCGTGATGGTATTGCTTAAGTGCACTAAGTTGATGTATTATTAGTCAGGCTTAACACACCAAGGTTATCTTTGCACTCATACACGCATATGCACACTCATGCGCACACCAAACATTCGCCTCTCTCTGGGAATGGGATGTCACGCATTCGTCTCTCTCCAACACGACTGAGAACAAAAAATACAATTTCTATGCTACTTATAATTAATCATGAACAATCAAATCCACACTACTTAATAAATATCAGAACT
>CM031607.1:55744120-55756620 GCA_018398815.1 Conus ventricosus | reverse complement strand
ATGATAAACAACACCTAGGAGAGAGTTCGGACCTGCCCAGTGGCGAAAGGGGGGAAGGGATGTAACCACTACGACCTCGGCGTTCCAAGTGAGCGCTAAATGCTCGGTCAGCTGAGGTTCTTTTGTAAACAGTCAGTGAAGAGCAGGGGTCTTGGAGTCGTTCGGATGGTGTTGCCGGGGGTCACTGTGTTGGTTCTATTGTCAGGCTGGCTGAATGCGTGTGGAGGTTGTCATAGCCCTCTTTAAGATAATTACTGTGTTAAGTGACCCCCGAAGTCGGCGGGAAATTTCGATGTCCATCTGGTGCTGTTTGTTTGCTAATCAATTAGGTAGGGATGTGTGTAAATGCTGATGTGTGGGAGAATGTAGCGAATGGAGAATTCAGGGTACTTGTGAACTAGGGGTTTGAGAAGCAGCGTGGACAAAGGCATGGCCCGAAGGGGAATCCTTTTTTTCCCTCCCTATATAAACGGGGGGAGAACAACGTGAGGGGGAACAACCCAGGAAAGAGAGAGGGGAAGGCAGAGGGGAAGAGAAAGAGAGGGGAAGTAAGAAAGGACAAAAGGGGTCGAGGAAACGTGGTCGGGAGATAGAAGAGACGCTAACCCTTGGGGTTGAAGACAAGGGGAAAAGGAAGAAACTAAGTTTGAAGCCCAGAGGTGGGGGGAAACAGAAAAAACTGACATTAAAACCCAGAGGGGGGTGAAAAGAGGCAAAGGGAAGAAGATTCTACGTCGAGATCCCAGAAACGCCCACAAAGACCCGCCTAAAACCGGGGCCCCAGTAAACCCAAGGGACCCCAAACAACCCAGTGTGGGGGAAGCCCTTGAAAAAACTTGTTCAAAAACTGTGGTTTTGGTTGAAACCCGTGGTTTGTGGTTTTGGAAAACCCGGGCCCAGGAAAGGGAATTCTTTTTATTAAACCCGGGGAAAAAGGGAAGTATTGTTTTTTTCTTTTTCTGAAAATTTAAATTGAGTTGATTTGATTGTTCATGTTTAAATTATAAGAAGCATAAAATTTGGGTATTTCTTGTTTTTCAGCCCGGCGTTGGGGAGAGAAACAAAAGGGGTGACATCCCTTTCCGGGGGAGAGAGGGAATGTTTGGTGCGGGCTGGGTGCATATGCGTGTATGAGTGCAGAGAAAACCCTTGGTGTGTTAACCCTGACTAATGTTTCATAACTTAGTGCACTTAACCCTTTACCTTCACGATTTTTTTCCCCGTCCTGGACAAAGGGGGAAAGCCTGCCAGGATTGCAGGGCCCCAAAATTTATTTCAGGGGGGAAAAAAAGTGAGTAGGGGTTATACGGGGCAAAGCGTCCACAAAGGGCCCAATTTTAATTACCCTTTTTAAATTAAATTTCCTTTAGTTTTTTTGAGTTTTTGAGTTTTTGATTTGTGTGTAGGGGGGTTTTTTATTAATAAAAGGGTGTTCAGAAAAACGAAGAAAAAGGGTTCTGTCATAACTCTCACAGACCTGTGGTTTAAGTTAAAGGGGGCTCCTTTGTTTTAAAGGAACACTCCCATTGGTTGGTGTCTGTAACGTTTTTAGTAAACGTTTTCCAATTTTCCCGGGTTTAAAAAGCTAACTGTTTTAGTGGTGCTAAAAATATAAAAAAAGAAAAGGGGCTGGAAAGTTTTACCCCCAATTGGGAAAAACTAAAAAATTAGTTTGGGGGAGAAAAACTGGGAAACAGGAGAAAAACTGCGTAGTTTCCCTTGAAACCAGCAGAAAAACTGAGAAGATGAAAGGGCGGAAAAAAGGGAAGTTGAAAAGGAACAGCTCGACGTTTAAAAAGGAAACTCGATGCTGAGGTGAGAGCCTTAACTTGAAACTCCTGCGCCCAAGGCTAAAGCAGATCCCGAGAGTGCGCTGCAAAACCCTTAAGCAGATGCGAAGTGAAACTCCCAGAGCGAGAGCAGCCGCAGAGGGGGTAAAGCAGATGAAAGAGGGGTGCAGCTGCCAGACAAAAGCAGTTTGCAGAGAGTCCCAGCTCCAGAGCTAGAGCAGATGCAGAAGTCGGCTGCAAGGGCAAGAGCAGAAGGGGAAATCAAGTTTTTAACCAAACAAATTTTTTTGGAAAGAATAAAATCGGGAAAATCGAAGTGAAATCGACACCAGTTCGGGCCCATGGGGCCCAGCTAAGTTGCGCCCCAGACCTAAACTCCATTTTTCAGGGAAGAAACTGATTCGATCGTTGCCTATTCAGTCGGTTTGGGTCGTTTGCCAAAGCACGGGTCCCCGAAGTTGACTGGGCAATAAACCGTCTGCCTTGTTTGAAAAAAAAAAGGTCTTGCTTTACACCAGTTTCCACCTTCCCAAAAGGTTTATCAGAGAATTTTAAAGGTAAAACAAGCGGTGAAAAGGCGTATGATTTTAATAAAGAAGGTTTTTTTAGGCGAAAGTTCGCGAGGCGAAAACCGAACAGGGGGGCCCTACCCACAGTTGGGTTAAAAGGACCACTTTTTTAACAAAGGGTAGAACTGAGTGGATTGACATGATTTTGAAGGCCCAAACACTGGTGATAAAGGGAAAACAGAAAACTTGATGGTTGGGGGAGGGGCCCCTTCCCTTTCCACATCAAGGAAAGGGGGCCCAACCAAAATTTGCTGAGGACTTGAGACGGGCTGAGCCCATCCCGGGAATCGAGGCGGGGAATTTCCCTGAAAAAGAGATGGGGCCCCCAGCACATGACTAGCAATGAGTCAGCGTACACACCCGTAGGACCACAGCGTCATTTGACCAAAAAAGGGGTAAAAACCAATCCCCAATGGTGGGGGGGGAAAATGAGCGTCCGGTTTTTTTTCTGTGAAAACCGGGGCCACTTGGCTAGGGATTGTATTTTTTAATAAACAAAAGGCGCGGCTTGGGGATCGGGCCAAGTGAGGGGGGACAGGTAGAAAGAGGGGAAAAATAAAATTTTTTTATTTTTCGGGAAATTGTGCTGTGTGTTCGCAGATTCAGGCGATAACAGGGTGTGCAAAAAGGCGGGTTTTGGGGGGAAAAAAGGGGTTTTATGTCTTTAGGGACTCGGGGGTGCACTGGCGAAAAATGGTAAAGGGAAATCCCCGGGTTTTGGGGAAGGGGGAAAATTTCCCGGGTTAAACACAGGGGTTTAAGGCAAAAAATTTGGAAACTGGGCAAAATTAAAAAGGCCCCGGTTTTTTTCACTGAAAACCCCATTTTATAGTGGAAGTTACAGGTTTTTGGCTTTTCCCAAAGCCCCCCGTATGTTTTGGTAAGGGAAACACCCCAGAGCACGTGGGTAGGAGACCCAGCCCGGGATTTTCCTGTTTTGGTCAGGAAAAGGATCACGTAAAAAAACGCCTCAGGCATTTAAAACCACTCCAAAAAGCATTGGAGCGGGGTCCAGTGAGCCCAACCGCACTCATTTTTGGGGCAAACAAAAGGGCAAATTACTCGCTCAGAAAACTAAATTGGGTTTTTTGCTCACAGGGGGCAGAAGAAAAAGGTTAAAGGGCAAAATTTGGGGTTTTGGAGAAAAAGGGTGGGTATTGTCCCCGAATTTTTCTCTCATTGATTGGGGGGGCCCCCCAAAAGGGACAGTTCTTTGGGTCCTACAAAAGCGCGAAAGGCGGGATGTAAAAAAAACTTTGGGAGTCACCCCTGGGGCCCATCTCGGTAAAAAGGCCTCACAAAAGGAAAGTGACGCAAGATTTAACCCCTGCCCGGTATCCTTGGGGATAAAAAGGCGTTTCTGTGCGCATTAAACACATGTCGCGCGGTAGCCCAACGTGGGTTAGAGAGTGAAAAAAAGGGGGTGCCCGGGACCGTGGGCCAAAATAAAATGGCCCGGGAAAAAAGCCGGGACTTTTAAATATTTTGTGGGGGCGGGGTTTGTGCATGCCCGCGTAGGGCGTAAAGGGGGCTGGTTGGGGCCATGTGTAGAGAAAAGGGGGAAGAATCCCCGTAGAAAAAAAAATTTTTTATTTTTTTATAGGGCCACCCCCCCTTAGGCGGGTGGAGATTTCAGTTTTAAGTTGATTTTTTCCCTTGGAATTTTTTATTTTTTTTAATTTTTCTTTTAAATTTTGTTAAAAAGACAAATCTTGCGTGCGTTCTCTGGTGTAAGTAGGCTTATGAAGGCCCGTTTTTAGCATTTTTTTTAAAGGGGAAAATTTAATGAGATTTTCATCTCCTTGAATGTTAAGTTTTAGCCAATGCAGGGCCCTTGTCTTCGGAGTTGGGGGAAAATTTTTCAAGGAGCGTGAAACCTCTACAAAAGGGATTTTGACGCTTGGAGGGAAAAAAAGGCCCTTGTACGTAGTTTTAAAAAAAATAGGTTAAAAAAGCCCAATTTCCCGGGGACCTTACCCATCGCCCCCGGCCCAACTGTGTGAAAAAAAGGCCAAAGTGGCCAGATGGGTAAAACCAAAACCCAGAGGAGGTTTGGGACCCGCCCGTGGCGAAAGGGGGGAAGGGAAATTTAAACCCCTACGACCTCGGCGTTCCCCAAGTCGCTTAAAAGCTCGGTCAGTGAGGTTTTTTGTAAACGTCAGTGAAGAGCAGGGGTCCCTTTGGGGTCGTTTGGATGGTGTTGCCGTGGGTCACTGTGTTTGGGTTTTAAATTTTCAGGTGGGGTGAATGGTGTGGAGGTTGTCATAGCCTCTTTAAGATAATTACTTTTTTAAGTTTACCCCCCGAAGTCGGGGGGAAATTTCGATGTCTATCGGTGCTGTTTGTTTGAAAACAATTAGGTTTGGGATGGGGGGTAAATGTGATGTGTGGGAGAAAGTACGAAAGGAGAATTTTGGGTAATTGTAAATAGGGGTTTTAGAAGCAGCGTGGGCCCAAAAGGGTTTGGGCCCCCCGGGGAATCCTTTGTTTCCCCCCTATAAAAAACTGAGGGAGAACAACCCTGACGGGGAACAACCAGGAGAAGAGAGAAAAGAAGGGGAGAGGGGGGAGAGAGAGAGGAGAGGGGTTGGGGGCAGGACAAGCGGGGCGAGGAAACCCTGGTTGGGAGATAGAAGAGACAGCAAGCCCTTAAAGGGGTTTAAGACCCGCTGGGAAAGAAAAAAAACCCAAGTTTTTAAGCCCCGAGGTGGGGGAAAAACAACCAAACGACATTGAAAAACCCCGAGGTGGGGGAAAAAGGGGGGAAAAAAAAGAGTTTTACGTCAGATCCCCGAGCCACCACAAAGACCGTCCTGAAACCTGGACCAGTAACCCAAAGGGGGGCACCCTCAAGCAGTCGAGGAAAAATTGAAGAAAATTGTTCAAGAATGTGGGGGTGGTGGAAAAACTGTGGGGTGTGGAAAACCTTTGGGCCCGGTAGAAAATCATTTTAATTTTAAACCCGGGGTATAGAAGTATTGATTTTTATGTTCTGAATTTCATTGTGTGGATTTTTATTGTTTAGGGTTTAATTTTAAGTAGCATTGAAATTGATTTTGACTCATCGGTTTTGGGAGAAAACGAATGCGTGACATCCCAACCCCCGAGGAGGTGAATGTTTTGGGGCGGGCAAGAGGGTGCATAAGGTGTAGAGTGGGAGAGGAAAAACCTTGGTGTGTTAAGCCCGACTAAAGATTCATCAAAATTTGTGCACTTAAGCAATACCATCACAAATTTTTTCCCCTCCTGGACACAGACACAAAAGTACACGAAACCAAAACCTTTAAATGCCCAAACACAACTACAAAGCACGGCCCCCACACAAAACCCCACACACACAAAACACACACACAAACAAACCCCACACCCCAAAAACCGCGCGCGCGCGCCCGGGCCCCCCCCCCGACGCACGCACGGGACGCAAACCAAAGCACGCACGCACACAAACAAAACACACACACCCCACACCCACACACAAAACCAACACACACCCCACACACGCACGCACGCACGCACTTTCACACACACACACACACACACAACACACACACACCAAAACACACACACACACAAAAAACTTCAGTGAACTGATAAACACAGATATTCAGGCTGAAAAAAAACAAGAGATTTAAAAAAGTTTCAAAGTGGTTTTCTTTTTCAAAACAATAAAACTCTCCCTTTTTCCCTACCCCATTCCCCATCCAACCCCCCGCTCATCCTCCCTCTCCACTCCTCCCCCCACCCCTTCCCCCCTAACTCCCCCCCCCCCTCTTCCCCCCCCCACCCAAAACAAACACACACACACACCACACACACACACACACACAACACACAAAACACCCACACACAAACACAAGCAAAAATTTGGGAAAATAAAAATAGAAACTTTAAACAAAAGGCGCTTTAAAATTGGTTGAAAACCTAACCTTCCCCCCCAACCCCGTTTTTTTGTCCTCAACAAGCTTTATCACCCCGACTCTCAAAAAACCCCATTCACTGCCCGCAAAATTTTAGAGTTCCGGGCATCGCCCTCAGAAGGACAGTCTCAATCCTGGGCCCTCCTCACGGCCCAGCGTAAAAGGGGCCCCCCACGAGCTGACCCAAAGGGCGACAACGACTCCGTTTTCGCAAAAAACATTTCCCGGGCACAGGGGGCCGTCTGTCTGGACTGGGGGCCCCATTCTTTCGGGACATTAATCTTTCCCGGTCCCCCTACTGTCGCTCTGTTGGGGCCCCCTGCTTCTTTTTTGCCACAGTTTTGTACGTGTTTTTTTTTCGTCTTTTTTTGGGCCCTGTTGCCTTTTAGATGGTTTTTTCTCCTTTCCCTGCTAATTTCAAATGGGCTAAAAAGTTTCTGGTGGGCCCCTTTGGTTGGGATTTTTTGAGGCCCCCCAATCAAATTGGGAAAAAAAGAGGTTTTCCTTCTGTTTTCTTTCATTTTTTTCTTCCTTTCTTCCCTCTTCCTTCCATTTTTTCCTTTTCAAAACTTTGGGGCTTTCAAAATGGCGCGTTTCGCTCGGGCCCCGTTTGTGTGTGTGTGTTTTGTGTGTGTGTGTGTGGGTGGTTGTGTGTGTGTGCGCGCCCCGTGTGTTTTGTGGGGTGCATGGGGTTTCGGGGGGGCGTGCAAGTGCACGCATGCGCGGGAAAAAGCAATTTTTGGCACAAAATTTATCACAGCATTTCCCTGCAAAGGCAAGGTTTTACACAGGGCACAACATGCACACACTCACACACACACACCACACACACACACACACACACACACACACACACACAACACACACCCCACCCGCCCGCACACTGTCCCCAACCCCAAATTTGGGGAACATCAATCCCCATACGACTTTTAACCCCCTACAAGGCAGCTCAATTTTTTCTTTTAAAAAAAAAAACCCCGCATATAGATAATAAAATTTAAAAATTTTTTCTTTTTTTTTTTAATCACTTTAAACAGTTGACGTTTTTTAAAATTTATTTCTTTTAAAAAATTTCCCCCAGCGGGAAAAAGTTTCCCCGGGGGGAAAAACTTGGTTTCCCGGGGTTTGGGGCCCCGAGGTTTTTTGAAAAGGGAAAACCCCCAAAACCCTGACGTTTGCTAAGTATACGTTAAAGTTTTTAAGGGGCTTTCTACACTAACCCTGAAATAAAAAAAATACTTTTTGGGAAATTCCCTTGGGGGGATACAAAACAAAATCCTAAACCCACAAACTGGGATCAAAAAGAAATCTTCACAAAATATTAAACAAAAAAACCGGGTTTTTTTAAACCCGTCGGTGTTTTCACAAATGCTTCTCATTACACGAGGGCCCCTTTTTTTTTTTTTTTCACATTTAATTGTTTACGTACTTATTTAAAAAAATTTAATTTTTTTTCTCTTTTTTTTCCCCAACTGGCCAACCCAACCCCTGGGGAAACAATATTCTGACCAAGGAACCCTTTGCAACTTTTGCTGCACTACATTTCACCCCCCCCCCCCCCCTTAAGGGGCCCCTTTCCAAGCGCCCTTTTCCCCCCCCTTTTTGGGACTCCCGGGCTGCCCTTAAAAATAAGGAAAAACACCCCCTCCCAAAACCCGGGGAGCTTTTCCCCACGGCCTTTACTGCGATCAAAATTAGAGATTCAAAAAACTGTTTTTTCCCGTGTTTTACAAAACCCCTGACACCCCCCCCTCCCTACAAAAAAACACAAATCACCCTTTTTTTTTCCCAAAAACAAAAAAAGTGTTTTATTAAAAAAACAGCAAAATTTCCCAAATTTTGAATTAAAAAAAAAAAACCGTTTTGTAAAAAACTTGAGCTAAAAAACGTGAGCTTTTCCCCACCCAAACACGTGCCCAGGGCCCAATTTAAAGTTAGGATTCAAACACTGTTTACCCGCTATACACACCACCATGACACACGCACACACACAAAAACACCCCCACACACACAAATCCCCCTCCCCTCTCTCTCTCTCTCTCTCTCTTTCCTTCCCCTCTCTCTCTCTCTCCTCTCACACACAACACACAAAAACCGCGCGCGCCCTCACCCAAAAACACACACACAATTTACACAAACACCACCACAAAAACCACACACACGAAAAATGTCTGATCTGTTGGAAAACTTTATATGACCTTTCCCAAAAAAAAAAAAAGTAATGGGCAAAAAAGGATAGACTGCTCCAGTTACGGGGTTTTTTTTGGGAGCTTTTTCCCCCCTCCAAATCTCATTTACCCCCACTACCCCCCCCTTGGGCCCCCCCCCTATCTCCCCCCCTGTTTTTATATCCTTTTTCCCAAACCCCCCAACCCCCCCCCCCCCCCCCTTTCCCCCCCCCAAAAAAAAAAAGGAAATCAAAAAAAAAGAAGCTTTAAAAACCCAAGGGGTATTTTTCAAGTTTGATTCCTAACTCCTCCCCCCAACATTAAACCCATCTGCACAAATTATCACCAGGCTCCCGACAATCCAAAACCCTTCCCCAAAAATTCAGGGGGGTTTCCCGGGTCTCGTCCCCTTTAAAGGCCGTTTCAATTTCCCGGGGGTCACCACGTGCCGGCTTTAAGGGGCCCCCCCGATCTGACCCAACCCACACAAGACTCTGAAAAAAACACAAAACATTTCCCGGGCCCAAAAAGTGTCTGTCGGGGCCCCCTATTTCCTTTTGGGGCACACTTCTCTTCCCGGGCTCCCAATGGGCCCTCCTGCATCCCCCTTTCTCCCCTTTTTGGGTTTTAGCCATGGGTTTTTCGCTGTTTCGTTCGTCCAATGTCTTCCTTTCCCCTTTTGAAAGGATTGTCCTCAGTCTTTCCCCAGATGCCTGGGGAAAACCAAATTTTCTGGAGCCCGAGGGCCCCCTTTTTTGCCCCTTTTTTAAATACAAATTTTTGGGAAAAAAAAAAATTTTCCTTTTTCTAAACTTTCCCTTAAATTTTTTTCCCCTTTATTCCACCTTTTTGGGTTTTTTTTCCCTTTCCTTTTTTTTTTCATTTTTTTCACTTTACCCCCTTTCACCACATGCGTGTGTGGGTTATGTTGTTTGTGTTTTATGTGGTGTTGTGTGTGTTTGTGTGTGTGTGTGTGGGTGTGTTTGTGTGTTTTGTGGGTGTGGTGGTGTTGTGTTGTGTGGGGGGTACTTGGGGGGTGTGGGGTTGTGGGGGTATGTTGTGTGGCGCATTCCCCGGGGACACGCATTTCATGCATGCTTTCACGCCGTCTTAAACCCGCGTCCCGGTACAAGCAGGGGTGAGCCCCAAACTAAAGGTCTTGTACATGAAACAAATTTTTCCCCCTCCCCATTCTTTTTTGCCCCCTCCCCCCCCCCCCCAACCCCCATTTTTCGTAACTCGAAAAGACAAGACGTGCTTCAATGAATTGATGACAATAAATTGTTAAAGTCAAAAGCATCAATCTGATGACAGACACACACGTACACAGAAACACACGTTCAAATGCCAAGCACACGTACACGCACGCGCACACACACACACACACACACACACACACACACACACACACACACACACACACACACCGCCGCGCGCGCGCGCGCCCGCCCGCACGCACGCACGCACGCACGCACGAACGCACGCACTTACACACACACACCACACACACACACACACACACACACACACACACACACACACACACACACACACACACACACGCACGCACGCACGCACTTACACACACACACACACACACACACACACACACACACACACACACACACACACACTTCAGTGAACTGATAAACACAGATATTCGACTGGCATGAAACAAACAAGAGATGAAATGTTAATCACGCTGGTTTGCTTTTACAAAACAGTATCTCTCCTCTTCTTTCCCTACCCCATTCCCCATCCAACCCCCAGCTCATCCTCACCTCTCACACTCCTCCCCATCACCACTTCCACCTAACTCCCCCTCCCTCTTCCCCCAACACACACACACACACACACACACACACACACACACACACACACACACACACACACACACACACAAGCAAAAATGGAAGATAAAAATAGAGCTTTAAACAAAAGGCGCTTAAGATCTGGTTTGAATCCTAACTCCTCCCCAACCCAGTTATTTGTCCTCAACAAGCTCATCACCAGACTCTCAGACAACTCCATTCACTGCCCGCAACTCTAGAGTTCCAGGACATCGCCCTCAGAAGGACAGTCTCAATCCTGGGCCATCACTCACGTGCCAGCGTAAGGGTCCTCCACGAGCTGACCCAACGACGACAACGACTCCGTTAACGACAGAGAAACATTTCCGGTCACAGGAAGCCGTCTGTCTGGACTGGGCGATTCTTTCAGGGCACATTACTCTTCCTGGTCTCCTACTGTCGGCTCTGTCTGGTCCGCTGACTTTCGGTTTTAGCCACAGTTTCGTACGCTGTTTTGTTTCGTCTTCTGTGGCCATGTAGCCTTTTAGATGGGTTGTCTCTCTTTCCTCTGCTAATGCACTGGGCTATAAAGTTTCTGGTGGGCCCATTTGGTTGCATTTTTTGAGGCAACAATCAATTGGAAAGAAGAGAGTTTTCCTTCTGTCTTTCTTTCATTCTTTCTTCCTTACTTCCTCTCTTCCTTCCATTCTTCCTTTACATAAACTTTGTGCATGCAGATGCGCGCGTGCGCTCGCACGCGTGTGTGTGTGTGTGTGTGTGTGTGTGTGTGTGTGTGTGTGTGTGTGTGTGTGTGTGTGGCGCGCGCGCGTGTGTGTGTGTGTGCATGCGTGCGTGCGTGCATGTGCACGCATGCGCGCAAATGCAATTGTGTGCACAAAGTCATCACATGCATCCATGCAAAGGCATGTATACACAGACACAGACATGCCACACTCACACACACACACACACACACCACACACACACACACACACACACACACACACACACACACACACACACACACACACACCACACGCCAGCGCACACTGTCTCACACCGCATTTGCAACACTCAATCCGACATACGACATGTTTACTCCATACATAGATGCAGCTCAATTTTCTTCTTTTAAAAAAAAACCCAGCATATAGATAATACATTTCAAGTTTCTTCTTTTTTTTTTCAATCACTAATCAGTTGACGTTTTAATATTTATTTCTTTAAAAATTGCACCAGCGTGGATTAAGTTTCCAGGAGGAAGAAACTTGAGTCCCAGGGTTGGACGCTGAGGTTTTCTGAAAAGAAACCCCAAAGCCCTGACGTTAGCTAGAGTATACGTAATGTTTTAAGACTTTCTACACATAACATGAAATAAAAAGATACTTTTGGAATTCGTTGTGGGATACAAAACATATCCTACCTACAGCTGGGGATACAAAATGAAATCTTCACAAAAGTATTAATCTAAAAAAACCGGTTTCTTTTAAACCAGTCGTGTGTTTTCACAAGATGCTTCTCATTATACGAGGTCTTTTATTTTTTTTAATCACATCAATTGTTTACGTACTTATTAAAAAATTAATGTTTCTTTTCTCTTTATTTATTCCCCAACTGGCAACCTACCCATAGGGAATCAATATTCTGACCAAGGAATCCCTAGCAGACTTCTGTCTGCACTACATACACCCCCCTCCGCCCTTAAGGGCCCTTGCCAAGCGCCCTTTCCCCCCGTCTGGCAGCTCCTGGGCTGCCCTACATATCAGGAACACACCCGTCCTAAAACGGTGAGCTTCTCTCACGTGCCTCAGCGTGCGATCAAAGTTAGAGATTCAAACACTGTTTACCCGTGTATACACACCATGACACCCCCCATGCCATGACAAAAAAACACTGAGTCAGCATTTTTTTTTCAAAGACAGAAAAAAGTGTTCATTAAAAAAAACAGCTAAATTCCAAGTTTATGAATTAAAAAAAAAAAACCGTTATGTGAAAATCTTGAGCTAAACAAACAGTGAGCTTCTCTCACCAATCACGTGCCTCAGCGTCCAATCAAAGTTAGAGATTCAAACACTGTTTACCCGCGTATACACACCACCATGACACACGCACACACACACACACCACACACACACACACCTCTCTCTCTCTCTCTCTCTCTCACACATTACACACACACCGCGCCCGCATGCACTCACACATCACACACACACACACACACACACACACACACACACACACACACACACACACCACAGAGCCTGTC
>CM031607.1:55704120-55739120 GCA_018398815.1 Conus ventricosus | reverse complement strand
CTCTGTTTCTTTATTCGCTTTCTTTCATTGTTTCTTTCATTGTTCTTTCGTTTTTTTCATTGTTCTTTGTTGTTTCTTTCTTGTTTCTTTCATGCTTCTTTCGTTGTTTACTTTCATTGTTTACTTCGTGATTCATTTAAATGTTCTTCAATTCTCATTATTGTTTCTTCATCGTTTGGACTTTATTTTTGAGTACGTTGTATATTGTTCTAATCCTTTCATTATGATACATTTAATGTACAATCCAACATTATTTAAAGTCTCAACATCGTGGACTTTAATTATATGAAGACCGATGGTAAAATGGTGGTGCATCCTTTAGAATGAAATCATAGTCTGTGGAAGTAGCATGTACCATGTAGCAAGTAGCATGTAGCATTTATTAACCGGAAACTTCTGGTAAGATATTATTGGTTTCTCGAGTGCAACAAGTCTTCCACCATCCCTGCACACACTCCTCTCTGCTCTTCCCTACTCCTTCCCACTTCATAACCCTCCCTGCCTGACCCCCTACCCTTCTCCTTTTATCTCCTTTCTCTTACCCTCCGCATTCCCCACCCCCACCCCCAACAAAACAGAGAGAAAATACCTAAAGGAAAAAAATCCAGTTTTGAAACTGGTTCTCAGAACTTGAGTTTCATTCTGAACTCCTCTCCGAAACATGTATTGTCCTCAACAAACACTTGACCAGGTTCCAGGACAACTCCACCAGTGCCCACAACTCTGTCCTCAACAAGCAATGGACCAGGCTCCAAGACAACTCCACCCAGTGCCCACAACCCTGTCCTCAACAAGCAATGGACCAGGCTCCGGGACAACTCCACCCAGTGCCCACAACTCTGTCCTCAACAAGCAATGGACCAGGCTCCAAGACAACTCCACCCAGTGCCCACAACCCTGTCCTCAACAAGCCATGGACCAGGCTCCAGGACAACTCCACCCAGTGCCCACAACCCTGTCCTCAACAAGCCATGGACCAGGTTCCAGGACAACTCCACCCAGTGACCACAACCCTGTCCTCAACAAGCCATGGACCAGGCTCCGGGACAACTCCACCCAGTGACCAGGCTCCAGGACAACTCCACCCAGTGCCCACAACCCCAAAGTGCCAGGCTCTCTACCTCTGAAAGCCAGGCTCCATCAAGGGCCATCACTCACGTGCCAGCATCCGGGTCTGTCACGAGCTGACCTAACGACGACGACGATTCTGTTAACGACAGAGAAACATTTCCGGTCGTAAGAAGCTGTCTGTCCGGTCGGCCGGCGATTCCTTCTGCGCACATTATTCTTGCCGGTCTCCCCGTATGGGCTCCGTCTGGCCCGCTTTCTCCCTTTCGGTTTCAGCCACAGTTTCGTATGCCGTTTTGTTTCGTCTACTGTCGCCATTTTCCTTTGCAGACGGATTGTCTCCCCTTCCTCCGTTAATGCACCGGGCTATAAATTCACTCGATTCACAGTCTGATGGGCCCCTCTTGCTATCTTTTTGCAGACAATGATTAACTGCAAAGACGAAAGCAGCGATTTTTTTTTTCTTATTGCTTCCTTTTTTTTTTCTTTTTCTTTTTTTTCTTTTGTTTTGTTCTTTCTTTACTTCACCTTCTGCGCGCGCGCGCGCGCGCGTGTGTGTGTGTGTGTGTGTGTGGTGTGTGTGTGTGTGTGTGTGTGTGTGTGTGTGTGTGTGTGTGTGTGTGTCTGTCTGTCTGTGTGGATGTGTCTGTCTGTGTCTGTGAAGAGAGAGAGAGAGAGAGAGAGAGAGAGAGAGAGAGAGAGAGAGAGAGAGAGAGAGAGAATCAGACAGACAGACAGACGAACGAACAGACAGACAGGCAGACAGACAAACAGACAGACAGACACTTTCCAGTCTCATTTTTTTCAACGTCATCTCTCTTTCTTATGTAGTCTGTTATATACCTCATCCCCATCTCCACTCCCATCCCCTTTTTGTTTTATTTTGAGTTCTTTTGTTTTGCTGTACAACATGATTACAAAAAAAAAACTTTGTATAGCCCAGTTCACCTACAATTAGAAATGTACGTTGTAAGTATCAATATAAACAGAGATGAAGAGAAACAAAAAAAAAGAAGGAAAAATGTAAGATAGTAATAGATATTGTAAGGTCATCAGAAAAAGACAACAAAAAAAATTCTACCCATAATGTAGATGACATGGCTGTTGGGACTGTATTGAAATCCATGGCATCTTTCTCCCTCAAGGCGTTTGACAACGCGATCTGGTTTAGTTTTAATCAACAACATCTATGACAATTGACAAAGGGATGAGAAAGTCTCGAATAAGTTAGAAAACGAAATGTCTCCAATTTGCTGAGAAAGAAATAACTTTTTTCATCAATACTTCGAGATGCATGTCACAAGAATTGACCTTAGTTTGGATCGAAGCTTTCCTGTTTACGCTGTACCCAGGCGTAATTTGAAGCACTTTTCAGCATTCGTATGGCCTCCGTGGTCGGCTGGATTGTAAACAACATGAGTTGACTGGCCCCAATGGGAATCCATTTCTTATTAATCCGTGTTCAAGAATGTGCTTTTGTTGTTGTCCGTTTGAAAGAAACTCGGGATGAGGGCGAAGAGGGAAGATAGACGACAGAGAGAGATGTCATGCAGGTCAAGGTTCACCCAGCCACAGAGGCCAGATAACAGGGTGTAAGCACGCTTGATTCAGAACTCTGTGTGTGTGTGTGTGTGTGTGTGTGTGTGTGTGTGTGTGTGTGTGTGTGTGTGTGTGTGTGTGTAAAACAAAGAGAGAGCACGAGAGGGACAGAATGGTGACAGACAGACAGACAGAGAGACAGAGAATAGGCACGATCACAGGTGCCGCAGTTCTTGCTGCAACGTTGCTGCCGGAAGACCAGATCTTCTCCAACCTCGCTGTGATTGTCGCTAATGTTGCTGTTGTCTGTTGCTACTGCTACTGTTGTACTGTCGCAGGCACGTGTGCCAACTCGTGTTGATAACTGACTGTTGCTACTGTCGCTAGGCAGTGTGCCAACTTGCTGTTCAACTGCTACGTGCTACGTCGCTACTGTTGCGTTGATACTGCACGTTGCTACTTCGAACTCTGTTGTACTGTTGATACTGCTACTGTTGCTACTGTGCTACTGTGCTACTGTCGCACTGTTGCTACTGTTGATACTGTGTGTGCTACGTCAAGTGATACGATGGCTACTGTCGTATGTGCTACTGTCGACTACTGTTGTACTTGATACTGCTACGTTGCACTGTCGCTACTGTTGCACAGTCCGCTACTGTTGCTATGTCGCTACTGTTGCTACTGTGATAACCGCTCTGTTGCTCAACTGTCGCTGTTGATACCGCTACTGTTGCTACTGTCGCTAGGCACGTGTTGCTGTTTACGTCTTTGTTGCTGCTGCCATTCCAGTTTCCTCTGGAAGGCTAAGAACACGAAAAGAAAAAAAAGCCATAGGTTGATTACAGCTCGTGTCGGCAGATTGGTCACCGGCGTCTTGTGTAGGATGAGCGCGTGCAGGTGCGTGTGTTTGTGTATGTGTATGGTTGTTTTGAATTCAATTCATTGTCTTGCCACACATGAGTGATGGTACACATTGAAATAGAATTATTGTATCGTTAAATACATAATATCATCAACTCAGAAAAGAAAGGGAAGGTGATATTGTAACACAGAAAATGTGTTGGAACAAACGAACGAGTGAAAGAAAGAGCTTAATTAGTGTACGTCATGGCCTCCACTGATGGGGAGAAATTATATACAGACAGCTCATTTTAAATGTTAGTGATAGCGTGCCGAAAAACAAACAAACAAGCAAACAAACAAACAACGTAGACAAACGAATCACAAGACACAACACGACGCGTTTCGACCTCTTAGGTCTTCTTCAGTCAAGATACAAAACACTCAGGACAACGAAAATGAACGAGCAGTCACTTATCTTCATCCACTTCGGCGCAAGATGGGCATTCAACTGAATTCTTCATTCTTCAAATGAAAAGTGTAGAACTTATGAAAGCACAAGTCTAAATAGATTATCTGCCTGGCCATTAACGTAAAAAAGGAAACAACAGGAAATAATTGCAAAAAAAAAGTCATAAAGATCTACATAGTTAAAGCTTCGTGAAAGGATATTTTTCTGGTAAAGAGGGCCTCTTTAAATGATTTAAGCTTATGTGTGAGTTTTTGTATTTTCTCTTATATTAAGGCACACACGCATGCAGTCGAACCTGAGCACAGGGGTTTTAGCAATCTCTCTCTCTCTCTCTCTCTCTCTCTCTCTCTCTCTCTCCTCTCTCTCTCTCTCTCTCTCTCTCTCATCAAGCAAGCTAAAGACTACGATGTATTGGTCACTATGTAACTCGCCAGTACCACAATCGTCACCGTCACAATCACCGTGACATAAATTCGGACAGTGAGGAAGGCACCTCCTGGGACACAAGGAGACGACAACACTGAATAATGCATCAAATAACGCCGAGACAATAAATCAATATAAAACCCTCGCTTCCCGCCGCTCCCTGCTTTAATTAACTTGTGAAATATTCACGTGACAAACATGGCGGACAGTCCGCGGAGGAAACGGGCTGAATGGGGATGGCAGACCATTTGGGAACAGGGCCTCTACAGTTTCAAAAGAAACGATGCCTTGCCTGCCGGTGAAAAATTTACTGGCGGTGGGGACGAAGTTTTCGTTCGTCTTAATTACGATAGGAGTTTTATTTTCCTTTTTGTAGTGTTGGACAAATTACGACTTCGGGAAGGGTTTTCTTTTTTCGTTCCTTCTCTTTTCAGATACACATTTGTCGAAGGCAAAATAATGTTCCCTGATTTCCAATCTGCATTAAAGATTTTTCCCTGTACTTCTCTTTCGTTTGCTCTCTCTCTCTCTCTCTCTCTCTCTCTCTCTCTCTCTCTCTCTCTCTCTCTCTCTCTCTCTCTCTCTCCACTTGTTTCCACGTGTATATATCCAACAATGGGTGGACTAAATAAGTTAAAGACTGACTGAAAGATTGACAATAATGATAATGATAAATGTAATAGTAGCAACAGCAACAAGAACAACAATAATAATCAACAACGAAAAGAGCAACAACCTGATGATGATGATAATGATGATGATGATGATGATGATGATGATGATGATGATGATGATGATGATGATGATGATAATGATAATAATAATAACAATCACGATGATGATAATCATAGTAATGATAATATTGACGATGATGAATATAATAATGCTGCTACTACTACTATTACTACTACTACTACTGCTACTACTACTGATGATGATGATGATAACAATACTGACAATACAGCAATAGTAGGCCCAGTGGTTGTGATGAGATGAGGATCATAATGATAATCACTATCACAATCTCTGCTCAGCTCGCGAAAGAGGGAATCGAACATCTCTCCTCACAAATTACATCAGATCTTAAAAGAAGTCTCATAAACAAAGAAAACAAAAGAGAAAAAAATAAAATAAGAGAGATGAGGGAAGGCAGGAGAGAGAGAGAGAGAGAGAGAGAGACAGAGAGAGACAGAGAGAGAGAGAGGATGTTAATAAAACAAAATAGTACAAAGAAACATGAAAGCTTCAATCGAATCTTTGTCTCTAAGGTAGAGACTACGTGGAATACCTTTTGCCCAACACACCGTCCTCTCTGCTAAGAGTGGGAAATAACCGATTCATTTCACATGGACCACATGCTGACAGTCAAACTGTGTATATTGCTGCTTCAAAGAAAATTGGGAAAGAGTGAAATGAAAAATGGAGAGGCAAATGAGTTTTCTATCGTCTTTCCGTGATATGATAAATATCCCCACTCCACCACCCCCACCTAAACAAAAACGATTAAAAGAAAAATATCAGTTCGCACATGGAGCTTGACTCAACGGCCGAAAACAGTGGGAAGAAGAGGACTTTTCGGGCCGACAGTGAAAGAAGAACAATAGCAAGAACAAGAATAGGAAAGAATAAGAAAGAAAGAAAGAAAGAAAGAAAGAAAGAAAGAAAGAAAAAAAAAAGAAAGAAAGAAAGAAAAAGAAAGAAAGAAAGAAAGAAGCAGAAAAACCAAGTAGATGACGAGAGCGGATTAATTCCTGTCATCTCACCAAATTTGAAGTCATTACCACTCAGTAGGTCGGGAGGATCATATCAATTTTATATGAAGGCCACCGATTCAAATTATATACCGATAATATCAGATGTTCAGCACACATTCTAGAAATCCACTCAAGGCGCTTTACCACATAAAAAAGTGATTACGATTTACACACATTCAGTCATTCATTTATGCTCACTGCCATACGTGACCCAACCTATACATACTTGACCCACAAGTAATGATGTAAGCATTACCTATACTTCTCCACTTCGGAAGAAATGCTTTTCTAAGCTTGTCTGGAATGTAGTGAAAGCATCTGAGTGCTTGAGAGACAGAGATGATTTGTTCCATATACCTCGTGCTTGGTAAGAGAAGGAATGAAGGAATAAATGAAGACAGATGGACTCATGGATAACCCTGGCTCTTTCAACAACGGCTTACAGTAAGGTAATACCGTCACACCTCTCCTTCACCCCACATCACTATTCACAATCTAATCCCCTCCATCATAATGATAACCTGCTGTCTGAGAGAGAGAGAGGAGAGAGAGAGAGAGAGAGAGAGAGAGAAGAGAAGAGAAGAGAGAGATGCTGAACAATATAACAGTGGGGAAATACATGTGCAGACTAACAATTGCTCCGTCATTACATTATTGACTTAGCAATTATCGAAAAGAAAAGGACGTGGGATGGGTTGGGGGGGGGGGGGGGGGGGGGGGGCAGGGGAATGGGGGGTTGTGGGAGAAATAAAATGGAAATGAAAACTCGGGGCGTTTGGTGATAAAATCTTTCACTATCAGCATAGGGGGACCACTGAAATCTATACAGAAAACAGCACCATTCACTTCGCCTGCTCAGAGGCCTGTCGTCTGCTGAGATAGATAGATAGACAGACAGAGAGATCAATAGAAAGATAGATAAATGGATAGATAGATAGATAGATAGATAGATAGATAGATAGATAGATAGATAGATAGATAGATAGATAGATAGGTAGGTAGGTAGGTAGGTAGGTAGGTAGGTAGGTAGGTAGGTAGGTAGGTAGGTAGGTCGGTCGGTCGGTCGGTCGGTCGGTCGGTAGATTAAAAGATAGATAGACAGACAAACAGACAGACAGGTAGATAGACAGGTAGGTAGATAGATGTTGTGTGTGTGTGTGTGTGTGTGTGTGTGTGTGTGTGTGTGTGTGTGTGTGTGTGTGTGTGTGTAGTATATCCCTGTTACAAACCATAAACGTTGTAACAGAACCAAGCAGAGTTGTGCTAGTAAGTCTTGTCCAGGAGGCAAGGACTTTGGAGAGGCGGAACTAATGGCTCTGTTGGCAGGACAGAAATAAATGGTCCGCACATGGTGCCTGCTTTTACACTGTAACGTCCCGTTTCTCACCCCCTCCCTACCCCCGGCTCCTGCCCATCCCTTTCCTTCCCCGTCCCCCCCTCCCCCCCCCCTTTTTTTTTTTTACCTTTTCTTATTATAAATCTTTGCTAATTCAGAGAGAGAGACAGACAGACAGACATGCAGACAGACAGACATGCAGTGCACTTACTGGATTGTAATGACTTATGCATAACAAAGACAGATCATAGGACTGGGCGTAAAATCTACATACCTTGGTATTGTACGGATCGATCAATCAATCAATACCCATAGCCGGAGAATGAGTGAATGGGTCCTGTCTTCCGCCAACCTGACACCATCACAACGACGACACACTGCCACGGATAGTGGAACTACTCGTATTTATATCAGCCACCGGCGGGATTCGATCCTGCAAACCCTGTCAAAGAAGTCAATGCAGTCCTTTAGACATTGTGACACCTCTAACGATCTGCTCAGAGAGTGAAAACGTCTGATTGTAAACTGAGATTTGACTTCCGCTTGCCTAGACTTGAAGCCCATTAGGATTAAAAGTAACCGTGATTAAGAAACACCTTTTAGTGGTTCAGTATGTAAACGCCTCCAGTTCATCGGTTGAATCTCCCTTACTCAGCTTGTCTTGTGATCCCGGGTTGTAGGCAGTGGTATTAACGATAATTTGCATCGGGAGGGGTGGTGGAGATATGCAGCCTGATTTAACAAGCAGCTGGCAAACACATCACTGCAGTCTTTAAACAGGGATCTCCTCAATATTTCTTTTTCTTCTTCTTTTTCATTAAAGTGGGTGGACGGGGCAGAGAGAGGAGCAGGGAGGGGGTGAGGGGGGGGGGGTATTCCAAACTTCTTCGTTTTCATAAAAGAGGGAAGGGAGAAGTCATCTTCCGTTTTCTTTCATAAAGGGTAGAGATGCGCTTGGGGGTGGGGTGGCGGGAGGGAGAGGGGGATGGTCACAACGGGACTCCCAATTTTAATCAAAGGAGGGAAGGGAAGGGGCGGGATGGGGGTGGGGGATGGGCTCTCATCTTTCAGTTCTTATGAGAGTCGGGCGTAGATGCCTCTTATCTCAAAATTCTTGTAAAAGCGGGGAGGGAGGAAGGGGCATGCCCCCCCCCCCTTTTCCCTTAACTAGGCTGACCCTGGAGAAAGGTCCAGTGACGGTGAGGAAAGACCCACTGACCACAGGGAAAGTCCTGTTGACAGTGGGAAAGACTACAACTTTGGATTCTCTCTTGAGGGCACATAAGACCGTATGGCGAAAGCTTGGCTGTGTCTGGAGTGGCACTGTCTTCATCTGTCCGTGGGCAGGGGTGGTTGGGTCTGTGGGGTGTGCTCGGTAGCTGGAGGGTGGTGTTTTTCGCCGGTGGGCTCTGCAGTCATGAAATACGGGCTGGTACACCCATGGGGATGCTACTTTAAGGCTGTTATGAGCTGCATCCTGTAGTCTAATTTACCTCTGTTCAGGAGCAGTTATGTCCCTTGATATCTTAATGGAGTGTCCTGTGCGTGCCTGTACCCATCGTCAACACAGCGCAGGCCTCCAAGGGTGGTACAGGACTGCTCTAAAGGCGGGTGAAGACAGTGCTTCTCTGGGTCCTCCCCAGCACCTTCGGGTGTTTCTTTTCTTTTCTCCCGGTTCCGACGTCACTGATGGGTTTGTGGGGGCAGTACCAAAGAAATGGGAAGGATAATCCCTGGCAATGCCTCTCCATCTGTTGCAGTATCAGAGAAATGGGAAGGATAATCCCTGGCAATGCCTCTCCATCTGTTGCAGTATCAGAGAAATGGGAAGGATAATCCCTGGCAATGCCTCTCCATCTGTTGCAGAACCAGAGAAATAGGAAGGATAACTTCCTGGCAATGCCTCTCCATCTGTTGCGGTTTTCATCGGCCCTCTGAGAACGGACAGGACAGGCCTGTCCTCTCCATGATGGTGTCCTCTCACCTCTTCTTCTGTCTGCGTTGTCTTTGTCTCCCTCGCACTGTGCCCTGCACTGTTCTCCAGGACGGTCGTTCTTGAAACGTGCCGGTGAAATGTGACTTGAATCAATAAATCTAGTTGCAAAGTGAGACGACTGCAGGCGGAAATCTAAATAAATCTTAAATAAATGTTAGAGAACCGCCAAGAGAACCGTGGACAAACGTTGAAATCAGCGCCTGCCTACCTAGCGCTGAAGAGTGAAGAGATCGAAGCTGAGTACCAAATTCGTTCATTTTCGTTGTATTATTTGTTTGTGTCTTGCCTGAAGAAGACCTAAGAGGTCGAAACGCGTCGTGTTTTGTCTTGTGACTCGTTTGTCCACGTTTCTCTTGGCGGTTCGCTATCATTTATTTAAGATTTAAATAAATCTGTTAGGCGTTTAACAGTTCTTTAGTTTGTTTTTAGCTCTTGAGACTTAATCCACTCTTCCTACATCATCCGCTTCGACGTATAATTCATTCTCTTGCAGTAAATAGAAACAACTTATAACATGTAATGAGATTCCCTAAGCCAGTTACAGAAACGTGTCCCACTTGAATTGATCTCATATTGACCTTGTCTGTTGTTTATAATTTTTTAAAAAACGGGTAATCAACGACTACTCTGGAATAAACACACACAAAATACAATAATAATGAAACAAAAAAAACTGATTTATATTGCATCCCTACTGTGTCCAAGACCATGAAGAAGGAAATACTTGCTCTGCAAAATTAATGGCGTTCATAACACGTTCGTAACAAAGTAACAATATCAGAGATTATGGAAACAAAAGTCAAAAAATGCAACGAGCTTGGTCGTTAGAATGAAATACACCATGAAGACAAATAAGGTAGTATCCAGAACAAAACAGTGAGTAATAAGACATAGAGAAGTAAAGTATTTGTGACAATCCTGATCAGCAAATGTCAGAAGCAAAACAGGTGTAATTAGAAACAGAAAACAAAAATATTTATTGTAATCGTGGTAAGTTATCAATCGAAACAAAACATATGTAATTACAAACCTAAATCAAGGGTGATGTACTGATCTTAATCAGCGAGTCTCCAGCACAGACCTCCTCACCTTCGTCATAGTAATCATTCATCATCATCACCATCACTTGCATGACTTTTCCATTTTTCCCACCTCGTTTTGTTGTTGCTGCTGTTGTACTTTACTTCCGAAGAAAGCGATGGTACCAACGTTGTTTGTCAATGTGATCATCAAATAACAACAACAACAATATTAATAATAACAATAATAATAACAACAAGAACAATAATCATAATGAAAGAAATGATGATGATGATGATTAGCAGTAGTAGTTGGCCCTAGTAGTAGTAGCAGTAGTGACTATAATAACATTATTATCATCATTATCATTATTTAGGGAGGATGGAGTGTAGGTTTGGGTTCGTGGAGGGGGGGGGGGGGGGGGGGTATTTTGAGTGTCTGAAGTATAGCATATGTGCATGTTGTATTGTAGTATCAGCTTGCGAATATCCGGACAAAAAGTATGTAGGTTGCAGGTGCATGCGTTACTTAGACTACTAATGCCAATATTTAGTGTTGTTTTTAGATAACGCTGAGCATGACAACCTCCCCCTCTCTCTCCTCTCTCCTCTCTCTCTCTCTCCTCTCTCTCTCTCTCTCTCTCTCTCTCTCTCTCTCTCTCTCTCCCGCTCTCTCTCTCTCTCCAAAACGCGGGCAGGGTTGCTTTGTGTAATTTGTTTTTAAGAATACATTTCAGAAATGATATGCGTAATTTGCATGCATGAGCGAATGAAACCTCATTTTGCATTTTGTTGTAATTAAACACGGCGTTGTTTTGAGCTGTACCATTTCGTCGCCTCCCCCCCCCCCCCTCCTCTCCCCTCCCCTCTCTCCTCTTCTCCACCTTGTCCTCCTTTCCCCTTTTTCTGAATTGTCCCTCAAGAAGAGGCTTTGTTTTTGTTGCTGTTGTTGTAACATTAGTATTATTATCATGCTTAGTCATTTTTGTTGTTGCTGTCTCTGTTGTTCTAGTTCACGTTGTTGCTGTCCCTGCTGTTTTGTTATTTGCATAATCATCATATTCATTCTTTTTGCTGTCCCATTTTCAACAGCCTTTGAATATTATGATTCTCGCAACGCTCACTTTGATTCTCCAGTACAGCTGCAGTGCAGCAGACTGTAAGCGAATCTCTGGTCGTTATAAGGCCACCCGTAAGACATGCCACTGCACTGCTCTTGAATCCATTCTGTTCTGGTCGCTATAAGGCCACCAGTAAGACATGCCACTGCACTGCTCTTGAATCCATTCTGTTCTGGTCGGTATTGCACGTTCTAGCTAACATGCTCAGTACACCCCCGTCCCATCCCAACCTCCACTTTCATCTTCACCGATCCACCCCCTCCACCCTTCTTTCTCTCCATGATGACAATAATTAATTATCGCTTTGGACAAAAAAAAGTCCCCTTTGGACTTGGAACTGATATCTAATTCTGCCGACGAAATGTTCCCATGAATCTGTACCTGCCCCGGCTTTGGCATGAGCACAAAATGTGGAAAAGGAATCAAAACCAAGATCACCTTGAGATCAGGGCACGAAAGGACACCGAACCCCTACAGTTTTCCATACTTCATAATCATCGGCGAGGAGGAAAAGGATGGAAATGATTGCTTTTGGTTATATTTTTTTAATTTAGTTCAGTTTCTGTCTGAAACAACATTACGGTCTCTTGCACTCAACGTTTCCGTCCATTGTGCCTACCCGGCGTCAATCAGGCCCGAAAGAGTCAGACACATGCGGTATTTTGGGGGAATTGGAAACGCGTTCTTTAAGTGGATGAAACTTGACTGTGTGCCACGATTCAATTCGTCCCATTTCAGTTCATCGCACACTAACAAGCCAGGGCCGTAAAAAATCCCACTACGACAACGGTTCTGTTAACAAAATAAGTACACACATTTTAAAAAGCCTATCAGCTTGACTCAAGAAAGAAAAACGTATCGTCCATTCAACTTTACCAGAAGAGGGGTACAGAATTTGCCGTCAGCACATCCCAGCCGTCAAGCATTGCTGAGATCTCACAATATAGACATCCAGAAATCCGGTTATGGCGTGGTTGAGAAAGCACGGAACGTAAATTAGTCCTCCTCCTCCTCTCTCTCTCTCTCTCTCTCTCTCTCTCTCTCTCTCTCTCTCTCTCTCTCTCTCACACACACACACACACACACAGAGAGAGAGAGAGAGAGAGAGAGAGAGAGAGAGAGAGAGAGGAGAGAGAACAGAACAGAACAGAATTTTATTCAAAAGGCCAAAGCCCCATTTGAAGGGGTGTGAACAATAACAATGAATATATGATACAAATATGAATGACACTGTCATCCCATTATAAGCATGAGGACTAGGTCAAATGCAAAACTGGAAACCAGTTCCAAGTTACAAAGGAAAATAATGGGAATTCAATAAAGAAAATCCTTATATTCGTACATTTATAAACTCAATGAACAAATTCACATTCATACAGCAACAGATTTGATAAATCAAGATATAGCTATTTCTCTTCTCTTAAAGGCTTTGTAAAGATATACAGCAAGATTTTTAACGACTTCTGTCTTTCGTGATGCTAAAAGTAATGTTAATCTGAAATCACTAGGATTATTATGATATTTTGGATGTATTAAACTATGTCTTAAATCATCGAAAGCAGGGCAACAAAAAACAAAGTGAATTTCATCATCTGTGGCGATCTACACAATGGGCATTTCATGACACGTTCGTTATCCCTGTTATATCTTGAACTGTGCACTGATAAATTAGAAATCCCAAATCTAAATCTTGTTAGTGTGTATCGTATAAATCTGTTCAAATCCAAAAGTAAGTATGTCTCCAGATCATGAGACATCTTGAATTTTCTTTAGTTTATAAATCTGTCACTGTCATCCATATGACAATTCCAGCTTTGCCACCTGCAATCGATTAATCTTTGTTTGAACTCTCTTATAAAAGAATTTATGCATCCTACACCTTGATTTTCCCATACGTAACAGAAGCCATTACTATTCAAACATCCCGAACTTTCGAAGCCCAATTAACTTTTCCTCTATTTGACAAATTTAATAACATTTTATATGCTTTGAATGGCAGTCTATGCTCCTCCATTCGGGTTAATTTCAACCAGTATCTAATGCAAGAGACAGTAGAATTGATAAACAGGGGGAATCGATTTAATTCACCATATACAAGATCATTCGGTGTTTGATACCTACCCCTAAATACCTCTTTAATACAAACAAATGAACACTCTCTATCACTGATGAAGCATCTTCTAAACCCCAAATCTCAGCACCATATAGAAGCATAGATTGAATCTGTGAATCGAAAAGCTTCAAGAATAATTTCACAGAGCTATTATTCAACTGATTCAACTTACAAATAATGCGAATAGCAGCTCGTTTCCCTTTGTTCGCTAATTCTTGGCATGCAGGCTTAAAACTCAATCTTGTTGAAAACACAATACCCAGGTATCGATATGAATTCACTACATTCATCTTAACATTGCCGTAAAACCATCTCTCTGTACTTGCTAGGTATCCCCCTTTTCTAAAAACCATAATGCTAGATTTTTCTAAATTAACTTTAAGTTGTAACTGGCATGCAGCTTTATGAAGATTATTTAGTTGTGTCTGCAACCCAACACAGTTTCTGACAATAGTATAATGTCATCAGCAAATAAAAGAATAAACAATTCAATCATATCCATATGAGACTAACACCATGTCTACCATTATTCATAATTTCAAGCGCAAGTTCGTTAATAAACAAACAAAACAGAAGAGGACTACAAATATCGCCTTGTTTCCACACCCGTTCGTACAATTGATATAACCTGTGTACTGTGTACCACAACGAACTCGAGCTGTAACAACCTCATACATACTTTTAATACATCTATAAATTTTACCTTTAATTCCATTCTTTAACATAATAGGCACACAGTAATTTTCTTGAAATTGTGTCGAACGCTTTCTCGAAATCAATGAAAGCTACATACAGTTTTCTATTACATGAAAATTGCTTTTGAATAACTGCTAAAAGTGTAAATATGTGATCGGTTGTAGAATAATTTTGTTTAAACCCAGCTTGGAATTCACCGGTAATATTGTTCTGCTCAACCCATTCCTGTAATCTTGAATTAACTATAGAGCTGTATATTTTACTACTTATGTCTGAAAGAGAAATTCCTCTGTAATTATTTGGATCGTTTATGTTGCCTTTTTTAAACAATGGAACAATAATAGATTCTTTCCATAAATCAGGATATTGACCTGTGTCAAATAGAACATTGAAATATTTTACAAAGAAATCAATTACATCATCTCCTGATTTTTTAAATAGCTCTCCAATTATACCATCTGGTCCAGCTGCTTTCTTACTTTTCAATTTTCTCACTGAGAGTATGACTTCTTCTTTAGAAATAGGCCGATTCAGAAAGTTGACATCATCATAATCATCATTCTCATGTGCATCATTTCCATTTCCTTGATCATCGTTATCATTATCTGAAAAATTATCTGAAACATCAGCAGCACCTGTACAGATATATTTGCTGCCGTCAGTCTCATGTTTTTCAAGAACCTTTTTAAAATGTTGAAACCATTCCTGTACTGTGATCTTATTTGGCTGAAACTTATTCTTATTAGAAACTCTACCCATATTTTGCCAAAATTCTTTCTGATCATTTACAGACATAATCAATTGTTCAAGTACAATTCTATTGTATTCTTTTCTCTTTCTCTCTAACAGCTTTTTGTATTCCTCCTTTCTTTGCAAAAAGCTGTCCTAGCCTCTTTTTCGGTTGAATTCTCCTTTGGTGGCAACTTTGTATCTGGCAATTTTGTATTTTTTCTGGATGATTTCCTACATGTTCTTAAAAGTTTTCTAACATTGCGCTTAGAAGTTTTACATTCATCATCATACCACTTTCTGACCTTTTCTGGCATGTATAAATTTTCTTTTCCATACAAACTGCTTGCTCTCTTATGCATTCATTAAATAATGTAATGCCTGGTTAATGTCAGTACCCATCAATATGCTGGCTTGATTAAGTTTTTCTTTTGCATTTCTTGAATGCATGCTATTATGAAACTGTTCAGCAAAGTCATCATTCCAAACTATCTTTTTAATAAATAAAGGTATATCACGCCAATCATTGTCATTGCGTAACACATCATTCTTCGCATAAAAAAAAATTCCAATGGTGATGATCGGAATTAATCATATCAGAAACATTACAAACGGCAAGAATTTCTAATAGTATCGAACAGATCTTCAGAAACTAAGAAATAATCATTCACGCTACTCCCTGTTTCCGTTATGTTTGTGTAATGACCTTCAAGGTCACCATTACATACTCCATTCATGATAAACAATCTGAAAGCAATACATAAATTCAAAATCATTCTTCCATATAAATTCAATTCCGAGTCTTTAGAATATCTTATGAGATCTGTTTTGTCATTCTTATCCATGAAACTGAACCTGTCAAACTGATCATTGCTGAAAGGGAAAATGTTGGCTGTTCTGCCGTTCAAATCCCCACACAAAAGGATATCAACGTTGTCATACCATAATATCTTATCTGTTATAACCTCTTCAAGGAAACAATGCCGTTTTCAATTTCAACTGTTGTATAATATGGGGAATTTATTGGAGGCACGTAAGTACACACATAAAGAATGTTATTTTCAAAACCAATAAAGTTTTATTTAATAAGAAACACATAATATTGTCATGTTCACATGTAAGTTCAGATACATAAGCCATCAATTCGCTTTTAATTAAGCACACCACTCCACCTGATCTCCTCCCGTGTCTTGTCAGCTTAATCGCAGGTTTACAGAAGACAGAATGGTGGGGAACAAATGGGAATCTATTTTCTCCATGAACGTTTCAACAAGACAAATGAAATCAAAATTATAAACATACGATAAAAACTTTTGATCAATCAGTTTAGATGGAAGGCCACCTACGTTCCAATGAAGGAAAGAGAACAAGTGTACTTTATTTTTAACCTGTGTTTCACTGACATTTTGTTCACTTTCATACTCGCTATCATTCGTACTCTCATTCAGACTTTCGTCCATCGGATGTCTCTATTGGTTATATTTTCTCTTCTCTCTTCCCCATTGTGTTGTTCCCTGTCATTTTCACGAGCTTCGTCACGGCTGGTGTCACCTGTCATTCCAACACGTGAAGAAACAAGCAATGCATTTCACAATTCGCCGGTACACATCTACAACCTGTTCTCAGTAAACATGACACACGGCCACCAGCACGTGCGTTTCCGCATTTTATCTTCGGAACCGGTGTTTGGTCAACATTGTCTACCTTGTATCCTCAACCAGGGAAATATGACTTTTAGGATTGTGGAAGTTTAGCTTTGTTTGCAGAGGCCGGCCAAACCTTTATCTAACTTCCTTTAACTGATCATCCCATCGAGAACAAATTTCTTGCCCTCGATGAGGAGATGATCGTAGATCATAGTGGCCCTCTTGTTGTTTCCTCTGGCAGCTTTTAAATGTGGTCCTAGCTTCTTTCTGATGTCACGGACTCTCTGAGTGAAATCATCACCAATAAACACATGAAGTATTCTTAAGGTTCTTTTTGGCTCTGAAAATGTCTTCTTTGTCTTTGTAAAAGGTGCATCTGCCAATAACTGGCGAATTAGGCTTATTTGTTGATGCGATGTATTCTGTCAAACTCTACGGTCTTTGGTAGTTTCAATTCATCCGTCAACAGGTTATGCACAATATTCACACAGTCCTGTTTGGTTTCTCCTTCCCTCCTTGGCAGTCCATAAAAAATTAGATTATTCCTCTTGGATCGCCCTTCAAGATCATCAACTTTTTCTTCCAAACGCACGATTCTGTCTTTCATCATGCTGTTCTCTGTTTTCAGATGGTCATGTTGAACACGAAGCTCACTGATCGTCTCTTTCATGTCATGCATGTCCCTTTGTAGTCCGTCGACTGAGTCTTTCACTCCTCTTACATCGTCTGACATGTTGTCAACCTTCGTGGTTAAGCATGATAACATTGTAAAGATGTCTTTTAGCATCGGGTGATCGGCCGTGATCTCACGGGTTTCCTTGAAGCATGGTCAGGATCAGGAGTCGCAGAAGAGTCCGTACTTGCACGGCGTACAGAGCCATCACGAGCCAGGCGGGACTGCCTTGTGGAGCTGGAGCTGGACGACTTTGGCCCGGGGTTCGTCTCCACGTCGCCGCATCGGAGCAGAAGGTCGCTGAAGAAAAAGGCGGTGAGGACCAAGCCTGCCATGACACCGGTGACACGGGTGTGTACTTTTAACACACGCATCGTCATGGACAGCTTGAACCTGGCTCTTTTTGCCATGAAACTGATGAAGACGGCGACGAACCCGCCACACCGAACTCTGAAATCGAGAGATGCTGATGCATCTTGATACTGTCACCGACTTGAAACGTTGTATGATTGCAAACCGTAGAAATTAACAGAAACGTTAATTAATTTCGGAGCTGAAGAAAACGTGTCTTCTCTCTTGGATGACGACAGCTCACCGAGAGAGAGAGAGAGAGAGAGAGAGAGAGAGAGAGAGAGAGAGAGAGAGAGATTCTTATGGTTTATTTCGATACAGGCCATGGCCCCTTACGATGGGTGTACAAGCATAAAATATTACCTGAAACAAATACACATTACATACAAAGCATACAGAAACGCAAATCACTAACCAATTTCCAGAGACTGCTGTCATCTAAATATATAAATAACTTAAACGAAGCAAAGAAAAATGACTAACAATTTCCGTTGAGGCTGAACACATCGGCAGGATAAGTAAAGACATGGAAGATGACTACAGAATTCAGGTTTTATTAATCAATTTCTAATGTCTGTAAGAGTTATAGGGAAACAAAAGAAAAAAGAATAGAAAACGAGACAAAAGCACCTCGTTTACTTGAAATTCTTTACAAAGATGACAAAGCAATGATTGCCATGAACAGCGGTTTTGTATTTCAATTCATGAATTGCTAGCTCTGGCAGTTCACATCCACTTTTCGTTATGACCCATTTCAAGTGACCACCCACATCCAACGTTAAATAAGGTTTCGAATCATGAGAATCATGCAAACATTTCTTGTAGAAATTGAACTTTTCACTATTTTGTACGCGCTTTTATCATTTTGCTGATTGAGTTTTTCAATCGTTGAAGAAAACAACACGTGAACTGTCTAACATTTCCGACATCTTGATGTACCCGTATTCAAAGAGAAAACGCACTTTACTTACCCAGTAGGTTTTTTTTTTTTTTCCAGAAATTGCTTTCCTCTTATCTAGAGTACATAACGTGCTACAGGCTTTGCGTAGTATTCCAACTTCTCCATTTGAAGTACATTTAGTCAACAGCGGATGCATAAAATCGCCGAAACTATTTAAATTGGGAGTCTCCCCATATACAAGATCATTAGATGTTCGCCAGTCTACACCTAATATCTGTTTATAGGGAAAAGGTGCACACATTAACAATGTATGGCAGCATTATCTAATCTTCATTATTCAGATCCATACGACACATCTGCCTGCTTTTGACTATAAAACAACTAGAAACATGCATGTACTATTGAGGATGCACTATACTTTATTTAATAATGTGTACTATATTTTACTATGTAAAATGCACAATTGAGGACATACTTTTTCATGATAGCAACACATTTTTAGCCTAACAAGCAAGATCCTTGTATACACTTACAAACGTCGACCGAACAGAGAAAATATACCAAGTACATGTACCCGTTTATACCAGGCACGGAAACACTGTCATATAACCACCTTTGTCTTGTGTTTTAAATAACCACCCCTACGAAGGACAATGCCGTTATTTTGGGACAAATTTACCTTTTACTGAAGAAATGCAGCCGTTATTGCAAACTATTCAGTTGTGTTTGTAAACCAAGGACATTCTCTAATAACGAAACCATGTTATCAGATAACAAGATGCAAAGCATATAAACGTACTCCCAGTTTATCCTGAATACGTGTGAGATATTCCATAAAGAGGAAAAACCGTCTTGGGCTGGTGTAACCGTTAGTAATGGCTATTCTGGTAAACATCGGCCATCATTTGTGACCTATAATGAACATACTTACAAATTTTCAGAAAGATCGGACGAGAACTTTCTGAGATGTTCCATAAAGAAGAAAACCATTATGGGCCGTTAGTAACGGCTATAACGGTAAACTTAAACATTGGGCATCATCCGCGTTACAGGCCGTTACAGGCGTTAGTAACGGCTATAACGGTAACCTAAAACATCGGGCATTATTCGTGAACCATAATGAACATACCTAAAAATTTTCCCAAAGATCGCCAAGTACCTTCTGAGATATTCCATAAAGAAGAAAAACTGTTACAGGCCGTTACAGCCGTTAGTAACGGCTATAACGGGGTAAACTAAAACATCTGGCATCATCCGTGCCCTATAATGAGCGTACCTGCTAATTTTCACAAAGATCGGCCGAGTACTTCTGAGATACTCCATGAAGAAGAAAAACCGTTACAGGCCGTTAAAGCCGTTAGTAACGGCTATAAAGGTAAACTAAAACATCGAGCATTATTCGTGACCCATAATGAACATACCTTAATTCTAATTTTCACAAAGATCGGCCTAGTACTTTCTGAAATATTCCATGAAGAATAAAAACGTTACAGCCGTTACAGCCGTTAGTTACGGCTATAATGGTAACCTAAAATATCGGGTATTATTCGTGAACCATAATGAACATACCTACAAATTTTCACAAAGATCGGCCGAGTACTTTCTGAGATATTCCATAAAGAAGAAAACCGTTACAGGTCGTTACAGCCGTTAGTAACGGCTATAACGGGGTAAACTAAAACATCGGGCATCATCCGTGACCCATAATGAACATACCTTCTAATTTTCACAAAGATCGGCCACGTACTTTCTGAGATATTCCATAAAAAAGAAAAACCGTTACAGGCCGTTACAGCCGTTAGTAACGGCTGTAACGGTAACCTAAAACATTGTATATTACTCGTGCCCATAATAAACATACCTACAAATTTTCACAAAGATCGGCCAGTACTTTCGGAGATATTCCATAAAAAAGAAAAACCGTTAAAGGCCGTTACAGCCATTGGTAACGGTTATAACGGGGTAAACTAAAACATCGGGCATCATCTGTGACCCATAATAAACATACCTGCTAATTTTCACAAAGATCGGCCGAGTACTTTCGAGGTATTCCATGAAGAAGAAAAATCGTTACAGGCCGTTACAGCCGTTTAGTAACGGTTATAACGGTAAAGTAAAACATCGGGCATCATCCGTGACCCATAATGAACATACCTACAAATTTTCAGAAAGATCGGCTCAGTAGTTTTGTCTGGAGCGAGTGGAACACATTTTGACCGCGGGCGACGGACGGACGGACGGACGGACGAACACACACACACACACACACACACACACACACACACACACACACACACACACCACACACCAACAAAGAGCATTTCTTCGTTCCCATTCTAAAGTACTCCCTGTTCTATAAGAACTGGGAGTACAATAAAAGAATAGATAATTCAAAACTTGAAGAGTTAGCATGGCCCCATGCCTCCTATTGTTAATTATTTCAAATGTAGTTCATTGATAAAGTGAAAATAAACCTGGACTGCACACATCCCCCTATTTGCACCAGTTGTACAGTTTATATAATTTGTCAGTTTAGCACCACAACGAATTTTAGCTCTAATTACATCATACATGCATCTAATGCATCTGTAAAGTTTACCCTTAATAGCATCTTAATCGTAACTGGCTAAAGAAGATTTTTATTGATGAAATCGACTTTTTCAAAATCGGTGAAAGCAACATAGAATTTATGATTGGAAGAAAACCTCTTTTGAACAATTGCCAACAAAGTAAACATGTGGTCAACAGCTGAAAATCAATTTTTGCAACCAGCTTGAAGACTGCCACGCTGTTTTCCTCATTTCATTCCTGCAGTCTGTTATTTATCACCCCCCCCCCCCCCCAAAAAAAAAAAAAAATGTGCTGCTTATGTCATCAAGCGAAATACTTTAGGGTTATTAGCATTACCCTTTTTGGTAAGATTGGCAAGATTTTTTTATCCTGTCCACCAACTGGAAATATACCATCATCAAGCAGCTTATTTCGTAATTTCAAATGAAAGTGTACAACTTGGGTAGACGAACGTTTGAACAGTTCACAAATAATTCCATCGGGACCAGCTGCTTTACACTTTTTAGAGTTTCTTTTAATTGCTTACACTACGTCTTCTTCACAAATGGGATAATTCATGTAAGCATCACACTCACCTTCAAATCCTTCTAGATTTGATCAACAATCAGCATTTAACAGCAACGAAGCTTGAAAATGTTGGTACCGCATGTTATCTGTCACGGCACTTTCAGAGGGTTTTTCTTTGCCATTACATTGAGGACAACGTTCAGAAACTCCCTTTATGACTTCATCGATGTAAAATGCTTATCTATTAAAGAGTCATTGATTTCTTTCTCTTTTCTCTTTGCTAAATACTTTATTCACGCCGAGTTATTACATATGCTATTTGATCTGTGTTTTCTAACGAACGACGACTGATTCTCGATAGCTTCCTTGTCTTTCCTCATCAGACCAGTCACTGGACATTTTATCGTTATTAACATGCACACGGTTGTTGTGTGTGTGTTTTATTTTTCATACAGGCAGTACTTTCCAGTAAACATTCGTCAAATAATTTAGTGTGTCGTTTATATCAGCGTCTATCAAAGCACACATTTAGCGCGTCCTTTACTTGAGTTTCTACTAAGCTAATGCCAACATCAATTTTCTTATTCATGTGACTAATGAGCTGAACTGAACGCGGTGACAGCCCTAATTTTACCCTTTGCGGTCGGCTGGGCTATAATCAATATTACATTAACTTACCTCTTAATTGTGTGTTACTTACATGAGTTATTGCTAAATAAAGAAGCGTACGTTTCCACAGGTAAAAAGAATATGGAGTAAGACACGAAAATGATCAGAATCGATACATTCTACGACGAGAGAGAGAGAGAGAGAGGAGAGAGAGAGAGAGAGAGAGAGAGAGAGAGAGAGAGAGAGAGAGAGAGAGAGACAAGACAAGACAAGACAAAATTCTTTATTTACGAGGATAATAGATAAGCACTAACGTGCTTTTTTACATCCAGTCCTCGCCCTGAGTAGGGACTACAACATGCAGTGAAATCAATTAATGTAAGAAATCAAAGAAGCAAGCAAAGCGGTCATGTAATCATAGAGGAACATCAAATGAAAACAGAAGATAAATGAAAACAAAACAAAAAATAAGAATAATAACAAACAAAACAACAATAAAAATAATAATAACAAAATATTAAAAAAAAAAATGAGAATAACAATAATGAAGGGGAAGGAGAGAGTGGGGGTAGGGAGTGAGGTGGGCTGGGGAAACATATGTAAGTGTACTACAACGTACAAGATGGCATGTATGAAAACAGACAGTGAAGTGAATATGACAAAGTGCGTACATATTTTTGAACACACAAATACACGCACGTTCGCACGCATAGAGAGAGAGAGAGAGAGAGAGAGAGAGAGAGAGAGAGAGAGAGAGAGAGAGAGAGAGGAGAGAGAGAGAGAGAGAGAGAGAGAGAGAGATTTTGCTTCAAAAAATTTCAAACAAAAACCAACAGCAAAAACAACAACAACAACAACAACAACAACAACAACAAAATAAACAAATGAAACATATAAAGCAATAAACGCATCGCAAACGCGAACGCCAAACTCTGCAACGTTCTCAGGAAACAGGGCTTTAAAAACAATAAACAAAAAGAAAACGAGGGCCTCAAAATCTTAGCGAGAGTGAGAGACTGGCTCCACACGTACGGACCGCCATTGAGTCTTCTTTCAGTTTTTGCTTGAATTCCAAGTCCTGCCCAAGACAGCGCGCGCGCACGTCCGGGTGTCCAGCGTCAGATCTTTAACAAGCTCAGGGTGCTAAGTCAAACGTTTTGGCGCTGATTGGCCGTGCCAGACGAGCAAGAGGCAAACTCTCAACGGCACTTGGTTTTAAAAAAAAAAAAGAAAAAAAAAAGGAAAAAAGAAAAGGTAGAATCTCTCTCTCTCTCTCTCTCTCTCTCTCTCTCTCTCTGTTGGGGGTGGTAGTGGCGAGGGTGGGGGATGGGGGGGGGGGGGGGGGGGGGGAGGAGAGGAGATGCATAGCCCCCCTGCCGTTTGTCGCAGTTGGTGGGTAGGCAGGGTGTGTAATTGGCCAGTAATAACTTCATTCCCCCAATATTCAAACTCAATTTGGCGCGCCACTCGGACGCTCTCCGGGGTGTTCGTGTCGATATGATAGCCTATCGCTGGCCCTATTCACAGCGGCAACGGCCTCGCGTGACAAGAAGGGCGTACCCCCTCCACCATCCACGACCCACTACCCCCACCACCACTACCACCCTCACCCCTACCCTCTATCCAGACACACCTCCTCTCCTTCCTCCCCGTGCCTTCCACCCCCTCACCCCCCTCCCACCCCCACCTCTTTGAGTCCTTGGTGGGAAGCTTGCGTGTCGTCGAGGAACCCGGAGTTCTTTGGAAGGAACAGGGGGGAGGGGAAGAAAGGGTGGGTATAGAGGTGGCGGAGAAGGGGGCGGGGTTCCCGGGGCTCTCCCTACGTCCCGTTGACGGGGTCCGGGAATCCAGGGGATTGTTTCTTGATTAACTCCTCCCCCCCCCCACCCATCTCACCTTCATTCTCTCCTCCTCCTCCTCCTTTCCCTATCCCTCTTCCCTCGCCCCTCCCATCCTCCCCAGTCTCCAGTGGGCCCAAATCAGAGGATTCCCCGATTTACACCTATATTTTTCAATTACGGTATTCTCCTCTCAATTTCGCCGCTGGCTTCGAAGTGAGGTCTTTAAGGAAGAGGGGGGTGGAGGGTGGGCTTGGATTCGCTGAGTTTGGGTTATGGGCGGCGGGGAGGTGGGGGGGGATAGAGGGGTGGTGTGGGGTGGAGAGGTGGACGTGGGGGGATTGGCCCAGGAGAAGAGAGGGGGTGGGGGTGGTGGTGGAGGAACAGTATTGTTTGCCTGATGGAGTTGCCCCGAATTTCAGCCGGATTTAGAAAAGAAGAGGAATGAAAGAAAAGGAAAGGAAGGAAAAGGAAGAGGAGAGAGGAAGAAGAGAAGAAGACTGCGAATGCTCGTCTCTGGTGAATTGGCTGAGGGTGGATGGTGGTTGATGGAGCATTCGAGAGTGGAGAGGAGAGGAGGAGGGAGAGAGAGAGAGGGGGAGGGATAGGCAGAGAAAGAGGGGGGGGGGGGGAGGGGGAGGCAGGAACAGATGTGGTGGGAGGTCAGATCGAGGGTGAGGATAAAAGAGAAAGAGAGAGACAAAGAAAGAGAAAGACAGAGACAGAGAAGAGAAGAGGGAGAAGAGAGAGAGGGAGGGGGGGGGAGGAAGCGCAGAGAAAGAGAGAGAGGGGGGAGGGGTAGATCAGAGGGTGAGGATAAAGAGAAAGAGAGAGAAGAAAGAGAAGACAGAGACAGAGAAGAGAGGAGAGAGAGAGAGAGGGGGGGGGAGGGAAAGGCAGAGAAAGAGAGAGAGGGGGAGGGGTCAGATCAGAGGGTGAGGATAAAAGAGAAAGAGAGAGACAAGAAAGAGAAAGACAGAGACAGAGAAAGAAGGGGGGGGGGGGGAGAGAGAGAGAGAGAGAGAGAGAAAAGAGAGAGAGAGAGAGAGAGAGAGAGAGAGAGAGAGCTACAGAGACAGACAAACAGACAAGCTGACAGGCAGGCAGACAGGCACACAGACAGAGAGACGACAGACAGACACAAAGAGACAGACAGACAGACTGGCGGGCAGGCAGACACGCAGACAGAGAGACAGACGAAAAGACAGAGGGAGAGACAGAGACAGAGAGACAGACAGAGAGGAGAGAAGGAGATAGGAATGACAGAGAGACAGACGGACAGGGGCGATAGATAGAGACAGAGAGAAATGTGTGGGAAAGAGAGAGAGAGACCAGGGTAGGGAAATATAGAGACACATACCAGACAGACCATTATAGATACCAGACAGACCAGACAGACAGAGACAAAACGACAAGCCTTGGGAGAATCCTAGGAACAGCTGAACTACAAAATCACCGCCATCTTGTGAATCATGGAACAGACTGCAAAAAATGACATCGTTGTTGAAAACACCCAAATCCTCTGCACATTCTGTTGTCACCTCCACTCTCCATCTAGGAATCTTTTCACACCAGCCAAACGTATGGAGAGAAAGTGAAAAAAGAGTAGTTTAATTTAGTCTCAACATCTCATGAGGTCATTCAGACGAATACTGAAAGTTGTCACTGAAGACGAAGTCTGCAGAATGTTCAGGCAGTATGCCAGTCACTGTGAGGATTTGCTGACCACAGTGAAGACAAGAGAACTAAAACTGCATGGACATGTGACATGTGACACGATCAAGCGGGCATTCCAAGACCACCATACTGTAAGGGAAAGGTCAGGAAAAGAAGCGACAAGGCAGACATAGAACACGGCTGCCATTACTTTTTCTTGCCGAGCGGACTTCTGCCGAGTGACTACTGTGCTTTCGCTGAGGGTGTGCTTTTTGTCCACTCTACACGCTGAATATGATCGTGAACTTGAGGGAAATATTTCTTGATCACCTGTTATATCATTAGGTACGCGGTAGCGCTGATCACTTCCCTTTTCACGAACGCCCCTGCAGTCAGTGTCATGGACAACGAAATTAGTATTATTCCCCTTGAAAGGGTGGACGGACTTTGATCTAAATGGTCATTTTTTCAATTATTTAATAATACAACAATATTACAGTATGTGTGTATACCTTTGCAAGTGTGTGTGTGTGTGTGTGTGTGTGTGTGTGTGTGTGTGCGTGCGTGCGTGCGTGCGTGCGTGTGTGTGTGTGTGTGTGTGCACGCACGCGTGAGTGTGTATGTAAGGGGAGGGGGGGGGGGCCTTTTTTTGTCCACCCTGAACACCGAACATGATCGTGAACTTGAGAAATGTTTCATGAATACCTGTCACAGGTTCTAACAACTCGGACCATAGAAACAAATATATATCCAAGAACTATGTCCATCCAAAGTCAATATTAGCTGGTAAAAGCTATTAGCCTAAATTAGCTGAGTTTCAAAACGGAGTGACTGAGGGCGGAAAATGGAGCAATAGAAAGTATCTAGAACAGAGAAGAGGGGGTTAGTTACCGCCAAGGACACAGACAAACATTGCACAGGACAAGACACAATGCATTTCGACTATTGTCTTCTAGGAACAAATAACGTTTAGGACAGTGAAGATAAGAAAGAAAAAAAAAGAGACACTTATCTAGTCATGATCAAAATGGCCGCCGGGCGGAAACGGGGCCACCCAGCAAGGGATCATGGGAGATGAAATAATAAAAAAGAAAAAATATTAATAAATAGATAAATAAAGAAGATAAATGTAATAAATAATAATAATAATAATAATAATAATAATAATAATAATAATAATAAAATAGAAATATAAAATAAAATAAAATACAAACTAAATAAGAAATAAGATAAATAAATTAAAAAATATATAATAAATAAAATAAAATAGATAAAATAAAATGAAATAAATTTTTTTTAAATGAAATAAAATGAAATAAATAGAGGGTGGCTGCAACTTTTATGTGAGGTGGGTACTGGGGGTATGGTGGTGGTATGATGTATGTGTATTATGTATGTGTGTGTTGCTAAATTAGCTGAATTTATCCATTTCAGTACAATTTCATAACAATTTCTCGTCTACTGTTTCTAGTTTCTTTTTTTTTTTTATTGCTATGTTATAGTTTGTTGTTTTTTTTTTACAGATATGCATTTTTACACCCCCCCAGATCTGTGTAAATACATCAACATTTCCTTTTCTTTTTGATTCACGTAATGTTGGCTTAATGTTGCTGAACACTTATCTTCCATGCCCCTAATTAGGGTCAAAGTATTAATAAAACTTGAAACGTGTGTCTGTGAGAAACACACAGAAGAGGAGGAGGAGGAGGAGGAGGAGGAGGAGAAGAGAGAGAGACAGACAGACAGACAGACAGACAAGACAGAGATCGTTGGTGACGCCTGAATTTTCCCCCCATGGTAGAAAATATGCCTTCCCTTCGGCGAAATTCTGCACGCCGAAAGTGCACTAGCGAAAGTCAATATCTCCCAGAAAGAGGGGGACAGACAACATCGCCGTCCGGATCGGGAAGAGCTTTGCCATACCTCTGGTACCTGCCCTCAACCGTCAGAACTGGAGACAACTGATGAAGCGTTCATCATTGCAGTTGATGAGGAATGCCTTGGGACGCCCATTTATCCAGACGTTGCTGGCTCCAATCCTGGCAGCGCCAGGAAATAACATTCTGGCAGCAGGAGTCATGACGTGGATGCAGCTCATCCCCATCGATAACATTCTGGCAGCAGGAGTCATGACGTGGATGCAGCTCATCCATCAGAATAACATTTGGCAGCAGGAGTCATGACGTGGATGCAGCTTCTCCCCATCAGTGCAAGGAATCGGCTAACCATTGTTTGAGAGGTGTTTCTCTCTGAGACTTTGCTGTCAAGCTGTCCTTGATTTCTTCCTGTATGTTCCACGGCCTTAGTGGACTCCAGGACCCTTTACAAGCTCCTCATCTCACCTATCTTTTAACAGCAGGGTAGGGCAATCATTTTTTTTCTGACCGCCAAGGCGGCAGATAGACAAAGTTTTCACCCCCTTCTCTCTTCCCTCCCCCCTCCCCCCCCCCCCCCCCCCCCCCCCCCCCCCGCACCATTCTCTTCATTCCAGATAAAAAGCCATCTGCTCGTCAATTGGCGAGCTTTTTTTAATCCTACAAAGCACTAAATGACGTAGAAACAGGAACACACTATTCAACGTTCTCCTCTGACCCCCCCACCTTCACTCCAGACTGTATGTCAGTCATCGTCGATGATGACAGTTGGACTTTAGAAGAAAAAGAAGAAGGACAAGAAGAAGAAGATCGCCTTCTGCCGATAGAGGAAATAACACAGACCAGTCTGCTTCTCTCTGATTGGCCAGTGCCTCCTGACTCAGCCAATCACTTGACACAATACGTAATGATATCGATGTCAAAAACGGCACCTGAAAATCATAGTTTCAGGAAGCGAACTCCCTGACCGTTTATTCCATATCGGCACAATGACGCTGAACTTTTATTTTTCCACAAGCAGATCATTATCCTCAGTGGGAAGGAAGGCATCGGCATTCACCACTTGCCCAATACAAGTGATCTCCTGTCCTGGGTGTCCGGCAGCTGCCACTGTCCGACCATGAACCCCAAAGAAAGGGTTGTGGAGGCACCCGTGATGACTTGGGTCGTTGTGGACGGTTCTTTGTGCCCCACTTCCTTTCCTTCCTCATCTAGTACGTCGAGGCTCCCCATCGGTGAAATGTTCGTCATCTTCCGTCGTAGAGGACCTCTTTCTCGAAGATGGAATGAGATTCACGTGCCTGAAGATTCACATATGCTTCCGCAACGAACGTCGGTTTACAGTGTATCCAATGGGTATAAGCTTAGAGTCTGCCAGGTTAACTCCAACAGAACTCTTTTCAAGCTGGCTTTGGACGGATGTGATGACAATGGGTCCTTGAAAAACGTCTTGACGCTACCACAAAGCCCTTTCCTGTGTCTTTCTAGAGCTGGGAGTCTGAATGCCTTACCTACATACCACGTTCCCTGTGTAGCCCTTCTAGACTGGAGAGTTGACGCCTGCCTACAAGCCACCGTTCCCATTGCGCTTCCAGACCTGGGAAGTCTGCGCCTTACTACAAAGCCACATTCCATGGCCTTTACAGACTGGGAGTCTGACGCCGTTACCTACAAAGCACCAATTCTTCAGCTGTCGCTTCCGACCTGGGAGTCTGACGCCTACCTCAAAGCACCAGTCTGGTCCCTTGACAAGCGGAGTCTGACGCCTTACCTACAAAGCCACCAGTTCCCTGTGTCGCTTCAGACTGGGGAGTCTGACGCCTTACCTACAAAGCCACCAGTTCCCTGTGTCCTTCCAGACCTGGGGAGTCTGACGCCTTCCTACAAAGCCACCAGTTCCCTGTGTCGCTTCCAGACCTGGGGAGTCTGACGCCTTACCTACAAAGCCACCAGTTCCCTGTGTCCGATTCCAACCTGGGGAGTCTGACGCCTTACCTACAAAGCCACCAGTTCCCTGTGTCCTTTCCAGACCTGGGGAAGGACAGGTCTCTCCACTTCCTGATGTTACCATTCCATTTCTTCTCGTTTCTTTTTGTACACCCCCCCCCAGTACCCTTTACTTCAGGGAGTTTGAAAGGGGGTGGGGGAGGGGGGGGGGGGTTAGTGCTGACGACGGTGGAGTCAGTCAGTGCATCAGCGTGATTGATCCATTTTCCAGTTTGGGTGGTTGGTTGCGTTCAGGTTTTACATCCATGTCTACTAAGGTGATATGGCAGAGGGGGGTAACCATACCACAAGAGTACAGAGTGGTGGAGGCTAATGTACCATACACTAAACCACCAGAACGACAACGCGTTGAGGACGATGAAATCGCCCATCTTTATCCAGCGGAATTCGAACATCCAATTACGAGTGCGGTGCTCTTACTACTGGGCCAACCCAGATACCCGTGTGAAAGAATGGGTGGCATTGTTAGCAGACTTCAGACTCCGTGTGTGTGTGTGTGTGTGGTGCGTGCGTGGTGGTGCGTGTTTGCGTGCGTGCGTGCGTGGTGGTGTGTGTGGTGGTTGTGTGTGTGTGTGTGTGTGTGTGTGTGTGTGTGTGTGTGTGTGTGTGTGTGTGTGTGTGTGTTATAATTCAGTGTCCGTTGACAGTACACAGTCATAGTCAAAGTGCTGTCGGGGAGTGTTAATGGGTAGTCACAGATCTTTACAGCCCTCTGCCCTCAGTTTTAAGCAACATGGCAGAGTCAAAAAGGGAGATCATCAAGATTTCTTTGCTCTGCCTCTGAGCAACAAATGCTGCGTGGCGCAATCCTCCTCTCTAACTATCCAAAGGCGGAGGATAATAGAAAAAAATATAATATGTGAAACTCGAACCGGATCTGGCATCTAACCATATCCTCAATCGCGTCCTTAACGAGAGTTTTACATTGAAGAGACTGCGCACAACACTTTCACCGTGGTACAACGTCGTTTTGATCGACTGATATGCAACCTTTTTTTTTCGGTGGTCGTTTGAAATGTGAAGTGTTACAATGATGTTTATTTCACTTGAAATCTCAAGGTACAGGCAAAACAAGAAGTGTTCATTGTATGTAAGGAGACCATGTTTTCACGAACTTCAGAGTGGAGACCATGTTTACACGACTGTTCATGATGTAAGGAGACCATGTTTTACAAGAACTGGTTTATTGTATGTAAGGAGACCATGTTTTACAAGAACTGGTTCATTGTATGTAAGGAGACCATGTTTTACAAGAACTGGTTATTGTATGTAAGGAGATCCATGTTTTACAAGAACTGGTTCATTGTATGTAAGGAGACCATGTTTTACAAGAACTGGTTCATTGTATGTAAAGGCGACCATGTTTTACAAGAACTGGTTCATTGTATGTAAGGAGACCATGTTTTACAAGAACTGGTTCATTGTATGTAAGGAGGCGATGTTTTACAAGAACTGGTTCATTGTATGTAAGGAGACCATGTTTTACAAGAACGGTTCATTGTATGTAAGGAGGCGATGTTTTACAAGAACTGGTTCATTGTATGTAAGGAGACCATGTTTTACAAGAACTGGTTCATTGTATGTAAGGAGACCATGTTTTACAAGAACTGGTTCATTGTATGTAAGGGCGATGTTTTACAAGAACTGGTTCATTGTATGTAAGGAGGCGATGTTTTACAAAAACTGGTTCATTGTATGTAAGGAGACCATGTTTTACAAGAACTGGTTCATTGTATGTAAGGAGGCGATTTACAAGAACTGTTCATTGTGTAAGGAGGCGATGTTTACAAGAACTGTTCATGTATGTAAGGAGACCATGTTTTACAAGAACTGGTTCATTGATGTAAGGAGGCGATATGTTTTACAAGAACTGGTTCATTGTATGTAAGGAGCATGTTTTACAAGAACTGGTTCATTGTATGTAAGGAGGCGATGTTTTACAAGAACTGGTTCATTGTATGTAAGGAGGCATGTTTTACAAGAACTGGTTCATTGTATGTAAGGAGGCGATGTTTTACAAGAACTGGTTCATTGTATGTAAGGAGACATGTTTTACAAGAATGGTTCATTGTATGTAAGGACCTCATGTTTCCATTTGCGTTGGTTGGCTGGCTGGTTTGTCTGTCAGTAGGAGTGAAAAAATCTACAGAATAGAATTTAACCAAACTCGGCAGAGACATGAAATATGGCCGGATGACGATGCCATTTAATTTTTATGTAGATCCAGGATCATTTTTTTTTCTGTATTCCAATATTGCCAGATAAGGCCTTTTTCCACATTTCTGATAGTTTCTCAACATAATGCAAAGAAAGATCTAAAAAAAACACGAGCAAACAAACAAAAAACAAAACAAAACAAAACCGGGTACATTCGGTGGGCTGATCTTCACGAACTTGACTGAATTAATGCCGGTCGGGACTACAAGCCAGATCAAATAAGCAAATACTATATCCACAGAGGCGGAGCGGGGAGGAGGGTGAAGGTGGTGGGAGCGGAGTTGGGGAGTAGAGGTGAGGATTTGGGAGAGAAGAAAGGCTGACTGACAGAGTTAAGAGATGTTCGACCTTAATAAAATGCTTATCTATTAAGGATACTCATATGCAAAGTATCCAGAAATTGCCTTAGTGCTTATAAACGTAAGAAAGAAAGGAAATGTGTACATGTATAGACACTAGATACTCTGGAAACAAATTGCATGAATATACATGGGTCCAAAATGCATCTAATGACCATGAATACCCAAAATAGCATAACACGCTCGTCCACATCTCTGGACAATCGAACATCAGACAAGCAAGCAAACAAATCAAACTGACAAATTTCACCTGACTAATCGAATATATCACAGACAACATTGCAGAATACGTACAGTTTCGATAGTTTACGGCGAATTTAACACACATTAGTCCCCAAATGACTTGTCAAATCACACTACGATCACCTAACGCACGCACGACTTACAATTAATCATCACCCTGGGTTCATGGCACAGACGTAACCAAGGAAATGAAGCATGACCGCTGTAAGCATGATACCATTCACTGCTGTTAGATTCGTTCGCACATCTTTGGTACGTAATCTATTTACACACACGTACATGTCTTAATTCGTGTTATAGGTTGTGATAGCAGTGTGTTAGTAGGGGTTAGGAAAGGTGGTCTATTAAGGGTGAGAGGCGTGGTTATAGGTGTGATCGATGGGTTAGTTGTGTAGGTGTTTGGTGACGTGTGTATTAAATGTAGTGGACGTTGATTGTTATTAGGTGTGTGGTAGACGGTGGTGTTATTAGGTGTGGGTAGACGTGGTGTTATTAGGTGTGTGGAGACGTGTGTTATTGGTGTGTGTGACGGTGGTGTTATTAGGTGTGGTAGACGGTAGGGAGTGGGTGAGAGATGGGGTGGAGGAAGAGGGACGTGGGGTGAAGCATGGGGGGTTAAATGCTAAACCTTCACCGGCAGCATGTGGAAACCATCCGTCTGTGTCATGTGAACAGAACCATTGGTTCACCTGGCTAGAGACGATTCTCGTTGTCTGGGTGAGACTGAGACTCTCTCTCTCTCTCTCTCTCTCTCTCTCTCTCTCTCTCTCTCTCTCTGCCTGCTGTCTATCTTCTGTCTGTCTGTCTGTCTATCTGTCTGTCTGTCTGTGTGTCTGTCTGTCTGTTTTCTATTTGTAGAAATTACAATAAAACCCGGGCCGGCCCAAATTCCTTTGATTCCCGGACATTGAGTGGAGCAAATACCAAAATCCGTCCCAGTTGAAATACACGTATATGTAGAAAAAAAATGTTTTAAGTCAATAAACAAATGCCCAGCATAAAAGACAAAAAACGAACATGAGGAAAACACAAAATGCGTGCAACAATCAAAGTCATACAGTCGATATACATGACAAGACATCGTACATTCTTCTCAAATCGGAGTTATCACAAGCATGCTTTCGCATACACATTTTCAACCAGGAAAATCATGAGCAAACTTCTTCAACGAACGACAACTACTACTATTATTACTACTGCTGTTCTGCTGCTGCTGCTGTATTACTGTTACTGCTGATGCTGAAGCTGATAATGATGGAGATGATGACGATGATGATGATATGATGATGATGATGATGATGATGATGATGATGATGATGATTGTTCTTGACTTCTGTGATTCTGCTTCTTCTTCTTCTTCTTCTTCTTCCGCTGTTCTACTGCTGCTGTCGTGATATTTGTCAAGGTAGATCCAAGTGTATCCGTAGACTGTTACTAAATCGAGCAAGTGGCTCAGTATAAATTATGTCAGGAATGACACCACCCCCTTTGATAACTTCTCTGTTATGTCCGTCTGGCACAACCAGATCCCGCCGCTCCTTCGACCATTTTGTATTTCATCTACCATTCGAGAAAGGACGAAAACGAAACTGAACGACATTCATCACAAAACACAACCTATCCCCTTTAATAGAGGCAGAAAGTTCAAGCTGCCTCTTCGACGTTTTATGAGGGAATTCATATGGACACGGGTTTTCGCATTTCCCCAACGAAAATCTGTCAGGTTTCAGTTTACTTATAAGGGAGGGAAATGTCGTGAAATTTGATTGAACTAAAGAATTTCCTTTACAGAATATATCTTCATTGCACACTTTAGGTAGTCTTCCTAAAACGAGTACCTTCACAGGAAAGCGAAATTTGTCTGAAGTGGAATTGAAGGGAGCGAAGTCGACAGCAGAAAGTGGGAACGGTAACTAGACTGTGTGGAAGAAGCGTCGAGGTGGGGAAGATCGTGACGGGCAGGGAAGATTATAGGACGTGTCTCACCCCATCACCAGAGACATGCCCACCCCCTGTACTGATAAGACACATTTCTGTATAAGGTCCATCATTTCCTATTACATGAACTTTCCTGGATGTCTTTGCTTTTCGCAGACTGAAAGAGAAGACTGAAGAAACGGCGCTCCAAAGTATACCCAAAATGAAAATCAACATACTGGCGATCGGCTGAATCTCCTTTATTTCGTCTGTGAAAAACAAGGTGGCTGATTTCCATAGTCACATTCATCCACAACCTGAGTGTTCTGCTTTTTCGCTGAATCACCTCAACAGCATTCCCCCCCCCCCCCCCCCCCCCCCCCCCCCCATGTCGCTCATTCCTGTTCCCCATCCACAGCCACACCCCGGCTTGTATCATATCATCATCATCATCATCATCATCATCATCATCATCATCTATCATTTTTTTGTGCGCGCGCATGTGTGTGTGTTGTGTGTGTG
>CM031607.1:55674120-55699120 GCA_018398815.1 Conus ventricosus | reverse complement strand
ATTTTGAACAGGTCTGAAAATTTTTTATCTGCTTCTGTGTTCCAGTACTCTTGCCAGAGGTTTTTGACTTAACGATGAACTGCGCATTTCAGATTCTGCGTAGGAAGTGGATTATCTACACATTTTTTTTCATTCAGAAATGGTCCAAGTACGTCCTAGAATTACAAAGTGAAGGCTGAGTTGGCTGCAATTCTTTTTTCTGGAGGGTGTAGCTCAATGAAGATAGAAGGCAGTGGAAATTCCTGACTGACCCTCATGGAGCTCCTAAGAGGTGGATGCCAGCTGTGGAAAATCCCATTTTGCGTCATACCCACTTCAGTCTACCTTAGAGTTGGTATGAAAGGAAATCTTAATGAGACAGGAAGTACTAAACAGTAAATAACGAATAAGTTGATTAACTCTTGCTCCTATGACGAAACAATCACACGCCATAGCTCAAGACGAAACAATCACACGCCCATAGCTCAAGACGAAACAATCACACGCCATAGCTCAAGACGAAACAATCACAGCCCATAGCTCAAGACGAAACAATCACACGCCCATAGCTCAAGACGAAACAATCACACGCCCATAGCTCAAGACGAAACAATCACACGCCCATAGCTCAAGACGAAACAATCACACGCCCATAGCTCAAACGAAACAATCACACGCCCATAGCTCAAGACGAAACAATCACACGCCCATAGCTCAAGACGAAACAATCACACGCCCATAGCTCAAGACGAAACAATCACACGCCCATAGCTCAAGACGAAACAATCACACGCCCATAGCTCAAGACGAAACAATCACACGCCCATAGCTCAAGACGAAACAATCACACGCCCATAGCTCAAGCGTTTCGTTTGAATTGATGACGTGGAATGATTTCATAGTGGGATCAAGAATTACCCTGAACTGAATAAGCCAATTTTTACAAACAATTGACAACATCGATGCGACGATCCACGTCTAATCAGGCATTGAATATATCTACAGAATTCATATTCAGCAATGAACGATCGACCTAAACACAAATTTCATGTTACAAACTCAGTAAATGACCACATGATTGCGTTAATAGTACATAATCACAATTCTTTACACAACTGTGAGCGAAATGATTAAATAACAATTAAACATTAGAAATCATGATTGATTAGTAAATCATTTTCCTATGTGTGTCTAATTATTATCTAGTCATAAATGAGTCTGACAGTCTCAAATAAGGAAAAGACTCACGCGGTCATTCTGTTTTCACTATTTGACACCCAGATATCAAGCTGAGTAGTATCAGTGCTCTGTCATAGTCACGCTGATAGTATCAGTGCTCTGTCATAGTCACGCTGAGTAGTATCAGTGTGCTCTGTCATATTCACGCTGAGTAGGTATCAGCGCTCTGTCATAGTCAAGCTGAGTAGTATCAGTGTGCTCTGTCATATTCAGGCTGAGTAGTATCATGCTCTGTCATAGTCAAGCTGAGTAGTATCAGTGCTCGTCATTATTCACGTGCTGTAGTATCAGTGGGTCTGTCATAGTCACGCTGAGTAGTATCAGTGCTCTGTCATAGTCACCTTGAGTAGTATCAGTGCTCTGTCATAGTCACGCTGAGTAGTATCAGTGCTCTGTCATATTTACGCTGAGTAGTATCAGTGCTATGTCATATTCACGTTGAGTAGTATCAGTGCTCTGTCATATTCACGCTGAGTAGTATCAGTGCTCTGTCATATTCACGTTGAGTAGTATCAGTGTGCTCTGTCATAGTCACGCTGAGTAGTATCAGTGCTCTGTCATAGTCACGCTGAGTAGTATCAGTGTGCTCTGTCATAGTCAAGCTGATAGTATCAGTGTGCTCTGGCATAGTCACGCTGAGTAGTATCAGTGCTCGTCATATTCACGCTGAGTAGTATCAGTGCTCTGTCATATTCACGTTGAGTAGTATCAGTGCTCTGTCATAGTCACGCTGAGTAGTATCAGTGCTCTGTCATAGTCACGCTGAGTAGTATCAGTGTGCTCTGTCATAGTCAAGCTGAGTAGTATCAGTGTGCTACTGGTATAGTCAAGGTGAGTAGTATCAGTGTGCTCTGGCATAGTCAAGCTGAGTAGTATCAGTGCTCTCTGTCATAGTCAAGGTGAGTAGTATCAGTGTGCTCTGTCATAGTCAAGCTGAGTAGTATCAGTGTGCTCTGGCATAGTCACGCTGAGTAGTATCAGTGCTCTGTCATAGTCACGCTGAGTAGTATCAGTGCTCTGGCATAGTCAAGGTGAGTAGTAATCAGTGTGCTCTGTCATAGTCACGCTGAGTAGTATCAGTGTGCTCTGTCATAGTCACGCTGGAGTAGTATCAGTGCGCTCTGTCATAGTCACGCGGAGTAGTATCAGTGCGCTCTGTCATATTCACCTGTGTAGTATCAGTGCTCTCTGTCATAGTCAAGGTGAGTAGTATCAGTGTGCTCTGTCATAGTCAAGCTGAGTAGTATCAGTGTGCTCTGTCATAGTCACGCAGAGTAGTATCAGTGCGCTCTGTCATATTCACGCTGAGTAGTATCAGTGCTCTGTCATAGTCACGCATGAGTAGTATCAGTGCTCTGTCATAGTCACGCTGAGTAGTATCAGTGCGCTCTGTCATATTCAACGCTGAGTAAGTATCAGTGCTCTGTCATAGTCACGCTGAGTAGTATCAGGTGCTCTGTCATAGTCAAGCTGAGTAGTATCAGTGTGCTCTGTCATAGTCACGCAGAGTAGTATCAGAGCGCTCTGACATAGTCACGCTGAGTAGTATCAGTGCGCTCTGTCATATCACGCTGAGTAGTAATCAGTGCTCGTCATAGTCACGCTGAGTAGTATCAGTGCGCTCTGTCATATTCACGCTGAGTAGTATCAGTGCGCTCTGTCATATCACGCTGAGTAGTATCAGTGCTCTGTCATAGTCACGCTGAGTAGTATCAGTGGCTCTGTCATATTCACGCTGATACTATCAGCGTGAATTGCAGAGCGCTGAGTAGTATCAGTGCTCTGTCATATTCACGCTGAGTAGTTATTAGTGCTCTGTCATAGTCACGCTTAGTAGTATCAGTGCGCTCTGTCATAGTCACGCTGAGTAGTATCAGTGCTCTGTCATAGTCACGCTGAGTAGTATCAGTGTGCTCTGTCATAGTGACGCTGAGTAGTATCAAGTGCGCTCTGCATAGTCACGCTGAGTAGTATCAGTGCTCTGTCATAGTCACGCTGAGTAGTATCGATGCTCTGTCATATTCACGCTGAGTAGTATCAGTGCGCTCTGTCATAGTCAAGCTGAGTAGTATCAGTGCGCTCTTCATATCAAGCTGAGTAGTAATCAGTGCTCTCTGTCATAGTCCACGCTGAGTAGTATCATGTGCTCTGTCATATTCACGCTGAGTAGTAATCAGTGCGCTCTGTCATATCACGATGAGTAGTATCATGTGCTCTGTCATAGTCACGCTGAGTAGTATCAGTGTGTCTGTCATATTCACGCTGAGTAGTATCAGTGCACTCAGACATAGTCACGCTGAGTATATACAAGTGCTCTGTCTATTCACGCTGATATATCAGTGCACTGTCATAGCACGTGAGTAGTACAGTGCCTGTGTCTAGTCACGCTGAGTAGTATCAGAGCTCTGTCTAGTCAGCTGAGTAGTATCAGAGCGCTCTGTATATTCACGCTGAGAGTATCAGTGCTCTGTCATAGTCCGCTGAATATCAGTGCGCTCTGTCATAGTCACGTGAGTAGTATCAGTGCTCTGTACATGCACGCTTGAGTAGCATCAGTGCGCACTGTCTATTCACGCTGATATAGTATTATCTCTCAGCAATAGTACAACCTGATATATCAGTGCTCTGACCATATCCACGCTGAGTAGTATCAGAGCTCGTCATATTCAGCGCTGATGCATGAGAGAGCAACGATAACGAAACATAGCAGTTTGACTCGTCGCTCAGTGCCGTTACTGCTACATCATCCTAGGACTAATTTCCGTTATTTAGAAATCTAGACAATGTGTAGGGCGTATGAAAGTAACACTATCGAATCCACTATAACATGGATCTGATATTTGTGATCATAATGGCAGATCATCAGCCATAGGAAAATCCGAAGACCGACCTGAAGGAGACTGAAAAATATCTCCACAGTCAACTTACGGCGACTGCATGCTTCGGGTTAACGCTCACTGTCAGAGACTGTATATGCGAGATTGTTTTTATCTACTCAACGTGCACTATGATCAGTAAGCATGATGTAGTAATAACATACACAATACTAGATGGTAATAATACATCAACACAATTATCACTGTATGAAACCCTTGACATATTGACTGATAGAAGGAGAGAGAGAGAGTGATGAAGAGAATGAGAAGAAGAGAAGAGAGAGAGAGAGAGGAACTACTACATCACAAACATTATCACTGTTGATACCCTGACTATGACTTAGAGGATGAGAGAGAGAGGAGAGACATGAGAGAGAGATGAGAAGAAGTGATAGAAGAGGCAGAGAAGAGAGGATGAGAGAGAATCACTATTCAAAATGTTAGTTCTTGTCATGTGCAGGGTCGATGGTTAGTTATGATGATCAATTCAGATATGGAGGCTTTCGGTTGGAATGTGTGAACTGCACATTTCTGGCGCAGCACGCTGAATGACAGTACACATCCCCCTCCAGCCCCTCATCCATTTCCTATTCAAGCGTCACCTTTAAGGTATGCATATGTACTTGAAGGTGTTCGTTGACTGGTCGATCCTTCTACAAGAAACGAAGGCATAGGGCAAAAGTATTGTCATTCGTCACACGTTTGAGCCTATCATAGGTTATGTGAACGAGGTCTAGTGTTTCATTTATCATCAGCAGTAAGGCAGGGTCCAGGACGCGAGCCTGATACATGTTCTTAACAAACGAAACGTATCGCTTGACTGGTCCATGAACCTCTACTGAATGGAGCATGGAATATAAGAGCACTCACTGGTGAATGTAGATTCCCTCTTTTGCCCCCTTTCCCCTTTAACCCAAAGCTATCTTTTAAGCTTATGCATTGTAAGTGGGACTGATATTGATGTGTGTCTCACTTCCTGTAAGGAAATTGAAGGCATCGGGGCCAAGGTTTTATTATTATTTCTATTCTTGCATGTTCTGCATTATCCATTGCATCTTTCACTCTTGAGAACCGTTTCCAGTTTTAAATTTGGGATGAAGAGAGAAAAGAGAGAGAGAGAGAGAGAGAGAGAGAGAGAGAGAGAGAGAGAGAGAGAGAGAGAGATTCCCCACCTTCGCCGTCTGCCTGCTTCCAATCCCTTTCAGGGAAAAAATGACAGAAAGTGTCGGAATCCGGAATCCTCATATCTTCATTCTGAGGCTCTCTCAACTGAGCTGTTCCGGCTGACAGCAAGTGGGTGTTTTTAATCTGTGAACGCTAGCAGCGTGGCTTGACTTGCTTCGAATGCCTACGCGATGCGACTTCCTGGCTCAGAAGTGATTTGCTCTTGATGTGCCCTGTACGCCAGTGACCAGGCCTGAGTTGGAGATCACATCAAAGCTGTCAACGTCTTTTAACCAACAACAATGACGGACTGCACCGGACACTGACACACACAGAAACAGACAGACAGATATACATTATATACATTATAATATGTTCAACAAAAATGCTGAACTGTCTAAACTGTAGGAATCCGAGTCCTATCACATATAGTTATAGGTCGCGAACTAAAACAAGAAGTCAAAATCAAACCAAAATGTACATCTTTGCGTTTTTCGCTTCGGGACGACCCAAAACACCCGTAGAAAATCTGAATATCTAACCTGTCCCGAGTTAGTCAGCTCAATTCAGTTCATTTTGTTTACAGTCCAGCCTACCGTTAGGGACCCTAACAGGACTGAGTCAGTCATATCTACTCTTCTGTTCTCCATTTTTTTTCCGAGCAACATTTATTTCATGCTATGTTAGCTTGATACATTATTAATCATGCTGAATAACATTTAACAGTTAGCATCCCAACCCTCCCTTCCCTCTCTCCTAAGTGGACTATAAACACACTACGTATTACGACGCTCTCGTAACTGCCCACGCGAGAGCATTCATTATTCTTTTCGTATTTCTCTCAAAGAATCTCTCTCTCTCTCTCTCTCTCTCTCTCTCTCTCTGCCGTCACGACAGTCTCTACTACCAAACAGAAAGTCAGCGAGTGCAATCAACTACATCAGCGGCGCGGTCAGGTGTGAATAATGAAGGCTGACGCCAGAGCTTTAATCCCTTCGACTCATCTCCGATTTCTCACAATTGTGCTGGCCCCCAAGGTGGGTTAGTTGTCCTCCTCTCCTCCCCCTCACCCACTTCCCCCCCCCCCCCCCCCCTCCCTTTTCCCTCCAATCCTGTACCTAGCTGACTTCGGACGAACTACTGGTCGATAAGGATCGTTACATACACTGCAGACTGCAGCCACAACGCGCGAATGGCAAGCGCCGTCAATGTGACCATGGCTGGGTGGGGGCGTGGACCGCCATCTGACACTTCCTGTGGAGCGGCAGTGCGCAACGTACCCGAGTCTTTTCAAAAAGACAGGAGACAGGAGGAAAGCGGAGAATGTTCATGTGGTTTCCTTGTATTGTTCGTGGAGAAATATGAGAGAGAGAGAGAGAGAGAGGAGAGAGAGAGAGAGAGAAAGACAGAGACAGAGAGAGACAGAGACAGAGAGAACTTTTCAAAATAAAAATTTATAAAAAAAAAAAAAAGAGAGGGGGGAGGGAGAGAGAAAGAGAGTAGGGAGAGGGAGGGAGGGAAGGAGAGATTGGCAGAGATAGACAGAGAGACAGACAGACAGAGAGACAGGTGTACAGAGAGACGGACAGACAAACAGAATTCGAACACGGATACGAGTATTTACTGTGTTAGTCATTCCGCCCACACACAAACGGGGCAGAGTAGAGGTGTGGAGCATGATCTAAGGTGAACAATGGTGACAAGACGACAAGTGATTACACGGACAATTGTCTCCACAATATGGAATGCACAGTCTGTGTCACTGTCTCCACAATATGGAATGCACAGTCTGTGTCACTGTCTCCACAATATGGAATGCACAGTCTGTGTCACTGTCTCAGCAATATGCAATGCACAGTCTGTGTCACTGTCTCAGCAATGTGCAATGCACAGTCTGTGTCACTGTCTCAGCAATGTGCAATGCACAGTCTGTGTCACTGTCTCAGCAATATGCAATGCACAGTCTGTGTCACTGCCTCAGCAATATGCAATGCACAGTCTGTGTCACTGTCTCAGCAATATGCAATGCACAGTCTGTGTCACTGTCTCAGCAATATGCAATGCACAGTCTGTGTCACTGTCTCAGCAATATGCAATGCACAGTCTGTGTCACTGTCTCAGCAATATGCAATGCACAGTCTGTGTCACTGTCTCAGCAATGTGCAATGCACAGTCTGTGTCACTGTCTCAGCAATATGCAATGCACAGTCTGTGTCACTGTCTCAGCAATATGCAATGCACAGTCTGTGTCACTGCGTCAGCAATATGCAATGCACAGTCTGTGTCACTGTCTCAGCAATGTGCAATGCACAGTCTGTGTCACTGTCTCAGCAATATGCAATGCACAGTCTGTGTCACTGTCTCAGCAATATGCAATGCACAGTCTGTGTCACTGTCTCAGCAATATGCAATGCACAGTCTGTGTCACTGCGTCAGCAATATGCAATGCACAGTCTGTGTCACTGTCTCAGCAATATGCAATGCACAGTCTGTGTCACTGCCTCAGCAATATGCAGTCACAGTCTGTGTCACTGCCTCAGCAATATGCAGTGCACAGTCTGTGTCCAGCAGTATCCATCTTCACCTGTTTTGTTATGGGCGGGGACCGTCTTCACTTGGCTTGAAACTTCCATATTTATTTCTTAATGTCAGCGCAGTGTGACAGTCCGTCCAGTCTCGCAGAGTCAGGTCAGTCTGCCTCACTGTCACTGACGATAGATCACTGTCACTGACCTTGGATCTTTTTCACTGACGATAGATCGCTGTCACTGACGATAGATCACTGTCAATGACCTTGGATCTTTTTCACTGACGATAGATCACTGTCATTGACGATAAATCACTGTCACTGACCTTGGATCTTTTTCACTGACGATAGACCGCTGTCACTGTCGATAGATCACTGTCACTGACCTTGGATCACTGTCACTGACGATAGAACACTGTCACTGACGATAGAGCACTGCCACTGACATTGGATCACTGTCACTGACGATAGATCACTGTCACTGACCTTGGATCACTGTCACTGACGATAGAGCACTGTCACTGACCTTGGATCACTGTCACTGAAAATAGATCACTGTCACTGACGATAGATCACTGTCACTGACGATAGATCACTGTCACTGACGATAGATCACTGTCATTGACCTTGGATCACTGTCACTGACGATAGAGCACTGTCACTGACCTTGGATCACTGTCACTGACGATAGATCACTGTCACTGACCTTGGATCACTGTCACTGACGATAGACCACTGTCACTGACCTTGGATCACTGTCACTGACGATTGATCTGACGATAGACTACTGTCACTGACCTTGGATCACTGTCACTGACGATAGATCACTGTCACTGACGATAGAGCACTGTCACTGACGATAGATTACTGTCACTGACCTTGGATCACTGTCACTGACGATAGATCACTGTCACTGACGATAGATCACTGTCACTGACCTTGGATCACTGTCACTGACGATAGATCACTGTCACTGACGATAGATCACTGTCACTGACGATAGATCACTGTCACTGACCTTGGATCACTGTCACTGACGATAGATCACTGTCACTGACGATAGATCACTGTCACTGACGATAGATCACTGTCACCGACCTTGGATCACTGTCACTGACGATAGATCACTGTCACTGACATTGGATCACTGTCACTGACGATAGATCACTGTCACTGACGATAGATCACTGTCACTGACGATAGACCACTGTCACTGACCTTGGATCACTGTCACTGACGATAGATCACTGTCACTGACGATAGATCACTGTCACTGACGATAGATCACTGTCACTGACCTTGGAGCACTGTCACTGACGATAGATCACTGTCACTGACCTTGGATCACTGTCACTGACCTTGGATCACTGTCACTGACGACAGAGCACTGTCACTGACGATAGAGCACTGTCACTCACAGAGTTCAGCTGCTGGTCTTCAGGCCGTGTGTCCCGTTCACTTTCTGCTCCATGGCACGTTTCCCAAAGCTCCCTGGTCAGCCAGATTATCTGCTATTTCATTCCACTTTAAGCCGCAGTCTGATGGTACCCAGCAAACACCAGTACCTGTACATCGATTTCTTAAACAGTGAATAACGTATCAAAATGAATGTTGTTCTCAGTGTGTCCCAAACGACAGGGCGTATCTATCAAAGCACATTGCACCTGGAATTGAGGGGAGCAGTGATTTTGCACCTGAGCCAAAATAACTCCCCACCCTGATTCAAAATCAGTCCTGGGCCAGTGATTTGGGGCCTGGTCCACAAACACCCCACGGGGTGAAGGAACGTGGCCCTGTCCATCTCTCTGCCACACAAGAGTGGTTGAGTTTGTGGCACGTGGCACGTATTGACTCCATGGGGTATTTCTAAGCCCTGTCCTAAATCAGTCACAGGGGGTGGGGAGGGTGGGGGGGGGGGGGGGGGGGGGGTGGAACAGGGTGGGGAGCAGTTCTTGTTCAGGTAAAGAACCCCCCCCCCCCCCCCCCCCCCCCCCCCCCCCCCCACCCCCACCTCACATCCCACAAATTAACGTGCGGTGCGCTTTGATTGATTTACGTAAAATCCCATCACCAACTTTCGGAAGAGAAGGCCAGTTTTGCCGTTGGTATGGATAACACGTTACACATAGCATGCACCCTTCGTGAGAAATGGAAAGAATGAAGGAAGAAAGGAAACTGAGTGAACGATAGTAAACAATATTGACTGGATGACGGGAAACGACTGAATGAAGCGCGAGCTGGCAGCCCGTTGTGTAAACGAATGCGGATCGTAAAGCGCTCAGAGCTTGGTCTTTAACAGAGAATAGGCGCTATATAAGTATTCATAATAATAATGATAATAATAATGATTATAATAATAATAATAATAATATAATAATCATATTTCATTACTTCGGACCCTCTGTCAATTTTTAAGAAGTGCGATTTTGGAACAAAGGGGAGGTTGTCTGGATGAACTCCCTGAGGGTGGGTTCGGCCATGTGCCCTTTCTTATTCCCCAGGGAGTGATTTCCTGAGTGGAGTGATCAGACACGTGACACCGGCTATTGAGGGCAGGCCTGTTGGACAAATCTAAACGTTGAAGAGAAAACTTCCATTCCAACATGGGGGGGGAGGGGGGGGGGGGGGGCTGCACCTCCGGGACCACCATGTGTTCTCAGTGTCTTCTTTCTATCCTTTTTCCCCATCGCACACTGCGCTTCTTGTCGAATTCAGGGGGGGGGGGGGGGGGGGGGGGGGTAGGGGATGGGGGGTGGGGCTGCACCTCCGGACCACCAATGTGTTCTCAGTGTCTTCTTTCTATCCTTTTTCCCATCGCACTGCGCTATCTTGGTCGAATTCTGTTACAGCATTTTTCTAACCCGAGCACCAAAATAGTAACGTCCTCTGAGTAGTAAACAGTTCATGGATTTTTTTACTGTCACAGCTGAACGCTACCAATGGCAGGGAAGCTTACAGAAATCGACGAATGACATAGCTCGGCCTATGTTAGTATTAACAAATCAAACAGAAAGACATAAAAAATATATTAAAAAAATCAAGACGAACTTTAAACATTCTAGTTTCTATTTCTGCTTATGTTTCAGTTTATCTGCCTTACAAACATGATCAACGTTGCCTTTAAAGGCTAGAATTTCAATGGAGCTCTTTTCAAACTTTATTAGGGTTTTTTTTTCTTACCGCATGCACGAAAGGTAGTAAAGACGGCTGACTGGTAGACAAAGCTGTCAGGTTTCCGACACCAAAATATCTGTTAGATCGAACGTGAAAAATCATGATTCATGTGTACGTCACAACACTCCCAACGAATAAAATCGAAAGCTAGGCGTCCGTGAAGGTATCAAACACCTGTGCTTATTGACTACATATTGCACACCGCACCTTTTAAATCACTGATTCAAAAGCTTTCTCGTGTCACCAACAACTATTTCATTCTAGATATTGAGCGAAGACAAAATTACCTGAAATCGACTCCGAACGTTCTGACAGTAAAAAAAAATCCCTTAAGCTTTCATTTGAAACAAAACTCAACGAAACTCATGATCAGTCCAAAATGACTCCGTGAAGTGCGAAGTTAATGGGAATACTGAGTAAAACATTTGGGATGAAGATAGTTTATTATTATGTAGTGACACAATTTATGCGGCCCAACATATGCCTGCTCCAATTTTGGACAGAATCGTTAAAAAAGATAAATAGATATATGAATAAATAAACGTACAAATGAATAGATAAATGAATGAATAAACAAATAAATTAAATAAATGAATAAACAGGCGAAAACTCGAGGAAGCGGTTTTTGTTCCTAATAAAGGCACGGGTTCGACCGCCTATTTCGATTCGGTCCTACCTATCTTTCAACGTACTTTACAGGTAAACTAGAAGGCTAAAGCGGCAGTTCCCAAAATTCAGTCAATTCAGAATCCATCCTGAGGCTGTGCAAATAAATAAGTAAATGAAGAAAACATTTCTATGGAGAGAGAGAGAGAGAGAGAGAGAGAGAGAGAGAGAGAGAGAGAGAGAGAGAGAGAGAGAGAGAGAGAGGTGAAGGTTGATTATTTTAACCAAAAATACGACCCAAACCGCGTGACAACCGATTTTCTATCCCCCATCTCCACCCACTCCCATCCACCCTCCTGCACCCCGAAAAAAAAAAACCACTTAAAACATACGATCTGGTACTAAAACAAACAAACAAACAAAATCTCGAAAGGTCTGTCTGTAAATGTTGAAATATGAAGCAATGCCAGTCTTAAAGGCACTCATACAAATGCCGGAAGTATTATCAAAACATTTCGTTGCGTCGTCCAAAACACCGAAACTCTTTTCTCCAACTGACATGAAACAGTCAACATCAGACAATGCAATCAGTCAACATCAACAATGCAACAGTCAACATCAAACAATGAAAACAGTCAACATCAGACAATGCAAACAGTCAACATCAGACAATGCAAACAGCCAACATCAGACAATGCAAGCAGTCAACATCAAACAATGCAAACAGTCAGCATCAAACAATGCAAACAGTCAACATCAGACAATGCAAACAGTCAACATCAGACAATGCAAACAGCAACTCAGCAATGCAAACATCAACATCAACAATGCAAACAGTCAACATCAAACAATGCAAACAGTCAACATCAGACAATGCAAACAGTGAACATCAAACAATGCAAACAGTCAACATCAAACAATGCAAACAGTCAACATCAAACAATGCAACGAGTGGGCATCTCTGTAAAATGTTCTCCCCCACCGACAGACATACTTCTAAAGCTGCCACGGCAGACAGGGATGGTGGCCCCCGAGAATGCAGCCAGGAAGACCTACCTAACACTGCAGTGAGACCACCAGAACGACAACACGGTAAGACAAGCTCCGAAAATGGTCATGTTTATAGTGAACTCCAGCGGAACTTAAACTCGCAACGTCTGACCGCGAACCAGCTATGCCTAACCACTGAGCTCTCTAAAAGCAGTCTGAGACAGTGTCCTACGCAGTTAGTCCCTGCTGTACAATACCTGTCTGATCTTCGTTTTGGTAATAAAGTTTTGTTTTATCAACTTAGTAAATCACTAATGGTGTAGTATGTGTCTATATAGTCTTCCTATTATTTCGACTATATAATTAATGAAAACGATTTTGGGCAGAATCGCTAAAAACAATCACAACCGATAAATCAATTCCAAAACAAAATTAGACATAAATTATGATGTACACAAGTAAGTAAACAAACAACACAAGCAAGTAAACAAATAACAAACAGTTGGATTGTATAAACAAAGAAGTAATTAAATAAACAGATAAATGAATAAATAAACGTACAAATGAATAGACAAATGAATGAATAAACAAATCAATAAATGAACAGGCGAAAACTCGAGGAAGCGGTTTTTGAGGGTTTCTCATAAAGGCACAGCGAGACAAACTGCTTCTTTGCACGCTATAAGGTATTGGCTTTTATTGCGTCTGGAATTAAATGGAACCAAAAAAATGAATTAACACAAAAAGAACAACCACAAAAGGCAACTAGATTTATGACAAACACGGGCAAGCGGAGAGAGAGAGAGAGACAGAAAGAGAGATGAATGATGATGATGATGATGATGAGATGATGATGATGATGATGATGATGATGATGATGTATGATTGATGATGATTGATGATGATAATGGTGATGATGATAGTCTACATTTCTAAAGATAACAGATGAGCAATTACTTTTTTTTTCTTCCCATTCTGGCAGATAAGCAAAGAGTAGTAAGAAATCTAAGATTCCAAATTTTCATATACAGGATATAAGATACATTCGGGATTCACGGAAATCATTAAGAAATTGTCTCTGAATGGTAGTTTTCGCCAACACCAAGTCAAAGAAGGTGTCCACAATCAAAAGCATAGTGAGTTGGTAAAAAGAAAATATCGAACAACTTTTTCTTCATGTATAACAATATTTAATATTTTGTCGTCGTGAACATGATTATGAGAGAGAGAGAGATAGAGAGAGAGAGAGAGAGAGAGAGAGAAGAGAGAGAGAGAGAGAGAGAGAGAGCGGGGGTGGGGGGTGGGGGGGGTAGATAACGAAAATACAGAAAACAGGAAATGCTGTGAAAGACAGAGATGACTCCAATACACAGGTTGGGGGGAATCATAAAGCAGAAACCACAACAAGAATACAAATTACAATAATAAGTTTCCTTCTAAGTCGTTTCGAGAAACAAAACACTTTACCGTTTCAGATTCCATGACAACCAACAACGACAAGAAAATAGATAAATAAATACATGAATAAATAAACAAATAGATAAATAAATAATGGGAACAGGACATGAAGGGCCAAAGAATCTCTCAGATGTGTGTGTGTGTGTGTGTGTGTGTGTGTGTGTGTGCGTGCGTGCGTGCGTGCGTGCGTGCGTGCTTGCGTGTGTGTGTGTGTGCGCGCGCGCGCGCGCGCGTGTGCGTGCGTGCGTGCGTGCGTGCGTGCGTGCGTGCGTGCGTGCGTGCGTGCGTGTGTGTGTGTGTGTGTGTGTGTGTGTGTGTGTGTGTGTGTGTGTGTGCTGATCGGCGTGGATGAGTAAGACGATGCCATGGCATTCTATTCCGGTCTGAGACTGCTTGACAGGCCAGGCTGTATTGTACGCTTAATTCATGATGGCGGCATCAAGTAGTCTCGATATATACAGACACACCTGCAGTGTTGGTCAGGAAATTGGATCAACGCTTTCAGAGACGCATCGTTTAAGTGAATGAAACTCGACTGTGTGATTCCAGACTTTCTAACTGAACCCATGCCAAACTCAACTCCAGATAGAAGCGGTCGGCATTTAAAAGCAAATCCAGTTTGTCAATGTGGTACCGAATCAGAAACGGCCGAACATTTCCTATCTTACCGTCTCAAATCACACCCAACATCAGAAAAGACACGATTTCCGCTGTTCCACCCAATCTACTCGAAGTTGGTATTCTTCTCCGTGGTAAACAATCCCTCCGACGTGAAGATAATGAACTTATATTCACAACTGTCCATCGCTTTATTAAACAATCTGAACGTTTTTGAAGAACACGTTAATAAAACATTGCCTTCAGTACTGATATGAATGTCTACGATAATGAAATCTTAGAGCAGAATATATTCTCTCTCTCTCTCTCTCTCTCTCTCTCTCTCTCTCTCTCTCAAAGCTTCATAAAAAAGGTTAATAATGTGTGAGTGGTTAATTCGCATGCATTTTATTGTCTTTAGTGTTTGCTCTTTTCTTTACTACTATCTTTTCTTATTTTTCCTTGATTTTGTACATGTTTGCATTTATCTATATGTGTAATGTATGTATGTGTGCATGTTATATTTATGAATATGTATACGTGTGGGTATGCATATTTTAGCGTCTTTTGTTTGATATAGTAACTTAAAAGTCTCCTGCCATTTCCTTTGTCACATGTGTCATTATAAACATTTAAACACGTTATAAGCATAAGCTTGTTGTTGTTCAAATTTTCACATTTATTGTAAAACTATGTGATTGTAAAGCGGAAATGAATTTATTTAAACCGAGCGGTGGGGGCATAACCCCCCCCCCCCCCCCCCCCCCCCCCCCCATAGCAATGGCTTTGATGGAAATCGAAGCCTCAACCTCCCAACCGGGAACCCACAATGCTAACCACTTCGCCACGGCGGCCAGTGTACCCCGCCGTGTTGTCGACACTTCCACCACTCCCCCAGCCCTGCACGGCACGGCGTTTTGCCCTCACGACCAAATCGCTAGTTGACCGTTTGGTCGCTACCCCCATTCTGCCCTCGCTGTTTTGTCGCTACCCCCATTCCGTCCTCGCTGTTTTGCGCTTCTCCCGCCGTTCAGGGGGGAAGGGGGGGGGGGATGATCTTTTACAAGATCTTTATTTAAAATAGAACGTACATGGGATAGAATATTCAGAGAGTTATGCAAAGCGAAATTGTTTAGGCCTATGAAGTATTACACGAATACGTCGTCCCTCTGACCCAAAATATAGGAATCTTACGAAAATGTAACTTCCATCCACAGAAATAAAAAAGTCCGAGGACTGTCAATCTGGATAATGGTTTGAAACACTCAGTGCATTGGTTGAAATAAAAGAACGATTAAAAAAAACGAGTTTACAAGTCGGCAGCAGCAAAAAAAGAGAAAAAAAAGGTCTTTTTGTTATTTACATGCAAAAATGAAAGCACGCACATCAACACGGGGGCACCCCACGAGAAAAGTAGGGGGAGGGAGAAGATGGGGGGGGGGGGGGGTATAACTTTCCGGTTTTTTTTTTTAACTGCAGTCTGTGGTTTTAGGCCTGGGGTATAAAGCGGCTAGCGAGGGACAAGGCGGCCGGTCACGAGGGGACCTAACTGGCACAACACTGATTCCAACTGGGCGCAGCACGATAAAGATGGATGGCAAAATGATCTCTTTGTTTGGCGTCAGAGGGATTTGAACGCGCAACATGTGACTGCGGACTCGACGTTCCACCATCGAGGTAAGCTGGTACCCTTTTGTGAAGATTGAGTGATTTAACGAAACACTGATTTGAACAGATATGCCTAAAATCAAAAAACGTGTAAGCTGATATGGGCACTAACGTTTAGTGCGTGAGCTGAAAGCTCTCTGCAATCCGTGTCGCAGATAATGTTGTATGACTGTTCTTGATTATGTTGCTTTATAATTCGGGTCGATATTTGAAACAAAATTTAATGAAACCTAGTTTTTAAACTCATAGAGCCAATGGGTCACCACTAAAACCCCTAAAAAGGGAACCAGCTCTAAACCATCACCCATTCATTGGATACTAATGTTCATCGAACCCTATCCAGTACTCGGAAGAAGAAGAAGAAGAAGATAAATTATATGTGATCAATCAAAGGATTTTTTTTTTCAATGTAAAAGAAATTAAAAAAAACAACGCATCCACCCAGCCCCTCCCTCTCTCCTACCATCTCTCGGCTCCATTCCCTGAGATAGAAGATTGCTCAGCTAGCTCTCTCTCTCTCTCTCTCTCTCCTGTACTGAACCGTAGTGTTGTCTCGACATATGTTTTGGTGGGAAATTCATGCCACTCGCCCCAGTGAGAACACGCCGACACAGTTCAGCGCCGTTCATATTCGATTTCACCTTTGAACGTCGCTTGTCGCTCAAAGTGTAGCCTGAACTAACTCACTTGTCACCGCACGTTCCATTACAGGCACGAGAGGTCTTAGCCTGTTTGCAATCACTCCCCCTCCCCCCCACGCACCCCACCCCCACCCCCCACACGCACACGATTTTTCTTCTCCCCCACCCCTGTCATTCATCAAGTTGGCGAAAAAAATCGACACCCTTACTAAGAATCAGTTTTGCTGTCGCCCCCTCTCCCCCTTCTCCATCACCCCACCCCCTCCGCCATCACCTCCCCTCTCCTAAACTCCCCCCCCCCCCCCCCTGCGCTTCCATCATCCAACTCCTTGACAGAGCTTTTTTAGTTGGATGACTGTGTTTCCGTCAAGGAGCGATGTGATATCTGTGTTTCCGTCAAGGAGCGATGTGATATCTGTGCTTCCGTCATGGAGCGATGTGGTAACTGTGCTTCCGTCAAGGAGCGATGTGATGACTGTGTTTCCGTCAAGGAGCGATGTGATATCTGTGTTTCCGTCAAGGAGCGATGTGATATCTGTGTTTCCGTCATGGAGCGATGTGGTGACTGTTTCCGTCAAGGAGCGATGTGATATCTGTGTTTCCGTCATGGAGCGATGTGATGACTGTGTTTCCGTCAAGGAGCGATGTGATGACTGTTTCCGTCAAGGAGCGATGTGATGACTGTTTCCGTCAAGGAGCGATGTGATGACTGTTTCCGTCAAGGAGCGATGTGATGACTGTGTTTCCGTCAAGGAGGGATTTGATGACTGTGTTTCCGTCAAGGAGCGATGTGATGACTGTGTTTCCGTCAAGGAGCGATGTGATGACTGTGTTTCCGTCAAGGAGCGATGTGATATCTGTGTTTCCGTCAAGGAGCGATGTGATGACTGTGTTTCCGTCAAGGAGCGATGTGATATCTGTGTTTCCGTCAAGGAGCGATGTAAGTCTCTACCAGTGAGCAGTGGATCCCTGGCTCCCTATCCAGCCTTCCCCTCTGAAACGAAGTGATCGACCGTAGCTCGGAGAGCAAGTAAGCTGTCATGCTTTCAGGTTGGTTCTTAATTTACCATGTCCTTCTATCTGACGCATGATTGTTTGTCCGTTCGTTGGTTTGTTCGTTTGTTTGTTTGTTCGCTGTCAGTATGGTCCCGTCCCCCGCTGTCAGTATGGTTCCGTCCCCCGTTAACATTCCGAGGCTGTTTGTTCGCTGTCAGTATGGTCCCGTCCCCCGTTAACATTCCGAGGCTGTTTGTTCGCTGTCAGTATGGTCCCGTCCCCCGTTAACATTCCGAGGCTCTAAGCACTATTTTTTTTCCATCCTCTCAGTCTGTGCTCGTCGTTTGTTCTTTGTTGTTACACTGAATCAGCTTCTCTCTGTGTGTGTGTGTGTGTGTGTGTGTGTGTGTGTGTGTGTGTCTGTGTCTGTGTGTGTCTGTGTTTCTTTACTGTCGTCGGCTGTTCCTCTATCTTCATGGATCATCCTCCTGTCCTTGTTCTAGTTTTTTGTGTAATTTCTTCTTCTTTTTTTTTCTCCATTGTCCTTTTCTTTTCATTTACTTTTCTTTTCTTTTCTTTTTTCTTTTTCATTTTGAGAATGTTATTACAGGTCGGCTTTTGTCCAAACTGACAAGGAGATGGTCAGACTGTCCACACTGGACCGGCTGTCCATCCCACAGTGTCCATTTGCCCGTGTAGTCTTTTTGTTTTTTACGTCATAATGATGGCACCGGTATGTGTATCATTAACTTCAGTCTTACTTTTTTTATTTTTCCTTGGAAAAAAATCTGGGGGTTAATAAAATCCAATTGAAGCGGAAGGGCTTTCGCCTTCAGCACAGCCCAGTGAAAGATACCAATGGGTTAGTCATCATGTTATAGTTCAATGTCTATAGTGATCATGTTATAGTTCAATGTCTATAGTGAAAGATACCAATGGGTTAGTCATCATGTTATAGTTCAATGTCTATAGTGAAAGATACCAATGGGTTAGTCATCATGTTATAGTTCAATGTCTATAGTGAAAGATACCAATGGGTTAGTCATCATGTTATAGTTCAATGTCTATAGTGAAAGATACCAATGGGTTAGTCATCATGTTATAGTTCAATGTCTATAGTGAAAGATTCCAATGGGTTAGTCATCATGTTATAGTTCAATGTCTATAGTGAAAGATACCAATGGGTTAGTCATCATGTTATAGTTCAATGTCTATAGTGAAAGATACCAATGGGTTAGTCATCATGTTATAGTTCAATGTCTATAGTGAAAGATACCAATGGGTTAGTCATCATGTTATAGTTCAATGTCTATAGTGAAAGATACCAATGGGTTAGTCATCATGTTATAGTTCAATGTCTATAGTGAAAGATACCAATGGGTTAGTCATCATGTTATAGTTCAATGTCTATAGTGAAAGATACCAATGGGTTAGTCATCATGTTATAGTTCAATGTCTATAGTGAAAGATACCAATGGGTTAGTCATCATGTTATAGTTCAATGTCTATCGTGAAAGATACCAATGGGTTAGTCATCATGTTCAATGTCTATAAATTGTGAACAGTTGGTTGTTGTTGTTGTTGTTTGGGGGATACGGCTTTTTGCTCTCTGTGTGCTGACGGCCCTGAACAGACTGTGCTGTTTGTTAGGAGAGAAAGAGGTGGGGGAGGGGGGGGGCTGTACAGACAAAACTACACCAAAACAGTCTGCCCTGCTGCTATTTTTCTTCATTTGTACCGCCATTCGAAAAGGAAAAAAAATCAAACCAGGTCGTTAGTCCCTGACAAAAAAAAAGGGGAAAGGGGGGGGGTGGGGGGGAGATAGAATTAATAGGTTGGCCTGATTTTCCATTCCTTTGATTCTCTCTCTCTCTCTCTCTCTCTCTCTCTCTCTCTCTCTCTCTCTCTCTCTCTCTCTCTCTCTCTCTTCGTGCGTCCATTACGTGAGCGGTTTCAGAAATTACCTGAACCTAATCCCGCCCCGGGAGCCGTTCCGCCAAGGCCATTCTCAGTGCCCCCACAGCCGGGTCGGAGGAGGATGAGGAGGATGAGGGTGAAGATGAGGATGAGGAAAGGGGGGGGGGGGGGGGGGGGAGACGAGGGGTTGCTGGAGGGTGGCCTCTTTTCTTTGGCCCCGCGTCCCGTCCAGTTAGCTAGAACACCTCAGACCTCCACCACCACCGCCACCACCGAAATGACCGCCACCGTCTGCCGTCGTCGCCGCTGCCGTGGTCGGTGCCAGTGACGGACAGGTGTGCGTGTGAAGGCGTCGTCACCAGAGCAGCGGTTTCCGTGTGCCTCCGTGTTGTGTGTGATACCCGGCCTCGGACTAATCCCAGCTCGCCGTTTTGTCCGCATATCAATTTTTTACCAACATTATTGTTGTCTGGATCTCGGGACGGCAAATTTATTCTTGGGGTTTTTCTCACGCACGCGTCTCACTCTCCCTTTCCACCCTCCACATCCACCCCTTCAGCCCCTGCCCTCCACCCCCCTACCCCCTCCTTGGTCTCACTCTCCCTTTCCACCCTCCACATCCACCCCTTCAGCCCCTGCCCTCCACCCCCCTACCCCCTCCTTGGTCCCCTTCTTCTTTTCTTCTCCTCCCTTCGCCGTTGGCAGCGGCGGTGGAGGAGGTTCATGTCCTTGAGACAAGCGACATGCGTGCTTCTTTAATTTCTCCCCTCCCAACACTCTAGATTCCGTGAGGGACGAAACACGAGGATGCCAAGCACACGTACACACGCACATGCATACACACGCACATGTGCATGCACGTACACACACACTCGCGCGGACAGGAGATGAAGGAAGGGGGGAGGGGGCAGGGGGAAGGGTAGAGGAGGGTGGCAGTGGCTGTGGTGATGGTGGTGGTGGTGGTAGTCGTGATGATGATGATGATGATGATGATGATGCCGGTGGTGGTGGGGGGGGCGGGTGAGGAATGTGGCGTGGGTCTTCTTCGGTCACGAACGAAGGTTTGTTGGAGCAGGAGAGCGGGGTAGGGGTGGGTGAGGGAGAGCGAGTGAGAAGAGAAAGGAAAAAGGAGGAGGTGGAAGGGGAAGGAGAGAAAGCCAGAGGGGAGGGGGTGAGAGTGGAAGTGGGGATGATGTGAGGTGGTGGAGGAGGGGGGGGAAGATTTGCACCATGTCCTCACGCAGAGTTGCGTGCCGAGAAGCCGGGTAAGTTCAAGTCGTACGTGCCTGAAGCCAATCCGAAGTCCGAGCAGCCCCCGTTGCTTGGCTCTATTGTCTCCCAGGGTCCGACCTGGCCAGTCTCAGCTCGGGTTCTCATCATGTCGTGCAGGAAGGCTATACACACGGCCCTGGCCGCTGCTCCCTTCGTCTGTATGTGCGTGCGTGCGTGCGTGTGTGTGCGTGCGTGCGTGGTGTGTGTGTGTGTGTGTGTGTGTGTGTGTGTGTGTGTGTGTGTGTGTGTGTGTGTGTGTGTGTGGAGAGAGAGAGAGAGAGTCTCAGCCTCCTTGCGGTTCCTCTTCCAGACTTCATTCTCTCGCTCGTCCTGAGAGCAGCAGGAAGGGTCTGTTTTTCTTCTAGGCTGCAGGGAAACGGTGCCAGACATGTATGTGTGCCATCTCCCCTTCAGCCGCTACTGCATGGGATCCGTCGTCGGCGACTTCATGGGCCAGGGGGTGTGACGGTGAAAGGCTGGAAAGGATCTGGCCGTTTTTGAATGTCTTCAAAACAACGGACTCTTGGGGCTTTTCACTGATGAAGCTGATTTTTAAGATGTGCGTTTTTCTCATGCCATTGTGGAAAGCTGGAAGCTTCTTTAAGTGGATGTGATTTTCTGAGCTTGACTTTTTCAGATTTCTGGACCAGGTGGAATTAAACAAATATTAGAACATTGAACCTCCAAGTCAGTTGAACGCTGAAAATGATCATGGTTGTTTTAAAGTAAAAGCATTGATATCGAGCACCCTACCGCCGTCGTAGTTTGGATACAACTTTTGCCATTGAAGAAACACACACTGGACACGATGATTGATGTTGACAACAGCCATGTCAGACGATCTTCACTAAGACGTTTAGTGCTGCTCCCTCCCAGCCTGAGGTGACGACTGCATTGACAACGGGGTATGTGAGGTCATCATCAAACACGACACTCATTGGCTGGTACGAACCGAAAACGATGTAACCATAGCTGACGTCCATTCCGTTAGTACATCATCACGCACGGCCAATTCCACCCGCCGCCAGACACAATGAGGTCAGTATCGGCTTTGCGGGATCTGAAGCCGTGGGAGGAGGAAGAGGAAGAGGAGGAGGAGGAGGCGGAGGAGGAAGAGGAAGAGGTGTCAGATGCAATCGGCGACGTGAAAGGCCAAACCCATAGTGTTCCGTGACATGGGACTAGGACCAGCAGCCTCTCCATCTCGCTCGACACTTTGGCCAGCTCCGCGTTCACGATAGCTCACCTTTTAGCACGCGAAGCTGCCCCGACAACAAGAGAGTGAGTGAGGGGGGACGTTGTGCGTGCATGTGGATATGGCCAATTAAATGTGTATATCATCGACAGTTGAAAACGAAGGCCTCCTCCTCCACACACCGCTCTCCCGTCCCCTGTCCCTCCCCAAACCAAATTGCAGCCAGCATGCGATGCATGTCAAGATAAAAGAGCGGCAGAAGGGGGCCAGACCCTCAGTGGAGCCACAACCAGGTCCCGTCAGCATCTTCTCTGTGGGCTCCGCCACCACTTCCGGTTCTGGCTGAGCGAAGTGGCGGCAGGCTTTGTTTGGCGTTGCCAGGGCGTGTTTGTGACTGTTGAAGGTAGTGTTAGACGTGGATAGCGTCACTGACGATTGATTGGATATCAATGACGCTGTCAGTGATGAATGTGGATGACGTCACCGGTGTTAAACATATACCAATATGATTTTTTTTCTTTGTTGTCGACTTTGCTCTGCTATGTGGCTGCAATGTGACTGGATGTGGATACGCTGATGGATTTGTTACATACTGTTGACATGAATTGATGAAATTGTGGATGTGAATGATGGCATCGATGACATCATAGATAGAAACGGCATCACTTGTGGTTTAACAGGACATATGAAATAGTCTTTTTGCGTCCGATGGAAGTGTGAGAGGAATGTCTGTAATGGTGAAACACTTGTACTTTGGTGTTTACTGCCATTGTCATGGAACTGTGGATGGTAGTCCGTGTGGATATGAAGATGATATCAGCATATAGTGTGCATGTCCATGAACAAATGTGTCGTGGATGTCCACTAAGGACATATTATGGGTACTCCTGGGGATATGGATGCTGCCATTCGTGAACGTACTGGACAAGGTTGATGCCTTCGGTGAAGATGCTGCGTATGGAATGCTGCCATAGGTGATTGTGCTGGAGAGGCAAGGCATCACTGGTGACTATCACGAACAGTTCGGCAGTTGTGGTGATGCCTGTTCCATGAGGATGACGTCTCCCGGGGATGTCTGCAATGTAAGCTTCATGGACGTGTTAGATACCGAGAATGCCATTGATGAGCAGTGAGGATGGCATTGTGCCACTGATGATGTGGCTGGATATGAAGGATGCCACTGCACACTGTCGTGGATGTGGATGATACTGTGGATGTCTGTCGTTGTGGAATTTCTTGATATGGAGAAAGCTTTTGATAAACCTGTTTGGTGAAAGCGTTACATGCACGGACGTTCTGAAACCGGTGGTGCTGCTGGTCGTACAGAACAACCGAAGATCATGGATAGCGCCACTGAGGATCGTTGTCGATGAAGATCATGGATAGCGCCACTGAGGATCGTTGTCGATGAAGATGGTGCCAATGGTGGGGATAGCGCCACTGAGGATCGTTGTCGACGAAGATGGTGCCAATGGTGGGGATAGCGCCACTGAGGATCGTTGTCGATGAAGATGGTGCCAATGGTGGGGATAGCGCCACTGAGGATCGTTGTCGATGAAGATCATGGATAGCGCCACTGAGGATCGTTGTCGATGAAGATCATGGATAGCGCCACTGAGGATCGTTGTCGATGAAGATCATGGATAGCGCCACTGAGGATCGTTGTCGATGAAGATCATGGATAGCGCCACTGAGGATCGTTGTCGATGAAGATCATGGATAGCGCCACTGAGGATCGTTGTCGATGAAGATGGTGCCAATGGTGTAGGCTGAGGTGAGGATCACTGATGAACGCCCTGCCCTGCATGCTGCTGCTGGGGGTCCTGCTTGATGTGGACATCCTCACTGATGGTTGTTACGGTCTGGGTATAACGACTGTGGATATTATTATACGTGGTTGTGTTCCTGAACGTGCTGAATGGGAATACCGGTCTGGTCAGCATGTGGGTGATTGCAGGATGGCGTTGTGGATGTGTTGGATGTTGATGGTGCCTTGGTGAATATGTGGACTGTGGATGGCGTTGGTGGTGGCTGGCGTGATGTGGACTACACCATGGTACAGTGGAGTTGGTGGTGGCTGGCGTGATGTGGACTACACCATGGTACAGTGGAGTTGGTGGTGGCTGGCGTGATGTGGACTACACCATGGTACAGTGGATAATGGACAGAATGGATGCTGCGCGTGCAGTGGACGCTGGCAGTGCCATGGTGAATACGTGGAATGTGGATGGCGTAGAGGGTGATTGTCCTGACGTGGATGACACCATCGGTGATTACCGCCCCTTTGAGAACAACATTGGTGACTTCTCAACGATACGGATGACATTGTCGATATGGACAGAAACACCGGTGACCTCGTTTTTAAAAAAAAAGGATGAAAATACAATTGATTGTGTCAGGACAGATGAAACTGTGAACACAGACAGAAACATCGGTCACCCCCGTTATATAGAAAAAATGAAAAATGGTCGTGTCTACATGGACGAAAACGATGAATTCATTCTGTACAAATGACGGAATCCGTGTCGACTTGCTAGTGGTTCCTATTATGTGTGTGATAAGCGTGAATGACTGCGCTAGCAAAGGCCCTGGGTGTGTCAAAAACGTGGATACTCGTGCTCCTTTTTATGTCCAGATGGATTAATAATTCTTTACACTTTTGTTGCTGCGACCTATTGTAGCCACGACAGCGTGTCAGATA
>CM031607.1:55654120-55664120 GCA_018398815.1 Conus ventricosus | reverse complement strand
TTTTACAGACATTTGAATAAAGTTACCGATGTCACCAAAAAGACCGGATGTGATGTCTTTGTTGTGGTTGTTGTTTCCCTTTTTGCATGATAGCTTGTTTGTTTGTTTTTATTTTGTAACGTTAATAAGATAGAAATGTACTTCTTTTTAGATCGATTGGTTGAACATGGTTATGCATGCAAAATCACTGGTAAACGGTCAAGCTATACAAAATGAGATTAACGTTTTATGATGAAATAGAGATATTTCTTTAAAAAAAAAAAAACAAAGGGGAGAAGGGGGAAGGGGGGGGGGAGCGGAGGGAGGGAGGGGGGTGGAGAAGAAAAATGAAAAGATTTCATTTATCTTTATTATTTCAATATTATTAATTACCCCAGAAGAGTAGTCCAGAATTAGGTTACGCACTTCATCTCTCGGCTATATTTCAAAACTTGACGCCAGACGAACAATGTCTATACGATCTGGACAGTGTAAACGCCCAAAGGAAATGGAGACCTGCCAGGGCAGTGGGGGGGGGGGGGGGGGGGGGGGTGCAAACCTCTGTCACGCTTCATCGGTCCTCTTCATTTCAATAAGACCCCACCAAAATCCATCGTGTGTCTTTGGATATGTGTGACAAATGATGAGGGAGACATCAACAGTGATTTCTCGACTGAAAGGCCGTGGAGTGGCTACATTTGGAAGGAAGTTGCAGATTTCTAGTTTCGTTTTAGACCTTGCAGTGACTGATTACATCTCCCCCCTTTTCAATGTAATTTTGCTTACTGGGTCCGAGTGTCAATGGATCTGTTCTGGGGGGAAAATCAGGGGAAGGTAATGCCTGTCGTTCCACTGCAAACAGAGTTACCGTTTCTCAGTCTATGAGTCAAGCAAATCGATCTAGAGAGAGAAATCTTTGAATTGAAGCACGCGCCATGGTAACTATTGGGATATCGATTGTCTGCATGAAAGGCAAACCCGTGGTTTGGTAACTGTCCCATGAAAACGGCGAGGACACTGTCGCTGAACGCGAGCTCTAAGACAGGTTGCTTCCCTTACAGATGTCCGTACATCGTTTAGTCTGAACTGCACCACGTCTTACAGGTACGTAGATATCAAGACATCAAATGAACCTTTCTTTCTATTTCATAGACATTGAGCCCTGTGCACTACTTTTTTTCTTAGAAAGTTGACAAAATATTTAAAATTGCCCATGCTAAAAAAAAATAAAAAAGGAAGAAAATCCTGGATCTGTCCATTTGATCCGGATCCGCACCAAAATTGAAGAGCACAGAATGTCACCACTCCACAAAATGTCGCAGTTGTGACAATTTGTGCACCGATGCCCCATTTTCGGATTCACTCTTGCACAAAATGTCACAACCTCTGTCAGTCTTGTTAATCCGCTGCTTTCAAGAAAGCGAGCAGACTATTAAGTTCGTTCGTGTCTGTTTTGTGTGTGTGTGGTGTGTGTGTGTGTGTGTGTGTGTGTGAAGACAGCCTTATCAAATTTGTTTGTTGATTAGGTAAGGTATGCTGATACTGCTCGCAAAAAAAATCAAGGTCAAAGTCAAGGTCACGCTGATCGTTGAACACCCATTTCCTTTTTTTCTGCAATATTTTCCACTTCTTTCAAACTAGATTTTCCAAACTTGCTACACAGGTGCATAGACCTGGGGACGACAACCGACAACAACCCACCCAGACAAATCGTGTTGTTTCTATCAGCCTCATCAACCAACATGGGCCATCTCGTCTGGGCTGTCACCTCGCAGACATGTGCAATGAATACAGACTAAAAGCATATAATTATTATATAAAAAAATTCAAAATTATAAATTGCAAGCTAAAATGAAAACCGCAAAAAAAAACAAAAAAAAAAAAACGTTGACATCATAGAGTCAAATGTCATTTGACCCCCCCTCCCCCCTCACTTACGTGTACAGTCCTTTCCTTACCGTTCTCATACCCCACCCAGCTCTTCCTCCCCTCTTTCCCCACCCCCCCTCCCCCCTCACTTAGTGTACAGTCCTTTCCTTACCGTTCTCATACCCCACCCAGCTCTTCCTCCCCTCTTTCCTCACCTCTCCCCCTTCTCCTTCACCTTAGCTCCTTTCCTTCCGTTCTCATCCCCACAGTCTTTACCTCCCCTTCCTTATCCCCACCCCCCTCCCCCTCACTTATGTACAGTCCTTCCTTACCGTTCCATACCCACCCACTCTTCCTCCCCTCTTATCCCCACCCCCCCCCCCCCTCACTTAGTGTACAGTCCTTTCCTTACCGTTCTCATACCCCACCCAGCTCTTCCTCCCCTCTTTCCCCACCCCCCCTCCCCCCTCACTTAGTGTACAGTCCTTTCCTTACCGTTCTCATACCCCACCCAGCTCTTCCTCCCCTCTTTCCCACCCCCCTCCCCCCTCACTTAGTGTACAGTCCTTTCCTTACCGTTCTCATACCCCACCCAGCTCTTCCTCGCCTCTTTCCCCCCTCCTCCCCTTTCTTTCCACCTTAGCCCTCTTCCCCTCCATTCCACAGGCAAACAATTACATCCCGCTAGGAACATAGTCATTACAAGTGCTTTAAAAACACTCTCACCATGTGCACATTCATGATAAATAAGAGCGCAGTCCACACACACACACACACACACACACAAACACACACACACACACACACACACACACACACACACACACACACACACACACACACACACACATTCCTAATCCCAACCAAACGCGCACAAATATTTACTCCTACACACGAGTAAGATTACTCGCTGCTCTGGTCAGAAATGAATGCGGTGATGACTTGTATATCGCAGGGTCAGAAGCTGGATATTGCATAAAATGGAGAAATATTAGAGTAAGAAAATTGAAAAGATAATAGGAAATACAAAGATCACACACACACACACACACACACACACACACACACACACACACACACACACACACACACCCTCCGCCATCCCACAATACATATATATGTAATAGATAATAACGAAACGGTAAACATTGTAATAAAGCTGCACGTCTATAACAAGTATTTATTATGCCTTGTGTGGTGTGTGTGTGTGTGTGTGTGTGTGTGTGTGTGTGTGTGTGTGTGTGTGTGTGTGTGTGTGTGTGTGTGTGTGAGCGTGCGTGCGTGCGTGCGTGTGTGCGTGTGTGTGTGTGTGTGTGTGTGTGTGTGTGGTGTGTGTGTGTGTGTGTTGTGTGTGTGTGTGTGTGTGTGTGGCGTGTGTGTGTTGCTTATATGAGGATAGTTTTCTTGCTATGTGACCATAACTGTGTCACCATAATGACAAATACAGTGTGTACCTGTCAGTAAAGGGCTTTCGTCAAATACGGATGTAGTTCTTGTTCGTATCCATTACCTTACACAACACAGCTGTTACACTTGGGGCCAATATTACAACTACATTCCGAAATCTCTCTCTCTCTCTCTCTCTCTCTCTCTCTCTCTCCTCTCTCTCTCTCTTTCTCTCTCTCTCTCTACTGAGTCTTTAACTCATTCGTACATTTTAAAGGGTGAAGAAGCTCCGTGGTGCATTCCATGTCATGTACCACTCACAATGAAACATACTCTTTTAGAGTGTTGGGACTTGCATGGCGTGAGACATAAACATTTTACAGCAGACTCCATGAAAATTTGTTCAGAGGTGTTCCTCCTGATGTGATCTTTGAATTTCTGAGGAAGACTAATATTTTTCATCTGTTCTGAGATTTTACAGTAGAAAGATTTTTAACAAATTTCTGGTGAACAGTAAACAATTTGGGTAACTTTTGCTCCCATAAGAAAACATAACACGAGTAACTTTTATTCAAGACTGGCACAGCCTTCTAGACTTGAATAAAGTCAGACAAATACATATATAGACGAACAATCTAATAGTGGTGGATAAAACAAGCGCAGGCCAACAACTGAACTGTCTTCGTAGTAATGACTTAGCAAAGATTTGGACTTAAGGAGGGGGGGGGGGGCAGAGTTTGAAGATGGAGGAACTGGGAACATGAAATTAAGAAAATATATTGCAGATATGAAAACTCTTCACTAGCTGCATAAGGGAGTGAAGAGTTTTCATATCTGTAAGATATTAACCCACTTGTTTACTGTTTATTGTTTACTGTTCCCTGCCTCATTTCATTTCCAAATTTCAGGTGTGTTTTAGGTGTGTTTTAAAAGGTTGTGTGAATGAATGACTTGTGGGTTAACTTCAACGTGGTGACAGCTTTGATATGGCCCTTTACGATCAGCTGGGCTATAAGCAACATTACTTTACCCGCAGGAGGACATGACAAGGCAATGGTTGATGTTACTTGATGATTCTGCCCAGCCCCCCCCCCCCCCTCCCCCCACAGGAATGAAGGATGAGCTTATGCAGCAGCAGAACCAGCAGTTTAAGTGGCTGGCTCCGAAACGTGAAGACAAAATAACTCCAACCTGGCTGGCTTGAGCGGGGAATAACCGTAGGACCCATGATCAAGAGAACGGTGCTGTACCACTGGGCTCCCCGCTTCCCGACATCCCTGTCAGTAGGACCTCGCTGGTCATGGCGTATGGCGGAAAAAGAAAGAACGACTGAAATAAATCAACAAACAATGATGATAATAAGGATGATCATCATTAGCGACTGGGCTACCTGAGCGATTCCTGATCAGCCGTACGATCTAGCGATTTATGATATATGCCCAAAGCAATACAAAACAAAAGAGAAAATAGATTTTTTAAAAATTCAAAAAATAGTAAAAGAAACAAGAAAAAAAATCATTATGATAATGATGATAAACAAAAGCAGGGATTAAGACAACGATGATGACAATAATGATAATAATGAATAATAATAATATATAATAATAATAATAATAATAATAATAATAATAATAATAATAATGATAATAATAAATGATAGAAAAAAAATAATCACAATATCAGCAGCTGCAGTAGCGGCGGCAGCAGCAACATAAATAATAATAATGATAATGGTATGAGGATACATGATTTTTCAAATTCCATTTCTGATCTCTGGCCCTTAAAGACAGCAGTGTTTTTACGTATGGAAGGGGAGGCGAGTCACTTCAAAGGACAGAAGCTGGTTCCAAGACTAGCTGGTTTCAAGCTCTTCCCTTTTTTTCTCTCTCATCTCTCTTTCATTTCTGTGATGTCCATGCGGGAGATGGGACTAGAGTTTCCGCCGAAGATCATAAACTTGTTGTTCATTGATAGAGAAAGATCATCTGCAGCATTTTCCTGGAAGGGATGAAGAGAGAAAAGAGAAGAGAGAGAGAGAAGAGAGAGAAGAGAGAGAGAGAGAGAGAGAGAGAGAGGGGGGGGCGGGGGCGGTGTTACAGGGATGTCAGAGCTCCTTCCTCCCCCACACCCCACCTTCTCCTGCACTTGTACCCTTCTCCCCAAAACTGCCCCACTCCCAACTCCCACATAACCTCTCACATCTTTTCTCCCCTGCTAGAAAAAAAAAAGAGAAAAGAAAGAAAGGAGAAGAAGAAAGAAGAAGAAGAGAAGGAGGAGGAGGAGGAGAATGAACTAAAGAAAGGAAGGAAGAAGGAAGGAATAAAGAAAGAAAGGCAGACCAACAGACAGATAGTACAGAAAGACGGGAGGGAAAAGAAAGACAGTGTGTCACAACAAAAACAGTAGCAAAAACAGACACATTGAAGGAAATGGTTGCAGTCTTCGTGGCAGACTTCAGACACTAGATGGCCTCTGTCCGCCCCCCCCCCCCCCCCCCCCCCCCATTCCCAGCCTTCCACCCTCCCCGACCCCCACCATCACTCCCAACCCTCACCCACTCCACCCCACCCCCTCCCCACCCTCCCCGACCCCCACCATCACTCCCAACCCTCACCCACTCCACCCCACCCCTTCCCCACCCTCCCCGACCCCCACCATCACTCCCAACCCTCACCCACTCCACCCCACCCTTCCCCACCCTCCCCGACCCCCACCATCACTCCCAACCCTCACCCACTCCACCCCACCCCTTCCCCCACCCTCCCCGACCCTCCACCATCACTCCCAACCCTCACCCACTCCACCCCACCCCTTCCCCACCTCCGCCCCCTCATCCCAACCCTCACCCACTCCACCACCCCTCCCCACCTCCCCGACCCCACCACACTCCACCCTCCCCACTCCACCCTCCCACCCCACTCCACCCCACCCCTCCCCCCTTCCCCGACCCCCACCTCATCCCAACCCTCCCCCACCCCACTCCACCCCACCCCTCCTCCCTCCCCGACCCCACCGTCAATCCCAACCCTCACCCACTCCACCCCCCCCTCCCCCTCCCGACCCCCACCATCACTCCCAACCCTCACCCACTCCATCCCCCCCTCCCCCTTCCTGACCCCCACCATCACTCCCAACCCTCACCCACTCCAGTCCCCCCCTCCCCCTCCCTGACCCCCACCATCACTCCCAACCCTCACCCACTCCAGTCCACCCCTCCCCCTCCCTGACCCCCACCATCCCTCCAACCCTCACCACCCAGTCCCCCCCTCCTGACCCCACATCCCCCAACCCTCACCACCCCCACCCCTTCCCACCCTCCCCGACCCCCACCATCCCTCCCAACCCTCACCCACTCCACTCCACCCCATCCCCACCCTCCCCGACCCCCACCATCCCTCCCAACCCTCACCCACTCCACCCCACCCCTTCCCCACCCTCCCCGACCCCCACCATCACCTCCCAACCCTCACCCACTCCAGTCCACCCCATCCCCACCCTCCCCGACCCCCACCATCCCTCCCAACCCTCACCCACTCCAGTCCACCCCATCCCCACCCTCCCCGACCCCCACCATCCCTCCCAACCCTCACCCACTCCACCCACCCCATCCCACCCTCCCCGACCCCACCATCCCCCAACCCTCACCCACTCCACCACCCCATCCCCACCCTCCCCGACCCCACCATCCCTCCAACCCTCACCACTCCAGTCCACCCATCCCCATGGGGCGGCGAGTTATTGACAGCAGTGTGTTTGGTAACCTCCCCTCCGTTACCTCTCCGCTTTTTTGTTTTTGGTTTGTTTGTTGTATTTTAACCGAGGATGGGGTCCTCCCCTCGTCCCTCCTTTCCCCTCCTCATCTTTCATCTGAGACGTTCACCCTCCACCCTCTATTCCAACCTTCATTCAAACAGTGATTCTCCCCACCTCCACCCCTCTGTGTCCTCTGCCTCCTCCCCTCCCCCCCTCCTATTCCAACCTCATTCAACCTCTGACTCCCCCCCCCACCCTCTGTGTCCTCTGCCCTCCTCCACCTCCCACCCCCTCCTATTCCAACCTTCATTCCAACCTTGACTCCCCCCCCCCACCCCTCCTGTGTCCTCTGCCCTCCTCCACCCTCCCACCCCCTCCTATTCCAACCTTATTTCAACCTCTGACTTCCCCCCCCCCACCTCCACCCCTCCTGTGTCCTCTGCCCTCCCATCCTCCCACCCCCCCCCCCACCCCTCCTATTCCAACCTTTATTTCAACCTCTGACTCCCCCCCCCCCACCTCCACCCCTCCTGTGTCCTCTGCCCTCCTCCATCCTCCCCCCCCCCCCACCCCTCCTATTCCAACCTTTACTTCGACTTCTGATCCCACCCCCCCACCCCCCTCCTCAGTCCTCTGCTCACCTCCAGCCTTCCCCCCCCCTTTCTTTCTACCTCTGACTCCCCTCCTTCACCCCCCACCCCTCCAGTGTCCTCCGTCCCTCTCCGGTCTCCTTCAGTCGTCAGTGTGTCTGCCAGTTTGTTGTGGATTCAGACACCGTAAAAATGATCTGCCTCATTTATCCTGAACGCGTGCGTGCGTGCAGACACACACACACACACACACACACACACACACACACACACACACACACACACACACACACACACACACAGAAGCCGCGGGCGCGAGCAGACCGACCCACTCACGCATGAACGCGCGCGTGCGCGCGCCACACACCACGCACGCACGCACGCACACACACACACACACACACACACCACACACACGACACGCCACGCACACACGCACGCACGCACGCACGCACGCACGCACGCACGCACGCGCGCACGCACACACACACACACACACACACACACACACACACACACACACACACACACACACACACACCTATTTTCCATAACAAAGGATCCTGCTTTCAGTATCAGTTTTGATTAGTAGACATGAGTGTATGTGTTTGACTGTGCAAGTGTGTGTGTGTGTGTGTGTGTGTGTGTGTGTGTGTGTGTGTGTGTGTGTGTGTGTTTGTGTGTGTGTGTGTATGTGTGTGTGTGTGTGTGTGTGTGTGTGTGTGTGTGTGTGTGTGTGTGTGTGTGTTTTGGGGGGGAGGTGCGTGCGTCCGATCGCATGTGTATGGTGCGTGTTGTGTGTGTGTGTGTGTTTGTGTGTGTGTGTGTGTGTGTGTGTGTGTGTGTGTGTGTGTGTGTGTGTGTGTGTGTGTGTGTTTGGGGAGTGTAAATGTTTGGGTATGGATTTGTATTGGTATAAATGTCTAATTGTGTACATGTACATAAACCACAGTCGAAATGGTGTCTCTGATTTTGTTTTAGAGGCCTGTGTTACCCACAGATTGATTTATTAATGTTGAATTGTTTGTATTTGTGTTTTACGTGCCTGCAAAAACATTTTCCTTGTGTGTATGGGGATATAATAAAAAGTCTGAAGTCTGAAAATATGAAAGCTGATCAATTATCAATCAATTGATTTATTTCGTCAGAATTGACCTAATATGTAAATAAACCAAGTATGTTCATGAAACGAAAACCGAACTGACAAACTTTACAAAAACAGAACTGATATTGTCAAAACTGGTGCCACCTCAATGCACATGGAAAGAAAATACTAATCGACTTGAATCGTATTTCCTTTCATTGGTTGCTTGGAAAAGAACCCTTACCATCTGTCAGTGTCCTCTGCTGGTTTTTTTTTCCCTCCATATTCATCTCACTCGCGCTCCAGTATTTCCCTGGCCTGTCCCTCAGGAGGCAGTGTAAGCATCCTCTCTCTGGGGTACCATCTGACTGCAATGTTTCTGGCCTGTCCCCCAGGAGGCAGTGTAAGCATCCTCTCTCTGGGGTACCATCTGACTGCAATGTTTCTGGCCTGTCCCTCAGGAGGCAGTGTAAGCATCCTCTCTCTGGGGTACCATCTGACTGCAATGTTTCTGGCCTGTCCCTCAGGAGGCAGTGTAAGCATCCTCTCTCTGGGGTACCATCTGACTGCAATGTTTCTGGCCTGTCCCTCAGGAGGCAGTGTAAGCATCCTCTCTCTGGGATACCATCTGACTGCAATGTTTCTGGCCTGTCCCTCAGGAGGCAGTGTAAGCATCCTCTCTCTGGGGTACCATCTGACTGCAATGTTTCTGGCCTGTCCCCCAGGAGGCAGTGTAAGCATCCTCTCTCTGGGGTACCATCTGACTGCAATGTTTCTGGCCTGTCCCTCAGGAGGCAGTGTAAGCATCCTCTCTCTGGGGTACCATCTGACTGCAATGTTTCTGGCCTGTCCCTCAGGAGGCAGTGTAAGCATCCTCTCTCTGGGGTACCATCTGACTGCAATGTTTCTGGCCTGTCCCTCAGGAGGCAGTGTAAGCATCCTCTCTCTGGGGTACCATCTGACTGCAATGTTTCTGGCCTGTCCCTCAGGAGGCAGTGTAAGCATCCTCTCTCTGGGGTACCATCTGACTGCAATGTTTCTGGCCTGTCCCTCAGGAGGCAGTGTAGGCATCCTCTCTCTGGGGTACCATCTGACTGCAATGTTTCTGGCCTGTCCCTCAGGAGGCAGTGTAAGCATCCTCTCTCTGGGGTACCATCTGACTGCAATGTTTCTGGCCTGTCCCTCAGGAGGCAGTGTAAGCATCCTCTCTCTGGGGTACCATCTGACTGCAATGTTTCTGGCCTGTCCCTCAGGAGTCATGTAAGCATCCTCTCTCTGGGGTACCATCTGACTGCAATGTTTCTGGCCTGTCCCTCAGGAGCAGTGTAAGCATCCTCTC
>CM031607.1:55646620-55649120 GCA_018398815.1 Conus ventricosus | reverse complement strand
TATTCATGTACTTATTTGTCTAAAGGGAAGGGAGGAAAACGAGCTCCGAATCCTGTCTTTTTTCTCCAAATCAATCAATATTGAGAATGAAGTGTCTTTTTTCTCCAAATCAATCAATATTGAGAATGAAGTGTCTTTTTTTCTCCAAATCAATCAATATTGAGAATGAAGTGTCTTTTTTCTCCAAATCAATCAATATTGAGAATGAAGTTGTCATCTTTATCTGTTTATTCAATTATTTGTCTTTCTACTGACTAGCGTGTCTATTCGTTTCTATATGTAATCAGTTTCTTACTTATTCATTCATTTGTTTATTCATCTAGTGACATGCTGCCGCTGAATTCTATTCTGTTGAATTACATGGCTCATATGTACAAAACTTGTATGTATTGACGATCATTCTTTGGCGATGTTTTCTCTAGAAAACCTTAGCTTCTTGATTCCTGTGTACTGCTCCTGCTTCATTGGTTCCAGGTTGTCTGTCTGAAATCTCCATTGGTCCCAGGTTGTCTGTCTGAAATCTTCATTGGTTCCAGGCTGTCTGTCTGAAATCTTCATTGGTTCCAGGTTGTCTGTCTGCAATCTTCATTGGTTCCAGGTTGTCTGTCTGCAATCTTCATTGGTTCCAGGTTGTCTGTCTGAAATCTTCATTGGTTCCAGGTTGTCTGTCTGCAATCTTATTGGTTCCAGGTTGTCTGTCTGAAAGTTGAATGCATGTGGGGGATATGTGAACAGTAAACAGCAAACAAAACAGACAAGTTTTGTACATGGTCATGTTCCCGAACTAATTGTGCTTGCGGCACTGATGCGAGTGGCACAAACACAGACGCAGGGCAAACAAAGCGAAAACAAGACAACCTATATATGTATAAACAACACACACACACACACACACACACACCACACACACACACACACACACACAGAGGAAATTAAGATGTTTCCTTGTTTTGTGTGCCCGAAGTTTGTTTGTGCTAGATGATTTGGTGCCGCCAGTCAAGTTTGTTTGGAGTTGTAGAAATACGACGATTGTTAAATCACAGGAGCTAAACTTCTCTTTCTTGTCAGTTGCTGGTGTAAGCTTACTTGATTTCGTTTGTTTGACTTTGAGCTGATTTATTTGTTTAAAAGTTGGCCTGTTAGTACGTTCTGTGTTCCTGATCGCTGAAACAAAACGTTTGGATAAAAGCATTTGCACCGTGTGTGTGTGTGTGTGTGTGTGTGTGTGTGTGTGTGTGTGTGTGTGTGTGTGTGTGTGTTCTTTTCTTTTTCTTTTTTTTTGTGTGGTTCGGTTGGTTGTTTATTAGCTGGCTGGCTGGTTGGTTGGTTTGGTTATGGTTTGGGTTCTGGTTTTCATATTGACCTGCTGACCTAAAAAATTGTAACGTTTACTTCTCTATTATTTATAGCGTTTGATTTGTCTTGGATTTGTTTCGCTTCTTTTGCACTGTTTGGTTTTGTGTATTTTCTGTGAGTCACGTTGTTTGTTTTGTGTCAGTTTTCTGTGAGTCACGTTGTTTGTTTTGTGTCAGTTTTCTGTGAGTCACGTTGTTTGTTTTGTGTCAGTTTTCTGTGAGTCACGTTGTTTGTTTTGTGCGTTTCTGTGATCAGTGTTGTTTGGTCAGTTGGATGTTGTTTGTTATGTACTGCTTGGTTTGCTTTAGGTACATTTTATTCGTTTTATGTTGTTTGGCTTAGCGTGATGTTTCGTTGGTTGGTTGCTTGCTTTTTGTTTGTTTGTTTGTTTGTTTGTTTATTCGTTTGTTTTGTTCTGTTTTAGTTCTATGTTGTTTGGTTTGGTTTTGATTTAGTTTAGTTCGTTTTGTGTTGTTAGATTTGGTTTGAGTTTATTTTGTTTGTTTCGCTTCGTTTCGGTTTGCTTCCTTTGTTTTATTTGATTTGATTTCGGTGTATACGGGTCATTTTGCTGTCGATTGGTTTTTTATCAATTTACCTTGCTCTACTTTGCATTGCTTGCTATGGTTTGCGTTTATTGTGTTGGTTTTGTGCCATTTGGCTTGATCTGGCTTACATGATTTTGCTTTGATTCTTTTGTCTTGCATTGCTTTGTCGCTCTCTTATATTTCTTCAACCGTGTAACACACAACAAGTTTTAGATCTATATTATATCTTCAACCGTGTAACACACAAAACGTTTTAGATCTATATTATTGGTAGCGCACCACAAACAAACAAACAACAACAAAAACCGAATCACAGGACAAAACACGACGCGTTTCAACCCCTTAGATCTTCTTCAGACAAGATACAAAGCAATCAGGACAACGAATATGAACGAGCAATCACTTATCTTCATCCACTTCAGCGTAAGATGGGCGTTTTCATTCAACGCCTGTCTTGCGGTGGATGAAGGTAAGATAAGTGATTGCTCGTTCATCTTGCCTGAAGAATGACCTAAGAGGTCAAAACGTGTCGTATTTTGTCTTGTGATTCGTGTGTCCACTTTTTGCTTGTTTGTTTTTGTTCTTTGTTTTTGTTT
>CM031607.1:55615722-55645620 GCA_018398815.1 Conus ventricosus | reverse complement strand
CGCCCCTGTTCTGGAATGAATGGAAGGCTCGCCTACAGTGTTGCGCTGTGTCTATAGAGGTAGAAATACTTGAGCATAGTCATGGTGGAGAGGTCCAGGCGTAGTTCAATGGTACTTGGGGAATCGACATGGTTTGAATAGGAGTTATGCATTAACCACTGGGTGCCCAAGTCTTTGTTGGCGCTAGCAGCTGTGGTGTGTGTGTGTGTAGGTGACTGTGATTCCATTGGTGGAATAAAAATAACTTGGGATTTATTGGTACAAATCGTGTGATGTGTGTGTGCCAGTGATTCCATTGGTTGAGCCAGTTAAACTCGGGTTCTCTCTTTCTTTGAGAACGAATATAAGGTGCTTGGAAAACCAGGAAGTGTGTGACTCACTTAAGGGAAAGTGAACTCGCCCGTCTTGCTGAGGGCTCAAGAAAATACAGCGTGAAGCAGAGGTTAGCTGTCGCCTTGTTGTCTCCTGGGTGGGGACGTAAGACAGTGGAGGTTGCTGTAGCCTCGGAGCCGACGACGAGAAGAATTGTCTCCCGTGTGGGGACGGTCGACAGCAAGACGTGTCAACCTGTGGAGCCTAGACAGGGAGCTGCCAGACAACGGTGGGGTGTTTGCAGCAGAGAAGACCTGTGGAGAGGCCGACAGGAGCCCTTCCGTGGAGAGGGCGAAGTACGGTGGAGTCCGGGAGACTCAGTGTGAGGGTGCGACTCAAGCTACGTTGCCAGTGTCCCCCAACTGGGATTTGGCCAATCGGGAGGACACAACAGTGTGGCAGCTTCAGCTCGTGGTCGCACAGTGGGATGAGAGAAACTGACGGTCAACCAAGGAATGCTGGCAAGTTATGGACGCTTTATTTGTTCTTAAGTTTATAAGTGTGCAAACAGAATTGTGGAATATTGTCTTTCCTGGCTAAGTAAGAATAACTGAAGAACAGGGGATGCGATTTATGAAATTGTCTGTATGCTGTTTACATTGTTGTATGATACAGATAGTTGTGTTGTGTAGTGACGGGTGGGGCTCGGTGTCATGTTGAATAAAAGTTGATTATTTTCTATGAAATGTTATTGGATTTCCGTCCACCTTTGTGCGGGCCGAATGTGTGAGTGTCAGAGTTGCGTGTGCCTATGCGAGAGCGATTTTGGTTGTGTCAAGCCGTATTACTTCGTCTATTACCCCTGCATCCCTGAATATGAAAATCATATTTTATTACGAGGCGGGAGCGTCGGAGACCCGTCACACTGACAGGTCACGACAGACACACAGACAGCAATTTCTTTGTCTCCCCTTTCTAAAGTACTCCCTGTTATTAAGAACTGGGTGTACAATATAAGTCCAGTTACAGACTGCATCTCCGACGATAAATGAACCATAACATTCAACTGGGCAAGGAAGGGTCTCCATCCCGGGAGACTTGTCCCGGACTTATATGAAGCGGTGCAGTGAAAGCCGAAAGGATTGCTGAAGCTGACATTTCCCCTTCTAAACAACCCAGGACAACGCGAGAGTACCCACATGGATCTTCAGGATGTTGTACTCTAGCTGAAACGGGGAAAAACCATCCATGCTTGCAAGAGTGATGCCAAACCTACAAGATCGGAGTGCTTGCGACTGAGGTGAGTCAAGGGGGCTACAGTCAGGTACAGCTGGAGACTTTCATCTGGAGAAACAGCTGCTGTTACTCAGGACACACAGAGATGGGAGCCCCCACACTGAGGGTAATGGCCCTGATGCTGCCACCGGAGGCTCAAGGGGCACTTATCGGATGGGAACCTGTCTACTCCGCATCATCACACCATGTTTACACGAAGAAGAATGAAATCAGGCTGTACATCATCCAGTGCTATGTGCTCCACCAATGGAATGCGGAAGAAGAGTAGAAAGATTACTTCTATGCTGTTACTGGCAGTGATAGACAAAAGGGGTGCCCCCTCCCCCCCAACCCCCACCCCCAGGACATTACCATACTGATGGGAGATTTCAAAAAACGCCAAGTTTGGACTGGGGCAACATCAGGCTACGAGGACATCATGGGGACACACGGACTGGGGGGGGACAGATGAACGATGACTTGGTGAGCGCTTGCAGCGTAATGGTGCGCCTAAAACAGCTGGTGTTTGGATGGAATGCATTCTTCCCAAACACGCGCATCCACAAGGACCTCATGGAGATCCACGAACCACATCAACGGAGAACCGGTATTGACCACATCTGCAATTAGCCGCAAGGTTCAGGAGACGTTCATGGCGGGGGGATGTAGAGTCGAATGAGTGGTGCTGAAGTGTCATAAGAACCACCACCTTATTTTTACAACAGTGAGTCTTCGCCTCAGAGATTCACCTACGTCAACACACGGATCAAGGTACAATGTCGGACTGCTCAGAAACAGGGACAACACAAGCAGCATTCCAGATCAGACTTTCCAACAGGGTTCCAGCCGCTTACCAAGAGCTGATTGAAGATCGGTGGAGACGGACATCGAAATCACAGTGGGAAGCTCTGGCATGACACATGTGAAGAGTTCCTTGGCATAAGTAGAAGTCCAGCCTAAAGAATGGATTCTCTGCCGACACCATCCACAAGTTGGTAGGGAAACAAGAGAAGAGAAGAAGGCTACATGAACAAAGCGCCCCCCCGAACATGAGCAGCCTACAGGCAAAGGCATCAGGAAGAAGAAGCCACAGCAGCAAACAGAGAAGTAAAAGTTTGAGCATCAAGTAGGACAAGAGGGACTACTTTGACGTCCCTGGCCAGCCAGTCAACAGAGGCAGCAGCCGCTCACAAGGGTACCTGAAGGGACCTGTACTGGTGACCAAGATGTGACATGGCAAGTTCCTGCAGACAGACAAGCCAGTGAAGGACAAGAACGGAAACCCACTGACAACAACAGTGGGTACAGTGTAAAGTGCGGGCAGAAACACTTCAGGGAGCTGCTGAACAGCACCGCCCCTGTCGCAAATACAGCCATCCACCCGCGGATGTCAGAACTGCCCATTCAGCTGCGACAAACCCTCGGAGGCAGAGATCATAAGAAGGCCATCAGACTTCTTGTAATAATGGGCAAGGCTGCAGGGGCCGGACGAGATACCAGCAGAGGCCATCACAAGCAGACATATAGAGACAGCTGTAACACGCTATACAGCCTCTTCAGCAAGATCTGGAAAAGAAGGACGATGGTACCGGCCCAGTGGGAATGAAGGATTCCTCATCAAGATACCCGAAGAAGGGAGAACTCAGGGATGCAGAACTAGTCCGATGGATCATGCTCCTGTCATATGAAGGAAAGGTTTCAACGGGGTTCTTCTGGGACGAGAGACGTAGGAGGCTGTCGACCCATGCTCCGGAGACCAGCAGGCAGGCTTCCAGCCAGACACTAATCATGTGCCGGCACCAGATCGCCAGCCTGGCGTTTCATCGTGACGCAGTCGCTGGAGTGGAACTCCAACCTCTACTATCAACTTACATAAAATTATGTAGGAAGAAGGCCTTTCGACAGTTGTGGACAGACGAGAAGCTGTGCTAGCTGCTGAGGCATTAACGGTAGTCCCTCATCGGTGCACTACCAAGACATTGAACTGCATGATCTGCCCATGCTGGCAGCTGTTCGAAAGTTTCGAGGGTGAAGACCGAGAGGTTCGGCAGTGTGCACTGCATGACGCCCATTCCCCTTCATCCTGGTCATGACTGGTTCATGAAGGACCACTTCAAATGGCAGGTAAAACGGTATTCTGTGGACACTCTGGACCTGCTGCGGACGACCACGACTTCGCTGACGTACCCTGGCGCTCCTTGTCACTCAGCCACTGCCAGTTGCAGGACATGAACTCTCGCTTGGAGCCCCACATCAGGCCGGGACTTGGCTCATCAAGATCACAGGAAGATGACCGAGATGATGATAAAATCAAACACCACTGCCGCTTATCAGTCACAGTCGATGGAGAGCCAATCAGGGAGGTGAGTCCTTGTTCTACCTGGGAAAGCGTTGGATGACCAAACTGTGAGGCACTGACGACATCACAGCCAGATCGGCAAGGCAAGAGCAGCTTTCGTCATGCTCCCCCCCCCCCCCCCCCCCCCCCCCCCCCCCCCCCTGAACATCTGGGCATTTGGAGGAGGAATCAGCATTAGAACCAAACTCGCTCTTCAACTTCAAAGGTGGTAAGTCAGTTCTGCTCTACAGGATGCGCAGGTCATGGCGAACAATACAGACGATGCATACAAAAGATTCAACTCAATTCTTCAACACTTGTTCTGATGCGCCATCTACAACAAAAACACGATCGGCCCAGGGAAGATCCGAACGATGATCTGTGCGGAGAGCTGCGGGACAGAACCAGTGGCCAGCAAAGATACCGCGAAGGTAGTGGGGTTGGATCGGACACACCCGCAGGATCCTACGTCCAGCACAAACGCCAAGAACTGTCATGATCCTGCAGGGCAAAGAGGAAGTGAGGCCAGTCGCATACAGCTGAAGGCGAGGACACTGAGGCAGAGCTGAAACAATAGGGACCAACTGGTTATGGAATGACCAGAACAGCCCAGAACGAGTGCGATGGCGAAGGGTCGGTCGATGGCCTTTGCTCCACAAGGAGCGTGATGGGCATGAATGTCCGTTCTGTCTCTCCTCATCACAACACACACACACACACAAACTATCTCACACACACACACACACACACACACACTCTACACACAACACACACACACAACACAAATCATACTTACACGCACGCACGCTCATGGACAGGCAAGAGAGAGAGTAGAGTGTGAGAGAGAGAGAGAGGAAGAGAGATGACGAGAGAGGAGGAGAGACGTTATGTGTGAGAGTCGAGATGAGAGACGAAGCAGGAGAGAGTGAGAGAGAGAGTCATTTGATCGTTAACGCAACTTTATTTATGTACATCGTTATTTCTTGATAATTGTAATTTCTTGGAATTTTTTCGGCATCAAAGAGGTTACATGTGAGTCTTCGTTAGTGGCGGAAAATTACTGCCCATTGCAATCGGATTTTATAAAAAAATCGATGTTGGCTTTAGCGCATCCGGGGATCTAGATTTTCCTCTTTTGGTTCAGATAGTGCTCAACGGCGACTGAGCATGCCTGTCGTTTCGTGGCACAATAGCAGCAGACTTCCACGTTACGGTGATCTGAAAATAATCAAGTCAATGGCCGGTCACAGTATTAGTTAAGTTAGTCATTTTGTGATCACGGACGAGGTGGTGGAATTCAAATGGTAAGAGCTGATTTAGCTCGGACTAGGTTGTTCAATATGTTCGTCTTTTGGCCTCTGCCTCTTTTTACGATGTAAATTATTATACGTAGGTTTTGATCCCACCTGCACGCACGCATAACGTGAAGTTTCCTTTCTTCAGCATCACCGAGTTCACCCAATAATGCCTGTCTTCCCGAACCACTGATACGAATTCAGTCTGGATACGCTATTTCTGCCGCGCCCCAATTCCAACCATTATAGTTGTTCTTCATGTTGCCCATGTGGGTTAAGAACATATTATCTCATTCCAGTTTGCCCAGTTTTTTACTGTAAAGAGCATCATCTTCTGTGGCACCACTGTCTTAACTGTAAGATCCTTTCTGGTCCGTGCCCTGGGTATATCCTGAATGAGGACATCTCTTCCAGTGACCCTGTTTATAAATCCCCTGTAAGTTAATCTCTTCCAGTGCCCGTCTATCTCCGGTAGATTCATCTATTTCCAGTTACCCAAGTTTATACCTGATGAGACCATCTCATTACTGTGCCAATGTTATACTGATGGAGACATCTCTTCCAGTGCCCACACGGTATAACTGATCCGTTACACTCTGTTCCAGTGCTCCCAGTTATTCCTGTAAGATACATCTTGTTACTATGTGCCCCCAGTTCTTATTCTGAAGAGGACATCTTGCCATGTGCCCATTTATTACCTGAAGAGGGCATCTCTTCCAGGTGCCCCAGTTATACCCTGATAGAGCCTCTCTTCAGTGCCCCAGTTATACCTGAAGAGACATCTCTTCCAGTGCCCCAGGTATACCTGAAGAGTCATCTCTTCCTAGTGCCCCTGTTATAACATGTAAGATACATCTGTTCCTGTTGCCCCCAGTTATACCTTGAAGTTACTTCTCGTCCAGTGCCCCAGTAGTTTCATGTAGACTTCATTCCTCTTCCAGTGCCCCCAGTTTTACCTTAAAGAGACATCTCTTCCAGGGCCCCAAGTTTTACATGTAGAGACATCTCTGCCGGCCCCCCTTCTGTCAACACTGATAAATGCATTTCTTCCGTGCCCTGATTCACCCTGGTGGAGTGCATTCCTCTTCCATTGTCCAGCAGTATGTAGTGCATACCTGAAGCGTGTGCTTTTAGTTACCAGCCAGACCATGTTCATTCCTTGGAATTAGCAATCTCGCCCTGTGCCCCCCGCTACTCGTTACAACCACACACACCCATGCAATCTAGATCAATGACAATTTCTTCCAGCGTCCCAGATTTTTTCTGATGTACGTATGTTAGTGCTTCCATACGACCGAGTTTAACGCGGTTATGCTCGTTCCCCCAATCGCCCCACATTTTCATCTAGACTATGACATATCTTCCATAAAGCCCAGTTCGACCGGATTATGTATTCTCTTACTCCGCCCGTGCTAAAACCCGGTATAGGTATCGCGGAAATCCCGCCCCGGTTCAACGGTTCTTGTTTCTCTTCCCCAACCAGTTTCAACCGGAATAGTTATTCTCTTCCCCACAGGTAAAACGGAATATATATCCTACTTCCCCCCACCCTGTTCAACCGGTATTTTTTTCGCTTTCCACCACAACTGTTCTCACCAGATAATTTATATCTCTTCCCCCACACATGTTCTAACACGGTATATGTTTCGCATTCCTCCACTCCGTTCAAACGGATTCATGTTTCCTCTTCCTCTGTACCATTGCTACAGGTTTATAGGTTGTCTGTAAAACCACACAGTTCAACCGAAAATTTTATTCTCTGCCCCCCACCTCCCCTGTTCAACCGGAATTATATATCTCTTCCCTCCTCAACAGTTCATCCGGAAGTTGTATCTCTTACCACCACTCCGTTCAACCGGATTTGTATCTTACCACGCCCGTGTCATCCGTGGGAATATGTTTCTCTTCAACCGCCCACGTTCAATCCGATTTTGTATCTCCTTCACCCACCCAGAGTTCAACCGGTATATGGATCTCTTTCCACCACACCAGTTCAACAGGGAATATGAGTTTCTCTTCCCACCGCCCCGTTCTTAGGTAGTTGGTTTCCTTTCCACCGCCCGTTCATACAGCTATATATTTATCTTCCACCCCGTTCAACCGGAATATATATATCTTCCCCCACCCAGTTCAACCGGAAATGTATCTCTTCCACTGTCCATTTCAACGGAATTGTATCTCTTTACACAAGCCACGTTCATCCGGAATATGTAATCTCATTCCACTGTCCATTTCAAACCGGGAATATGTATCTCTTCACCGCCAAGTTCATCCAGGATTAGGCATATCTTCACTGTCCTTTTTCAAACGGGTATATGTATATCTTTCCACCACAACCCGTTCATCCGGTATTTACTTTAAGCTCTTCCACTACCCCGTTCATCCTGGTATATGTCTTTCTTTTCCAACCCCGTTACTGGAATATGTATCTTGTTCCTCGCCCCCGTTCATCTGAATATGACATTATTCCTCACTCCAAAGTTAATTCGGGAATATTGAATCTTTTTACACTGTTCGAGTTAATTCGGGATAATACTGTCTTCTCCGCCCACGTTCATCCGGAATTTGTATTCTTCCTCACACCCCCGTTCATCTGGGAATATGTATTCTTTTCTCTGTTTAGTTCATCAGGGATTTATTACTCTTACACCGCACTGGAAGATGTGCATCATCAGGTTGAACTAGCCACTGGAAGATGTGCATCATCAGAGTTGAATTAGACACTGGTTGATGGGCCATCATTCAGGTGGAACTAGACAATGGATAAGATGTGCATCTTCAGGTTGAACCACCGAGCTCCGGAAGAATGTCCATCTTCAGGTTGTACTAGTACACTCGGAACGATGTGCATCATCAGGTTGAACTAGACACTGGAAGTTTTGCATCATCACGTGAACTCAGACCACTGGTAGATGTGCGCTATCAGGTGGTACAGAGCACTGGAAGATGTCCATCATCAGATTGATATAGTACTCTGGGTAGATGTGCATCATAAGGTTGAAACTGAGCACTGGAAGATGTGCTCATCAGGTTGAAATAGACAATGGAAGATGTGCATCATCTGGTTGAACCAGTGAACTGCGAAGTATGTTGACATCATCAGGTTGGACCAGAGCATGGAAGTTGTGAATCATAGGTTGAAACCCGAGCACTGGATGATGTTGCTTCATAACGGTTGAACCTGAGCTCTGGAAGATGATTGTGCATATCCAAGGTGAACTAGACTACTGGAAGATCGGTCCATCTCTCAGCGTTGAACCAGGGTGTAGCAGAGTTGTTTTCTTCAGGCTGTAGTGAAGGTATTGAAGCAGAAATTGCAACTTCCGGTTGAATTTTTCGTGCCGAAGAGTCGCTATCTTCCGTTAGAACGTTGGGAGATGAAGAGCGGACGCATCTTCAGGTTGTACTGGGCGGTGGAGTGATTCATTTTCTGTAGAAATGGATAGTGGATAGAGCATACATTTTCTCCGGTGAAATGGACTGTGGCGCAAGAGATACATTTCCGTCGAACTGGTCAGTGGCAAGATATATATAGTAGATAGATAGATAGATTGTTAAGATACGAATAGATAGTTAGAATTGTTAGATGATTTGCAGGTGAACATACAATATCTAATGATTAAGGTTTCACTTTTATAAACACTTGTGCCTTCCTTGTCCTCGCTATCTTCACGGTTCTTGCAACCTTAGTGAACATGGTTGAGGAACAAGCTGCGGGATTAGACGGCTGGAAGGTTGTGGTGTATGCTGTGGGTGTGGTTGTGGGTGTCTAGGCACTTCTTTCTGGAGAGTTTCGATTTGGGTTAATAGTTCTGAGTCGTGTAGACTCAAATAGGAAGATCTGATATCACAGCTTAATGGATGCATCTCTAGAGAGCTGTTGCTCACAACGTTCATGTCCAAACACTGCAGCGTTGCTCCTTCTGTATTCTCTTGTCTGATGGAACCAGGAGTTTATGAGAGTAATGAAAGAACAGGGGAGTCAGAATGGAGTTCTGTTCAAGAGGGAACCATTGACATCTTCATCAGTTCCATTCCTCACTGATCATGGATTTTGAAAAAGCATCTGAATTTTCATGGTCCACTTTCACGATGACCTCAATTTCGTAAACCTTGCTGTGGTCTAGCTCATATCAGAGCCTTCGGCTTTCTGGGAAGATCACGTGGATCACGGTTTGTTTAGATGGAGACTCGTGACGCCCCATTGGAACCGGGATCATTCAGTTAACTCTTCGATTTTAACAAATAGGACACGTCTGTATAAAAGGTATTAGCGTACTGCGTGCCGTTGGATCGGATACAGGTGCCCCTACACACACCGGAATGGAAGCCGGAAACACCTGACGGGTCTCCTGTGGCGGCGTTGACTCCGGCGACTGGGCCATGGAGTGCCGATGCTGAGGCAGCCACAGGACATTGCTGAGCGGGTTCATGTACGGGGGGAGCGCAATTATAGCGTAGGAGTAATACCATGGGGCGGACGGTGGAGCGGGAAATGAAGGCGGGAGGGGAGGTACGAAAAATGAGCACTATAAAAAAAAATGGTAAAAAGTAGGGAAAAATAATCCATCAGGTGGAGGAGATGAGAGAGAGAGTGAGAGACGCATGTGAGAGTCGATGAGAGAGAGGAGAGGAGAGACGAGAGAGAGAGAGAATGAGTAGAGATGTTTCCATGGTAACCGTCAGCCGAAGGAACCAGACTCTTCGCCGGACGGGGATTCCTTGACCGCATTCAATCTGTTCTGGCTAAGTCATGGTCAGTCTGTCCGTACTGTCCGTCTGAGGGGAGAAGGGACAGGTGACTGTTTTGGACGGGCCATGGATACTGGAGGTCGATTGGAACGGGACTTTTACTATGATATTTGATATTTGTGTAAGGGGCGGGTTTGTAGGGGCGAGAGGTAGGCGGTTCGGAGTTGGGGGGTTTGACGGAGGTGGGGCGTCTTTCAGCATCCCAGCAGGGGTGTACGTGTGTAAGGCGTCTGCGGAGTATGTTTATAAAGTATGTATGTTTGTGTTGTGATGTGTGTGTGTGTGTGTGTGTGTGTGTTGTGTGTGTGTGTTGGGTGTATGACAGAGAGAGAGTGTGGAAGAGTGGATAAAGTGTCGAGAGAAGAGCGAGAGACGAGAGAGCACGAGAGGGAGTAGTGAGAGTATAAGGCAGAGATGAGTCGAAGGGAGAGAGAGATGAGACGGAACGGACGCGAGACGGAGTGAGAGTAGAGTGAGAGAGGTAGACGAGACGTGAGTGTAGAGCGACAAGGACAAGACTAAGACAAAATTCTTTTCTGACGAAGGATTAATAGATAAGCCTCTTACGTGCTTTTTTTTACATCCTGTCCTCGCCATGATAGGGACTACATACTTGCTGTGAATCATTACTGTAGAATGAAAGAAATCAAGAAAGCAAGCAATCTTCAACGCGGTCATGTAATCATAGAGAACTTCAAATGAAAACAGAAGATAAATGAAAACAAAACAAAAAATATGAATAATAAAACTAAACATACAATCCAATTAAAAATTATTTAGACAAAATAAAAAAAAATTAAAAAATAAAAAATGAGAATAACATTAATGAAGAGGACAGGATGAGAGTGGGGGTTAGGGAGTGGGGTGGGCAGGGGAGGCTTAAACATAATGTTTGTGTACTAAAAGTTAACAAGTTTGGCTCTGTATGAATAGAGACAAGTGAAGCTGAATATCTGTCCAAAGTGCACCGTACATTTTTTGGAACACTACAAATTACACGCACGTCTCGCACGATAGAGAGTGGGGGGGAGGTGTGAGAGAGTGAACGAGAAGAGAGCAGAGAGGAGGTGAGGAGAAGAGAGAGTGAGCGCGGGACGAGATGAGACGTGAGGAGAGTAAGAGAGACGAGAGCAAGGCCACTAATTGTATTCATTTTTTCGCAAGCATGTAAATCCGTAGATGGTTTATTAGAATAGGGAGATGACAATTGGGTGGGGGGAGGGGGGGGGGAGGGGGGGCGGGGTAGGAGAAGTAGAGAGCAATAAAAACTGCGAGAAGTGTCGAGAGGATGGAAGGGACGGGAGTGGGCGAGTACAGCATGAGAGGTTTGGATTTGATATAGAAATGTAATCAATACGTACGTTATTTAGCCTGTATAAAATCAGGGACTGTTAAATGAAAATGACAAATTATGTACGAATGCGGTATACATTCACACGCCACGAATGCACTGACTGACGAGAGAATTAGAGAGAGAGATGAGAGAGAGAGAGGTGGGCGAGGAGGACGTGTGTGAGTGATGAGTGTCGTGAGTCGGTGTATATAAAGGGGACTTTCAGTGTAATACTGGCGGGCCCAAATTTCGTGTTGTTCCAGAGGCTCTCTGTGTTTTTCACTATCTCACAATAGATGCAGTCACAAACACCAAACTCATATCACTCTCACACACACACAATCATCACACACACCTCACACTCAGAGTTTTTCTATTGATTCCGTTTATAGATATTGTTTGTATTTGTCCGTGATATATATATACATTCATACATACATCACGCTCATTAACTTTACTGATACATCACGTACATGCGATCTAGTAAATATTTTTAGTCAGCATACACTCTGGACTTTCTTACATTCATATCTTTCATAATACAAGCTTTCTCTTACATACAAACACACTGGGGATTTATTTTTATATTGAAAGTAGGAAAATTTTTTTGTCGGTCTGAATAGTTCTTATTGGTTAAGTGCACATGTAAAACAGGGGAATGATTTTGGCATTTTGAGATTACTTGATTTTACTTATGGACTTCTTTGGTTTTCATTTATTTTTTTTTACAGCTGAAGAGGGTAAGGTATGTATATTTGAAAGTTGGGGTCAATGTGTTTGTTTGTTGTAGTCGGCAAGGGTGGTTCACAAGGAGGTTCAGAATGACGGTTGCTACTGGCTGGGATAGTGGGATATTGCTGGAGGGATTGGATTTGGAGTTTGGTGGGGAGTTGTCTCGTCGAGACTTTTGGAGAACGGCTTATTTAAAGTTGTTGGAGCAGGCCCGGGATGTTGCGTGGGCGCAGGTGCCACGGGGGGGTTGTGAGTCTAGGTATGATTGGTATGAATGTGTCAGATGTTTATAATCAGCATCTTTCGTGGCTTGTTTTCTTCTGAGGATTAGTTTGAGCAGCTAGTTTATGTTGGCTCTGAACAATGGTTTTAAGTGTGTTTGCACCATAGGAGAAGTGAGACGAGAGTTGAGAGAGTGTGAGCGAGGAGACGAGTGAGACTGAGAGATGCGACGAGAGACCGAGAGAAGGTGCGAGAGAGAGACGGGATGAGGAGAGAGAGAGAGAGAGGAATGCACGCGTGCAATGATGTATAACGTTTGATGTGGTGTTCGAGTGAGCTGTCGTGAGTGAGCTGAGAAGTTCGTGACGTAGTTGTATGTGTGTGTGTGTGCTGTGTTGTGTGTGTTCCCCCCCCCACCCCCCCCCCCCCACTTATCTGGAAGGAATTCTGTTTTACGTCTCTGTCACATCATATAGGTGATTGCAGACCGTCTCCTAAATAACCTTTTTGGTTACAATTATAGAACTATTTTCCATAAAATGTAATGAGGACGATGTGGCGTCATGGAACACACAAAATAAAGGAATAGATGAATTGATGTGGGTGTGATGTGTGTGTGTGTGTGTGATGTGTTGTGTGTGTGTGTGTGTGTGGGTGGGTGTGTGTGTGTGTGTGTCTCGGGAGTGCGTGTGTGTCGTGTGGTGTGTGCGTGGGGTATGCGCGTGCATGTGTGTTGCCCTGTGGGTGTGGGTGTGTGGGTGTGGGGGTGGGCCTGTGTGTCGTGTAGTGGTTAGTGTTGTGTTGTGTTGTGTTGTGTTGGTGTTGTGTGTTGGTGTGTGGTGTGTAGTCGGCGTGTTGTGTGGTGTTGTGTGGTGTATGTTGTGTTGTGTTTGGGTGTGTGTCGTGATGTGGGTGAGTGTGGTGTGTGTGATGTGTGTGTGTGGTAGTGTGGTGTGTGTGTGCCTGGTGTGTGTAGTGTGTGTGTGTATGTGTGTGTTGTGTGTATGTGTGTGTGTGTGTGGGTGTGGTTGGGTGTGTGTGACGTGTTTGTGTGTGGGTTGTGTGTTATGAGTGTGTGTGTGGGGTGTGTTGTGTGTGTGTGTGGGTGTGTGTGTGTGTGCTGTGTGTGTGTCGTATGTGTGTGTGTGTGGGTGTGTGTGTGCTCGTGTGTGTGTGTGAGTGTGTGTGTGTGTGTGGTGTGTGTGTGTGTGGGTACTGGGATCTGTATTTAACTGGCATGGAGTGGATGGTGGAGGGAAGATGGATGCGGGGTGTGCGAGGAAGGTGTAAGGAGGTATCCTTGCCTTCTGTATTAACGTACGGTTTCCCCCCCCTCCCCCCACCCCCCCCCCCCCCCCCCCACCCCCCTGATGTCTTGACACTCTGTTTTGCCTGTTGATGAACTTTTTCATGAAGGTATTGTATTATGCGATTATCTAAATGTTGTACAGATGGATTGATATTCCAGAAGGTGCCTGTATGAAATATTAAATAGTTTAGCAGAATAGACCCGTTCACTATTAATTACTAGGGTTATAGCAAGGCATGTTTGCATTTCGGCAATGAGAGAAATCAGGTTTTTTAATGCACAGAATAATATGTGGACAGTTTTTAGAAATGAACAGTCATAAAAGTACAATTATATGCTTGTCACTCGGGTAGTGTCTTATGTTCGTTCCTGTTCCTGTGTACTTACTGTCTAGGTTCTGTTTTTCTTTTACATTTGTTATCATTTATGTCTTTCGTCCATTTTCAGGACGATTCATACAAGACTTTTTCAGTTTTCAGTTTGATGTACCATGTTTGTGGAGATTGCACTACATTGTGATTGATGCTGTTTGTGGAGATTGTATTACAAGGTGCACGATGCTGTTTGTGAAGACCGTCATTACAATGTGCCACGAGGTGTTGTGGTGTCTGTAGTCCACAATGGGCATGATGCTGTTTGTGGGGAGAATGATGTGACAATGTGCACGATGCTGTTTGTGTGACTGTCATTACATGGTGCGTGATGCTGTTTGTGGAGACTGATTTTCATAATGTGCCTGATCTGTTTGGGAAGATGAATTACAATGTGCATGTTGTTTCTAGTAGGAAGACTGTATTACAATGTGCGTGATGCTGTTGGTGGAGATTGTACTACAATGTGCATGATTGCTGTTTGTTGGAGACTGTATTACTATTGTGCTTGGATGACTGTTGGTGGATACAGTATTTAAAGGTGCACGATGCGTTTGTGCGTGACCTGAATTACATTGGGCATGATGTTTTCTTGTGGAGACTGTTTTACAATGTGAATCGATGTGTATTGTGGAGACTGGAGCTCACAATGTGTTCGATGTTTCTTGTGGAGACTGTATTAACAATGAGCCAACGAAGCTGTTGGTGAGAGACGGTATTACAATGTGCATGATTGTGTCTTCGTGGAGACTAGTATTACAATTGGCACGATGCTGTTGGTGGAGGAGGATGTATTACAATGGGCGTGATGTTTGTGGAGTTTGATATCTCACATGGCTCCACGCATGCTCTTTGTTGAGACTGTCGTTCAATGTGCACCTGATGCTGTTTGTGGGAGTACTGTATTAACAATCGATGCACGATGCTGTTTGGGAGACCTGTTTTTTACATTGTGAACGATGCTGTGTGTGGCGACGAGTGTACTACAAGTGAGCATGAGGCCTTGTTTGTGGTGATTGTACTACTATATGTGCTTGATGCTGCTTTGTGGCAGGGACTGTATTATACAATGTGCACGAGGCTCTTTGTGGTGACTGTCATTGCAAGGTGCACGTGCTGTTTGTGGAGACTGTATTACAATCGTGCAACGATGCTCTTGTGGAGACTGTATCTCATGTGCATGTGTTTCTTGGGGTGGGTTCTGGGACTGTATTACAATGTGAGTGATGCTGTTTGTGGAGACTGTTTATTACCAAATGTGCGTGATGCTGTTCTTTGTCGGAGACCTGTATTACAATGGGCAGGATGTTCTTGTGGAGACTGTATTACAATGTGACGTGATTGTTGCTGGTTTGTGGAGACTGTTTATAATGTGCGTGAGGCTGTTCCCTGTGGAGACTGTATTAACAAGGTGCATGATGTTTCTTGTGGAGACTGTATTACAATGTGCGTGATGCTGTTCCTGTGAGGAGAAGGTATTACTCTCATGCTGCGTGATGCTGTTTGTGGAGACTGTATTACAATGCTGCCGTCGTTGCTGTTTGTGGAGTATGACAGATATCTAGGTGCATGATGTTTATCTAGGGGAGTCTGTTATTACAATGTGCACGAATACATTGTCTTGGATTGCCTACAGAGATGCAGGGCTAGTGGGCCGCAAGGCAATTGATGCCGCGACTGTGATATTATAACTGTATCTCCAAAAGATACGGGAAGACCAAGTGCCTTGGTGTTTACGTACAAAGGCTTTCTCCTGTGATCACTCATCTACTCCAAATCTCTCACGTTAGTTCCTTGAGTGTTATCCTACAGCTGGAAAGTTTCCCAGGATCCAGATTTTCCTGCGAGTTTATCCTTACAACTGTAGTCATGTATATATCATGCGAATTACATTAGAAAACTAACATCATCGGTTTTCTATAATGGGCATCGCAGAACTCAGGAAATAGAGATTGATAATGATTGTAATCAAAAACTGATGCCTTCTGCCGTCAGAAGCATAATACGATCTATTCGCCGTTCTTACCCACCTACCATATGCTTCCACTACTACTCTTACATATCGACCAACACCTCAATCTACGGAATTATTCTTGGGCGTTCGTTGGTGGGTGTGGGCGTGGCGGGGCGTTGGTGCGTGGTTGTGGTTGTTGCTTGGTGGAAGGAGGCTCGCCGGCAGTCTTAGTCACCTAAGAAGCCGCACACCTACGGAATCAGCCGCTCGCATCTACAATTACATCCATCATGCAGCTGCTCTCATATTCTTAACATCCTGATGCAATCACGCTGCATGCATCAATAGATGCATGCCATCATCGTTGTCGTTGTTGTTGTTATCTGCTACGTGAATAGTTGCTGGTGGTAGTGGTGGTGCGTAGGGGTGGCTGAGTAGTAGTACATAAGTAAGGGATATCATCATCCATGCTGCATACATCATAATCCTATGACTCTCATATTACAGCTGAAGCATAATTACCCATCATCATCTTCATCGTCCGTCGTTCGTAGTCCGTCAGTCGTCGTCGTCGTCGCATCTGCATCACCATGCTCCTCATTCATCTATCAATTGCTTTTTACGTCATCTTATTCAGTAGTCCTTAAATAGTTAATATTCATATGCATGGTTATTGGAGAGCGCCGGTAACAAAACTCTAATTGTCCCACCCCTCCAATATTTGAAAGGTTTGTGGTCAGTCAGTCCAAAGTTGGTTCTCGATTCAAGATTCTCTAAGTTTAGAAATTATTGAGCGACTAAAACTTCTGTCCCTGAGCGTATATTTCAGCATGCAGGTAAGACGCCTTTATTATGATCGCTCGTCGAACGGCCCATCATTTCCGAGGCTTATTTTGTAATGAAATTATCCACAGGTCTCCCGAAGGTAACAAGAAGTTGTTTCTTCACTTCAAACGATGCAGAGGATAATACCGCGATGTTTTTCGCCGGTTCAACACCTGTTACCCTACTCCCAAGTGGCACAGAGCGTGACGCAGCAAACGCCCCACCCCCACACCTCTTCCTACCTTATGTAATGGCATTTTATATCATATACGTTCCAATAAATCAAATAGTCATTACTTATTACGTCATTCATGCAACTTATAAGACCCGTAAATATTGAGAGGCATTTTCCATGAAATGTATTATGGCTACTTTTGGCAGTTCCAAACAAAAAATTTGCCCAACGGTGAAAGGATCAGATACTATGAACTTTGGTCTAATACCTCGTGATCGTTGGATAAAGTTTCTGATCGTATGCTTAGGTTATAGATTTGAAAAGTGCATGAAGATTTGCTCAAAAACAAACTCACACCCGCCCCCTTCATCACTCTTTTCTTCTTTGGGAGAGTGCATCTGTTGGCTCTGTTGCTTTTTATATTGTATTCTTTACAACCTGATAGGCCTGGTTTTATTCTATTTTTTTTGCGTTTCATTTTTCTATTCTGTTTGAACATAAGACAAGCGCCTGGTATTCTGCCTTGACCTTATGGTAATGTGTTGAATATAAATGTATACATTTTCTGTCTGAATGTGAAAAACATGTAAGCCCTTTACTTCCGTTCGAGCAATACGGGAAATATTTTCTCTAATTCATGTGGACAGCGAATGATGTTACGTCAAAATATTTGTCGATGGTACCCCCTTTGGGGAAAATGACCAATTATAGTGCATCATTGACAACAAATGTAGGCGTGCACTTCAACAGAACTCAACACAGCTTCAAACTCTCTAGTGATGCTGTGGTCAGGCAGAGCATTGCAAGTGGCCCTACTGGCTGTTATTGGAGTTCTACGGTCAATCGACACCTCGGCACCCGCGTCCCCAAATGGACTGTAACACCAAGATATGACCGCAGTGTCTTCAGGCTTCTACTAAACAATTTTTGTTTGTTGGTTTGCCAGTCTGGTGTGTATCCCTTGTCCAGTGTGTGTGAAGGGTGCTTGTGTACACCAGGATGTGTGTTTACTGTAGGCCTCTTTCCCCCGCCTATCCCTCCTCCCTTCCTGGCTGTCCCTACTATCTCTTCTCTTCCCATTTCCTGGTTCAGTTGTGCTCCCCTTCTGTGTTGGGTGTGTGTGTGTAGTTGTGTGGTGTCGTTGTGTGTGTGTGAGTGTGGTGTGTGTGTATGTGTGTGTGTTGTGTGTGTGTGTGTGTGTGTCGTGGGTGTGTGTGTTGTGTGCTATGTTGTGTGTGGTGAACACTACTTCATTTTGTTCTTTGTTGTTGCTAGATTCTTCCTTCTTCTTCTGTCTGTCACTAACTCCATTATGAGACTATGAGACACTATGTGTAAAAACGTTCATTAGCCTTCTTTTGCACCTGTATGATGACCAATTGACGTTTTTCTGCTGTTTCACTGTTATGTCTACATGCTTGCCAATCAACTCATCCCAGATTCTTTTTCATGATAGGCCATTATCCATCTGACTTCGGGACCATAACACCTCATTGGTGTTGTTAGTACCTCATGCACTTTTCTCACGTAACATGCCTTTTTTTAGTGCTTTGTTTGTTTGTTTTGTCGCAGTCTGTTGTTGTTGTTGTTGTTCGCTTGTTGTTGTTGACCACGCAATACTATTCAGCTGTTTGCCTCCCGGTTGAAGGGGAAAGGACGGTCCAAAATACCCCCTCTGCCTACGTGTCCGCAGGCTTACTTCATGTGAATGGTAAACACCGAAGTCCAAAAAATCGATCTTCTGCTTGTTATTCTTGTGGCTTCCGTCCTCGAATGATTTACGTTAATCACCTTAATTGCCCCAGAGTTTGCCGGCACTCTGGTCAAGCGAGGAGCCTCTGACAACTGGAAATCAGGTCTTTTATGACGGCATGGCCAAAATCCGGGTGACGTCATAATAAGGGTTTGTTGGAGAGGGTCAATGGGCTGAGACAGCGCGGGGATGTTGAGGGCGATATAGATGGGGGTGAATGGGGGATTGGGGTGTAGGTGGGTGGGCGTTGGAGGTGGAGTTGGCGGGAAAGCGCGGGCTGGGGTCTGGGAGATGTTTAGAAAGCTCGAGGGAGTGAGTGAGGGGTTTTTTGCGGTGCGAGGTGTTGGTGTGCGTGGTGTGTGTGCTAGTGTGTGCTGTGTGTGTGTGTGTGTGTGTGTGTGTGATGTGTGTTGTGCGCCGTGGTGTGTGTGTGTGTGTGTGTGTGTGTGTGTGTGTGTGTGTGTGTGTTGTGTGTGTGTGTGTGTGAAGAGAGAGAAGAGAGAGAGAGAGAGGAGAGGGTGGAGACAGGAGAGAACGCATATGAGAGATGGGAAGAGAGAGTGTTGATGACGGAGAGAGAGTGAGTGACGAGAGAGACTGACAGATGAGACAGAGCGAGTGTAACAAAGTTTGGTGTTTGTATTTGTCTTGCTATTCATTATTTGTTCTTGTAGTTTATCTGTAAATATAGTTATTCCCCTTTCGCAATGGAAGGTTATGTTTAATTCCATCATCTATTCTGTTTATTTGGTTGTCTGTAACTTAGGCCTGCTCTGAATCTGCCTGAATCGAATTTTTTATTGTTTATCCTGTCGGTATATAGAGAGCAGAATAGGGCCCCTCAACAACAAATGTACAGACATTCTGGTGTGGTTTTGGAAGGTCAGAGCCAGGTTACGTCCAGCAACGGTCACGTCTGTTCGTACGAATGCTTCTTCAGGAGAGTTGGTGGAAAATGCACGATATTGTGCAAGGAAGAATCCATTACAGTGACTGAGGAGATTATCCATGGACGATTCCTGAATGAGAGGAAACAATTTCATAACATGACAGGATGAGGACAAGAGGACTCCCTTGGTGGATGAAGGAGAACTAGTTCGAGGAGGACGAAGAGGCAATCATCCATCACAATGAAAAGAATCGCTATAGATAGAATCGTCCAATCGTAATGGACTGGAGAGGAAGAGAAGTGGAAGTTGGTTGGGCACAAAGACTGGAGAAGGAGAAGAGATTATTCACGATGCTGAATGAAGGACAAGAAGATCAATCATTCACATTCACTGGAGGAGAAGAGATTATTCAAAGCAGCACTGTAGGATAGACAGTTCTATCCTTCACCAATCACTGGAGGAGAAGGGCATCATCCATTACGATGACTACAGGAGATAGAGGACACGTCTAATACGGTGATTGGTGGAGTAAGGAGAAGTAAGAATCATACGTTCATCCACGGCAAAATGGAGGAGAAGATGAGGAATAATATATCAATGATGACTGGAGGAGAAGAAGAGATCGTATATCACGATGACCGGAGGGAGAAGAAGAGGATCGGTCATCACGACGAATGAAGGAGACAGAATACGGTTCCGGTCATCCACAGCAAATGGAGGCGGATGAAGAGATAGGTTTATATCCACAATGACTGGAAGGAGATGAAGTGCGATCGTATAGCACAATGGACTGGAGGAGGAGAATGGATTCGTATATCACAATTGACTGCGAGGAGAAGAAGCGGATCGTATAATCACAATGACCGTGGAGGAGAAAGAAGAGGATCGAATGTCACAATGATGGAGGAGAAGAAGAGGATTCGATTATCACAATGATGGAGAGAGAAGAGGATCGTATATAATAAAGATGGAGGGAGAAGAGGATCGTATATCACATTCGACTGGAGGAGAAGAGGATCGAATTTCACAATGACTGGAGAAGAAGAGGCATCGTATATCCTATTGTCTGGAAGAAGTAGGTGGATCGTATATCACAATGGACTGGAGGAGAAGAGGTATCGTATATCACAAGACTGGAGGAGAGAGGATCCGTATTTCACAATGACTGGAGGGAGAAGAAGAGGATCGTATTTAACAATGACCGGAGGAGAAAAAGAGAGTATCGTATTTCTGCAATGACTGGAGGAGAAGAAGGACGGATCGTTTTAACTATGTCCGGAGGGAGAAACAGAGTCGGTCCCACGTACGTATGGAGAACAATCAGTAAGGGGCGCTGACGAGTAACAATGGCTGCGCCATTTTTTCAACTGCAGCGTGCTGGTTGTGGTGAGGTGTGTAGTGAGTGTGTTGTTTGTGTGTGTTGTGTGTGTGTTGTGTGGGTGTGTGTGTGTGTGTTTATTTTGGGTGCATGGGTGACGTGGGCCTGGCCTATGTGTGTGTAAGTGTATGCGGATTGCTCGTGTGTGTGTGTGCCTGTGTGTTTGGTGTATGTGTGTGTGGGCTCAGGTGTGTGTGTGTGTGTGTGTATGTGTGTGTGTGTGTGTGTAGTGTGTGTGTGTGTGTGTGTGTGTGTGTGTGTGTGTGTGTGTAGGAGTGTGTGTTTGTGCGTGAGTGCGTGCGTGTGCGGCACGCCCGCGCCATATGTGAAGGCGTGATGCGTGCGTGTATGATTCTGTGGGATTGTGTGAGCCATGCTCCTGCATGCACGCAATCTGCGCACGTTTGTGTACACCTGTATGTGTCTTTGTTGTGTGCCTGTGTATATAGGCGTACACGCACTTGTGTGTGTGGTGGGGGGGGTAGTGAGGGGGGGCGTGCGGGGGCGGTCGCCGTTTTTTGTGAGTGCCCGCGCGCTGGTGGGTGCGCCGTGTCTGCTAGCGCTGTGTGTGTATGTGTGTGTGCACGCGAGCGCGATACAGCGTTCTTTGTACGTTGGGTGCATTGCATGTTCGCCACGTATGTGAATTTGTATGTGTGCGGAGCATGTGCATGTGTATGTGAGTAAGCGCATGCGATTTTGTTTATGCACGCGCGCGCGCACATAGTGACTAGAACATAACAGGATACACCAAATATAAACAGACACTCAGGACACTCAGACACACAGACACAGATCAGGAAACTCACACACCACACACTCTACACACCACAACCACACACACACTCCTCACACACACACCCAGGATTATACGCGAGAGGGCAGGTACCTGAGAGAGTCCAAGTCTTATCTCAGTTGACGTGGTGTTTGATCCTTTAGGTCTGCGGCGCTGGTGACCTATCGTTCTTTTGAGTGAACAGTATTTTAGGAAGAAGAAGAATTTGTCCAGTGTGGTCTGCCCCACAGCTCGTTACTGGACTGACTCCATGAACCTATTTCAAGAAAGTGCGGTAAGTGGATGAATGGGAAGCCCTGCTTGGCATGAAATATTACGTAACACTTCCATTGAGAGACGTATATCGATGTAGTGTCATGGGAGTCAAGGAGGAAACGAGAGAGCTGCACACACCCGAGAGCAGACACATGGCATGCAGGCAACGGACAACACTGATATTGCCTGGCATGTCTGATCGTGATTCAGAAATCTATAGAATCACCTCAGCATAAGAACAGCAATGACTCTTCACCATTGACCATCTTGAAGTTCTGAACATCAAGAGACCGAAGTGGACCTATTACATCCAGAACTTAAAAGAAAAGATCAAGAAACGTCACCAACCAAACCAGCGGATTAATCTCAAGGCACACTGAGAAGATTTCTAAAGGAACAAATAATGTTGTTACTTTGTTTATTTAATTGTTTTGGTTCAAAAAGCTCATGCACTGATGGGGGAAAAGGAACACTCAGTCAATATAGCGGAATTGGGGGGTTCTCGTTCCGCGCGCTAATATGCAAAGTACCATACAGATGATGACACATAGAACATTCTGCACATTTGCCTCAAACACAAAACATTGTAAATGTACTTTCATTGGAGTTTAGGCTGGTCGAGTTTGTTGGGCAGTTGGTCTATTCATGAGTATACCAGGGGTTGAAAACAACGGCAGCTGACAACTCTCACCTTCAGGAGGTCACCAGCCAGAGACTTAGAGCTTGACAAGCAAACAATTGTGAGATGTGATTCAGTGCAAATCTGGACAGGTTGCATCGAGCGAGGGAATATTACCATGGCACCTCCCATCAAGAAGAAATCAATACATCTACAGTTAGGGCACTATACTATGTCTTTTGCCTTATTCTTTCTTTATACATAACTGTTCGGTTTAAATTAAGTGAAAATGTAATAAAATGTATATTTGAATTATTTAGTCAAAGCTAATGAAAAGAAAAAGAAAATCAACAGAAGAACTCAAAAAGTCCATTCGCCAGCCCCCTCCCCAAAACACTCACACACACACTACACACATCACACCACACACACCACACACACAAACACACAAACGCACGCACGCACGCTCGCACGCACGCAAACAATCACTAACAACACACAACACACGCGCGCGCACACACACACACACACACACACCACACTCACACACTCACACACACACACGCACGCACGCACGCACGCAACGCACACACCGCACGCACGCACACACATACAAACACACACACGCTGCGCGCGCGCGCACACACACACACACACACACGAACGCTCGGCACGCACGCACGCACGCACGCACGCTACGCACGCACGCACGCACGCACGCACGCAAACACTCCACACACTACACCACACACACTTTTAAGTCAAATGTATTCAATTTGTCACATATTTGTAGTTCTGCCTGCGGAGAGAACGAGTACTGTAGACAGAAATGCGCCGCTACTACAATGACGAGAGAGAGAGAGAGGAGAGAGAGAGAGAGACAGATCGGAGAGAGAGATGGACAGAAGGGTGGGAGAGAGATGGAGAGGGAGAGAGAGAGAGACGAGAGAGAGAGAGAGGAGAGACAGACAGAGACAGTGACAGAGAGGACACGAGAGAGTGATACAAACGACAGACAGAGGGACGAGAGAGAGAAAAAGAGAGAGAGAGTACAGAGAAGTAGAGAGGCAGAAGAGACAGAGAGAGAGAGAGAGAGAGAGAGAGTGAGAGAGAGGACGAGGAGGAAAGGAGAGAGAGAGAGAGACGAGAGAGAGAGAGAAAGACAGAAGGGAGACAGCGACTCAAAAAGAGGGACAGAGAGAGAGAACCGGAGAGACTGAGAGTTAGGGGGGGGGGGGAGCGAGGAGTGAGGGGGGAAGAGAGAGGGGAGAGATGGAGGGACATCAGAGAGAGAGAGAGAGAGAGAGACACGAGAGAGAGAGAAAGACGAGAGAGAGACAGGAGCAGGGGAGAAGAGAGTGAGGGGGAATAGAGGGGAGAGATGGGAGGACATCAGAGAGAGGAGAGAGCGAGAGAGAGAGAGAGAGAGAGGAGAGAGTGAGAGAGAGTAGAGAGAGAGTGTGGGCTTGGAGGGACCAGTGGAATAAATGAAGGATTGCGGGGTAGGAGTTACAAAATAAAAATAATAAAAAAAAGATGCGTCAGATGTGTGTGCTGTGTGTGTGTGTGTGTGTGTGTTGTGTGTGTGTGTGTGTGTGTGTGTGGTGTGTGTGTTGTGTGCGTTCGTGCGTGCGTGCGTGCGTGCGTGCGTGCGTTCGTGCGTGCGTGTGTGTGTGTGTGTGTGTTGATGTGTGTTGTGTTGTGTGAACGAGCAGAGTGTGAGAGAGAAGAGAGAGAAGCAGCGGAGGGTGATTGAGAGAGTGGAGAGAGAGAGACGAGATGGATGGCGGATGGAGAGAAAAGGATAAGAGAGGACAGATGACATTGCAGATGAGATGAGGGAATGATGAGTGGTGGTGGGGAGTTGGGGGGGAAAGAGAAAGAGAGAGGAAGAGAAAGACAGAGAAGTGAGAGACAGACAGAGAGAGCGGGGAGGAAGGGGGAGTAAACGGAGAAAGCGAGAAGTACACACACACACACACAGAGGAGGGAGAGAGAGAGAGAGAGTGAGAGACGCGAGAGAATGGAGAGAGAAGAGATGAGAGCACCCAGAGAGACGAGGGGGGAGGGGGGTCACTCACCACACACACACTCACACACACACACACAACACAAACCTCACACAAACACACACACACACACACACACACCACACACACACACACGCCGCCGCGCACACACACGCACACACTCACACACCACACCACACACACACACAACACACACGCGCGCGCACATGATCGAAGCACTTTACTCACACACACACACACACACGCAACACACCACATACACACACACATACACACACGCAAAAACACACCACACCACACACACACTATCACACACACACAGACTACACACTCAAACACCACTAGACAGACAGACACACCACCAACTCACTCACTCACTCACACACAACATACACACACACACACACACACACACCACCCACACACTCACACTATTTAGGGAAAAGAAAGAGAGAGGGACAGTATCGATCGCAAGAGTTGCCGTCAAGTTTCGTGCGGCCGCCCAGTGGATTACATTCCTTCTCTGGGGGCCGCGGTTGTTTGCAACTGGGCATAATAAAACTTTCGTAACTCGTTTCCCCACCTCATCCCTACGTTCCACCCGGCACGCCCACCCCACCCTCCACCCCTCCTTGCCCCCATCTCCCACCCACCTCCCTCCTTGCCTCTCTCTCTCTCGCCACTCATCGTTACTGTACCGTCCTGTCCCTCCCAGCTCTTCCCCTTCCACCCTCCTGCCCCCCCCCCCCCCTAAACACTCAACACACACCAACTCACACTCACACACACACACACACACTCACACACGTCTCTGCCTTCCTGTCCCTGGCTGTCCCTTGTTGCGACTTTGGTTGCTCTTCTTTTGGAAACTCGCGTGGCTGTTTTCTCTCTCTCTCTCTCTCTCTCTCGCTCTATCTATCTGCTCTCGCTCTCTCTCCTTTCTCTCTCTCTCTAAGCCCTGTATGCCTGTTTCCTTTTCCTCTTTGTCTGTCTCTCTTGTCTGTCTGTTCTCTGGTCTTCTGTCTGTCTGTCGGTCGGTGTCCTGGCTCTATCTGTCTTGAGAGAATCATGTATACTAAAAACGAAGCGAAGACAAAAAACATGAATTGTAAAAACAAAAAATCTTCTGTGGAAAACTGGCGGTGAGCACCAGCGTCACCGGCTGCACATTAATCTGTCTCAATACTTTGAAGGATTTACATACCCTTCAGGAACACGTCAATCATAAGCCCATGAATTGTTGGCGGCACGGTAGGCCAAAGCAGACCATGTAAACACATTTCATATGACCATGTGTCATCCCCTCGAATTTTTCCTTGTTGGTTAAGAACATTTAGTTTTGTGCTTGTTTAAAGCAAGGGTCATTTGATTTGGACAACATAGTCTGGAGAGAGCCTTTGTGTTACATTTAAAAATAATGAAACTCTCTACTCTCTCTCTCTCCTCTTCTCTCTCTCTCTCAGCATGTATGGACTCTTCTTGACTTTCGGGGCCAATCCTGTCTGCGTTGTCCATAATTATACTGTCATTGTTGTTTCAATGACAACACTTCTGTCGTTTTGTTTCTGCTGTTTTACACTATGATTTTATTGTTTTAATTCTTTTTCTGTCATTTTTTTGTTTTGTTTCAAGAACTCAGGCGTGTTGTCTTTTCCCTCCTAATAACAAAATTATGTTATCATTACTGCTGCTGCTGTTGTTTCAATACCCAATTTTATGGGCGTCTTTGTCGTTGGTGTTTGTTACAAAGGAAATATTCTCGGTGTTATTGTTGTTGGTTGTTGTTTTGAAGACAGTTGTAATCTGTAAGTTATTATTTATTTTGGTTGTTTTGAAGTCCGTATAATATTTTAAATGGTTGTTCTGTTTCAGACAGTAATATTGTTGAATTTGTGTTGTTTCAAAGGCAATAGCATTGTGCGAATGTCGTTGTTCTGTTCCAGTGACAAAACAGGATTGCTATTGATTGTTTTGCTCTGTTGTGTCGGTCTGTATCATTAGTTGCTGCTCTTGTTCAGTTGGATAAACATGATTTTTATTTTCATTTCATATTATTTTAGTTCTTATTTATTTCTCTCTGGTGTTTTAAAGACAACACTTTTATCATAATTGTTGTTATTTTTGTTGTATCAAAAGAAATATTATTATTGTGGGTTGTTGTTTTCAAGATATACTTTACTCTTATGTGTGCTGTATGTTTCCTTCTTAAGTAAATGTCATTGTTACTATTTCATTGTTTTTATTATTTCCTAAGACCAATGTTCGCTTATCAGTTTTTCGGAAACAAAATGAAAATAGTGACAATCATTTTGTTTCGATTTTTTCAAAACAAGGAAAGTAAACTTCGACTCTCTCTCTTCTCTCTCTCCTCTTCTCTCTCTCTCTCATCTCTCTTCACACACACACACACACACAACACAGAGACATACAGGACACAGGACACACAAATACTCACACACAAGCATGTACATTCAGTACCCAAGCTTGGCAGATTGATCAAGTTTGTTTGCCCCCAGTTGACAATACTATATTAAGGGATTTCAGGTTAGTAAGTTATCAGTATTTTCAGCGTTTGAAGCTAAAACAAAACAAAAAAACACCACCGCTCTTAGATTGGCATTATGAGAACTAGCACAATTGTGAGGGCCCCGAGTTAGGGCCAAACAACAACAATGACAATAATGGTAATGATTATTGATCAATAAACCACTGGACTACCGCCACACCACCATCACACAACCAATAATAATAATAATTTATAATACTATTAATTAATATGACAATGGATGATGTTGGTGATGATATATAATGATGATAATGATTGTTGTTGTGATTTGTACTGTCATTTTTTATAATGTTGATGTTGATGATTGTAATTTAATCTAACATGGAGTATTAATTGCAGTGGTAGTGGTTATAAGAATCTCGATGATGATTGTGACGATGATAATAACTAATGATAAATAATGATGATGATATAATAATATAATATAGCCCAAAATAAACCATTATAAGCTGCTGCTGTCCTGCTTGCTGTGATAATAATAATAATAATTAATAATATTAATAATAATAATATTAATAATTATAATTAACATCAATAATATATATAATGATGATGGATGACGATGATGATGATGTGATGATAGTATGCCCTGCCTGAAATTTATTTTAATTAATGACAAGAAGGATTAAAAATGACAGCAGGGGACGACGACGACGATGATGAGGATGATGATATGATGTTGATGAGATTGGATGATATTTCTTAGCTGGTTAAGCGAACGTGTTTTCTGTCTGTTGAGTGACTCAGGTTTTTCCTTTTTTAATTTGTTTATGTCTTCATGTTTGTGTTGAGGGATTGCACTACAATGTGCATGATGCTGTTTGTGGAGATTGTATTACAATGTGCACGATGCTGTTTGTGAAGTGTATACAATGTGCACGATGCATGTTGTGGGACTGTATTACATGTGCATGATGCTGTTTGTGGAGACTGTGTTACAATGTGCCGATGCTGTTTGTGGAGACTGTATTACAATGTGCGTTGACTGTTTTGTGGAGACTGAATTACAATGTGCATGATGCTGTTTGTGAAGACTGAATTACAATGTGCATGATGTTTCTTGTGGAGACTGTATTACAATGTGCGTGATGCTGTTTGTGGAGATTGTACTACAATGTGCATGATGCTGTTTGTGGAGACTGTATTACAATGTGCATGTGCTGTTTGTGGAGACTGTATTACAATGTGCACGATGCGTTTGTGGAGACTGAATTACAATGTGCATGATGTTTCTTGTGGGAGACTGTATTACTATGTGCATGATGTTTCTTGTGGAGACTGTATTACAATGTGCGTGATGTTTCTTGTGGAGACTGTATTCAATGCGCACGATGCTGTTTGTGGAGACTGTATTACAATGTGCATGATGTTTCTTGTGGAGACTGTATTACAATTGCACGATGCTGTTTGTGGAGACTGTATTACAATGTGCGTGATGTTTGTGGAGATTGTATTACAATGTGCACGATGCTCTTTGTGGAGACTGTATTACAATGTGCACGATGCTGTTTGTGAGGACTGTATTACAATGTGCACGATGCTGTTTTTGGAGACTGTATTACAATGTGAACGATGCTGTTTGTGGAGATTGTACTACAATGTGCATGATGCTGTTTGTGGAGATTGTACTACAATGTGCATGATGCTGTTTGTGGAGACTGTATTACAATGTGCACGATGCTCTTTGTGGAGACTGTATTACAATGTGCACGATGCTGTTTGTGGAGACTGTATTACAATGTGCACGTGCTCTTTGTGGAGACTGTATTACAATGTGCATGATGTTCTTGTGGAGACTGTATTACAATGTGCGTGATGCTGTTTGTGGAGACTGTTTACAATGTGCGTGATGCTGTTTGTGGAGACTGTATTACAATGTGCATGATGTTTCTTGTGGAGACTGTATTACAATGTGCGTGATGCTGTTTGTGGAGACTGTATTACATGTGCGTGATGCTGTTTGTGGAGACTGTATTACAATGTGCATGATGTTTCTTGTGGAGACTGTATTACAATGTGCGTGATGCTGTTTGTGGAGACTGTATTACAATGTGCGTGATGCTGTTTGTGGAGACTGTATACAATGTGCGTGATGCTGTTTGTGGGAGACTGTATTACAATGTGCATGATGTTTCTTGTGGAGACTGTATTACAATGTGCACGAAAACATTGTCTTTGATTGTACAGAGATGCAGGCTAGTGGGCCGGCCATAGATGCGCGCTGTGGTATAAACTGAAACTCCAAAGAAACGGGAAGACCAAGGTGCCTGTTGTTTACGTACAATGTCTTCACTGTGATCATCATCAACACAACACTGTTCGTTCCATGAGTGTTTCCTCATCTGAAAGTTTCCAGGATCAGATTTTGTTTTTATTCACTGTAGTCATAAAAAATGGAAATACTAGAAAACAACATCCTGGTTTCCCAATCATTTCATAGTCTCAGGAATAGATAGATAATGATAGTAATCAAAAATGCTGCTTCTGCTCCTACTCCTACTACTATCACTACTCTTACTACCACACCACTGCTACCACTACTACTACAATACCATCACCACCACTACGACTACTATTTGTCGTTGTTGTTGTTGTTGTTGTTGCTGTTGTTGTTGATGTTGTGGTTGTTGTTGTTGTCCTTCTTCTTCTTCTTCTATCCTCCTCCTCCTCCCCCCCCTCCTCGACTTACCCCCTACATCATTTTCCCCATCATCCCTC
>CM031607.1:55578859-55607727 GCA_018398815.1 Conus ventricosus | reverse complement strand
TAACAATACCTTGGCCCAGGGTAGCACAGCCAGGATTTTCAGTTAAAACGTGCTTTTTCACCATGCACAAAAGATAGAGTGTACGTTTTGTGAACTTGTTTCATTTTCAGCCATGCCATATGATCAACTGTCCACAACCACGTTACAGCAGTTCACTGACACGCCGACTATCCGACTAGTTTTACAAAATCATTTGTCAGACGTTATCCAACAACGCGGTTTTGTCCCCGTTTCTGAGGGCATTCTGTCTCCCCACACCAGGTCGAGTGGCCTTGAAATCCATCCATCAGCTTTTGCCATGCTCAGAGGTTGAAGTAGATCTATCTACTATCGTCAGTCATTGCAAAGTTTCAAGCGAGGCGTAGTCACGTGTTCACTCCGCAACGCTGTTCTCTTGCTCATGATACCGATGTCACAAAACATGTTCGCCAGTCAGAGGACGCCGTAACATGAGAATTACCCACAGAACATGTTCACCAGTTAAAATGAGAATACCCACAAAACATGTTCGCCGTCTAGGAGACGCAGTAAATGAGAATACCCACAAAACATGTTTCGCCAGTAAAATGAGAATACCCCACAAAAATGTTCAACAGTCTAGAGGACGCCGTAACATGAGAATACCCACAAAACATGTTCACCAGTTAAAATGAGAATACCCCAAAACACGTTCACCAGTTTAAAATGAGAATACCCACAAAACATGTTCCCCAGTCTAGAGGACGCCGTAAAATGAGAATACCCACGAAACAGATTCGAAACGTATTTCGTAAAGGAGAATGTCACACGGGAAACAGAAATGCTGTTTCATTTATTGTCCGAAGGCAATGATCTCACTACCAAAACCCATTCCCACTTTAAATGGAAAGTTTTATTTTAGAAAGCCTTTAAAGTACATCTGTTTCAGTACAGAACAGATCAAATATCTCAGCCTCGTAGCTTTTTCAATCGTCATCAAAACGTATGGTCCTTGATAACAGATATTCATGCATCATGAATAGTGTTTATGAATTTTCAATCTATATTCCGACTACCTTTTCATTACTTTGTTAAATTGGTCATCCTATGATGTGTCAATGTGCAGTTTGTACCAGGCAGGGAGCAATAGGGGGTGCAGAAAGCCAGACCCCTCCCCCTCATCCGCCCTGATTAGCACCCCCCTCCCCTCCCCCCGCCCCTCCTTTTTTTCTTTTATACAAATCTTATTTCGGATTTTTTTTTTTTTTTTTTTTTGGGGGGGGGGGGTTGGTCTACTTCTTGACTGATCTTCTGTGTCGTGTTCAGTTTTCACAGTGGAGTGAGCACATGTGCACTGTGAATGTGATTTACGAGTAATCTCATTTCATTTCATTTCACTTAACTTGTTGATTTGTTATTGTAGCACTGTAAATATTGTGATTATCATTAGCAGAGCCTGATCATTTACAGGAGGGGGGAGGAGGGAGGGGGGGGGGGTGTCGAAGGCTGCTGATATCGGGATCCTCTCCCAGTGTAAAGGGAAAATGTGCCAAAATGCAGTTTGTACCCGGCAGGGAGCAATAGGGGGTGCAGAAAGCCAGACCCCTCCCCCTCATCCGCCCCTGATTATTGTCATTAGGAAACATCGTGTTGCACGCTTGTTTTGGCACAAAACATAGCTACTGCCTCACCTGTAGGACAACGAACGTAAATGGCTCACGCCCGCGACTCTGGGAAGTGAAAGAAGACAACAGCAGCAGCGACAAGAAAGAAGGAAAGAGAGAAGGACGACAAAAAGGGATGGGTGTACAATGAATAAAAGAGAGAAGAGCGAGGAAGCCAGATAATACAGGAGACAGAGACCAGCAGACAATTTCATAACCAGCTTCAGCTCGCTGGAGAACGCGGAAGAAGAAAGGAAGAGATGGAGGAGTATGGAGGTGTAGGGGTGGTGAGAGAACATTTGGTGTTGAGGAAGGAGAAGAAGAAGAAGAAAAAGAAGAAGAAGAAGAAACGAGGTGGAGAGGAGGAGCAAGAAGAAGAAGAAAAAGCATAAGAGAGAGAGAGAGGAGAGAGAGAGGAGAGAGAGAGAGAGAGAGAAGAGAGAGAGAGTATTGAAATACGCCATTCGTCATGTTTCAAAGTGAAAGAGTGGGATGGGGAGAGGGCGGGGCATAAGCACACACATTCAAAGCAGCAGAAGAAGAATAGACACCATAAAATTGCAGAAGAAAAAAAACAGACACAACATTCAAACTAAGACAAAAAAGAAAACAAATTATGCATGTTAAATTCCTGTGAAACTTCGATTTGAGAGAGAGAGAGAGAGAGTAGGAGAGAGGAGAGAGAGAGAGGAGAGAGGAGAGAGAGGGGACGGACACGGATAGTTTATTCAGTAATAGGCCATTGCCCCTATTGAGAGAGAGAGAGAGAGAGAGAGAGAGAAGATGAGAGAGGGAGAGAGAGAGAGAGAGAGAGAGAGAAAAGAGAGAGAGACAGAGAGAGAGAGAGAGAGAGTGAGAGAGAGAGAGAGAGAGAGAGAGGGGGGGGGGGCTACACATTGGGAAGTGGGTTGGGAATCAGTACCTTCAGAGTCAAGTGCAGTAAATCTCATTTTCGTTTCTTTCGAGTAGATGTTGTAGTTGTTTTCGGCTTACATACAGACCATACTAGCTTTAGTAGATGTTTGTAGTTGTTTTCTGCTTCCATACAGAACCAAACTAGCATTAGTAGATGTTTGTAGTTGTTTTCTACTTGCATACACAACCATACTAGCTTTTATGTTTTAATCCAGCCTCAGTAGAGGAAAAAGTATGTCATTCATAAAAGCATGCAATACTAAGTTCGATCTTAGAATCAACACAATATTGTAAATACATCAGATAGAAATAGGAGACATATTGAAGGAAACACATATATACATGAAAGAGAGAGGAAGGATACAGGGGAAGGGATAGCATCCGTTCTCTCTAGCCAGAAAAGAGAGAACCTAAGATGACAGAGAGAAAGAGGAGATGGAGGGGGGGGGGGGGGGGCGGAGGCGGTTGCGGGGGAGGGAGAGGGTGCGAGGGAAAGGACAGAGACGGAGACAGAGACAAAGCTTATAAGAAAAATAAAAAGAAAGAAAGAAAGAGAGAAAAGAAAGAAAAAGAAAAAAAATTGAAGACAGAAAAAAAAACACAAAAAAGTCCAGCCAAGCAGTACGATTAATTACAGGCACACAACAGAGCTAGCTACGAGCCAATTTGGCCTGTATCATCAGAGGGGATGAGCAGTATCACTGTCATTTGTGAATTAGCTCTTCCCCGGCCAGCAACCGGCACCGGTTACACCGGCACCATGTCTGGCGGACCCCCCTCCCCTCTCTCCCCCCCCCCCCCCTCTCTCTCCTTACCTTCTCTCCTTGTGTCCTGCCCCTTCTCTCCTTGTGTCCTGTCTCGTCTCTGGCAGCGGGCGGGCGGGGAAGCGGGCGGGCAGGGTGGTGAAGAGGGGGGAAGGAGGGTGGTGGTGGTGGTGGAACCCGGATTACTTTGCAATAGAGCGGCCATCGGCGCTGAGACTACCTTGCCGGTACGGTACAGCAGGTAATACCCTGACACATTCATTACCCAGATCGCGATGTATGGAGTCGGGCCGGCTAAAACGATGATACATGAACACCCAGGACTGTCCGTGGAGTACTGATGGTAGAGGGAAGATGGTGAAGAGAGAGAGGGGGGGGGGGACAGGAGAGAGAGAGGGGGGGGAGAGAAAGTGAGACAGAGACAGAAAGAGAGATGGAAGAGGGGTAGGGAGAAAGACAGAGACAGAGAGAGGTGGAAGAGGGAGGAGGGGAGAGACGGAGACACACGAGCAGAAGACAGACAGAGAGAGAGAGATGACAGAGGGGTAGAGAGAGAGAGAGACAGGGACAGACACAGAGAGAGAGAGAGAGAGAGAGAGAGAGAGAGAGGAGAGAGAGAGAGAGAGAGAGAGAGAGGGGAGAGCGTATAGGTGGGGTGGAGGGGGCGGGGCTGTGGATAGGGGCGGGGGATGCGGAGGTCGGGGTTGTGGAATTGGAGGAGGAGGGTGATGGTGGTGGTGATTTGGTGATTCCGATTCGGTGATAATGTAATGAGAAAGGTATAGATTGGTCGGAGGGGGTGGGGTAGTGTAAAGGAGGGGAAAGGAGGGTTGGGGTGGCTGAAGACCCAATGAGATAACGGTGATAAGGCGAGCGATGATGATGGGATGAGCGAGCCTGACGGTGATGGGGGCGATATCGAACACAGCCTGACAACGGCTGACATCCTGACTGAAAAGGACGTCCTGCCGGGCGAGTAGTTGGAAACCCCATGTGATGTGGGGACAAAGTGCGCGTTAGTCATTCTGTACGAGCTGTATTATATATTTATGGCTAGTACAGAAATATATATGTAAGTGTGTTGTGTGTGTGTGTGTGTGTGTGTGTGTGTGTGTGCATACAAGCCTACATACGTTCATATAGACAGACACAGACATGCATGCATACATTATACATAATTTCTCTCTTTTTTTAAAAAAAAAAGAAAATAGGCTTGCGAAGAACTGGATCTGACTGTATTTGTTTCTTTTTTTTTTTTCTCAAGAGAACACCAGGTACAGATGTCGCCGTCGCGCAGGGGTTGATCTTACGGACAGCGGGTGGGTGAACCGCGAGTACAAATCCTTCAAAACCACCGGCAGCCATCATCCCGACTGCTTTGTACGTGGAGCTGTTGGTTGTGCAAAGAAGACCGGGACCATACAGTCGAGGTGTAAACAGGCCTCCACAGCACACACATCAAGTCATGCGGTTTGTAGCCTAACCCACTGCGGAGGCTCATATGCAATTTTACTTGCGCGCGCGCACACACACACACACACACACACACACACACACACACACACACATACACACACCCACGCGCGCGCTCGTGTACAGACAGACAGACAGACAGGCAGACAGACAGACATGCATGCATACATATATACATGAATACATATTTACATATTGTAACAAACCTGAAGTCATAAACGTAAGAGGACATGACCTGGATGTCGCTCGGTCCCTTTACACTGTCATGTGTTGAGGGCGGAAACGCTGCTGTCAGATGGGGCTTCATCTCTGAAGACATTCTGTGGAGCATCTTTCTGAACACTTTCTTACTATTTACTAAGTAATGACAAAATTACTCCAAAATGGGCCAAGAATAGAACAGGAGTCAGACACCTTTTCTTTTTCTAAATTAAGCCATATGTTGGTAAATAAAAAATACTAGAACGATAACTGTGTACTGTTCCTTCTGCCATTTAAGGTATCATTGCTAGCCATTTATCAATCTGGAATACAACCTTTTCAAACGATTGTTTGATTATAAGTGTGTCAGAATTGTTTACCAATAAAGCACGTTGTTCTCAAACTTGTATGTGGCTGGTTTGTGTTGTGTGTGTGTGTGTGTGTGTGTGTGGCTGGTTGTGTGTGTGTGTGTGTGTGTGTGTGTGTGTGTGTGTGTGTGTGGTAGGTGGATGATTCATCACGCTCTCTGTCTAGATGCTGGTCAGATAACAGCAGATATACAAACAATGGCAATCCTACCCATACCTACTGAATTAACATGTAAGCTTACTTTGGACAGAACTTTTGATTTCGGTATTCCAGTTTCAAAAAGGGAGCAATCAACACAAGGCTGTCATCAGGCGACCCACTAGAAGAGATGCTGCACTGCTGCTGAATCCCTTCGGCAGTGCTCAATGGTATCTCAGACATCTAACATGCTGTCTGTGGTGATGCCTGATCCAGCAAACGCAAGACACCGTACATTCAGCCCCCTTCTGACGACAAGGATTGCTGAGAGCGAGCGTCAGTGGACGTCCGCCTTAGAAGGGCACCACAACGTCAATCCAAAACAAATCCTCATGACCTCGACGATATTGAACACTCTGACGAACTCTGGTCCGACATGCACGTGGAGAAAACATGCAGGCAGGTCACCACAAGAGCAGGGCGTGAGGGACCACAGATTTGAGACTTTCTTTTATGCTCATCGATGAGGATGAGAATGACGAAGATGAAGCTACGGCGTTGTACTGTGGCCGAAGACAGCACAGAGCATACGGACATTTCCTTCCACATGTTCTGCACGAGGCTTTCTTTCACAACACATGCTGACGTCAACCAAGGCCGAGAGAGATACACACGCCAACAGCTTCGGTCAGGAAGTTAGAGCAATGTCCTCAGAGATGCATCCATTAAGTGGATTAAACTTGAAAGCGTTGTCCCAGTCTGTTCTGACTCCAATTTCATGGCACACTCCACAACTCAGAATAGGAGCCCACAGGGTCTAATAACTCCCTCTAAAAAATATTGTTGATGGAGTTCTGAACTGCGATCCTCAAGCCCGCATCTCGCGTCGCCGACCACTTCGCCATGGCAAGATTTCGACTCTAACAGAGTGGGAATGCCGGTCATTTCACGCACCAGTCAGAGCACGTTACTATTAATGGTGCGTGGACAAAGAATAACATGGCAGCACATCCCTCTCTGACCTCTCGTCCTCACAGAAAGCATTCATACCCCTTGAAAATTCGCCATGGATATTTTTGCAGCTTCTTTAAAAAAAAATTATGACAGAAGTTTAAATAATCTATATTTGTTTAAAGGCGGAGAAAATGGTCACAACTGTGCACATTTCTGCCACCGTAAAATGCAGTTCTACTGAAGCGTACTGTGAACCATGTAACTGTTTCTTAACCTCACCCCTCATTCCTTTTGGGACTCTTCCTAAGGTCGCCACTTTGGTGGTGGTGGTAGCGACTGGCTTTCTTTCTTTTCTTTCTTTTCTTTTTTGAAATTTCCTAGCAAAATCTTTGATTGGTATATTCAGTTCGCATTGAAGATCATGTGCATTCTTGACGGTACCAGTCCGAGACTAGGCCATATTACACTTGTGTGTGTGTGTGTGTGTGTGTGTGGCAACTCGATGATTCATCACGCTCTCCGTCTAGATGCTGATCAGATAATAGCAGATAAACCTGAAGTCCGCGCGCAATGTGCAGATAACGAGTGGGATGAAAACTTACTCAACTTTAGCAAAAAAAAGTTATGGTTAACAAACATTCATGTTATAAGAAGGAACATGTCTCCTAATTCTGGCGGGTTTCGATGAAGAATTAAGTCTGCATAATTCAATCCATTATCCTCACCAGCTGTTAACACCATCTCAGCTCCACTTACGAATTAAACCACAGAGACAGCGAGAGAGAGAAAGAGGGGGGAGGGGGGGTGGGGGGAGGGAGGGAGCGACACAGAGCTGAATCACGGGTTTTGTCAAGATTTTCACTGTGTAATTTCAGCTGGTGTGAATGATGTGGTTCTAGTCACAGATGCTGGGGGGAAAGGATCAGTATTTGAGCTGATTAGTCCCTCTATTTTCCTTTGTCGGAGCCCCGCTCGCTTGCACAGGTCACAAACCACTTTCAGGCGAGAGGATTGTGCAATAGGCTGAACAGCCCTCTCAGGTAATCACGATGGCTAGCTACTACACGACCGCTGTTGAGCGAGGTCGGCCCACTGCCTGCACGTAGCCTTTGCCCATGGGTGAACCAACAAGTGTGTGCTTCAACACTGACACTGTTACACCACCACGGCGGCGAAGTGTGGTGAACAGCCAGCCAGCGCATGTACAGGAGGCAGACACAGAGCCGATCAGGTCAACAGCCAGAGGTGAATGCTGTCAGTATGCGCAAGAGAACGCCAGCTAGCGAAAGGCGAAGACACTGATTCTGTCCCCTGTCCACATCTTTGATAGAGTAGACTCTGCTGTGGAGCATTGTTCTTACAGTCATGTTATACTCCTGTTTTATCACAAAGATGACATGCCTACATCTGAAACAGAAACAGAAGAGTAGCATGGGCTGTTGAAATGCCTTTTTTGCTGCAGATCTTCTCTCTCTCTCTCTCTCTCTCTCCTCTCTCTCTCTGCAACCTATTCAACAATGCGCTTGCTTGTTGCTTGCTTGCTTGCTTCCTTTTTCTCTAGTGAAGAACATCCAAAAAGGAGGAAAGACTGAAAGAGAACCTCCCTCTCTCCTATCCTCCTACCATTCCAAAAAATGACCTTCTTTCGATTATCTTGAAGAAGAAGAAGAAGAAGAAGAAGAGAAGAAGAAGAAGAAGAGGAGGAGGAGGAAGATGACGATGAAGAAGAACAAGAAGATGGAGGCGGGAAAGAGAAATACTCAATTTCGGCAGCAGACATAGACTGCCCTTCCCCCCCCCCCCCCACCCCCTGTCTCCTTCGTCTCGTCCCGTCCCCTCCCCTAAATCCCCCTTTCCACCTCTCCTTCCTCTCGCTCCCACTGATCGGCCTTCAGCTTGCTCAATTTAGAGAGTGGCAGGGAGGAGGGGGGGGAGGTTTCACTCGGCCCTCTACGCTAACAGTATTAATAGCACGCGTGCCTTAACCCCCGGACTAACATATCCTGGCAGCTTTTCCGCGTACTTCACCAAGCACGTGCTTCACGCGTCCCCCCAGAATGCACCACGCATGGCGCGGGGCGCCCCGGCGAAAGCGGAAGTGAACAGTCATTGGTCTTGTCGCGGCGTGGGAAGTCATGTGACCCACCCGCTTATTAGCCGGTCGGTCTTGCAAACAGGGCGGCGGAGATTTAGGAGACAGCATCAACAGCGGAGGCCCGGGGATAATAGCTTGCTCTTCTTTCGTCTTTCTTCTGTTTCATTAATCATGTCGCCGTCTTTTGTTCTTCTTGCAGCGTCTTGAAGGAGCGCCGCTGTTTTGGTGTAACCGTAGAGTTTTTAAACCTGTTTTCTGGCAGTTTGGGGGGCACATTATCTTCTCCTTTTCTGATTCGTGGGTTGAGCATGACTTCTCTCCTCTCTCTCTCTCTCTCCTCTCTCTTCTCTCCCTCTCCCCTCTCTCCTCTCTCTCTGTCTGTCTGTCTGTCTGAGAGACAGTGTGCGAATAAACATTGCAGAATAACATAAAAATAAAATAACATAAAAATGCCTATTTTGCTCAGCTGCGCGCCACAAATGAAAATGAATCCTTTAAACACGCCTTTTCAACGCATAATGGACCATCCACGTCACAGCTTTGTCACAGAAAAACATCTGTGGTCTGGACTATGTGAAACACTCAAATAACGGGATTTCAAACGTTGTTTGGAAAACTGAAAAGTCACCAATTCCTACAATTTCATGACACGTAATGACCAGGAGTATCATACTGCTGACGCTGACCCAAGACAATATCCATTAAATCGTCAATATTCTCCAATCGTTCTTTGTTAGGAAATCTGAAATAAGGGGAGGGACGGATCCTCCTTGTGACAATATTTGCCTCCATTTATCTTTAATAGTACTTTAATAGTAGAGTACAAAGTATGACTTTGTGTGTGTCAACACACACACACACACACACACACACACACACACACACACACACACAACACTAATCTAGTTGCAAAGAGAGACGACTGCAGGCGGAAATCTAAACAAATCTTAAATAAATGTTAGCTAACCGCCAAGAGAAACGTGGACAAACGAGTCGCAAGACAAAACAAGACGCGTTTCGACCTCTTAGGTCTTCTTCAGGCAAAACACAAGCGTTGAATCAAATTCTACCTTGCACTGAAGAGATCAAGCAAGTGACAACCCCGTTCATTTTCATTGTCCTATTTGTTTGTGTCTTGCCTGAAGAAGACCCAAAAAGGTCGAAACGCGTCGTGTTTTGTCTATTGTCTCTAATGTCTGCTCTCCGCTATGGTACCTTTCTCCAATCTGATGACAGCCCTGGAAAAAAAAACCTCTGTGTGATTGGCTGCACGATAAGAATACATCTAGACATAGAGATTACAGTGATTTGAATAAGCACTCCAAAATCCTTTACGTTTGGAGAAAAAAAGATTGATGTCGTAATAGTCCGGGGGATGGGGTGGGAAGGAGGACATAAGTCTTGTCTAATGTATCACTGGGAGAATGGGAGGTAAGGCGGGGGAGGACATAGGACAGGACGGGCGGTGCAAGGTATATGTTCACCTCCAATATTCTCAGTTCATCCCCCAAAATATTGTGTACGTTTACGTTTGAGCCGTTAAGGTTCGTTTCGTTCTTTTACGCTTGTATCATTGCAGATCTGTGGATCGGCGTAAATCAAAGAGTAGTTCATTACATGCCATTTTGTTTTCGTCTTTGAAATGCTGAGTAATACAGTGATCAGTGATAGGCTTCGAAGGTGATTGGTGTGTGTGTGTGTGTGTGTGTGTGTGTGTGTGTGTGTGTGTGTGTGTGTGTGTGTGTGTGTGTGCATGTGCGTGTGGTGCGAATATGTGCGATTGAGTGTATGCGCTTGAGTGCGCTCCTGCGTGTGTGTGTGTGTGTGTGTGTGTGTGCGTGTGCGTGTGCGTGTGTGTGTGTGTGTGTGTGTCTGTCTGTCTGTCTGTGTGTCTGTGAAAGGAGAGAGCAGGGAGTGGAGAGTTAGAGGTGGAGAGAGAGAGAGAGAGCAAAAACCGCAAGAGGTTCGCGAACTCTTTAATATCCTTTAATGCCATCCAATCCAACGTGTCCACGTGTCAAGCATTTTTTCCCCTTTGAATCTTCTTCTTCAAAGTTCTCTCTCTCTCTCTCTCTCTCTCTCGTTCTCTCTCTCTCTCGTTCTCTCTCTCTCTCTCTCTCATCTCTCTCTCTTTCTCTCTCAAAAAAAAAAAAAAAATCCCGCAAGCTGATTGGCCCAAAACCCCTCCAGCTGGGGCACGCGCATCGCACGCGACTGAGTCGCCGGCGCTTGATGCTATCTGGCAGAGGCCGTTTGCTGGGCGGCAATCAAGTGGGCGAGGCCCGGGCCTGTCCTGTCATGGGGGTTAACCTTCACAGGGCAGCTCAGGCACACACTGGCACAAAAATCAGCCGTGTCTTCTGTGCTAGACTGGAGAAGAAGGGTCACCTCGTTCACACCTGTCCCCCACTATGGTCACTTTTAGCTCCAGAAGCTGAGGTTACTGTAAGCCATTCTTGCACGTCTACCTAACAAAATGACACAGCAGCTTTTACATGTGCTCTACTTATTCAGACATGCACAACAAATTTCAAAGATTTAATTCACCTGTGATGCCTTCTGGGGAATTGAGGATTTCAAATCAAAACGTGAATTGCATTGACAGGGGCACAGAAGAACGGCGACATCTAGAGACGTGACGTAAGACGACAGGGACACATCGACACAGGAACATATAACTAACGGGGACACATCGACACAGGAATATATAACTGACGGGGACACGACACACGAGCATGCAACTGACAGGGACACATCCACACAGGAACATATAACTGACAGGGACACATCGACACAGGAACATAAAACTGACAGGGACACATCGACACAGGAACATATAACTGACAGGACACATCCACACAGGAACATATAACTGACAGGGACACATCGACACAGGAACATATAACTGACAGGGACACATCGACACAGGAACATATAACTGACAGGGACACATCGACACAGGAACATATAACTGACGGGGACACATCGACACAGGAACATATAACTGACGGGGACACATCGACACAGGACATATAACTGACAGGGACACATCGACACAGGAACATATAACTGACGGGGACACATCGACACAGGAACATATAACTGACGCGGACACATCGACAAAGGAACATATAACTGACAGGGACACATCGACACAGGAAATATAACTGACGGGGACACATCGACACAGGAACATATAACTGACAGGGACACATCGACACAGGAACATATAACTGACGCGGACACATCAACACAGGAACATATAACTGACAGGGACACATCGACACAGGAACATATAACTGACATGGACACATCCACACAGTAACATATAACTGACAGGGACACATCGACACAGGAACATATAACTGACAGGGACACATCGACACAGTAACATATAACTGACAGGGACACATCGACACAGGGACTGACAGGGACACACCGACACAGGAACATATAACTGACAGGGACACATCGACACAGGAACACATAACTGACGCGGACACATCAACACAGGAACATATAACTGACGCGGACACATCAACACAGGAACATATAACTGACGGGGACACAGAAACAAGGGACACAGAGCAGTGGACTCTGGAACAGAAAGATGCATTGACGAGGACACAACAGGATACTGACATACATACACGGGAAGACAGACACATGGACATGTATAGACGAGGATGCATAGAGAGAGGAGCTCACCGTCACTAAAACGTCTGGAGACGGGGGCACGTGAACACTGGGCATGTATAGACGGGAACACCTGGAGATAAGGTCACATGGTGACAAAGAAATATGGTGATGTGGTCCCTGAGAGAGAAGGGTATATAGTGACAAAGACATAAAGTGACGGGGACACACAGAGACAGGGGCACATATTGACGTATACAGTGAAGACGACACATAGACACAGGGGCACATATTGACGAATACAATGAAAGGGACACATAGAGAGAGGGGCACATATTGACGGATACAGTGAAAGGGACACATTGAGAGAGGGGCACATATTGACGAATACAGTGAAAGGGATACATAGACACAGGGGCACATATTGACGAATGTAGTGAAAGGGACACATAGACACAGGGGCACATATTGACGAATACAGTGAAAGGGACGCATAGACACAGGGGCACATATTGACAAATGCAGTGAAAGGGACAGAGAGAGAGAGAGGGGCACATATTGACGAATACAGTGAAAGGGACGCATAGACACAGGGGCACATATTGACAAATGCAGTGAAAGGGACGCATGGACACAGAGGCACATATTGACGAATACAGTGAAAGGGACACATAGAGACAGGGGTATATTGACGAATGCAGTGAAAGGGACACAGACACAGGGGCACATATTGACGAATACATTGAAAGGGACACATAGACACAGGGGCACATAACAAGAGACATAGTGACGGAACACATGGAGAAATACAGTGACGAAGAAATATAGTGAAAGGACGCATAGAGACAAAACACATTGTGACGAGATATGTAGAAACGGGGACACATTGCAACAAGGACATATACTGACGACCACACACAACACGGGGACACATTGCAACAAGGACATATACTGACGACCATACACAACACAGGGACACATTGCAACAAGGACATATACTGACGACCATACACTACACAGGGACACATTGCAACAAAGACATATACTGACAACCACACACTACACAGGGACACATTGCAACAAGGACATATACTGACGACCATACACTACACAGGGACACATTGCAACAAGGACATATACTGACAACCACACACTACACAGGGACACATTGCAACAAGGACATATACTGACAACCATACACAACACGGGGACACATTGCAACAAGGACATATACTGACAACCATACACAACACGGGGACACATTGCAACAAGGACATATACTGACAACCATACACAACACGGGGACACATTGTAACAAGGACATATACTGACAACCATACACAACACGGGGACACATTGCAACAAGGACATATACTGACGACCATACACTACACAGGGACACATTGCAACAAGGACATATACTGACGACCATACACAACACAGGGACACATTGCAACAAGGACATATACTGACAACCATACACAACACGGGGACACATTGCAACAAGGACATATACTGACGACCATACACAACACGGGGACACATTGCAACAAGGACATATACTGACAACCATACACAACACGGGGACACATTGCAACAAGGACATGTACTGACGACCATACACTACACAGGGACACATTGCAACAAGGACATATACTGACGACCATACACTACACAGGGACACATTGCAACAAGGACATATACTGACGACCACACACTACACAGGGACACATTGCAACAAGGACATGTACTGACGACCATACACAACACGAGACACATTGTGACGAGGACACGTAAGATCAGAAATATGTAGAGACAGGGACATCTACAGACAAAAAGACATAACAACGGGGACAAACAGATACAGGAACACATACTAAAACCGACACATAGAAACAGAAGCGTATTAGGACAAAGATTCAGACAGACAGGAACGTAAAGCGACGGAGACGCAAGAGAGAGAGAGAGAGAGAGAGAGAGAGAGAGTGAGAGAGAGAGAGAGAGAGAGAGAGAGAGAGAGAGAGAGAGAGAGAAGAGAGAAACAGAGACAGAGACAGAGAGAGAGGGAGAGACGGAGAGACGGAAAGACAGACAAACAGAGACACAGAGAGAGAGAGAGAGAGAGAGAGAGAGAGAGAGAGAGAGAGAGAGAGAGAGGAGAGAGAGAGAGAGAAATCATGCTGCTTATAGCCCAGCCGACCGCAAAGGGTTGTCACCTTGATGAAGTCAACTCTCAAAACAGATGGGAAAACAAATACAAAGAAAAAGAAAAGAAAAAAACAACAACAACAAAAAAACAGTCAAACACATCTCGTGAAACAGATTTTCTTAAAACGCATCGGAATTTCTTGAAAATTCTTCTTCAAACATTACATCTCTGACAAGACTTTCATGGAGTCTGCTGTGAAATGTTGATGTCTGACATGGAAGTCCCAACACTCTATAAGAACATGTTTGGTAGTAAGTGGTACATAACATGGAATGCACCACGGGGCTTCTTCACTTTCTAAAAGATACGAGCGGTGTAAAAGGAATGGTCTGTCAGGACTGTTTCTTCTTTCCGGCTGTCCTTGGCACACGGTAAAAAACTCATTCAGGTTTGGACGGATTAGGAAGAGTTGGTTATTGGTCAGTGAGTTCCATTGTTCTTGCTGGAGGTCTTTGACATATGCCTGAGCTGTGGGCTTCAGATCAGTGTGAGGGACAAAGATTTCCTTCACATCTTTAGTTGTGACATGTTTGGCAAGTTGATCAGCCTCTTCATTGCTTCGAATGCCGACATGGCTGGGAACCCAGGCAAAAACTATGTTGCACCCTTTAGATTTCAGAGAAGTGTAGAATTCAATTCCAGTAGTTGAGGGTGCTTGATCTTTAGGCCACAGGGACACAGAGAGACAGAGGACACATAGACAAAGGACACATAGACAGAGGGACACATAGACAGAGGACACATAGACAGAGGACACATAGACAGAGGGACACATAGACAGAGGGACACATAGACAGAGGACACATAGACAGAGGGACACATAGACACAGGACACATAGACAGAGGGACACATAGACAGAGGGACACATAGACACAGGACACAGAGACAGAGGACACATAGAGACAGAGGACACATGACAGAGGACACATAGAGACAGAGGGACACATAGACAGAGGGACACATAGAGACAAGGGTACATAGATACAGAATCACATATAGAGAGAGACAAAGAAGGAAACATAAAGACAGGGACACACGGAACACATGAAGAAATGATCATATAAACATATACAGACGGGGACAATTTGCGACAGGAATGTACATAGACAGGGCATATAAAGACAGCGACACAGAGAAACAGAGATATGTAATGGACACAAAAACCTTGGGACACACTGAGACGGGGACACGCAGAACGGGACACTTGGTGACGGTGGCATGTGAAAGTGTGGGGAGAACACACAGACAAACAGTAGACACACAGGGTGTGGAGGACACACAGACAAACAGTAGACACACAGGGTGGAGGACACACAGACAAACAGTAGACACACAGGGTGTGGAGGACACACAGACAAACAGTAGACACACAGGTGTGGAGGACACACAGACAAACAGTAGACACACAGGGTGAGAGGACACACAGACAAACAGTAGACACACAGGTGTGAGGACACACAGACAAACAGTAGACACACAGGTGTGGAGGACACACAGACAAACAGTAGACACACAGGGTGGAGGACACAGAGACAAACAGTAAACACACAAGGTGTGGGAGGACACACAGACAAACAGTAGACACACAGGGGGTGGAGGACACAGAGACAAACAGTAGACACACAGGTGTGAGGACACACAGACAAACAGTAGACACACAGGGTGTGGAGGACACAAGACAAACAGTAAACACACAGGGGGAGGACACAGAGACAAACAGTAGACACACAGGGTGGGAGGACACAGAGACAAACAGTAGACACACAGGGTGTGGAGGACACACAGACAAACAGTAGACACACAGGGTGTGGAGGACACAAGACAAACAGTAACACACAGGGTGGAGGACACACAGACAAACAGTAGACACACAGGTGTGGAGGACACACAGACAAACAGTAACACACAGGGTGTGGAGGACAACAAACAAACAGTAGACACACAGGGTGTGGAGGACAGACAGACAAACAGTAGACACACAGGTGTGGAGGACACAGAGACAAACAGTAGACACACAGGGTGTGGAGGACACACAGACAAACAGTAGACACACAAGGTGTGGAGGACACAGAGACAAACAGTAAACACACAGGGTGTGGAGGACACAGAGACAAACAGTAGACACACAGGTGTGGAGGACACACAGACAAACAGTAAGACACAACAGGAGTGTGGAGGACACACAGACAAACAGTAGACACACAGGTGAGGAGGACACACAGACAAACAGTAACACACAGAGGTGTGGAGGACACACAGACAAACAGAGCTAGGGACACACATACAGACACTTAGGGTAGATATACAGAGTCGGGACACAGAAACGTACAAGCTGGGACATATCGTGACAGGTTTATTAAGATCGACACAGGGTCCATATATAGCAACACACGGAAATAGCAACACATGGAACAGGGACTAACAGTGACAGGGACACATGTTGAAAATACCACATAGACCTGCTACTGTGGTGCGCTGATTATTTACTGGTTGGGATTCGTAGCTTCAAGGTCCATCAGACACGTGGACACGTTGAAATATGGAGGCATGTATAATTTCAAAGACCAAATATGTAGGCATGTATAATTTCAAAGACCCGAACATATAGAGGCAGGGACATTTAGTGACATCACATATGAAGACAGGGAGTAGGAGAAAATGACATAAAGCGAAAGGCACATAAAGAGAGAGAAAACTGCGGGCATTGGAACATATACAAACAACACATACCGACAATGGTCACGGAGAGAGAAGAGAGAGAGAGAGAGAGAGAGAAAGAAGAGAGAGAGAGAGAAGAGAGAGAGAGAGAGAGAGAGAGAGGAGAGAGAGAGAAGAGAGAGAGAGAGAGAGAGAGCAGCAGACAGACAGACAGACAGAGACAGAGACAGAGACAGATATAGAGAGGCATGTGGATACAGTGACGCGTTTGGAGACAGGGACACTGGAAGACTGGAACACACAGAGACAGGGAAATGTAGTGAAGGCACATAGAAAAAAAGTGACACATAAAGGAACACACAAAGGCGTATATGGAGAGCTCATCTTGCGAATGGAATACATAGGGCTGAGGGACATACACAAACAGCATCATGTAACAGGACAGGGGACAGTACCACAGTGTGCGGAACACGTCTTCCTAGTCGGTTGACCATCACTCCGATGTCGTCAGTGGCAGTACAGTCTTCGCTAGTGGGTCTGAATGTGACTGAACAGTCGGGGGGTACTGGGAGGATGGTGAAGGCAGTGTGGACGTTGAACCCTTCCTCTCCTCCCTGGCAGAAGTGCCCGTTTCCATCTGCCTGTCCTACAGGGCTGGGGAGTGTGGTCACGTGTCTTGGTCACTCCCCAGGCTGTTTCCGGACCCCACCCCCAATCACTCACCGGAGAATTGGGGGTAGATCTGGCTCAGGTCCACAATTACTCTCTCCTCCCACCCCACCCCACCCCCACCCCCCACCCCCGACTCCTTTGATTAGTATGTTTTGTCATTTTGGACATCGAGACATTTAAAGATGGGAGTGACTTTGAAGCAAGAGGGAATCGACCTGATGTACTCCCCGAGGGGTGAGCTTAGGCACTTGTCCTTTCCATCCGCAGGGGAGTGATGTCAGGTCTGCGGTGAATACTGCACGTTATAGCTGTTCACAACTACAACAAAAGACCAACTAGACATGTAGTAAGTTGTGACTAAACAAAAGTATAAAACAACGTCAAGACTTCAGATAGAAGAAGGTCCACAAAGCAGAGAAACGGTGAGAAGAAAATTAAACGTAGGATGACAAGCATGTTTGCATCATCTGATGTATAAATGATGCCTTGGCATTGTATTGTGACCAACGATTCGATACATAAAGGAAAGATCAATAATATAACAAAGAGAAAGCTTTTAAACTATACTTCAAATTATTCTCAACAGTAAATAAAGGTTTATAACTGCTCCACCTTGTATACATTTTGTGAACACCTTATGATTCATCTTTGCAGCTTATTCTTCTATATCAAATCGCATTTTCAATTGTCTTTGAGAGACTAATTTGGTATACATTTTTCTATGTAGCACTCATAAGTATAGCTCTTGCGAAAATTGTAATCAACATTTTATTTTTTTTAATTTTCAGCGTTGCATTTTTCCTCACCAAAATGCTTTGAAAACGTTACATGACAAAGTGTCGCGTACTTTTTCTATAGCATGCTTTCCAGAGAATTATAGAAAGTATTAAAATGAACAATTCCAGAGGTAGATTTTTTTTCTACTCAGTCTAATTTTTAATATTTCCTTTTCAATAATTTCAACATGATTGGAATAAAAAAAATTTTAGCATTTATAGATTTTGACTGGATAATAGCCCTGATAGAGGCCCCTGCCATCGAATGGGCTGTCAACAACATGAAACGAAAAAGGACGGAAACTCTTTCACAGAGGTCGCTTCCAGCCGAAGGATAATACAGATATTCTCTCCCCTTCTCTCTCTCCCTCACCCACCAAACTCTCATGACCCCATTCTCCCACTCTTCCACCTCTAGTCCCATCCCCAGTACGACTCGGATGGTATCACTTCCCCACCCCTCCCCCTCCCCATCCCATCCGACGTTTCCTCAGTCAGTCTTCTTTCCTCTCTGCTTTCTTCTCTTCACGTCCTCCTCACCCCATATTCCCTTCCTTTCCCTCCCTCTGCCGGCCCCTCTCCCGACCCCACCCCTTTCTCCCGACCCCACCCCTTTCTCCCGACTCCACCCCTTCTCTTTCACCCCCACCCCCACCCTCATTGCCTATGCTGCAAAAGCAGGGACTACGCGGAAGGGGGGCTTGTCGCCTTCAGCCGATTGCCATCTTTGACAAGAAGCCCCCCCCCCCCCTCCTCCCTCTCCCAGCACAGCGAAAAAAGGGGAGTACTCAGGGACGACTGGAGGGCAGATATCAGGCAGGGATAAGGCCTGGATCTGTGGCTCGAGGTGGCAAGGGGCCTTAGTACTGGGACCAGGGCAAAGTCTTTATCTCCAAGGCACGGCGGCGCTGGAACCCGGTGCTTGTTAGGGTAGGAGAGGGGAGGGGAGGGGTGGGGTGGGGGGTAATTGGTCTGGGTCCCCACGATGGATTGTGATGTGTCTAGCCAGGCACGTGTCATACACTCTTTTGAAGTTTTGTGGAGGAGTGAGGGGTGTGGTGTGGTGGTGGAGGAAGAGGAAAGGTGGGGTTCAGAGAGGAGGTGTGGTGTGGTGGTGGAGGAAGAGGAAAGGTGGGGTTTCAGAGAGGGTGGGTGGAAGAGGGGTTGCTCACCTGGCGGGGCTTTGAGATGACTGGTTCAAAATACTCATACAGCTCGGCTTGTCAGCGAACAATGAAATATGATGGCCTTTGTTATTCAACAACTTAAAGTAACAATCGTACTCTTTCATTTTGTCACTGTTTTCCGTCTGTCAACAAATGACAACATCTACAACAGCGATAATGATAACTATGAAAATGATGATGATGATGATGATGATGATAACGTAGGCCTTCTTGTAGCAGCAGCAGAAGCACAATAACAACGGTTAACCTGTAATCAATGTGTAACAGTGCTGTCAATGTGCCCTCCCTACCTAGTTTACTGTGGAGAGTGGCTGCTAAACGTTAATTTGATTGTGTTGCAATGTTCCCCAAACGGTATCATGTGAAGCTTTTTTTTTTAGCTGAATTCATGAGAATGGTCCGTCTCGGAGTCTTAAAAGTTTACCTTCCATAGTTTGGCGTAATATTCTATTTTAATGAACTCAGCTTTCAATGTGCCTCTCCTCTTGACCAGATTTTTTTATCGGCAAAGACATATCCGTATTGTCTGCAAATAACTTAATAAAAAATCTAATGTTAAAATTATGATCATTGGTATACTCTAAAATATATCCAAAGGACAGAACCTTGTGGTACGCCTTGAGAAACTTTTCTTCTGATGGTTCACCCCTAATCACAATGGAATAATATTTTTAGGACATGTGACTGTTGAATCACCTAAAAGTGGACCCCAATGTCTGGGGGGTTAGTGAGAGATCACTGTGCTACTTTCAATCATATGCTTTGAAAATATCGGGAAAATACTTCCTGACTGAAATACACTACTATCGTTTAGCATAGTCTCGTTTCGAATTTTGACTTTTTTTTACCTAGTTTTTAAAATTTGTATAGACTGTTCTTATTGATTATATTTGTTTCTTCATTGCCCCTTAATCCCTGTTATCGAATTGGGCTCATGACACTTACTCAGGAGGAAAAGGGTATTTAATTCCCTTCTGTTTGTTTGTGTGTTTGTTTCTTTAATGCGCAGTCGGCCTTATATGGCCTCCGTGGATGGCTGGATTATGAGAAAGATGGTTTGAATTTAGTAGCAGAAGTAGCAGAAGAAGTAGTAGCAGCACCACCAGTAGCAGCAGCTGCAGCAGCAGCAGCAGTAGTAGTAGTAGTAGTAGTAGCAGTAGTAGTAGTAGCAGCAGTAGTAGCAGCAGAAACAGCAGCACCATTTCTTATAACCAACAATAATAACATCGTACGTGCCGTTCTCATATCAGTGCAGGAGATCACACTCGGTGACGCATTTCAGCTTGAGGGACAAAAAATAAACAGCTAAAAAAAAAAATTAAAAAAAAGGCATGACCCATGCAATTCCTCTTCACTACCGGAAGCGTACGGGATGTCCGGTGCAGAGTCAGGGCAGGATGTCTTCCTCTCCAGTTTGGGAGGGAGGGCGGCTTTTTCTGCAGCAACACCGCCCCGTTCCACCCCATTACGCGGCGTAATTTCGGCGGACAGCCCTTGAAGGTGACAGGGTCTAATCAGAGACCCCATCAACATCGCCGCCGGGACTTTCTTGCAAGCTAACCACGCGGCCGACTCAGATCTTTATACTTTTTCCCCCTCCTTTCTGACAAGCGACGCCATCTTGCTCCGCCGCGAAACTTGAAAGACGCATGCGCACGGCGGCGGCGGCGGTCATAAGCACCTCGTGCAGGGTCGAAACGCGTGCTCTGTCCCTCGTGGGGGGCTGTGCGCGTGCGCGGGAGGGATTGTTTGTGCCCAGCTTTGATAGTGATCTTAATTTCGTTTCGCTCCCCTGTCCCGTGAATTATTGATCCGACAGCACTGCTGTCCGCACAGGTAAAAAAAAAAAAAAAGGGAAAGTGAAGGGAGAGAAGCACGACTGTCATTTTCGTCCGGTGACCAGGAAAGAAGGGGAAGGGAAGGAGGGAAGGAGGGAAGGGAAGGTAGGGGTTGACAAAAACAAGAAGAGGAGAAAGCTTGTTGATAAGCTCGAGGGACACTCGACTGCGCTCTCTCTCGCTCGCTCTCTCTCTCTCTCTCTGTCTCTCTCTCTCTCTCTCTCTCTCTCTCTCTCTCTCTCTTGTGTGTGCGTGAGAGAGAGAGAGAAAGAATGTGTGTGTGTGTGTGTGTGTGTGTGTGTGTGTGTGTGTGTGGTGGTGTGGTGGTGCGTGCGTGGTGGTGCGTGCGTGCGTGCGTGCGTGCGTCGTGTGGGTGTGTGTGTGTGTGTGTGTTCGTTCCATTTAATTCCTTCCTGTAGCATAAAAAAGTACCTTGTCATTTTACTCAAAAGAACGACACAATCATTTGGATCGTCGACAGTTGTTTCAAAATCTCGGCGAAGTTAAATGGAGGGTGAAAGCGATTGAAGTGGATAAACAGCGAGTGGCTGGGAGAGTGGGGAAGTGGGGGGAGGGAATGGGGGGGGGGGGGGAGGGAGGGGGCAGCTGGAACCTAGTACCTTGCTTCCGGTCATGACCAGACGACCGGGAGGGTCAATACAGGGCTGGAGGCAAGTTCAAATCAAAACTAAGGTCAACACAGGGCTGGAGACAAGTTTAAATCACACCTAAGGTCAATACAGGGCTGGAGACAAGTTCAAATCACACCTAAGGTCAATACAGGGGTAGAGGTAAGTTCAAATCAGGGTAGGGAAGAGTGGTTGAATGGGAGGGGGGAAGTACAGAAAAGAAGGGGGATAATTGTGTGTGTGTGTGTGTGTGTGTGTGTGTGTGTGGTGTGTGTCCCAAGCCCCTACACTTCATATCCGCAAGGTTCATCTGGTACGTTGATATGGGCTGGCCAAACAATACATGTCCATATGCCTGGAATTAAACATACCCAGGTTTTCCTTTTATTCCCCCCACTACCCACCCCCCCCCCCCCCTTTCTTTTCTGTACTTCCCCCCTCCCATTCAGCCACTCTCCCTGTACCTGTGTCTGCTTTTCAACAGATCCACAGTGCTACATGCTTCCTCTTTGTCTCTCTTTCTATCCAAGCCCCCTCCCACCTTTTTCTATTTATCTACTCTACCCCTCTTTCTATCTCTCACTCTCTCTCCCTCCTTCCATACCCCTCCTCCCCCCCCCCTCCCTTTTTTTTGCGGGTGAGTGTGTACGTGTTTGTGTGTGTATGTGGGCGTGTGTGTGTGCGGTGTGTGTGTGTTGTGTGTGTGTGTGTGTGTGTGTGTGTTTGCCAGCGTGTGTGTGTATGCAAAATAGTTGTTAGACTGAGATAATCCCCATTTTCTTAACTTCTTTTTATATTTTTTAATCTGAAATCCTTGTGCAAGCTTGATTAAAGTCGCGGGAAAATGTACGTCAACTTGTTTGTTTCCCATGCTATATATATTGTATTCATAGATATTATATATAGTATAGATAGTAATGAGTGAAAATTGCATCTCTTAATCCAATTTTTTGTTTTTAAAGGTTCACAATCTTTGCCAATCATTACATAAGACGGAGATTTTAACACTGCACTTGTTTCCCACTCTAATGTTCGCATTTTATTGATTTGGTCAATCGGTGGGAATTGCATCTCTAGAGATCAAGTAAAGGTTGTTCTATACAATTCTTAGCCACTCACAATGCTTGGTTATTGACAGCAGAGCTGATCTCGGACTGTTCCATATCTTTTGATTCCTTGCATCCTTGAATATCCTAGCTGGCTCAAGATTCTATTTACTGTTGATACTTTTGTTTCGGGTACTTCGATTGCTTTTTTTAACCCTTGGTAGTGAGAACACCACAGAATTATGGACTGTGGTGTGTCTCTATTTGACACCAAGAGCACAGACACGATCAACCGTGTCTCCCTGATGAGTCCGATCCAGCGGACGAAAGGCCTAGGAGCAGGCAATACAAATAAATGTGCCTTTGATGAGAGGAATTACGATGGTTCCCTCAGGCAGCTAGTGAAGGGCTTCTCGTATTTATAATACATACCCCCATTTTCTTCATCTTTAATTTTTATTTTTTTTATTTAAAGGTTCAAATCTTTGTCAAGTCATTACTATAACGACGGAAGAATTGTTAACCTGCACTTGTTTCCCCCACTGCTTAATTGTTCAGCATTTTTATATATATATATTATTTTATATATAATTATATTCATACGCTATTTTCTATATGTATATGAAATCTGATACGAATTTTCGAGTGGGGGAGGGAGGGGAGTGTAGAGGGGGAGGCGGCGTCCACGAAGAAGAAATGTCAAATGATTCACTACCTTGAGGACTTAGATCTTCTTACTTGCTGTCTATTAATCCAAACCATCTAACCTTAGAAATCAAAGGACTGCTGTTATGACGTTTATTATTTAAGGTGCTGAGGAGGGGAGGGGGGGGGGGTAATGGCTGAACGTCGTTAGAAAAAAATCCTTTTCGTACAAAAAAAAGCCTTTTAAAGACGACACTGTTCTTATTTGTTTGGAAGGACATGTGAAATGGCAATTGTTTTTTTTTTTTTAAAGCTGAATCAGTTTTGTGATAGATAGATAAATACAGACGGACACACACACACACACACACAAGATGCTGGGCTACAATATTCACAGAATTCTGTAAACTTTCTTGCTGAAAGTAGTCATCAAGTTGATCCTTTATCATAACTATTTGTCTGACGTAACATAACACACGCCGTGACATCCATCTCTGGGTTCAAGCACCCAACCTCCCACCCCCACCCCCTGCTGAGACAATGGTTCCTTAGCTGCTGGTTCAGGCAGACTGAGGAACCGTCCGGCCCCCTCCCCCTCCAGTCAGCCCTACCTTCAGCCATTAATCATGGATGGGCCATCTGCCGGCAGATCAGGACAGCCTCATCACTCACCGCCCTGTCCCTGCCTATGATGACGTGGGGGTCTGGAAAGACTTCTAGATGTCCCCCCCCCCCCCCCCACCCACCCACCCCCACCCCTCCCTCCCCACCCACTTCCCACGACAACAGGACACCATGTGTTAATCAAATATTACACTCAGTTTTCTTAAACAATTAAGACGTGTGTGTGTGTGTGTGTGTGTGTGTGTGTGTGTAAATATATACCACAGGGCACCTAGTGTTAAATGTTAAAATCGGTTTACTCAAATATTCACACACACACACGCACGCACGCACACACGCACGCACGCACGACACACACACACGCACGCACGCACGCACGCACATAATACATATACACAGAGGTGTGTGTGTGTGTGTGTGTGTGTGTGTGTGTGTGTGTTCCTTCAGCATACAAAAATATACTCAATTTCATTATCACACTGACTTTTTGAGGGAAAGAAACTAACTTGTAGGTTGGGGCATTCGGAAGTCTTTCCCTGGGTTCCAAAGTATGACAGTTCGGATAGATAATCAGGGGGAGAGAGGGATGGCCAACCGTCTCCACAGTCCTCAAGGTTGGAGAGACTAATGGAGGGTGATGGGTCCAAAGGTTAAAAAGATTAGTTAGACAGGAGGAGAGCTGGATGGCTATGGGTACAAAGAGAGAAAGTTTGGGTAGATTGAAGGAGACATAGCCACTAGTCCGAAAGGGATAAATTTTGGATAGATAAGAGGAAGAGGAAGTATTTATGGGCCCAAAGTGAGAAAGAATGGTAGACACAAGAATGAAATGTTCTTGGCCATGATCCAAAGTTAGTTTGGATAAATCGGAAGAGAAAGTTAGTTTGGATAAATCGGAAGAGAAAGTTATTAGTTTGGATAAATCGGAAGAGAGGTCAGTGGTCATAGATCCGGAAGGGAGAACATTTAGATAGACAGACGGGCGAAGAGGTAAATGGCCATGGGTTCCAAGGGAAGAAAGTGTGGATAGACAGAAGGAAGGCCCACGGGTCCAAAAGTAGAGTTTGGATAGACAGACCGGAGTAGTAGACGGCCAAGGGTCCCAAATAAAGGAAGTTTGGACAGATAGAAGGAGCGTATGTGGGCATTTGCTGCAAAGTCAGATATATTGTGGATGGACAGACAGCTAAAGGAGTCATTAGCAACGGGTCTCAAAGTAAGACAGTGAGGACAGACAGTTGAGGTGATAAGAAAGTCCCAAAGTCAGAAAGCTCAATGGACAAATGGGTCCTTATGGAAGACGGTCAGAAAGCTCAATGGACAAATGGTCCTTATGGAAGACGGTCAGAAAGCTCATGGACAAATGGGTCCTTATGGAAGACGGTCAGAAAGCTCAATGGACAAATGGTCCTTATGGAAGACGGTCAGAAAGCTCAATGGACAAATGGTCCTTATGGAAGACGTCAGAAAGCTCAATGGACAAATGGGTCCTTATGGAAGACGGTCAGAAAGCTCAATGGACAAATGGTCCTTATGGAAGACGGTCAGAAAGCTCAATGGACAAATATTCCTTATGGAAGACGGTCAGAAAGCTCAATGGACAATGGTCCTTATGGAAGACGGTCAGAAAGCTCAATGGACAAATGGTCCTTATGGAAGACGGTCAGAAAGCTCAATGGACAAATGGGTCCTTATGGAAGACGGTCAGAAAGCTCAATGGACAAATGGTCCTTATGGAAGACGGTCAGAAAGCTCAATGGACAAATGGGTCCTTATGGAAGACGGTCAGAAAGCTCAATGGACAAATGGGTCCTTATGGAAGACGGTCAGAAAGCTCAATGGACAAATGGGTCCTTATGGAAGACGGTCAGAAAGCTCAATGGACAAATGGGTCCTTATGGAAGACGGTCAGAAAGCTCAATGGACAAATGGGTCCTTATGGAAGACGGTACGGAGAAGTGGGTTACAGAGTGAGAACTTGTGAATAGGCAGACGAGATAAGTGGGTCTCAAAGTAAGAAAGTTCGGATAAAAGTAGAAAGGATTAGTGGGTCCCACAGTAAAAAAAATTTAAAAAATAAAAATAAAAAAGACAGACAGACAGAAGAATAAATGGGTCGCTAAGTAAGACACTTTAATCAGACAAAAGGGGTAAGTGGGTCTCACAGCAAGACACTTTAATCAGACGTGGGTCCCAAAGTAAGACACTTTAATTAGACACAGGGGATAAGTGGGTCCCAAAAGTAAGACACTTTAATTAGACAAAAAGGATAAGTCGGTCCCACAGTAAGACACTTTAATTAGACAAAAGGGATAAGTGGGTCCCACAGTAAGACACTTTAGTTAGACAAAAGGGATGAATGGGTCGCAAAGTAAGACACTTTAATTAGACAAAAGGGATGAATGGGTTGCAAAGTAAGACACTTTAATTAGACGAAAGGAATGAATGGGTCACAAAGTAAGACACTTTAATTAAACAAAAGGGATGAATGGGTCACAAAGTAAGACACTTTAATTAAACAAAAGGGATGAATGGGTCACAAAGTAAGACACTTTAATTAACAAAAGGGATAAGTAAGATAAAAAAGTGTGGATAGACAGTAGAAGGGATGAATGGGCCCCAACGTAAACAAAAACAAACCTTGAGAGACAGTAGGAGAGATAAGTGGGTGCCAAAGTAACACAGTGTGGACAGACAGTAGAAGGGATGGATGAGCCCCAAAGTGAAAAACATTGAGTGACAGTAGAAGAGACTAGTGGATGCCAAAATACTAAAGTATATCTAGCTGCAAAGCGAGACGACTGCAGGCGGAAATCTAAACAAATCTTAAATAAATGTTAGCGAACCGCCCAGAGAACGTGGACAAACGAGTCACAAGACAAAACACAACGCGTTTCGACCTCTTAGGTCTTCGTCGGGTGATAAATAAACGAATAAAACAACGAAAATTGACTTAGCTTTGATCGCTTCAGATCGCTTAGGGTTCAGCGCAAGGAAGACATCATTCAACGCCTTCTTCCTTGCGCTGAACCCTAAGCGATCTGAAGCGATCAAAGCTAAGTTAATTTTCGTTGTTTTATTCGTTTATTTATCACCCGACGAAGACCTAAGAGGTCGAAACGCGTTGTTTTGTCTTGTGACTCGTTTGTCCACGTTCTCTGGGCGGTTCGCTAACATTTATTTAAGATTTACAAAAGTATAGATAGACAGTAGACGAGATATGACAGCCCCAAAGAAAGAAAGTATGCACAAACCGCAGATGACATCCGACAGCCTCAAAGTGAAAAAGTATGCATAGACCGCAGAAGACATCCGACAGCCTCAAAGTGAGAAAGTATGCACAGACTGCATGCAGAAGACATCCGACAGCCTCAATTTGAGAAAGTGTGCATAGACCGCAGAAGACATCCGACAGCCTGAAAGTGAGAAAGTGTGCATAGACCGCAGAAGACATCCGACAGCCTCAAAGTGATAAAGTATGCATAGACCGCAGAAGACATCCGACAGCCTCAAAGTGAGAAAGTGTGCATAGACCGCAGAAGACATCCGACAGCCTCAAAGTGAGAAAGTATGCATAGACCGCAGAAGACATCCGACAGCCTCAAAGTGAGAAAGTATGCACAGACCGCAGAAGACATCCGACAGCCTCAAAGTGAGAAAGTATGCACAGACCGCAGAAGACATCCGACAGCCTCAAAGTGATAAAGTATGCATAGACCGCAGAAGACGTGTGGATCCCAGAGTAAGAAAATGGAAAAGAGAGACAGGAGGACGAGCAAGAGGCCATGGGTGCAAAAGAGACAAAAAAGAAAATGGACAGACAGGGGAAGCGGTAATTGGGCCTGGATCACAAAGCAAAACTAAGATTCGACTTACAGTGGAAGGACGGAGGATGCAGCGAGCAAGGGAGTGAGGAGACGGGGGAGGAGGAGGTAGTGGTCATGGGTGCTGGGTAATGGCCACAGAACAGTCTGCTGACCCGAGAAAGGGAATGCTAGATTGAAGTGCATGAGTTTGATCGAAAGGACAGGGAGATACCGAAACTGATACAGGAAAGACAACAGCAACCACATCAACAATACACACACACACGCGCGCGCGCGCGCGCGCACACACACACACACACACACACACACACACACACACAACACACACACACACAACACAGAGAGAGAGAGAGAGAGAGAGAGAGAGAGAGAAGAGAGAAGAGAGAGAGAGAGAGAGAGAGAGAGAGGAGAGAGAGAGAAGGAATGGCCAGCTGTGGTAAGCATGCTTTACGGGATTTTAATGAACTTGTGGACAGGCTTGTTTCGACTAGCATAGGGGAAATATACTTCCGGTCATGAAAGTTCACAGTTCGGAGTGTATGGATCGTTTTGCTGAGGCGGGTCGACTATTGTTAGCTGAAAGGAGAAA
>CM031607.1:55570032-55577532 GCA_018398815.1 Conus ventricosus | reverse complement strand
GCTGGGTTGAGAACTGGCTTCAGTGCGCACCGCCGTGAGCGAACTCACAACAATGCGACTGAACGAGTGAGGAGTACACCGATGGCAGGTTGTGTCGGCCCCGGTCGCGGTTAAGGGTGGAGTTCCTGGCGGCGATGTGGACTGCCTCCTTTGCTCCCCTCTGGAACCATTTTGCTTCTCTGTCGAGCACTTGCAGATTGTCCTTTTCAAATTGATGTTGGGTGTGGGTCAGATGTTCACCCACTGGAGAGGACTCACGTTTGTGTTCCTTTAGTCTCTTGTGCAGGTTGCGCTCAGTTTCACCAGTGTAACTATGGTCTAAGTCCTGGCAGCCTATCTTGTAATTCACCCCTGATTCGTCCAATTTGTCTGTTTTGTCTTTGGGGTGGACTAACTGGCTTCTGATGGTGTTGGTGTGCTTGGCGTGGACACTGACTCCCAACTTTCGGATCTTCCAGCTGAGAGCTTCAGTGACGCCGCTGACGTACGGCATGGAGACGTGCCCTCTCGAAGGGGTTTGACGTTCAGTGGAGTGGTGGGGTATGATTTTCTTGCCCCCGGGATATCCCAGGCCCACTTCTGGTATCCGATATACTTAACACTTTCTTGATGTGCTAGCACCTCTTCTTCCCTAGTGGTGTCTCCGCTCGGTGGGTGAGGGTGCGAATCACTCCCAGCTTGTGTTCCAGTGGCTGGTGACTATCAAATTGCAAATACTGGTCTGTGTGGGTCGGCTTTCTGTAGATGGAGAAGGCGAGGCCTGTCTCTGTCCGGGTGATGCAGGTGTCCAACATCGCCATACTGCCGTTCTCTTCTACCTCGTAGGTGAACTTGATGGCAGGGTGTTGGTTGTTGAGATGGGTCGTGAAGTCTTCGACCGCCGATCTTTTGAGTACAGTCATGGTGTGGTCCATGTAGCGGCCCCAGTAGCGAGGAGGAGTGTGGAACGATGCCATGGCTTTCTCCTCGAAGTCTTCCATAAAAACGTTAGCTACGATAGGACTCACAGGGGACCCCATGGCTGCACCCTCGGTCTGTTGGTAGAACTGTCCTTCAAAGGTGAAGGAGGTGGTGTTGAGGCAGCAGGATAGCAGATCACAGATGTGTTTCACTGGCAGGTTGGTGCGCTGCTGAAGGCTGCTGTCGTCCTGTAACCTCCCTCTGATGATGTCAGTGCTGTCCTGAACAGGGACACTGGTGAACAGTGCTGTGACGTCATAGGACACCAAACTCTCATCAGGCTGGGGTACAAACATTGACAACTTCTTCACCAGGTCTGCACCGTTGGCAATGGAGTGTTCCGTCTTTCCTACCAAAGGCGAGAGGATGTCTGCAACGAAGCGGGCCATCTCATACATCTGGGACCCATAGATGCAACAATGGGACGGAGGGGTACATCTCTCTTGTGCACTTTAGGCAGTCCGTAGAACTTCCGTAGCACATCCGTAGCTGAGGGGTACAATCTGCGGTACTGTTCTAAAGAGAGTTCTCCTGACTTGTGTGGGCCTTGCAGTAGTTTGGTCAGGCGTGCAGTATACTTGCTGGTGGGATCTTTGTTCAGCTGTTGGTAGGCCTTCTTGTCTTCTAATAAATTATGGGCCTTCTCATAGTACTGTCCCTTGGGTAGGATGACTGTGGCACGGCCTTTGTCGGCTGGAGGATCATAATGGAATCCTTCTTCTTCAGTCCTTGTAGTGCGAGTCTTTCATCCCTAGAAATGTTGGGTTTGGGAGGTTTGCTCTGTTTGAGAATGTTCACACACCCTGATCGTAGGTGTGTGGCCTCTTCGGTCTGAGGACCGATCTGACGACACGCAGTTTCAATGCTGGTAATGTATTCCGTGAAAGGAAGTTTGTCGGGAGTAACCGCGAAATTGAGCCCTTTCTCAACACTGACCATTCTGCTTCAGTCAAACTTTGATCAGATAAATTCACCACCCACCTAGTTTTCAGTTCTTGCGTTTCTTGATCACTGACAGAAGTAATGGGCACGCAATCGTCTTTCGGTTTAGCCTGCAACTTCGCAAACCTCTTCCTCTGGCGCATGCGCACTTTGTCCACTCACGTCTGACAGTGCAGTCGAACCAAGCGACCGTCTCCGCCATGATAGTATCGGGTACACAAGCACTGAGTTCTATCACCTAACGGCTGTTAATTTGTTTGATCCGTTCATTCATGAGCGCCCGGTGGATGATGTTGTTTGCTGCCTGGCCTTTCATACAAGTTTTGATCTTAAGACTTGTAGGGCACACATTTTGATGTTTGCAATGCAGCGTGAAATGGAGATGGTTCTTGAACCTGGCGAGTGATCGATGTTCCTCTTCCAGCTCTCTCAAAGTCTTGTCAGATAATATTCTATTCAGTGCTGTCATGGTTTCAGTCGACAGGGTTCCTTCTCTTGTTTCAGGTTCAGTTTCTGCCAACCGCGCAGCCGCTGTATCACTCGGGCTGTGAACTGCAAGTTTTTATCAGGAGATGTGTGATACTTCTGCGGTCCTCATTTCTTACTCTGATGTTCTTGAAGGGACATTTGACATTGACAATGTTCCATAATTTCACTCGCACAACGCACACGCTCATTTCACACATGCACACACACACACCACACACACACACACACACACACACACACACACACACACACACACATACACACATTCACACTATATATGCATCTAGCACGGACACAGCACGGACACGTACACATGCACACACAACGCACACACTCATTCACACGTGCACACACACACACACACACACACACACACACACACACACACACACACACATGCGCGCACGCGCGCGAGCGCGCGAACGCGCATGCGCGCGCAACACACACACACACACACACACACACACACACACACACACACACACACACGCACGCACGCACGCACGCACGCACGCACGCACGCACACACACACACACACACACACACACACACACACACACACACACACACACACACACACACATGGACCCCATGCTTTCTTTCCACCAAGTTTTAATGAAAATCGGTTCTGTAGATTTTGTGTAATGTCGCTGACAGACAAAGGAGCACACAGACACTGTTGAAAACTGACTTAGCAAGGGTGTCACAACTAGAAAAGGCCACAATGGAGGGCACAGGTCTCTATCAAGTAGAAATCTGGAATTGGCCCGTTCAGTCATGTCATACATGAAATAGGAATGAACACCGCCAGGGGAAATCATAGTTGCCACCGATTGAAGGAGTTAATTGTTGTGTGATCCCTCTCTCTTTCTTCCCTCAATAGAACAGAGAGAATATGACATGTCAACGTTTTCATCGTAAGAAAGTTTTAATGCTTAGTCAGAATATATTATTCGTAGGCAGTTATCAACTCGTAAAAGTAATTTCACAGTTTATATATTCATTGAAAAGTTCATAATGATATTCATGACCAATAAAATGAACGGATCCTGGATCTGCCGTTTGATCCAGATCAGCAACACAAATCCGCACCAGAAGTTAGAGGCTTCCAGCGTTCTATCGTTCCAGTATAAGTACTTTGAAAATAAGTCAGCAATTTTGTATAATGAAATTTGTCACGGATGAAACTCGACTGTGTGGTTCCAGTCTTCGCAGCTGAACGATGGCAGACTCAGTTCTAGATACTAGCCGCTCAATGGCCGAAAACTCCCACAAATATAAACGACTATGGTGAGAATCGAACCCACAACCTCGCCCCGGAACCCGCAACACCATGCAGCCACTGCGCCACGGCAGTTCACACGTTCGCCCTCGGATTAAATTTCATGTTTTAATTTCACTGCTGCTGCTGCTAATACTACTACTCCTTTAGACTCTGATGCGTGCATGCTTGAGTGCGTGTGTGTGTGCGCGCGCGCACACACACACACACGCGCGCCCCCCCCCCCCCCCCCACCACACACACACACACTCACACACGTCTAAGAACACTGTTAGGTGGATAGACGTTAAATTAAAGAAAGAGAAGAAAAAACACAAACACACACACACACACACATACACACACACACACACACACACACACACACACACACACACACACACACGCACGCACGCACGCACGCACGCACGCACACACACACACACACACACACACACACACACACACAACACACACACACACACACACACACACACACACACACACACACACACACACACACACACACACAACATTCGCACACCATTTTCCTCTCCTTTCTTTCCACGTCCTTCTGCCTCCTTTTCCCTTTCCGCACCCACCCAGCACCCACCCCACTGCTCCCTCTCTCTCTCTCTCTCTCTCTCTCTCTCTCTCTCTCTCTCTCTCTCTCTCTCCCTCCCTCTCTCTCTCCCCCCTCTCTCTCTCTCTCCGCTCCCTCTCTCTCTCCCCCCCTCTCTCTCTCTCTCTCTCTTTCTCCCCCCCTCTCTCTCTCTCTCTCTTTCTCTCTTCCCCCCCCCTCTCTCTCTCGCTGACTGGGTGGTTTGGGTACTAGTCTTTCGGATGAGATCATAAACAGATACCCTCTATGTATGTTTCGACATCGAGTCATCGACAAGCAGGGGGGCACAGACGCCGACGTCAGAGCAAGGATCGGAAAGGCCAGGGCAGCGTTCATACAGCTACGGAACATCTGGAGCTCCAAGGAACTGTCAGTCAACACCAAAGTCAGGCTCTTCAACACCAACATCAGAGCAGCTCTACTGTACGGAGCGGAAACCTGGAGAACTACAGTTGCCACCACCAAGAAAGTGCAGGTGTTCATCAACAACTGTCTGCGCAAGATTCTCCGCATCAGATGGCCAGACACCATCAACAACAACGAGCTCTAGGAGAGAACAAACCAGCTGCCCGCAGAACAGGAAATCAAGAAACGACGTTGGGGCTGGATTGTACATACGCTGCGGAAGCCTGCAAGCAATACCACCAGACAAGTCCTAACATGGAACCCCCAAGGAAAACGCAAAAGAGGTCGGCCAAGGAACACCTGGCGCAGGGACCTGGAAACAGACATCAGGAACATGGGGATGACTTGGAACCAGCTGGAAAGAAGCGCCCAGGACAGAGATGCCTGGAGGTCCTTGGTTGGCGGCCTGTACCCCAGGAGGGGTAATAGGCGATGATGATGATGATGATGATGATGTATGTATGTAGAAGAATCCAAGGCAGCTTTAGAAAGCTCTCCCTGGCAACACTGTAAGAACCCCCTCCCCCTCCCGATCAGCTAATGGTTAGATACAAACATCTACTACTGCTGCTGCCGCTGTTGATTGTATCACTGCTACAGTGCTGGCACTGCAGCTGCCTCTGTTGCTGCGTTTGCTTCTACATCTGGCACTGCTGCCACTGCTTTTCTGCTGCTACTGCTACTACCGCTACAGCTACTACTGCCACCACTCCTGCTTCTGTTGCTGCTGATGCTACCAAGCTGCTGCCGCATGTGCTGCTGATGCTGCCACCACTACCACTATAGTAAGCTTATCGTTGCTAAGCTCACTGTTGCTGTTCCGAAGACGATTTCTGCTGCTGTTTCCACCACAACGATTAAGACGTCCGCTGCCTCTGCTTCTGCTTCTGTCATGACCACAGAACCGTTTATTAATGCCCTTTCTCTTTCTATCATTACCGCAGAACCGTTTATTAATGTCCTTTCTCTTTCGAAGTGAGGGATAATACAGTGGTCCTGGAAGAGCCTAATCCGGACCGAGAGGACCCTTTTCAAACGCCATGCTGAAGGGTGGACCCCCTGCCGCTTCCAGCCCCACCTCCATTCCCCAGTCTGGCCAGCACAAGAGGCTCTGGCATCTGAAGACCTTTCTCCTCTCTCTAACTAGCCACCCCCGACCCCCCCCCCCACCCCCGCGCCCATACCCCACCCATACCCCACCCCTTCCCGGGACCCCTACCCAGCAGTCTGTCCTTTCGGTGGGGAAGAGCTAACGAGGAGATAATTCGATGAGTGATTAGCCTTTTCACCTCCCTGACTTGGCTTTTGTTCCCCCAACCTCCCTCTCCTTTCACCCTCCTCCTTCCCCTCCTCCACACCATCACACCCTCCTCCCCAGCCACCCGCCCAATCAGCGCGCAGCAGGGTGTCCGTCGGGGGTGGGGGTGGGGTGGGGGGAGGGTGTGAACACACCGGAACAGCCACAGTGGGCAAGGCTGGCAGACGTGGAGCTTTGACACGCGCCAGGGTGGGGAAAGAGAGATGATGAAGGCTGTGGGGGTGGAATTCTGGGTGGGGATTTTTTTGTTGGGAGGAGAGAAGTCTAGTTATCACAGAGGGGAAGCTTTTGTTGGGGGTACTTTGTTCTGCCTCCCTTTTACATATTTCCCAAATTCATTACTCGCTAAGGGAGGGTAGGGTAAGGGATGGGAGGGGGGGTGGCGTGGAGAGGAGGAAAGGGGTGCAGAGAGAGAGAGAGAGAGAGATGGAAGGGAGGGATACAAGCTAATGTGGAATCCGATGCTGTGTGGGCTGCGTGTTGTATGATATGTCATAATAATAATATGCCATGAATTAATGATATTTTTGTATAGCTGTTCCAGAAACATGGTGAAACACTCTCATTTAGGGCCTACAAAAGTTGTGAAAAGTGTGTCTTTAAACGGAAAGGGTCTGTGGAGATAACAAACAACTAGAATTAATGAGCAAACGTTCTTTTCATACAGCTTTCCTGGCAATACAATAACGGAACAGTCTCAAGCAGGGGCCCCGGAAATGACTAAAAGCTGTGTCTCCAAAGGAAGGGAATCTTAAAAGAGGGGTAAATCCAGTGTGGACAGAGACGGAGACGTCACAGCAAACATCTGGAAAGAGAGGAAGTCTTCAATGGGAGGCAACTCTACAACAGTCAAAGAGGAGAATGGTCCAGCAAAACCAGCCTTTACATGCAGGGATCCTTTAGAATGCGACAAAGCAAAAATGTTCCAGTGCTGTTCGTAAGTCTTTATAGGCAGGAATTGTATGTTAGGGGTAGATCTTGTATAGACGTGACAGAAATGATTCAGAAAAGAAGTCTTTGAAGTGAGGGAATCTATGAGAAAGTAAACATAGTATCAACAGAGAGAAAATGATTCAGACATTTAAAACACACACACACACACACCACACACACACACACACACACACACACACACACACACACGCACGCACGCACGCACGCACGCACGCACGCATGCACGCAAGCACACACACACACACACAGAGTCTTGCTGAACTGGGTCCTGGATTTCTCCCTTCGGTCTGGATTGTCGCCTTGAACCCGCTCCAAAATTTTAGGGATACATCCATGTAGGGACACGGTCTGCCTTTTCACCGAGTCAAAATCAAATAAACGAAAAAAGTTAAATCTTGCCGATACACAAAGCAAAAAAGAAAGACTAACAGAACGTCTTTAAAGGGAAGTAAATCTAGTTTGGGAAAAGAGACCAATGGTCCAGATGAAGGATCTGGAAGACAGGGAAGCTTTAATTGAGGTAAGTGTAGTAGAAGCAAGGGGGGGGG
>CM031607.1:55545032-55565032 GCA_018398815.1 Conus ventricosus | reverse complement strand
TGACACTCACCTGGGACACCGTTCAGAAGAAAGCTCAGACCGCATCAGCGTAGAGCATCACTTTGCCAGAGACGTTAGACAGTAAAAGTATTGGACATATCGAAAACATCATCCAGACAAATACGTCTGAAATATGTTTTCCATACGCTTTTCTAAAAAAAAAATTGTTTTAAGAAACCCTTTTGAAACCGAACATATGTACTTTCTCCATCACTAAAAAGCTCAAATCACTCGTATTTCAGCTCCACACAGAACTACTGGTTGGGGGGGGGGGGGGGGGGGGGGGGGGGGCGGAGGGGAAGAGAGAGAGAGAGAGAGAGAGAGGAAGGGAGAGAGAGAGAGAGAGAGAGAGAGAGGGAGAGAGAGAGAAGAGAGAGAGAGAGAGAGAGAGAGAGAGAGAGAGAGAGAGAGAGGGAGAGAAAGAGAGAGGGAGAGAGAGAGAGAGAAAACGAACGAAATGATTTATTGCATAAAGCGGTACAGCTTCCTTAGCAATATGGCGCGATGAACAACAGCACACAAAAAATGAATAAATACATAAATAATGCCGCGCGGTAAGTCCGACATGGAAACCATGGCAAACAATGTTCTTTCTCCTCACTAGGGCTGGCATATGTCCCATAGGAACCCGTCCGTCATGCCATCTCGTGAACACAGGCTGTCACCCAGGTAGAACGGATCAGTCGTGCAGCGTCTCCATCGCTCGTGCTGCACGTGCTTGGATCTCGGCGTGTTGTTTACTGACTACACGTTTCCCTCTTCGAAGACTGGCAAGATTTGCACGTTCGTCTGTCAGCATGTTTCTGTTGTCCTGTTTCACATACCAAAACAAACACTCGCTGTCACCAGACACAGCTGTGCAAGAAAATCGAGGACAAGATCGTCCGATTCACACATCAGCACATCAGTACCCTGGATCGCTGCACTGTTACTTTCCTAAAAGGATGTGTTTCTATCCTTGTCCCTCAATCGTCTTTGCACTGACCTATCTGTGAGGGTAGCGACATAGCTTTTCACTACACTGGTACTGAAACCACCAACAGAATGATCAATCATTGGCTCGATGTCCGCATCAGGTTGCTGAATAATGGCAGAGTCACAGTTCATCGTGCCAAACGTTTCGCTGGTTTCGTGCACGTGGAACACATCAGACTGTGCTTCGTCCTCGTCTTGCTCGCTGTCATTCTGGCTATGCTGTGTTGTCAAAACGTACTCTTGTGTACTTGACGTTTTCGACGGTATATCAGGTAATAATGGCGCATCCAGTGGCAGAGAGAGAGAGAGAGAGAGAGAGAGAGATGAAAAACGTATTCTTCCCAGACATTCCCAAAAGAAGGAAGAAGGGAACGCAGGAGGGAGGAGTGGGGCGGGAGAGGGCGTGGCGTGAAAAGGGCAAGGGGTAGAGAAGGCGATGGGTTGGGCGGACGGGAGAGGAGAGGGTGAGGCAAGGGATGGGGGAGGGGAGGAGGGGTAAGGCGTGGGAGTGGTTACAAGAGAAATGAGACCGCACCAGATCAGAATGTTTTGTGTATCCACATTAAGATAATGATCACGATTCACTGCGCCCCGTTCCACCTTTGCAACCCCCCCCCCCTCCACCCACCCCCCTCCACCCCCCCCCCCCCCCTCCACACAGGGTTTATCGCCTTTCGCATACTTTTAAAGAACGTTGCAATCACGGAAAAGAATCGAAGTTGATGTGTACCATTCTGACACAAAAACTCTGACCTTGTTGTCGACCTTTTTGATTGTTTTTCAATATTCTGAAAACAGCTTTTCGCAATACTACTTGTTAAATATTGATTAACATTCGTACCTGGCCTCTCAAGATAGACGGACAAAGCGGAGCTTTGGCTACCACCCGGCAGCCTTTCATCAGCACTGTTCCACTGTTAAAGATTGATCTTCATTGTCTAAACCAACTATTTAGAAGGCTTACAATATCTTAACAATTTTTGTGACGATGGAAATATGCTCATATCTTTGCGAAAACAAAGTGGGCTTGCACACACGCACGCACGCACGCACGCACACACACACACACACACACACACGCACACACGCGCGCACGCACACACACACACACACACACACACACACACACACACACGCGCGCGCGCACGCGCTCGCGCGCGCGTACGCACACACGCACACCACATGCACACAACACACACACACACACACACACCACACACACACACACACACACACACGCACACGCACACGCACACACATACACACACACACACACACAAACACACACACACACACATACACATATATCTATCTATATCTGTATAGATAGGCGGGTAGATTAGTTCCTTGGGTCCTTCAAGTGTGCGAACTCAAGCATCATCGGGAGGGACACTCCGCGTAGTGTGCGAACTCAGGCATCATCGGGAGGGACACTCCGCGTAGTGTGCGAACTCAGGCATCATCGGGAGGGACACTCCGCGTAGTGTGCGAACTCAGGCATCATCGGGAGGGACACTCCGCGTAGTGTGCGAACTCAGGCATCATCGGGAGGGACACTCCGCGTAGTGTGCGAACTCAGCATCATCGGGAGGGACACTCCGCGTAGTGTGCGAACTCAGGCATCATCGGGAGGGACACTCCGCGTAGTGTGCGAACTCAGGCATCATCGGAAGGGACACTCCGCGTAGTGTGCGAACTCAGGCATCATCGGGAGGACACTCCGCGTAGTGTCGAACTCAGCATCATCGGGAGGGACACTCCGCGTAGTGTGCGAACTCAGGCATCGTCGGAGGGACACTCCGCGTAGTGTGCGAACTCAGGCATCGTCGGGAGGGACACTCCGCGTAGTGTGCGAACTCAGGCATCGTCGGGAGGGACACTCCGCGTAGTGTGCGAACTCAGGCATCATCGGGAGGGACACTCCGCGTAGTGTGCGAACTCAGGTATCATCGGGAGGACACTCCGCGTAGTGTGCGAACTCAGGCATCATCGGAGGGACACTCCGCGTAGTGTGCGAACTCAGGCATCATCGGGAGGGACACTCCGCGTAGTGTGCGAACTCAGGCATCATCGGGGGGACACTCCGCGTAGTGTGCGAACTCAGGCATCGTCGGGAGGGACACTCCGCGTAGTGGCGAACTCAGGCATCATCGGGAGGGACACTCCGCGTAGTGTGCGAACTCAGGCATCATCGGGAGGACACTCCGCGTAGTGTGCGAACTCAGGCATCATCGGGAGGGACACTCCGCGTAGTGTGCGAACTCAGGCATCATCGGGAGGGACACTCCGCGTAGTGTATGAACTCAGGCATCATCGGAGGGACACTCCGCGTAGTGTGCGAACTCAGGCATCATCGGGAGGGACACTCCGCGTAGTGTGCGAACTCAGGCATCATCGGGAGGGACACTCCGCGTAGTGTGCGAACTCAGGCATCATCGGAGGGACACTCCGCATAGTGTGCGAACTCAGGCATCATCGGGAGGGACACTCCGCGTAGGATGCTGAACGAAGGAAAGTAACTGGGATGTGATTCGCATGTCCGGGAGGGGGTGGGGGTGGGGGTGGGGGTGGGGGGGCGGGTAGTAGCAACATATCGACCTACCGGTCCTGGGTTGCATCCTCCTCCACCAACGGCTGTTCACTGGGTTCTCCAGTGGGCCTGAGGGAGGCGATCGTGGCAGGTGGCCGTCGCGGTTCGGTGACCGTCGGCCTGCAGGCAGGGCACAGTGACTGTCAACCTCGGGGTATGTCAGTGGAGGAAGGACTAGCGCACAGCCCAAACACACTCACAGCTTGCTTACAATCTCATTCATATATCATGCATTCGTCACATCAAACCACTAGTAAAGTCTATAACTTTACTACACATAATCATGGAAAGAAACATCAATGCATATGGAGTCAAACAAAATAAAACATTCTCTCTTTCCTGAACTTCACAAACCATTTATCTAAATCATCATTAACTAACCCGGTATAAATAGATTTCTACTTTACCTGGCCAGGTGATCTTAAACTATTTACGAATCACTGTCTTTCCTTTCTTCCTTTTTTTTTTCTTTTCACTGTCATTTCCACAAACACCAGTCACGACACAACTGCTGGCACTGGTCAGGTTGGACTGCCGGCACTGGTCAGTTGGACTGCTGGCACTGGTCAGGTTAGACTGCTGGCACTGATCAGGCTAGACTGCTGGCACTGGTCAGGTTTCTGGCGTTGGCCTGATGAAAGTGGCGCTGCCAGGTATGAAGTCGAACCCTGGTTCAAGTCGAACAGTGACTACCATACCGACATTGATCAGTTCTCCTTCTTTCTTCCTGCATTAACGCATTGCACTCTCTCTCTCTTCTAGTCTGCTCTATCAAATGGACATAGTTGCCTTTTATTCTTTTCTTTCTTTTTTTTTCTCTTCATCGATTAGCAACTCTCTCTCTTCTCTCACATCTCTCCTCAGTCCTTCCTCTGCAGACTCTATACGGTGCTAATGCTTCCACTCGGTTCTCTTCCCTCCTCCTCTCATCTCTCTCCTTTTCTCTCGAGCAGAGACTACTCTCAGAACCTCTCTCTCTCTCTCTGGTTCTTCTCTCCCTTGTTTTTCTCTCCTTCTCCCCTCTCTCACCCCCTCACTTTCTTATCCTGTTCCTATCTGTCAAAGGGTGAGTACCATTGGTCAGAATTTTTCCCGCCTTGTAAAAGGTTACCTCCCTTCTAATTCCATGGACGTTCAAATCGTCACAGTCACATCTACTGGCCTTGCTCTCTGTGGTGGTCAATGGGTCATTTAATTAATTAGCTTGATTTTACCCCCACCACACAATACCTTCCCCCTTCCTACTTCAACCGGCGACGTCTGGCTTAACTGTGGGCGCTGGTCGCAAATTGGCTAGATCAGTCTGACCCAGGCGCCGAGACCCGTCTGGCCAGACCTCTCGAGACGTCGGTCCAGCCACTTAGTCTGTCTGCTGGACAGTGCTGTCTCCATGAGGACTAAAAATAGCCTATTTGCTGTGCCTAATTGGCTGACGCGACACCGAAGTCGTCTGCCTGGAGACCAGAATGTTTGGGTTTGGACTTATGTCCGATTGAACTGGCTGGCGACTAACCACGAATTCGGTTTTTCTATTTTTGTCCGTGACAATTTCCCCCTTGCAAAAGACTATGCTCCGCATTGTCTCAAAACAACGGTACAAAAAAAAAAACAACAACCGAATTTGCTGACACCACAGCTACACGTGCAAGTTTTTGCAAAATTATTTACACAAACGGTTTACAAATTATCAGATATATCATTAGTGAATATCACCCCAATGAGTTATCATTGACGTGCGCTTTTGCCTTTTTTTTTCAACTCATTTTCTGATAACCTCTGTGCGCACCTATGCAATCCCCCTACCTGCGGATTTGCCACATCTTCTCTTCACAACTTTTATGAAAAGCACAATCTAATATGATCACGATCCATGACACCTCACTGAGGAATCTCCATCCTCACTTATCGCAAACAGTGCATTACCACACAAGCGACTGTATGCTCCAAACAACTACATTTACATGAACAAGTCTCACACAGAAAATATGAACCATAGCCAAATGGGGATGAACCCATATCCACTCAATCTCACTGTAATCCACACATATTATTTACAAAGTAGCTATGCACCCCCAGATACGACTGACTTCCCCTGAGTTGCAGCTTGCTAGACTACACGGCTTAAATAGTCAGCTCCGACATTCTGTCGACCTGGGATGTACTGAACTCGATACCTGTAGGGCTGCAGTGCCATTGCCCAGCGCAGCACCCTGCTGTTTTTCAGCTGCGCCTCCTGCAAGAATTTGAGTGGTTGATGATCAGTCTCTACCACGAACTCTTTCCCATACAAGTATTTGTGAAATTTCTGCACGGCCCACACGACAGCCAAACACTCCTTCACTACCGTTGCGTACCCTTCTTCACACTTCGTCAGCTTCCTGCTAGCATACTTCACAGGAAACTCGACCCCTTCGTGCTCCTGCAACAATACTGCACCTACTCCACCACCTGATGCATCTGTCCGCAACAAAAACGGTTTAGACATATCCGGTAGCTTCAAGATGGGACGGGAACCTAGTCGTTCTAGCACTGTCTGCAGTGCTTGCTCTGCAGCGTCTGACCACTCGACCACTGCCGGTTTCCCCGCCTTGACCAAATCACTGAGAGACTCGTGATTGCTGCGAAATTTGGAACAAACTCCCTGTAGAAACCAATAAAACCTAGCAGACTCCTGACTTCTGTTTTGGTCTTTGGTCTCTCTGAATTCATCATCTTCTCCACCTTGCCCTTTTCTGGCTGCTTTGTGTCGCCTCCAACAACAAAACCTAGGAACTGCAGGCTTGGAAAACCAATCTGGCACTTTGTTGGTCTGGCTGTGAGATTGGCTCGTCTCAACCTCTCTAAAACTGCTGCTAGCTGCCTCATATGCTCCTCCCATGTCTCAGATGCTATCAGAATGTCATCCATGAAATTCACTACGCCTTCCAAACCCGTCAATAACTTCCTCATCATCCGAGAGAAAACTGCAGGTGCGTTGACCATACCAAAAGGAAGTACTCGCCACTGGTATAGCCCCATAGGAGTGGAGAATGCTGTGACTTCTTTTGAGTCCTCACTCAAGGCTATTTGCCAATAACCCTTGCTTAGATCTATCCTGGTGAAATACTTGCTCTTGCTTGTGGCGATCTGAGCGAACAGGTCTTCCACGTTCGGTATGACCTCTGCATCGACCTTGGTGACACTGTTCAGACGTCTATAGTCAACACAGAATCGGTGCTCACCTGACTTTTTCCTCACTAAGACGACGGATGCACTATACGATGATTTGGACGGTTCAATCACCCCAAGGTCCAACATCTTTTCCACCTCCTCCTCGATCACTCGTTTGGTGGCATACGGGATCGGGTAGGGTTTCACATGTACGGGTTTTGCGATGTTTACCTCCACCGTACAGTCTCTAGAGTTGTCCTGCCTGTTTATCAGTCAGGGACGCCCTATACGTTTTAGGAGCCCCTAACTTCCTCCTGTCTCCTACTGTCTAGCCCTTCATACAGTGACACATCCCTGTATGACTCTTCTCCTGGAAACTCAGGCAACAAAATCTCCCCTTCTTCTGCTGGGTCTCCTTCACCTCCATCAATGATTGCTGCTGCGCCTATGTGCTGAGTCTCACGCTGAATATATTTGCGGAGCAAATTCGAATGGAAAAGTGTTGGTTTCCCATTCACATCAATTCGGTAGTCCTGATCTACCTTTTCAATGATGGTGAATGGTCCTTTCCAATGCATCAGCAGCTTGTTGTGATCCGTGGGAAGCAGTAACAGGACTTGATCTCCCACCTTGAGGGATTGCTTTCTCACCTTCCTGTCATATTGCTTCTTCTGCACGACCCTAGCCTCCTGCAAACTTTCCCTTGCAACCTTACATGTCTCCTCTAGCCTATTGCGTAGGTGCTGTTTAAGAAGGCGCCTTCCTCTTCACCCCTCTTGTGGCTGACCTTTGACACACATCACATGACATGCAGAAACGCTTTATGTCTGCCATTGCCCCTGGCCAATGAAAATCATCAAAGATTCGGTCAGCTGTTTTGCTGGTGCCGAGATGACCCGCCATGAGCGACTCGTGACCCACTGACATGACAGTGTCACGATAACATGCTGGTACCTCTAACTGAGTTGTCACCTTACCTGTCTTCCCCTTGGTGAACACTCGGTACAACAACCCGCCTTTCACCAGAAATTCTGTCTCACCTCCTCTAACCACCTTTTCTCTCCGCCTCTTGCCAACTCCCAAGACTTCACGAGCGAAGGGTCTTGTTCCTGCGCTGCCCTAAAACTCATCAGGCGACACATCTATGCCTGACTTCCTTGCTGGAACGACTAACGGTTTACCAACCTTTTCCTCCTTCTTGCTTCGTGTTTGAACTGCTGCCCCTGTAGCAGTCAACAACTCAGGATCCCCTGGATCCCTTGCACCTGGAATATTTCCAATGATCAAATCATAAAGGGGTTTCTCCATCACCAGCGCAGACAACTCGCCTGAGAAGTAAGGGGTACGTACTTCTACCTTAGCAACTGGGAACTTCTTCACAGTGCCATCGATTAGAGTACAGGTCTGGATTTGCCCTGTCAAATCCCCTTCCTCGACCAGCGTTGTTCTTACTAACACCACATGAACAACCATGTCTCGTAACACTTTCACCCTCTGCTGGCCAATCCACCCTTCTTCCACTGGTAACGAACCACTCAGCCTAGTGCCCTCCATCCCTGACACTGACTGCTGTCCAGCACGAACCATAGGCCGCACTCTACCCTCTTCAGATTGGATCCCGTTTGGTTCCACTGCAGGTCGTTTCCCCCTGGCGACCCTTATCAACCTCTTGCAAGGCTGCTGCCTTCTGGAACCTCATGCGACATTCCCTCGCCACATGTCCCTTCTTGTGACAAATGAAACACCTATTGTCCCTTTGTCCTCCTTTCTGCCCCACCACTGGGTTTGCAGACTTGCAGAAAACTCCCCTAGTCTCCTTGCACTCTTCTCACCTGTGCCTGGCACCTGTTTCTCCTGCACCTTAGTGCCCAAAACGTGCCTCCCTGTAACACCTCTGCTAACTTCAGCAACTCCCCTGCTGTCTCTGGCTGTCTCTCTTTCAAATGTATAGTTAACTCAGGGCTGCAACCTGACAAAATCTGTTCTTTCATAACCAGCTCTTTCATTCAGCGAACTCCTTTTTCGTACCACTCAACTCTAACCACTTCTCAAATAGTGATCTAAACGTGCACCAAACTGAGTGTACGTTTCACCTGCTTGCAATCTAGCTGATCGAAATTTCTATTTCTAAACCCCTCCTCTGTGAGGGTCAAATCCCTTCATCAAAGACTCCTTCACAGCACCAAAATCAGATTGTTGTCTGCTGGTAACGCAGTAAAAATCTGTAATGCCTTACCCGTCAATAGTGCTGACAAAATGACTGCCCACTCTTCTGAAGGCCAACCCTGACTAGTAGCAAACGTTTCAAAACGACGGATGTACGCATCAATCGAATCTGTTCCTTCAGAGAATTTTGGCAACTTTGGTCGGGGGCATAACTGCGCACAGGGTCACTGGAAACTGAACTACCATCATCGGTGGTCTCCCTCTGTGTTTTCACTCTCTCCAACTCTAATTGAATCCTTAATCTTTCTGTTTCCTGCGTTAACCTTTCTGTTTCCTGCGTTACGTTAGCCTGAATCCTTAATCTTTCTGTTTCCTGCGTTTCTTTAGCCTTTTCCTGCTCTGCTATTTCTACTGCGACACAGCGTCTTTCCGCTCGCTCATCTCTTTCCATCTTTTGTTGGGTTTCAACGAATGCTCACAACTCTTCTCCCGAGTAGCCTAAATCACGAGCGACGCTCACAAGTTGTTCAATAGGAGTGTTCTTTTCGTCCGCCATTATCTTTTTTTTTTTGAACAAGATTTTATTACCACGACAGCCAACTGGTGGTTCCGACACGAGTGACGTAATAGCACAATCCTATGAATGATAATATTAGCTTGGACAACGTAATTAGTTTTTATAAGACGCCTAGCGCCTGACCCAACTATGAGAGCGAATTATAGGCAATCTGTGCGAAATAAGTACTCTGGGGCTGAAATGCCAAGCCTAGTGTTAACTATCTTGGAAGCAATGCCAAGCCTAGTATTTAACTATCCTGGGAACATACAGTAAGACACTACCTTGCCTTAGGATTACAAAACTTGAATCCCACCCAGGTTCCTCTCTGAGAAGTTGAACAATTACAATAAATGGGCCAGAATATCCTGGCAGGCTCGCCAATAAATTGTCAACCTCGGGTATGTCAGTGGAGGAAGGACTAGCGCACAGCCCAAACACACTCACAGCTTGCTTACAATCTCATTCATATATCATGCATTCGTCACATCAAACCACTAGTAAAGTCTATAACTTTACTACACATAATCATGGAAAGAAACATCAATGCATATGGAGTCAAACAAAATAAAACATTCTCTCTTTCCTTGAACTTCACAAAACCATTTATCTAAATCATCATTAACTAACCCGGGTATAAATAGATGTTCTACTTTACCTGGCCAGGTGATCTTAAACTATTTACAAATCACTGTCTTTCCTTTTCTTCCTTTTTTTTTCTTTTCACTGTCATTTCCACAAACACCAGTCATGACACAACTGCTGGCACTGGTCAGGTTGGACTGCCGGCACTGGTCAGGTTGGACTGCTGGCACTGGTCAGGTTAGACTGCTGGCACTGGTCAGGCTAGACTGCTGGCACTGGTCAGGTTACTGGCGTTGGCCTGATGAAAGTGGCGCTGCCAGGTATGAAGTCGAACCCCGGTTCAAGTCGAACAGTGACTACCATACCGACATTGATCTGTTCTCCTTCTTTCTTCCTGCATTAACGCATTGCACTCTCTCTCTCTTCTAGTCTGCTCTATCAAATGGACATAGTTGCCTTTTATTCTTTTCTTTCTTTTTTTTTTCTCTTCATCGATTAGCAACTCTCTCTCTCTCTCTCACATCTCTCCTCAGTCCTTCCTCTGCAGACTCTATACGGTGCTAATGCTTCCACTCGGTTCTCTTCCCTCCTCCTCTCATCTCTCTCCTTTTCTCTCGAGCAGAGACTACTCTCAGAACCTCTCTCTCTCTCTCTCTGGTTCTTCTCTCCCTTGTTTTTCTCTCCTTCTCCCCTCTCTCACCCCCTCACTTTCTTATCCTGTTCCTATCTGTCAAAGGGTGAGTACCATTGGTCAGAATTTTTCCCGCCTTGTAAAAGGTTACTTCCCTTCTAATTCCATTGGACGTTCAAATCGTCACAGTCACATCTACTGGCCTTGCTCTCTGTGGTGGTCAATGGTCATTTAATTAATTAGCTTGATTTTACCCCCACCACACAATACCTTCCCCCTTCCTACTTCAACCGGCGACGTCTGGCTTAACTGTGGGTGCTGGTCGCAAATTGGCTAGATCAGTCTGATCCAGGCGCCGAGACCCGTCTGGCCAGACCTCTCGAGACGTCGTCCAGCTACTTAGTCTGTCTGCTGGACAGTGCTGTCTCCGTGAGGACTAAAAATAGCCTATTTGCTGTGCCTAATTGGCTGACGCGACACCGAAGTCGTCTGCCTGGAGACCAGAATGTTTGGGTTTGGACTTATGTCCGATTGAACTGGCTGGCGACTAACCACGAATTCGGTTTTTCTATTTTTGTCCGTGACAGTTACCATTCAGCCGTGCTTGTCTTGAGGGATGAACACGTTCGGGAAAGCTTCGACCTATTGCGTGGTTTGCACCTTGTTGGCTATAGATCGTAGTAAACACTTGAAGCATCAGTCCTGGCTTGCGGAGGAGTCTGGGATGTTAGTACAATGGGTAGCTTCGGGAATCGAATATGAGTTAGAATGGGATGCCATGCAATAACCGCATGGTACCCCAGCTCTTGGTGTCCATGGGTAGGGAGCGCTAGTGATGCCACTGGTGGAACCAAATTATCTCAGAGATTCATTGGTTGAATCTCACAGTTGTTGGTGCTAGTCGTTGTGTGGTGTGTGTGTGTGTGTGTGTGTGTGTGGTGTGTGTGTGTGTGTGTGTGTGTGTGTGTGCGTGTGCGTGCGTGCATACGTGTGTGCGTGCGTGTGTGCGTGCGTGCGTATGTGTCTGGTGTGTGTGTGTGTGTGTGTGTTTGGTGACTAGTGATTCCATTGGCTGAATCAAGATAACTCGGGGATTGACTGGTGTAAATCGTTCTGATGTGTGTGTCAGTGATTCCATTGGTTGAACCATTATAACTCGTGTTCTCTTTGTTTGAAAACGGTTTTAAGATGCTCGGAAATCAGGAAAGGCGTGACTCACTAGGAAAGTGAACTCATCCCGTCTTGCTGAAGACTCGGGAAAACACAGCGAAGTAAAGTCAAGGCCAAAAGACTGTACGTGAAGCAGAGGTTTGTTGTCGCCTCGGAGCCGACGACGGTAGAGAATTGTCTCCTGTGTGGGGACGTAAGACAGTGGTTGATTGCTGTAGCCTCGGAGCCGACGACGGTAGAAATTGTCTCCTGTGTGGGGACGTAAGACAGTGGTGGATTGCTGTAGCCTCGGATCCGACGACGGTAGAGAATTGTCTCCTGTGTGGGGACGGTAGACAGCAAGACGTATCAACCTGTTGGGGCCTAGGCAGGGAGCTGCCCGACAACAATGGAGGTGTTTGCAGCCAGAGAAGACCTGTGGGAGAGGCCGACAGGAGCCCTTTCCGTGGAGAGGGCGAAGTTTAGTGGAGTCCGGGAGACTCGGTCTGAGGGTGCAACGCGAGCTACATTGCCAGTGTCCCCCAACTGGGATTTGGCCAAACGGGAGGACACAACAGTGTGGCAGCTTTGCAATGGTAGTGGCACAGAGTGATGAGACAACTGACTGGTCGACCACGGAACGCTGGGCAAGTTACGAACGTTCTTTCTTTCCAATGTTAACAGGCGTGTAACCAGAATATTCGAATGTTGTTTTACTTGGTTAGTTGAGAGTAACTCTGAAGAAAAGAGGATGCGATTATTGGATATTCTGTATGATGTTTACATCGTTGTATCATACCGATCATTGTGTTGTGTATTGACAGGTGGTGGTTCGGAATCAGTTAAATAAAATTCCCTTCTTTTTTTTTTAACGAAATGTTATTGGTTCCCCGAAACCTTTGTGCGGGCCCGATGTGAGTGACAGAGTGCGTGTGGCTATGCGAGAGCGCAAGTTGTCTGTGAAGATATGAATGCTTCTGTCCATACCCCCCCCCCCCCCCCCTGCATCCCTGTATATGATAATCATCACATATACAGAAGAGAGAGAGAGAGAGAGAGAGAGAGAGAGAGAGAGAGAGAGAGTTGCAGTACACTAAAAATGAAGACACCCTCTCACAGGTAGCGATTGTCGGCACAGTGTGGTTTTTCGCTGTTGTTGTTTTTTCTCTTTCTCTTTCTTTCTTTCTTCTCAAACCCCTCCCCCACCTCCCCTCCACTTACTGTCTCACGCCTACTTGCGAATCCAGCGCGAATGAGCGTTTCCCTCCAGGGGCGCCACCACGTCCATCCAACGACAGACTCCATGAACTCGCCGGCATCGACGAATGTGGCACGAACTCACCAGGGGAACAGAAGTTGAGGTGCATGTGACACCGACATCACGACACCAGGGGAACAGAAGTTGAGGTGCATGTGACACCGACATCATCACGACACCAGGGGAACAGAAGTTGAGGTACATGTGACACCGACATCATCACGACACCAGGGGAACAGAAGTTGAGGTGCATGTGACACCGACATCATCACGACACCAGGGAACAGAAGTTGAGGTGCATGTGACACCGACAACATCACGACACCAGGGAACAGAAGTTGAGGTGCATGTGACACCGACATCATCACGACACCAGGGGAACAGAAGTTAAGGTGCATGTGACACCTGACATCATCACGACACCAGGAGAACAGAATTGGGGTGCATGTGACACCGACATCATCACGACACCAGGGGAACAGAAGTTGAGGTGCATGTGACACCGACACATCACGACACCAGGGAACAGAAGTTGAGGTGCATGTGACACCGACATCACACGACACGAGGGAAAGCAAGTTGAGGTGCATGTGACACTGACATCCACGACACCAGGGAACAGAAGTTGAGGTGCATGTGACACCGACATCATAAACGACCCCAGGGAACGAAGTTGAGGTGCATGTGACACCGACATCCACGACACAGGGAACAGAAGTTGAGGTGCATGTGACACCGACATCATCACGACACCAGGGAACAGAAGTTGAGGTGCATGTGACACCGACATCACACGACACCGGGGAACAGAAGTTGAGTGCATGTGACACGACATCATCACGACACCAGGAACAGAAGTTGAGCATTACACGACCACGACACGGGGAACAGAAGTTGAGGTGCATGTGACACCGAGACATCCCGACACCAGGGGAACAGAAGTTGAGTGCATGTGACACGGACAATCACGACACCGGGGGAACAGAAGTTGAGGTGCATGTGACACCGACACATCCCGACACCAGGGGGAACCAGAAGTTGAGGTGCATGTGACACGGACATCACGACACCGGGAACAGAAGTTGAGGTGCATGTGACACCGACAACATCCCCGACACCAGGGCGGGAAGGGCCTCAGAACACCAGGGCGGAAGGGCCTCAGAACACCAGGGCGGGAAGGGCCGACACCAGGGCGGGAAGGGCCTCAAAGGGCGGGAAGGGCCTCAGAAGTTGAGCTTCATTCTTGTTTGTTTGTTGTTGTTTTTTTCCCAAATGATGAACATTGGGATGAGGACGATGGAGATGATCCTGTGGAGTCTGCTCTGGTCTGAGACAACATGGGATGACTGTGCTCCACGCTTCCTTTCATGCAGCTAGTGAAGGGTTTTCATACTTATAACATGTATTTTCCCATTTTCTTTATCTTCATTTTTTTTTTTTTTTTTGTAAATTTCAAATATTTGCCAAGTCATTATCATAATGACGGAAGAATTGTTAACCTGCACTTGTTTTCCCCCACTACTTAATTGTTCAGCATTCCTTCCAAAATAAGCCCGAGAGATACCAATGCCCGAAGAATTGGCTTGGAAACGTGAGAAACACCCTTTGAGACGCATCCATTAAAAGAACGAAGCTCGATAGTACGATTCCAGTCTCCCCATCCTAGTCCATACATCAAGGGGTAAAGGAATAGCCACATCCGCCAGCACTCTTCACTGGGCCTAGTGTGAACTTGCGGACAGGCCCATTTCCTTAGCCGTCGGGGAAAAAGACTTCCGGACATTATTTCGCAGTATGGAGTGTGTGATCGTCTTGCTGGGGCGAGTCAAATATTTACAAAAATAAGAATAAACACGCATTTTCAATGTAGACCATCTGGAGAAATAGTGAGAGCTGTTCCTCCAGTCGTGTCCATTCTCTGGTGTGATTGTTAGCAATTGTAAGTGGGATCATAAGGGACTGCAGCGTTACTGTAAACAAGTCATGATGCAAAAAAAAAAAGAAAAAAGAACATTATTTCAAACAGTATTTGAAATAAAAATGTGTGAAACGATGCGAGCAAATCGTTGCTCTGCCTGGGTTGAACAGGTGATCGATGCGATGATCTGCAGGATTGGCTGAATGTGGTTTTATCAAATCTGCATTGAATGTGCTGTGATTACAGTGGCAGACGTTTAAGAGGCATCCTGCATTTTAGACGAAGCTGCGTTGAGAATGGTCGGTATAAAAAGACTATTTTGTTTGTCTTATTGTGTTAACTCTAGAACGACTGGGCGTTCTTGGGTGGATGCTACGTATCTGAGATTTTCCGTATTGAGTCGTCCATTCATGCTTCCTTTGTTTTCTCTTCTACGGCAGGAAAAGTCTCTCTTTGTCGTCTGTGAGCCGTGCAGCTAAGACCGACACACAGGACCTCCAGGTATGTCAAAAGTATAAGCTGTCTTCCATTTCTCTCGCCAAAAAATCGATGTTCTGAAAACCAGAACTAAATTTCCCCTATGCCCGCCAACCCACAGCTGTCCTGGGCAGTTTGAATACCAGTGGAACCAGCCTGTTATTCTCCCTCCACGCTTCCCTCCCATACACCCAGCCCTCCTCCCTCCACGCTTCCCTCCCATAAGCTGAGGCCCTCCTCCCTCCACGCTTCCCTCCCATACACCCAACACTCCACGCTTCCCTCCCATACACCCAACACTCCACGCTTCCCTCCCATACACCCAACACTCCACGCTTCCCTCCCATACACCCAACACTCCACGCTTCCCTCCCATACACCCAACCCCTCCTCCCTCCACGCTTCCCTCCCATACACCCAACACTCCACGCTTCCCTCCCATACACCCAACACTCCACGCTTCCCTCCCATACACCCAACACTCCACGCTTCCCTCCCATACACCCAACCCCTCCTCCCTCCACGCTTCCCTCCCATACACCCAACACTTCACGCTTCCCTCCATACACCCAACACTCCACGCTTCCCTCTCATACACTCAGCCCCTCCTGCTGCCCCTGGACCGTACCAAATTCAACCCTGACTAGGAGCCGACCGGGCAGGAGGTAAAAAAAAAAAATCACCACAGATAAATGACTGAAGGGACACAAACCGACGTCCTCGCGTCACGCAAGTAGCCGACGCTAACCGCCACGCACCCACGGTGCCAGAGTGATGTCATAATCCTTCAGCCCCTGGTAATTCTCTGGCATCAAGGAAACAACGCCTCTCCTCCCCCCCCCCCCCCCCCCCCCCCCCCCGCCCCCCCGCCTCCCGTTATCCTGCCTTTCCCCGCTCTTTTTACCTGTGATGAATCCCCGGGACAGACAGACAGACAGACAGACAGACAGACAGACAGACAGACAACAGACAGCAGGTAGCCGCCAAAGACTGTCGCCACGTGACCCAGTAATGTAATTAATTAACAGCTAACTGCAGCCAGGCACCAGGACAGCAGACATCGCTAGGTACTTTTTTTTTTCTTTTAGCATTCCCCTGTTTCGGTTTTCCTGTCGGTAGTGGGTTTTTTTTTCTCCCTTTACTCCCATTGGGGGAGATGTGTATGGGACGCGTGTTGATTATTTTGTTTCTGATGCTGTTGCCGCCATAAAGGTAATTTCATCAGGTGAAAAGAACACCTGAAGAGAGAGAGAGAGAGAGAGAGAAGAGAGAAAGAGAGAGAGAGAGAAGGGAGAGAGAGAGAGAGAGAGAGAGACAGACAGACAGACAGACAGAAGACGACAGACAGACGGACAAACAGACTTTTTTTTAAATGGTATATGCCATTTGACAACTTATACTCATTTGCAATACAGATAATTTTTCATACTGATGACGACAGAGAGAGAGAGAGAGAGAGGAGAGAGAGAGAGGGGAGAGAGAGAGAGAGAGAGAGAGAGAGAGAGAGAGAGAGAGAGAGGCGGACCCACACTCTAATGGATATGCCCCCACAGGTGATACTGTCGTGTGCGTGCATACGCTTGCTTGCTTGCTAGCGCGCGCGCGCGCACGCTTGCGGGCGTGCGTGTGTTGTGTGTGAGTGTGTGTGTGTGTGCGCGCGCGTGCGTGCGTGCGTGTGTGTGTGTGTGTGTGTGTGTGTGTGTGTGTGTGTGTGTGTGTGTGTGTGTGTGTGTGTGTGTGTGTGTGCACGCGCGCACGCGCGTGTGTGTGTGTCCCTACAGATAAAATTGACTTCAGTTTCTTGTGTGTGTGTGTGTGTGTGTGTGTGTGTGTGTGTGTGTGTGTGTGTGTGTGTGTGTGTGTGTGTGTGTGAGAGAGAGAGAGAGAGAGAAGAGAGGTGTGTGTGTGTGTGTGTGTGTGTGTGTGTGTGTGTGTGTGTGTGTGTGTGTGTGTGTGTTTTGTGTGTGTGCGTGGGCGCGCGCGCGTGCGTACGTGCGTGCGTGCGTGCGTGCGTGCGTGCGTGCGTGCGTGTGTGTGTGTGTGTGTGTGTGTGTGTGTGTGTGTGTGTGTGTTGTGTGTGTGTTTGTGTGTGTGTTTGTGTGTTTGTGTGTGTGTGTGTGTGTGTGTGTGTGTGTGTGTGTGTGTGTGTGTGTGTGTGTGTGTGTGCGGTGTGTGTGTGTGTGCGCGTGTATATGTGTGTGTGTGTGTGTGTGTGTGTGTGTGTGTGTGTGTGTGTGTGTGTTGTGTGTGTGTGTGTATGTTGTGTCCCTACAGATGAAAATGACTTCAGTTTCGTGTGTTTGTGTGTGTGTGTGTGTGTGTGTGTGTGTGTGTGTGTGTGTGTGTGTGTGTGTGTGTGTGTGTGTGTGTGCGTGCGTGTGTGTGTGCGTGCGTGCGTGTGTGTGTGTGTGTGTGTGTGGTGTGTGTGTGTGTGCGTGCGTGGTGCGTGCGCGTGTGTGTGTGTGAGCCTCTCTCTTTCTCTCTGTATGTGTGCACGCGCAAGTGCGTGTATGTGCATGCTCCCACAGATGAGAATGGTTTTAGTTTCTCGTTGGCTGTGTGTGTGTGTGTTTTGTGTGTGTGTGTGTGTGTGTGTGTGTGTGTGTGTGTGTGTGTGTGGACAGAGAGAGAGAGAGAGAGAGAGAGAGAGAGAGAGATGTATGTGTACGTGCGTGTGCGTGTGTGTGTGTGTGTGTGTGTGTGAGAGAGAGAGAGAGAGAGAGAGAGAGAGAGAGAGAGAGAGAGAGAGAGAGAGTGTATGTACGTGTGTGTGTGTCTGTCTGTGTGCGCGGTTGCTGATGGATGATCGCCCCACCTTGTGTTGAAGCGTACCGTGGTTTGGCCATCAAAGCAATGCAACGCTTGCATTTTGTACTTTCCTACCACCTGATATGTCATGTGACCGACGGCAATTGCTTTATTGGTTGTGCATGTCATAACAACCCTTATTTTGTAGCGTGAGTGTGTGTGTTATCAGCTCGTGTTATGACAACAAAAGGGTCTGTGAATTTACATTCTGAGTTTTGGCATTAAAAGCAGCTTTTTCTTGAAGTTGTGTTTCTGAAACATGGTGAGTTACTATCCACTTAGCTAACCTTTATTTATTGTCAGTTTATCATAAGCCTTATCTGTATTTCATTTCAAATCTGATGCCATGCCATGTCAAAGCAATGCCGTACACACATTAAGAAAATGGCATATAACTTGTGTATAATCAGAGTCGCCACTGCAGAAGTAAAATTAATTAATATGTTGTAATTATTGCGTGCTTGCGAGTGTGATTCTTTACACAGCCTTCTACAACAGCATCATCATCCACTGTTTGGAAGTTCGTTGTGTTCTCTTCATCCGGTGACCGACAAACTATTTATTAGTACTTACTATGGCGATAATGATGGTCCAAACAATCACAACGATGAGGTTTGAATTGGCGCGCGCGTGCGTGGTGGGGTGTGTGTGTGTGTGTGTGTGTGTGTGTGTGTGTGTTGTGTGTGTGTGTGCGTGTGTGTGTGTGTGTGCGTGTGTGTGTGCTCTCTCAACCCGGTGACCGACAAACTATTGAATAGTACTATCATGATAATGGTGATTCAAACAAATAGTCGCAACAATGAGGTTTACACTGGCACATGTGTGCGTGCGTGCGTGTGTGTACGTGCGCACGCGCGTGCGTGTATGTATGCGCGCGCGCGTGCGTGTGTGTATGCGCGCGTTCGCGCGCATGTGTGTGTGTGTGTGTGTGTGTGTGTGTGTGTGTGTGTGGCTTACTTGTAAACATATGCGTGGAAGTGGTCTTTTTTTTTCTCTCCTTTATTCTAGCCCCCACCCCCCCTCCCTCAGCTCCACCAAGTTCTACGTGTTATGTCGTTTTTCAATACCTGCTTAATTATATTAAAATAGAAGGTGGGATGGCCAACCCGGGACCCCAGCGCAGCCCCACAGAAGCTGCCCATTGTTGCCATTGTTCCCTGGCGGCCGCCAGTCTTTCTGATCAGGAAACAATTGATCGCCTTGAAAGCCGTGGACACGTCAAGTTGATGAATTAATTTCTTCCGTAAATTAAATTTTCGTCGCAGTGATGACAACATGAACACTCCACACACTTTTAACATTATTGGGGGAGGGATAGAGGCTTTTCCTTTTTCTTTTTTCTTTCTTTTTTTTTTTTTTCTCTGTGTCAATTTCCGCACCTTCTCACCACGTCTCACCGCGCTGCTCACTCCGGCATTCCGGCTTACATAGCTGCATCCAGGGACGTCCCGTCGCGTCCTCAACAGTCAACGGCAGTCCCCAGGAGCGCGTCAGGCAACCCCACTGAAGGAGATCCTGCACGCACAGCGGCTGAGGGACGTCGCCGGTGGTGTTTCAGATGATGTGCTGATCCGGTCAACGCTGAACACCCACCTGAGTTTTTTGATTGGTTGGGAGAGCATTATCCTGCGCGCGGACGTGGCCAACAGAGGAGAGTGCTGTTTTGGTTCTTGTTTGTGTGTTTGTGTGTCTGTCTGTCTGTCTGTCATCAAGATAACTTGAAAATAGATCCAGTTT
>CM031607.1:55520258-55544932 GCA_018398815.1 Conus ventricosus | reverse complement strand
CCTATCGTTGAGTTGTAAGGTCAGTACAATCCCTTCAGCTCTGAAGAAGAAAGTTTCTAGTCTACGGTATCAACATTAGCGTTTCTTTTTCGCAAACAAATGTGAAAAACAGCAAACGACAACAATTGACCCTCCCTCCCTTTGAAAACAGTGTGTTTTCTTCTCTTTTTTTTCCCCCGTGTCATTCCCACCCTTTTCAGACTTGCTATATCTGGAATTCCTCTATGTCTACCTCCCAACAAACATTCCCTCCCTTTAAAAACTGGGTTATATCTGGAATATTTTCCTCTACGTCTATAGGGGCTACTACATTTATCTCCCAGTAAGGATTTCCTCCCTTTAAAACCTTGGTTATTTCTGGAACATTTTTCTCTGTTTTTACCAGATTTACATCCCGGTCGAAATCTCCCCTTCCAAGGACATGTTATTTCTGCAGTAATAAAACGGTCTTCGTCAATACTACAGATACCTTCCAATAAGGTTTCGCATTTGCCATTTACCGAACATTTTTCCATGCAGGTAGTAGACCAGCCGCCTCAGTAAGACTTCATTTTTAAAGACATTTATTCCTGTTTAAGGATTACTTTCCTTCGTTACTGTACCACTTGTACGAGAAACATTCATTAAAAAGAAAAGAAGAGGAAAATAAACACAAACACAAACAAAGGCATTCAAGTAGCACAGCTTGGCGTGTGCGAGGTCCTGTGATAGGGGAAGGAACCGCGATCCCAGAGTCATTCCAGTTGGTCAATATTATTGTCGGTTTTCTCCCTTGTATACGGTTACCCTATTCGCCGGCAGAGCTGTGAATGAGATTACCGATTATCTCATGCACCAATCAAAGGAAACTAATACTAATGGTGCTTGGAGAAAAAATAAAAATGACAGCTGTACATCATTTGGGGAATAAACCCTTTTGACATCTGATTTTTGCAGACAACATTTTTCCTTGTTTATATCGAAGAAATTGAAGTGGGTTTGTAACAGAGAGAGAGAGAGAGAACCAGGTTCATTAGCTTCTTTCTTATTCAGCTTCTTTCTTTTCAGCTTCTTTCTTGCTTTTTCGTCTCCGTCTGTTTTAGCTGGCTGACGATCGTGATGTTGAATCACTCTTGAGATTGGACGTTTGTAGCCAGAAAACCCTTACTATCCTCGTAGCTGTCACGATGCATGATTCAACTCAGGGGCAGGCCAGTGTGGCGGAAGGAGCAGGTTGGAATCCACCGTCCAGAATTCCGTGCTATACATATTAAACATAATAGTTTACTACCTGTTACACATCATGAGACTTTTTTAACCTTTGCTTCTTCTTTCAATCTCACTCGCTAATGTATTCAGGGGGCATGTAAATGTTTGAGTTGCGTGTCATATGTTTGAGTTACAAGAAAAGATAGTTTAAATATATTTTTTCAGAATCGTCTTCATCCAGGAACTACATTTTTTAAATACATGCATACATAATGTGCAAGATGTATTTTACACATACGCATGCGCGCGCTCTTGCAATTGCACGCGCGCGCAAGCGCCCGCGCGCATGCGCACACACACACACACACACACACACACACACACACACACACACACACGCACGCACGCACGCACACACACACGCGCACGCACGCACGCACACACACACACACACACACACATAGAGAAAACAACGTGGAAATTTTCAAATCAACAAATTTATACATTCAGTTGATGACACACATCATTTGTGCAATTGTTTTGCAAAGTGCACAAATAACAGACTTAGCGAAAAAAAGAAAGAAAAGAAAAAGAAAAATGGCAGACGACTGCTCAGTTATGACAGTTACATAGAAAAATAACACATAAATACGACAAGGTATCAGAATAAAACCTGGACGAGCAAAATGAAAAATACACAAGTATTGAAGTAAGAACATATTTTCACATTCAAAATAAATACATAGGCAGACGGATAGATACATCGATAGATAGATCTCGAGAGAGAGAGAGAGAGAGAGAGAGAGAGAGAGAGAGAGAGAGGAGAAGAAGAGAGAGAGAGAGAGAGAGAGCTACATAGATAGATAAAAGGACGTTCCACGATCAGTTTAGCAAGGGAGATAATCTCCACTAAACTAGTGAAGTGTCGAAAATACAGAGTTGTATCCCATTTCCCCCCTTTACACGATCGGTCATATCCAAACAATGCAGTCATAGAGTAACAACAGCGCGGGAAAAAAGCAAACAAACACACAAAATAAACACAAATTACTCGATCATTATTGCCTTACATACAACGGACTTAATTCCTTGCAACACTGTGAAAAACAAATGCGTATGAAAATAAAAGTCATAACAGAAGACCAAAATGTCATTCATGCAGAGTTCAGTATAAAGGAAAGAAAAAGATTCACCGAAAGTGCCAGTGGGACCCAGAAAAGTACTGTTCTCCACTGCCGAAGCAGCCAGCTGGCAGCGGTCTGGCACTATCCTCAGAAGCCTGGGCTGTGTTCACATAGGGTGCAGGCACACGCAGGGCATGGCCTTATCATGATGTCAAGGGACATAACTGCTTCCTGTAGGGACTCTCAGTGCGGGGTCCATTGCAGCTACGGGTCTGTTAGTGGGGGTCGGCCCGCTATTGCGCGGGGCCGCTATTGCGCGGTGACTATTTGTCATTCAACCAGTCTCTCAAAACAGTGTAACAGAAATAGGGTTAGGGTATTCCGCTTCTTATAGATGATATGTTCTTAGGTCGCGCAATAGCGGACCCGCGCAATAGCGGCCCAGCCCCTGTTAGTGTCCGGTCCGTTACAGCTATGGGTCTGATAGTGTCGGGTCCGTCACAGCTGCGGGTCTGTTAGTGTGGGGTCTGTTACAGAAATGGGTCTGTTAGTGTGGGTCTGTTACAGCTGTGGGTCTGTTAGTGTGGGGTCTGTTACAGCTGTGGGTCTGTTAGTGTGGGGTCTGTAACAGAAATGGGTCGATTAGTGTGGGGTCTGTTACAGCTGTGGGTCTGTTAGTGTGGGGTCCGTTACAGCTATGGTCTTTTAGTGTGGGGTCCGTTACAGCTATGGGTCTGTTAGTGTGGGGTCCGTTACAGCCATGGGTCTGTTAGTGTGGGGTCCGTTACAGCTATGGGTCTGTTAGTGTGGGTCCGTTACAGCTATGGGTCTGTTCGTGTGGGGTCTGTTACAGCTGTGGGTTGTTAGTGTCAGGTCCGTTACAGCTATGGGTCTGTTAGTGTGGGGTCTGTTACAGCTATGGGTCTGTTACAGCTATGGGTCTGTTAGTGTGGGGACTGTTACAGCTATGGGTCTGTTCGTGTGGGGTCTGTTACAGCTGTGGGTCTGTTAGTGTTGGGTCCGTTACAGGTATGGGTCTGTTCGTGTGGGGTCTGTTACAGCTATGGGTCTGTTAGTGTCGGGTCCGTTACAGCTATGGGTCTGTTCGTGTGGGTCCGTTGCAGCTATGGGTTTGTTCGTGTGGGTCTGTTACAGCTATGGGTCTGTTAGTGTGGGGTCCGTTACAGCTATGGGTCTGTTAGTGTGGGGTCTGTTACAGCTATGGGTCTGTTAGTGTGGGGTCTGTTACAGCTATGGGCCTTTTAGTGTAGTCTGTGAGATGTTCGTTATTCTGATGAACCGTTTGTAGTGGTAATTGTAGTGAAGATCATTGTGTGCGATGACTAGATGGTTAGTTAGTGTAGTGTATGTTAAAGTGATAATCTGCTATCATGACGGCCTGAAAGTGTGGAGTCCGTTACAGTTGTGGGTCTGTTTGAGTTGTGATCTTTAAAGTGCAGGTCTCTTCACGTGGTGCCCACTACAGGGTTACAGTGCAGGTCTCTTCACGTGGTGCCCACTACAGGGTTACAGTGCTGGTCTCTTCACGTGGTGCCCACTACAGGGTTACAGTGCTGGTCTCTTTACGTGGTGCCCACTACAGGGTTACAGTGCAGGTCTCTTTACGTGTGCCCACTACAGGGTTACAGTGCTGGTCTCTTCACGTGGTGCCCACTACAGGGTTACAGTGCTGGTCTCTTCACGTGGTGCCCACTACAGGGTTACAGTGCAGGTCTCTTCACGTGGTGCCCACTACAGGGTTACAGTGCTGGTCTCTTCACGTGGTGCCCACTACAGGGTTACAGTGCAGGTCTCTTCACGTGGTGCCCACTACAGGGTTAACAGTGCAGGTCTCTTCACGTGGTGCCCACTACAGGGTTACAGGGCAGGTCTCTTCACGTGGTGCCCACTACAGGTTACAGTGCAGGTCTCTTCACGTGGTGCCCACTACAGGGTTACAGGGCAGGTCTCTTCACGTGGTGCCCACTACAGGTTACAGGGCAGGTCTCTTCACGTGGTGCCCACTACAGGGTTACAGTGCAGGTCTCTTCACGTGGTGCCCACTACAGGGTTACAGGCAGGTCTCTTCACGTGGTGCCCACTACAGGTTACAGTGCAGGTCTCTTCACGTGGTGCCCACTGCAGGGTTACAGTGCAGGTCTCTTCACGTGGTGCCCACTACAGGGTTACAGTGCAGGTCTCTTCACGTGGTGCCCACTACAGGGTTACAGTGCAGGTCTCTTCACGTGGTGCCCACTGCAGGGTTACAGTGCAGGTCTCTTCACGTGGTGCCCACCACAGGGTTACAGTGCTGGTCTCTTCACGTGGTGCCCACTACAGGTTAAAGTGCAGGTCTCTTCACGTGTGCCCACTACAGGGTTAAAGTGCAGGTCTCTTCACGTGATGCCCACTACAGGGTTAAAGTGCAGGTCTCTTTACGTGGTGCCCACTACAGGGTTAAAGTGCAGGTCTCTTTACGTGGTGCCCACTACAGGGTTAAAGTGCAGGTCTCTTCACGTGGTGCCCACTACAGGGTTACAGTGCAGGTCTCTTCACGTGGTGCCCATACAGGGTTACAGTGCAGGTCTCTTCACGTGGTGCCCACTACAGGGTTACAGTGCAGGTCTCTTCACATGGTGCCCACTACAGGGTTACAGTGCAGGTCTCTTCACGTGGTGCCCACTACAGGGTTGCAGTGCAGGTCTCTTCACGTGGTGCCCACTACAGGGTTAAAGTGCTGGTCTCTTCACGTGGTGCCCACTACAGGGTTAAAGTGCAGGTCTCTTCACGTGGTGCCCACTACAGGGTTACAGTGCAGGTCTCTTCACGTGGTGCCCACTACAGGGTTACAGTGCAGGTCTCTTCACGTGGTGCCCACTACAGGGTTAAAGTGCAGGTCTCTTTACGTGGTGCCCACTACAGGGTTACAGTGCAGGTCTCTTCACGTGGTGCCCACTACAGGGTTAAAGTGCAGGTCTCTTCACGTGGTGCCCACTACAGGGTTACAGTGCTGGTCTCTTTACGTTGTGCCCACTACAGGGTTACAGTGCAGGTCTCTTCACGTGGTGCCCACTACAGGGTTACAGTGCAGGTCTCTTCACGTGGTGCCCACTACAGGGTTAAAGTGCAGGTCTCTTCACGTGGTGCCCACTACAGGGTTAATGTGCAGGTCTCTTTACGTGGTGCCCACTACAGGTACAGTGCAGTCTCTTCAGTGTGCCACTACAGGTTAAGTGCAGGTCTCTTCACGTGGTGCCCACTACAGGGTTACAGTGCAGGTCTCTTTACGTGGTGCCCACTACAGGGTTACAGTGCAGGTCTCTTCACGTGGTGCCCACTACAGGGTTACAGTGCAGGTCTCTTACGTGTGCCCACTACAGGGTTACAGTGCTGGTCTCTTCACGTGGTGCCCACTACAGTGTTACAGTGCAGTCTCTTCACGTGGTGCCCACTACAGGGTTACAGTGCAGGTCTCTTTACGTGGTGCCCACTACAGGGTTACAGTGCTGGTCTCTTCACGTGGTGCCCACTACAGGGTTACAGTGCAGGTCTCTCTCACGTGGTGCCCACTACAGTGTTACAGTGCAGGTCTCTTCTCGTGGTGCCCACTACAGGGTTACAGTGCAGGTCTCTTCACGTGGTGCCCACTACAGGTGTTACAGTGCAGGTCTCTTTCGTGGTGCCCACTACAGGGTTAAAGTGCAGGTCTCTTTACGTGGTGCCCACTACAGGGTTTTCTCTACTTTATTCTCAATGTTTGCATCTGGTCCAGCCTCACTTTTTCAACAGGTGGTTGCGTCTAAACCTATGGCAGATTTGTGTGTGTGTGTGTGTGTGTGTGTGTGTGTGTGTGTGGTGTGTGCGTGTGCGTGTGTGCGTGCGTTCATGCGTGCATGCGTGCGTGCGTGCGTGGGTGCGTGGTGTGTGTGTGTGGGGGGGGGTGGGGGGTCCGTTACAGCTATGGGACTGTTAGCGTTGTTCAGTTCAGTGCGTTTGTGTGTTAACTTTCTTCACCAGACCTTTACGCCGTAACCGAATCACCATCTACCGGGACATCAAGTTAAAACAAACAAACACACAAACAAACAAGCGAAAGTGCATGATAAGGAATCCTGCAAAACATCTTGGTTGAAGGAATTTGCCTGGCTTAAAACAACGACGACGACAACAACAAACAACAACAACAACAACAACATCAACAAGGCAAGTTGATTTGTCAAAACTGTACAGCAGCCCATACAAAATCACCTGCATACAAGTCCAAAAGACGAAGAACTTTCAATACCGAATTACCAAGCTTTCAACGTTCGGCAGTAGCAAGTGTTGTCGTTGCTGTTGTTGTTGGTGGTGATGTTGTGTTGTTGTTTGTTGTTGTTTGTTGTTGTTGTTGTTGTGTGTGGGTGTTGTGTGGTGTGTGGTGGTGGTGGTGGGTGGTGGTGGTGGTGTGTGTGTGTGTGTGTGTGTGTGTGTGTGTGTGTGTGTGTGTGTGTGTGTGTGTGTGTAGACTTTCGCAGGAACAGGAGTGATAAATCTGACGAACACACGGATGTTTAATTATTTACTGTTTACCAGTGAAAAGGGAGATGAAGGATAGCGTATTGAAGTTGACTCTCCCACGGTCTAAGAAAAATCCTCTCTCTCTCTCTCTCTCTCTCTCTCTCTCTCTCTCTCTCTCTCTCTCTCTCTCTCTCATGCTTGCAAAAATTAAGACTGCGAGTAGCCTTATTCACGGGTTGAAATTTTCAAAGAAAAAAAGCAGATAGATAGTACATAGATACATAGATACATACATACATACATACATACATACAACATACATAGAAAGATAGATAGTTGGATGGATGGATGGATGGATGGATAGACTGATTGATCAATTGATTGATAAACAGGCAAACAGATAGATAGATATGCATGCACACGAGCGGACAGACCAGCAGACAGACAGAGATATAAGGATAGATAGAATGACACAGAGACAGACAGACAGTCGGATAGAAAGATAGACAAATAGATAGATAGATCGATAGATAGACAGACAGACAAGCAGACGGATAGAGGGATGGATAGATAGATAGATAGATAGATAGATAGATAGATAGATAGATAGATAGATAGATAGATAGACAGACAGACAGACAGACAGACAACAGACAGACAGACAGACAGACAGACAGACAGATAGATAGATAGATAGATAGATAGATAGATATAGATAGATAGATAGACAGCACAATACGAGATAAATGCATGTAGGGAGAAAACCGCTTCATCTTTTTTTTCAAGACACAAAAGACGTCAACACAACCAACAGTTTATTTTGATTTGCAATCAGACCTACTCTAACATTACACATGACAGCACCCATGGGAAGAAAAATAAAGTCATATACCCAAGTGTTTCATTTGATCACTCCCCAACAAAAGACACATGGGGCCGGATGCGTATAGAGCGTACAGCCGACACAAAAGACTGACAGGTTAGCAAAGTGGATAGTGACACTGTAGGCATAGTCAATGTCTGCTCGCGAGAAGTTGTCAGAGTCTTAATCTACTGTCGCTGCAGTATACATCCTAACCTGGTGCTAGTAAACGGATATTATAGACACATAGCACATTACACACTTTTAAATAAAAGAAAAAGAAAAAAAAGGGGTGGGGGGGGCTGGGGCTGGGGAGGGGATGGGGTGGGGGTGGGGTGGGGGGGGGGGGGGGGCTACGCCGTCCACTGTATAACAATGAAAAGCAGACACCATTAAAAAATATAAACACAAGTGTGCACAAAGTTGTTGATACCTGCACCAATCTGATCATTAAACTCAGTCGCCTACACCAGACCCTGTCAGAGATGTCTCACGGGAGGAAACAAAATGTCATGGCGAGATAGAGACATCAATAATCACCTACGTTACATATCAGCTCTTGGGATGACCTCCTTCACATAGATACAACGAGACTGTTGTGAAGGCACCCGGCATTCCGATGGAATTTTCCACCGTCAGTGAACAAATCTTAGTGATAAACAAATTGCGACACTTCGTGTCTGCTGTGGGCAAGTCGCACATTTTCTCTACCCTAGTGCCAGGTCATGACAGAAAAAAATGGCAGGCTACTGAAGTGTAAAAGGTGAGAAACAAAGTGAAAACATGTTCCTAAACAAAGACACAAGAATGGGCTTGTAAAGGCAGAACAACAAAGGACGACGCCTCATTCAAACAAACAAACAAACAAACAAAAAGCCGGCGTAAAAACTCCTTTGAGTTTTAGAAAAGGGAAATTCCGACCACAGGTGAGGATACAATTTATTTTAAAAGCCCCCCCCCCCCCCCCCCCCCCCCCCCCCCCCCCCCCCCCCCGCAACACCTTCCCGACCTCCAGGCATCTCCACAGAATAGGGGAAAACGAAAAAAGGGGAGGGGGGTACGGTCGCGTCATACCGACGCGAACATCACTATCATACTTCCGCAAATGGCACTACGAATGTCTGGACTGATTCTATATTTAGCTGCCTTCATCGGACCCATCTACAGGGGGGGGGGGGGGGGGGGGGGGGGGGGGAGGAAATTCGTACAGAGGATTGACTCTGATTTTTTTTTCTTTTTTCTTTTCATGATATTTTTTTTCTTTTCTTTTCTTTTGGTAAATGCGATACCTAGTTTCCCCTTATCTGGTTCTGACCTTACCTGTTTGGCTTGACGTAGCTGCTATGGTACTACCCAAAAACAAATATGAATGGGTTTTTTTTTTTTAAGGCATATGGGACACAATGATCGGGATGGGTATTATCTACTAATGATAAACATGGGTGGCATGAATTGCAATGAATTATGTCGCACATCATACAAAATGTCATGCATCACAAACATGTCATTAACTTCGAATAGAAAAGATTGGGTCATATATGATACATATTTACATATTAGGACGGACAATACTGTAAATCTTGAAAAACATAAATAAACAAATAAGAGTAAAGAAAAAAATATCGATCATTTAATCAATCCATCAGTCAGCCAGTCAATCGACCAACCATTAAAGTATTTATGTACCCATCCAATCAGCATTCGCCAGGTAGATTAATCAATCAATTGACCAATCAATCAATCAATCAATGACGATTAGACTTGGAACCGTGCTCTCTCTCTCTCTCTCTCTCTCTCTCTCTCTCTCATACATTCATGTATTAATTTTTGTTTGTAAATTTCTGGCCGACATAACACGATTTTATATACTCTATCACAATTAAAGGATTTATATGTAATTAAACCACATTTTCTTTCGTGTTTTTTTTAAAAACAAATTTGGGATTTAAAGAAAAACATTTTTGGTGTAAAAAAATGTTGTGGGTGGATTTGTTCGTCCTACAAACTGGAATTTATTTGAGAAACGATTTATTCGTTGTACCTCATGATTTTTGTTGTTGTTTGGTTTGGTTTGGTTTTGCAAACGCACATTCGCCAAATTCCATGTTTTTCTTTTCCTTTTATTATTTTTCCACGGGTGGGGGGTGTTAGGGTGGAAGGGGGCTTGAAAAAGAGGGGAGGGGGTTAGGGTGGGAAGGGGGCTTGCTTGCAGAGAGGGGTGGGGGTGTGGGGCGGAAGAAGGCGAAGGGAAATGGGGGGAATGTAGGAAGGGGGAGGGTGATTTCGAGTGTTGGTGGGAGATGGAAAATTGAGATAAAAGGCAATTTGGAATAAGGCAAATCATGCGAAGGCAACTAGGATCTATGGTCTTTGCTTCAAAGGCAGGTCTCGTATTGGCCTCGGGAGAGCATCTTAGTACAAGGGAAAAAACTTTAGTTGGTGTCCGTCAGATGCAAGCTATTGAATTGCTTCCCTTTAAAGATTTTGGTTCGTTGCCAGTTCGCAAATTTCACAGTCAAATTCACCACAGCCCACTTCGCTTCCTGTCCCTCCACTCGAATAAATAAATAAGATCAATAAATAAAATGTTTAAAAAAATCACTCTCGTGCGATAGTCAGTGTGAAAGGACACGTCGTCTCGCATGATTTTCAGACAAAACAAAAAGCAACAGCTAAGCTATCGTTAAATCAAAAACAACAATAACTAAACGATCGAAACAATCCTATCAAACCACGCGCATGGATGAGGGTGGGGGTGTCGTGGGTGGTGGAGGAAGGAATGGGGAAGAGGGGATGGGTGGGTGTGGAAGAGGGGGTGGGAGGTAGGAATCGGGGAGAGGGGAGGGGGGGGTGGGGGGGGGGGGGGGCGTGAGCTAAGTCTTTTCACCATCACCCCTCTACATTATTCCGGTTAAACCGCTTACAAGCATTGTGGGGACAATCTCAATGTTGCCGAAGATCTTGTTATGTGCAAAAAGTGCATACGGCGCGCGCGCCGCACTTACACCACACACACACACACACACACACACACACACACACACACACACACACTGAGACTGGAAACATCAGCCATCACCGAGATGGAACCAGCCAGCCAGAACGACCAACTCTGTCCTGACACAGACCTCATCCCAGACAGACGGAACCACCTCCCTCCCTTTCCTCTCCCTCTCCCGCTTCACTTGCTGCGGCTTCTTTCAGGCAAACTCGGTTCCATTCATTTGGTTTTGTAGCCTACCGACTGTAAAGGGGCCAACACCAGGGCTGTTTCTGGCAAACAGTAGGTTCGCGGCTCAGCTGTTGAAACATTTCCAGATTTCAGCCCCACCCACCCACCCACCCCCACCCCCCCACCCCCACCTCAATCTTCCTTTCCTCCTTCCGCATGATACAATCAAACGAAATGGGGAAAAAACACGTCACAGAAATAAATAAACAAAAATGGAAATGTAAAAGGGTTATATTTTTTTTCTCTTTCTTTTGTTGATTTTCTTTTGTACTAAAAGATCAGCTTTCTGTTGTACAAAAAAGATAATTCTTCAAATTGAAAGAAACCGCAAAGCAAGAACCACTAGAACACAAGGATAGAGGAGGGAAGGGGCAAAGAGGCGGAAGGTGGGGATGGGAGAGGGGTGGTGGTAGTGGTGGTGGGGGGTGGTGGTAAGGAAAGGTTCTGAGAGAGAGAGAGGGGAGAGGGGAGGGAAAAGGGGGGAAGGAAAGTGTTGGGAATCTGACAGGAAGAACTAAGCGGCACTAGGACGACGCCGTGTCCTGACTGGAGAGGTGGTCTGGAGAACAGCTGGCGGTAACGCTGGCACTGGAGGAAGGCTGTGTGCTGTGCTCCGCGGAGGCATCTGAAAGTTACACAGGAAAGCCAAATGAACAGACGGACAGACAAGCTGGCAGGCAGGCAGGCAAACAGACAGAACGATAGCTACATACGCAGAAAGAGAGACTGACAGATAGATGTAGTAGAGGTGTACTGGTGGATGGATAGATGTTGAAGATAGATAGCGAGATTGATATGTAGACAAGCAGGTAAATAGGAAGAAAAATAGACAGACAGACAGACTGATAGATACATAGATAAATAGATAGATTAGCAGATAGACAGGCAGGGAGAGAGAGAGAGAGAGAGAGGAGAGAGAGAGAGAGTCAGAGGGCAGACACACCAGATAGATAGACAGACAGATAGATAGATAGATAGATAGATAGATAGACAGACAAACTCAATGGCAGATAGGCAAGGGGACTGATAGAGATAGAGAGATAGAGCGACAGACGAACAGATGGACAAGTTGATAGACAGATACGCAAAGAAGGAAACACAAAAATGAATAAACAAATAAATAAAATAAGTAAATAAATAAACAAACAAACGCATAAATGAATTTTTAAAAAAAGAAGAAATAACCTAATTCTAATACTAATGTGGATCAGCGAGTCGCTCACTTCTATCTCACTTCGTGTCTGACGCGAAAGGAAGACAACTTCGTTTGGAGACAATCTACTTCCTTTAATTCCTGGCTGCTGAGAAGTAGAAGTATTGCATTCTTTGGCTTTACCTTTAAGGAATCCATTTTTGATGACGGTCGACAGGTTTGCAAAAATAGTGAGACAAAATATAATACCAATGCATGCAGTACAACAATTCCGATATCTCTCATGGAGGAGGAATATGTACGACAAAAAAAAAGCTTACCAGAAACATTCTAGGAAGAATCATCAGGTTTTGGATTACTTGTAAGTTTTCTGGTGAAGTCCGCAGTTTTGCCTGATAATTTAGGAGCTTCATAACGATATCACTTGATCTTCTGTAAAGTCAGTGACGTAATTGAGGCATGTAAGCTAGAGAATATGTCATGGAAGTGTAATAAAATCTTTCGTTCATGGAACTGAACTTTGTATTCTTCAAACAAACTTATAGAAATGAATAAAAAGAGGGGAAAAGAGATTTTTAAAAAAGAAAGAAAAGAAATCTTATTGTATTTTGACGAAAAGATTTCAAATGCTTAAAAGGTTTGTGTCCACTTTTTTTTTTATCACGTTTTCTTAATATGACATTGCATTATTAGCCTGAAATCCAGTGTCTCGGTATTTTCGAGAGTATGCAGATTTTTCTTCTTTCCTATCATTGCCAAAGAAAAATCAGCAAACACTTATCTCATTACTGACCTGTGAAGTTAGTCTGAAATAATATCTAATATCACCACAAACTGTGCTAGGCTTAAAAAACAAAGCAACGGTAAAATAAAACAAAACAAACAGCGCCAGCATCAACTTTAAGAGTGAAAGCATGTGTAATAAAGGCTGGAGTATTTCATATTCAGTCTTAGATCAGATGACACGGACCATTAGGTAGAACGGTCCATGTAATACATTGATCTGATAAAAAGGAGAGAGAGGAGAGAGAGAGAGAGAGAGAGGAGAGAGAGAGAGAGAGAGAGAGCGCTTCAGATACGTTTTTATTGACAATGGCCTACATGGCCTTTATGTCAAGGGGGTGTACATCAATATTTGCAGCGCCGTAAAACAAGTTTATAATGCAAAGAAACATGAATTGTAACGGATTACTATACTAGTGAAGAAAACAAAACCATTTCATACCAAGGTCATCAAACTTGCGGAATACATGAAAAACTCAAACATTAGTTCTTAACGAACATTTCTTTTTCCTAACATTTGATGCTTCTGCCACATACTTAGCCAGTAGAGTTATTATCTTATTATTATCAGAGGTCAACAAACTATATAGGTCATGATTTTCTGTCGCAATAATATTAAAAAGTTGAGACTTCTGTCTGATATCGTTATAAGCCGCACAAGAAAATAGAAAATTATCTTCATTTTCTCTCATACCATCTGTACACATTACACACAAATCGTCCACAATGCCTTCGGGATTAAACCATCTTTTGTTTGCATTTAGTCCAAGTGTCCTACTTCTAAATCTAGCAAGCATATCCCTGTGCCATTTATTGGTAACTACAGTCAGAAAATTTTCAGGTTGTAAAATACTTTTAAACGAATGGAACCAGGAATACTTCATATCATCTTCCATCTTGGAATGCCAATTTTGTTTATAACATGCGATGAGACGGTCTTTAAATTCCAACATAAATGCTCTTTTATCGCCAACCCCTGACTAAGCCATACCACACCAAATCCGTTTACTGTCAAAACCTGTTTTATAGTAGCAACCCAGTTCTGCTTTCCTAACTCAAATTGCCGCAGTAACATTTCGTATGCTTGTCTACATAATCTGCTTGTAGGTAGTTGGGTAAGTTTTAACCAATATTTAACGCATTTCCCAAAAGATCGAATGAAAAGAGGATATCTTCCAGAATCGCCATATGCCATTGTATTTGATGAATGCAATGGAATATTTAGAAACCGTTTAATCGCAAAAGTATGTACTTTTCCATTTGCAAATTTTCTTCAAGTCCCCATATTTCTGCTGCATATGTTAACATTGGTTCTATTTGTGTATCAAATAACTTCCAAAATAAAGAGGGGTCAATTGCATTTAGTTTTTTCATTGCTCTTAGAATTTCTATTACTCCTTTCTTCCCTTTCTTAAACGTTTCAGACCATCCGGAATGTAAACTTAACCTCGTTGTGAAGATCACTCCGAGGTATTTGTATGCATTGGTTACCTTTACCTCAGCATTAGAGTAATACCATTTTGAGAGAGAGAGAGAGAGAGAGAGAGAGAGAGAGAGAGAGAGAGAGAGAGAGAGAGGAGAGCGAGAGAGAGGAGAGAGAGAGAAAGAAAAAGACAAGGAGCACTGTTCATATCATATCGGTTTGAAAACACAGCATACTTTATGCTTTCAGCATAACATATGCAGTGGTATCAGCTTGTAGATACTGCATCTTTAAAACAAGAAGCAATGAAGGGGGAAAGTAGATGGATTAAAGGATAACCTTTTCTTTGTCTTTGCAAGGTAACGCATTCTGTATAACAAACCAAAACAATATCTCTATTTGTCCTCCTTGTACCCAAATTGAGTCGTTCCAATTTTAATTGAATTTTCTTATTTCCCATCTAAATGTTACTTTTGGCCTACACACACACACACACACACACACACACACACACACACACACACACAGCGACAGCGCGCGCACGCGCACATGCACGCACATACACAAAAACTCGAGCGCTCACGCACGCACTTACCCATACAAACACATCTACGCACACTCACACATCAACACACATGAGAGAGGAGAGAGAGAGAGAGAGAGAGAGAGAGAGAGAGAGAGAGAGAGAGAGAGAGAGAGAAGGGGAGAGAGAGAGAGAGAGTGTGTGTGTGTGTGTGTGTGTGTGTGTGTGTGTGTGTGTGTGTGTGTGTGTGTGTGTGTGTGTGTGTGTTGACTGGGTACCGTCTGAAAACTGCAGAGAATTGCTGTTGGTCTTGCAGGCTTCTCTCAGCTGGCCCTGCAGGGCGCGACACAGCGACTCCAGCTTGGTCACCTTGTTTTGTAGCGTTTGCTTCTCTTTGTCACTGCTTGATTTCTGGCCAGCAGAAACAAGTCAAATAAACAACAAAACACAGCATAAAGTAACTATCTGAATCAGCTGAGGTCACACACACACACACACACACACACACACACACACACACACACACACATATGCACGCACGAACGCACGCACGCACGCACGCACGCACACACACACACACACACACACACCACACACACACACACACACACACCACATACCACACACACACACACACACACACAACACACGCACACACGCAACACACACACACACACACACACACGCACGCACGTACGCACGCACACACGCACGCACGCACACACACACCACACACACACACACACACACACACACACACACACACACCACACTCACTCACTCACTCACTCACTCACACGCACACACAAACCCACACACATACTGTCCATTTAAACTTTCCTCCTACTGTGTAGATGGAAAATAGACTTTTTTTCTTTTGTTTTGTTTGTTTGTTTGTTTGTTTGTTTTTTAAATGAAATGCACCAAGATCATTTTGTGTGCATGTGTGTGTGTATATGTTTGTGGATAGCATATAACACTTTTGCACATTCTTTTATGTAATGCAGTAAAAGAATTCATTTAATTTCTCTCATACACTGTACAAAACATTTTTATATCACCAACACAAACTTACTGTTATTATCAATGTTGTTATCACTATCATTATCATCATCATTATTGTTGTAGTTGTTGTTGGTGGTGGTGATGGTGTCATGTTTCTTCATCAAAATGTTCGACAAGTAATTACCTTTGGACGAATGTGACATTGCTCTTCTATCCGTCCAACATGCAAAGAGAATTTGACATCACTTTTCTGTCCTTTAGTATGTAACATGATTACTTTTAGACGACTTTGACATCACTTTTCTGTCCTTTAGTATGTAACATGATTACTTTTAGACGAGTTTGACATCACTTTTCTGTCCTTTAGTATGTAACATGATTACTTTTAGACGAGTTTGACATCACTTTTCTGTCCTTTAGTATGTAACATGATTACTTTTAGACGAGTTTGACATCACTTTTCTGTCCTTTAGTATGTAACATGATTACTTTTAGACGAGTTTGACATCACTTTTCTGTCCTTTAGTATGTAACATGATTACTTTTAGACGAGTTTGACATCACTTTTCTGTCCTTTAGTATGTAACATGATTACTTTTAGACGAATTTGACATCACTTTTCTGTCCTTTAGTATGTAAAGTAATTACCTTTAGACGAATTTGACATTACTTTTCTGTCCTTAAATATCTAAAATACTTACCTTAAGACGAATCTGACATTGCTTTTCCGTCCCCTGAGTATGCATAATAACTACCTGTAGATGAATTTCACATTGCTTTTCTGTTTCCCTAAGTGTGCGAATTAAGTACCTGTAGACGAATTTGCCAGTCCTTTTTTGTCCCCATAAGTATGTAAATTAATTACCTTTAGACGAATTTGACATCGTTTTATGTCCTCCTAAGTATGTAATATTTTAGATTTTGTTATAAGTTGTAACTTTCCTCAAATCCAAATGAAGTTGATGTTCCACGTGACTGATAGATTAATACATATATAAACGAAGCAATCTCACAAACGTATGCTTGTAGGTGTCCACGAACAGATAATAGAGGTAGACACACATACACACCGACACACTCACACACCTTCTTTCTGACACAGACATGTACTGACTTCCATAAAAAACGCGAAAAATTGAAAGGCTATTTTTCGGGTGGAAAAGGGGTGAATATACAATATTGAACCATTGTGGCAAGTTGTTTGGGTCCAAGACTCACGTGCAGTGAAAAAATTGTGTGAGCAACACATCATTCCCGGCATTGGAGGGTCAACAAAATGGCAAACTGGTTGCTGCATGTGAGGCACGTGCACACCATGCAGAGCAAAGTTAACCAGCGACAAGTACGCAGGCATGCAGCCTTTATAAAGCCGCGCTACAAGGTTCAGAAAACGACTTGCCGTCTGAGCGCTACAGAGATGCCAAGACTACCAGCAGAGGAACGCAATCGTGCCCTAGGCCATCTGGAGGCTGGTGTGGATGCCAGGCAGGTCGCCAACATCTTTAACGTCCACATCTCAACCATCTATCGTCTGCAGCACCGCATGCGAGTCACTGGTACCACTGATGATCGTCCCCGGCCAGGCCGTCCTCGGGTCACCACACCAAGAGAGGATCGCCATTTTGTTCGAACCCATCTGCGGGACAGGCGGCAAACAGCCGCTAACACTGCTCGACAGGTGCCTGGGAATCTCCAGCAACGAATCACCCTCAACACTGTGCAGCGGCGTCTTCAGGAGAACGGGCTGGCATGTAGGCGTCCTCACAGAGGTCCGGTACTGACACCAAGACACCGGCAGGACAGGCTGCAGTGGGCACAAGCCCGAATCAGCTGGCGCAGGCAGCAGTGGGGACGCATACTGTTCTCAGATGAGAGCCGTTTTTGTATTGACATGGTTGACGGTCGTGTCAGAATATGGCGTCGACCTGGTGAACGCTATGCTGACTCCTGTGTGGTAGAGCGGAACCCTGGGGAGGCCACCGGCGGAACGTTATGATATGGGGTGCAATTGGCATTAACCACGCCATAGGACCAGTCATCTTTCAGAACATTGGTCCTGGTCGCGGACAGGGTGTCAATGGACAGCGCTACATCCACCAGGTGCTCAGACCCCATGTCGTTCCTTTTTTTGCGCAACACCCAAACTGGACATTCCAACAGGACAATGCAAGACCACACACAGCCAGAGCCACCCAGCAATTTCTTCAGCATAACAACGTCAATGTGCTGCCCTGGCCAGCCCTCAGTCCCGATTTAAACCCAATAGAACATTTTTGGGATGAACCTGGCAGACGGTTGGACCTCCTGCGTCCACGACCAGCAACAGCGGCTCAACTTCACCAGGCCATCGTCCATGTGTGGGCTGGTGTGCCAAGGGGACGCATCAACCACCTGGTCCACTCAATGAGCCGCAGGTGTCAAGCAGTTGTCCATGCAAATGGTGGCCACACACGGTATTAGGACTTCAAGCTGGTTTGTCACGTGACCTTGGATTTTCCACACAAAGACATATTTCTGATGACATTTTCACACATTACGGTGTAATGAATCAAATCACGTTGAATTCTCGCTTCCACTCTGTACAATTGTGACCAATACAATTCGCCCCTAACCTTCAGCTTGTTTTGCTTTCGCGTTTTTTTATGGAAGTCAGTATACATACATACATACATACATACAGGACACACACGCGCCCGTGCGGTCAACACACAAAATGCACGCACACGCGCGCTCATAAACACAGACCAGACACAGACACATACACACGCACACACACACACACACAACACACACACACACACACGCACGCACGCACACACGCGCGCATGCGCTTGCCCGCCTCACACACACAACACACACACAACACACACACACACACACACACACACACACACATGCTATCGAAAGATGACCATGGGTAAGAAAGGAAAAAGAGGGGAGGAAGGGAAAGAGGTGAGGGAGGACGAAGGAGGAAGGAGGGAAGAATGAGGAGTTGGGCAGAAGAACGGACAGCGCAGACAGAACAAGGAAGAGGTGGAGGTGAAGAAGGGAAGGGGAAGGAGGGGGGGGGAGAAGTAAAAGAAAGAAAGAAGGAGGAGGAAGGAAGGAAGAAGAAAGGAAGGAAGGAAGGAAAAGAAGAAAGGAAGGAAGGAAGGAAAGAAAGAAAGGAAGGAAGAAAGAAAAAGAAAGAAAGAAGGAAGGAAGGAAGGAAGGAAAAGAAAGGAAGGAAGGAAGGAAGAAAAAGAAAGAAAGAAGGAAGGAAGGAAAAGAAAGGAAGGAAGGAAGGAAAAGAAAGAAAGGAAGGAAGGAAGGAAAAGAAAGAAAGGAAGGAAGGAAGAGAAAAAAAAGAAAGAAAGGAAGGGGGAAGGAAGAAAAGAAAGGAAGGAAAGGAAGGAAAGAGAAAGAAGAAAGGAAGGAAGAGAAAGGAGGGAGAAGGAAAAGAAAAAAAGGAGGAAGAAGGAAAAGAAAGAAAGAAAGGAAGGAAAGAAAGGAAAAGAAAGGAAAGAGGAAGGAAGGAAAAGAAAGAAAGAAGGAAGGAAGGAAAAAAGAAAGGAAAGAAAGAAAGGAAGGAAGGAGAAAAGAAAGAAAGAAAGGAAAGGAAGGAAAAGAAAGGAAGGAAGGAAGGAAAAGAAAGAAAGGAAGAGAAAAAAGGAAAGGAGAAAAGAAAGAAGAAGGAAGGAAGAGGAAAAAAGAAAGAAAGAAGGAGAAGAAAAGGAAAGAAAGAAAAGGAAGGAAAGGAAAAGAAAGGAAGGAAGGAAGGAAAAAGAAAGAAAGAAAGGAAGGAAGGAAAAGAAAGGAAGGAAGGAAGGAAAAGAAAGAAAGAAAGGAAGGAAGGAAAAGAAAGAAGGAAGGAAGGAAAAGAAAGAAAGAAAGGAAGGAAGAAAAGAAAGGAAGGAAGGAAGAAAAGAAAAGGAAAGAAAGAAGGAAGGAAGAAAGAAAGGAAGGAAGGAAGGAAAAGAAAGAAAGGAAGGAAGGAAGGAAAAGAAAGGAAGGAAGGAAGGAAAAGAAAGGAAGGAAGGAAGGAAAAGAAAAGAAAGGAAGGAAGGAAAAGAAATGAAAAAGTAGGACGGAAGAGTGGTGACAGGGAGAGGGTTCGGAAGACGTTGATCTGGGGGCTGTGAATGAGTTGAGGGGTAAACGGAAGAGTGGTGACAGGGAGAGGGTTCGGAAGACGTTGATCTGGGGGGCTGTGAATGAGTTGAGGGGTAAAGTCGGAGGGTTTAAAAGGCTGTGCGAGAGAGAGAGAGGATCTATAAGTATGATGGCGAAAAAAAAAAAGAAAAAAAAAAAGAGAGAATGGTGCAGACTTCAAAAGGGAGATAACTGTGTCGGAGACCTCTTGTGTTACATCCTGCAGCGCCTTGTTGCTTGTCTCCATTTGTGTTTCCACTGCTCCCTTCTTCTCAGCTTCTTGATCCGGCTCCCATCTGTAAGGTCATGCTGCTTAGTCTGCAATACACTGCTTCACGATCTGTAAGGTCATACTGCTTAGTCTGCAATACACTGCTTCACGCATCTGTAAGGTCATACTGCCTAGTCTGCAATACACTGCTTCACCCATCTGTAAGGTCATGCTGCTTAGTCTGCAATACACTGCTTCACGCATCTGTAAGGTCATACTGCTTAGTCTGCAATACACTGTTTCACCCATCTGTAAGGTCATACTGCTTAGTCTGCAATACACTGCTTCACGCATCTGTAAGGTCATGCTGCTTTAGTCTGCAATACACTGCTTCACCCATCTGTAAGTGCTTAGTCTGCAATACACTGCTTCACCCATCTGTAAGGTCATATGCTTAGTCTGCAATACACTGCTTCACATGATGACATACTGCTTAGTCTGCAATACACTGCTTCCACCATCTGTAAGGTCATACTGCTTAGTCTGCAATACACTGCTTCACCCATCTGTAAAGGTCATATGCTTAGTCTGCAATACACTGCTTCACCATCTGTAAGGTCATACTGCTTAGTCTGCAATACACTGTTTCACATTGAGCATACTGTTAGTCTGCAATACACTGCTTCACATAGACATACTGCTTAGTCTGCAATACACTGCTTCACATGATGACATACTGCTTAGTCTGCAATACACTGCTTCACATGCATACTGCTATGCATACACTGCTTACAGACATACTGCTTAGTCTGCAATACACTGCTTCACATCTGAAGGTAATACTGCTTAGTCTGCAATACACTGCTTCACCCATCTGTAAGGTCATACTTGCTTAGTCTGCAATACACTGCTTCACATGACATACTGCTTAGTCTGCAATACACTGCTTCACATGATGTCACAGGAGACAGCAGGAAGAAGAAGAAGAAGAAGAAGGAGGAGGAGGAGGAGGAGGAGGAGGAGGAGGAGGAGGAGGAGAAGAAGAAGAAAGAAGAAGAAAGAAGGAGAGGAAGGAGAAGTAAAAACGGGAGGAGGAGGAGGAGGAGACGAAGAAGGAGAACAACAAGAACAAGAACAAGAAGAGAAAGAATGAAAAGAAGAAAGAGGCGCACGTGCGTGTGTGTGAAGGCATCTTTGTTTGTGCGCACCTGGTATCTGCAATGGCCAATATAACATACCTTTATTTCATTATTTCACCAAGACCGTCCTGACTTTTATAGCTGTAACTGTCTCAGAATGTCTGTTTCTCTGTCTGTCTGTCTGTCTCTGTCTCTGTCTCTCTCTCCGCGTGCGTGCGTGGGTGCGTGCGTGCGTGCGTGTGTGCGTGCGTACGCGCGCGCGCGCGCGGCGCGCGGTGTGTGTGTGTGTGTGTGTGTGTGTTGTGTGTGTGCGTGCGTGCGTGCGTGCGTGCGTGCGTGCGTGCGTGCGTGCGTGCGTGCGTGTGTGTGTGTGTATGTGTGTGTGTGTGTGTGTGTGTGTGTGGTGTGTGTGTGCCTGTGTGTGTGTCTGTGTGTGTGTTGTGTGTGTGTGTGTGTGTGTGTGTGTGTGTGTGTGTGTGTGTGTGTGCGTGTGTACTTGCGTGCGTGCGTCCGTGCGTGCGTCCGTCCGTCTGTCTGTCTGTCTGTCTGTCTGTCTGTCTGTCTGTATCTCTCTCTCTCTCTCTCTCTCTCTCTCTCTCCTCTCTCTCTCTCTCTCTCTCTCTCTCTCAGTGTGCGTGAGTGTGTGTGTGTGTGTGTGTGTGTGTGTGTGTGTGTGTGTGTGTGTGTGTGTGGTGTGATGATCTAAGACTGTCTGTATCATACAGTTGCACACTAACAGGCTGAGGGCTCATAGCTGTATCAACCCTACTCACCCTGTCCATGTCTGACTTCAGTCTCTGGAAACCTGGCTGCTCTTGCTGATCGTGTCCTGGAACTCCTCGTAGCGAGTCTTGTACTTGTCCAGCTGTCAGTCACACACACACACACACACACACACACACACACACACACACACACACACACACACACCACGCATAAACGCACGGATGCACACACGCACGCACGCACCACACACACACACACACACACACACAACACACACACACACACACACACACACGCATGCACACGCATGCATGCACGCGCGCGCGCACATACACACACACAAACACATATATGCATGCATTGCATGCGCGCGCGCACGCACACACACACACACCACACACACACACACACACACACACACACAACCAAGAGTTAGTTTATGAAAGTCATGAATATAATGGTGACATGATACCAATGTGACACCAGCCGCCGTGGTGGAGTGGTTAGAGTCATGGACTTCCGGCTGGGAAGTCGTGGGTTCAACTCCCATCAAAGCCACGTGGGATTTGTTTTGCCCCGAACCGGCTCCAGCCCAGAGTTGAGTTTGCTACGGGCTCAGCAGGGGAGACTGGGTGCTCAGCAGGGGAGACTGGGTGCTCAGCAGGGGAGACTGGGTGCATCTCTGAGTGTTGCTCCAATTTCCTGACCAACACTGCAGGTGTCTGTATCTCTGGGGCTGGTTGATGCCGGCATATGTTATGAAAGTAAGGTAGGGTACAGCCCTGTCATGTAGTCTCAGACCGAAATGGAAATCCGTAGCATCATCTTCATCATCCTCATTCTTATCGATCTGCATTAAAAAAAAAAATCTCAAATTCTGTAGCCCTTCATGCCCTGCTCTCATGGTGACCTCAGTTTCGATGTCCTCTCCACGTCTGTGGCCTTGGTTTGATTCAGTCGGGGTCACCGGTATCGGCGAGTTCATGGGGGCTGTTGTTGGACGGACGTGGTGGCGCCCTCCGAAGGGAGAGCTCACTCACACCGGCTCCGCGACTAAGCAATTATTGTCGTCAGTAAGGGGCTTAGTAGCGGGTTTGTCTGCGTACATTGGACCGAAACACTGACCACTGAACACCACCGAAGTGACTCGGCAGCAGTGCAGTGTCTCCTCCGGTGGGTTGCCTCTTGACTTCATATTGACTGCTCCCTGTGATTGCCGGTTGCCGGGGCTGTGGCGAGCCGGGCGGGCTGGTGGCTGTGGACAGGGGGTCGGAGAATGAACGGCGTGGGTGCAATGCACTGACAACACGAAAACAGAAAACAACTCAAATGACCATACTCGCAGGTACCACGCACACACAACAAACACGTCGTCACGCACACGCACACGGAGGGACAATGACAATGGGAGCGAGACAGACAGACAGAGACAGACAGATTCACATTCAGACGGGCCCGACAAGAGTCAGAGAGAGACTGAAATCGAAAGTCAGAGAGAGAGAGAGAGAGAGAGAGAGAGAGAGAGAGAGAGAGAGAGAGAGAGAGAGAGAGAGAGAGAGAGAGAGAGAGGTGGGCAGACAGATGGGCAGACTGGCATACATATTGAGACAGACAAATCGAGAAGGCAGCGACAAACAGTAAGACAGACAGGCGAGCACACACACACACACACACACACACACACACACACACACAGACAGAGAGAGAGAGAGAGAGAGAGAGGAGAGAGAAGAGAGAGAGAGAGAGAGAGAGAGAGGAGAGAGAGAGAGAGAGAGAGAGAGAGAGCAGAACACATACACAGACGCACAGAGTAAGAACAAAACATGAGATGATTACCTCCACTTCTAGAATGGCATATTTCTGCTCCCCTTCTGTGGCTTGCCGAAGAATCTATGGACGAGAGAGAGAGAGAGGAGAGAGAGAGGAGAGAGAGGAGAGAGGAGAGAGAGAGAGAGAGAGAGAGAGAGAGAGAGAGAGAGAAATCAACATTTTGCAACTTTGGTATGGGAACTGGCCCCGCCAAAGTCCAACACACACACACACACACACACACACACACACTGTATCGTCAACTCGTGTGTGTTTTAAGGAATGTGAGTCAACTGAATCACGATGTTTTCTTAACTTTGCTTTGATCGCGTTTCCTTTTCGATTTAGCATGGTGCGATATGATTCAGTTTTCTTTCTTTCCTTCTTTTCTTTTTTGAATTAATCTTTAATTCATTCTTTTCTTTCTTTTTTTTGTTTGTTCTTTCTTTCATTTTTTGCTTTCTTTATTCCCCTTTTCTTTTCTTTGATTTATTTGTCCTTACTTTCTCTCTTTCTTTCTTTCGTAAATAACTTTAATACTTTTATCTTTCCTTTTTTTTCTTTGATTTATTTCTGTCCTTACTTTCTCTCTTTCTTTCTTTCGTAAATAACTTTAATACTTTTATCTTTTCCTTTTTTATTTCATTTTTGTTTGTTTTACTTTATCGCTTACTTTATTACTTTCTTTCCTCAACTTAATTTTGACTTCTTTCTTTTCTGACTGTCTTATTTCCTTTCTCAAAATGTGTTGGCTAACTTTCTCTCTTTAATTTGTGTTCCTTGCATTCTTTGTTTTATTTATTTAGTGTTTAACTTTTTTTTCTCTTGTTTATTTTTTTGTCGAGTCTTTTTGTATTCCTCCTTTTTT
>CM031607.1:55515639-55520158 GCA_018398815.1 Conus ventricosus | reverse complement strand
GTCGTTCTGTGCTATCTTAATTCTTTTCTTTCTTTCTTACTTTTTTTTTCTTTTCTTTCTTACGTTTTTTTGTTTTTTTTTTTTTTTTTTGGTTCCCTTTTTCCTTTTTGGTTCCTCCCTTCCTGTCACTTTTCGTCCTGTCTTTCTTTCGTGCTATTTCTTCTTGCCTTTCTAGACGAGGAGTAGTAGTGCAGTTAGTAAAAGAGAGTAGAGTAGTAGTAGTCAAAAAAGGAAGGAAAAAAAAAAAGGAAAGGGGAAAAAGGGAAAAGGAAAAAAAGGGGGAAAAAAAAAGAAAGGGAAGGAAGGAAAAAAAAAGGGAAAAAAAAAAAAAAAAAAACCGGGGGGGGGGAAGGAAAAGGAAAAAGGAAAAAAAAAAAAAAAAAAAAAAAACGGGAAGGGAAAAGGAAAAAAAAGAAAGGAAGGGGAAAAGGAAAGAAAAAAAGGGAAAGGAAAGGGAAAAAAAAAGGGAAAGAAAAAAAAGGAAGGAAAAGAAAGGAAAGGGAAGGAAGGAAAAGGGAAAAGAAGAAAAAAAGGAAGGAAGGAAAGAAAGGGAAGGAAGGAAGGAAAAAAAAGGGAAAGAAAGGAAGGAAGGAAAAAAAGGGAAAGGAAAGGGGGAAGGAAAAAAAAGAAAAAAGGGAAGGAAGGGAAAAGAAAAGGAAGGAAAAAAAAAAAAAAGAAAAAAAAAAAGAAAGGGGAAAGGAAAGGGAAGGAAAAGAAAAAAAGAAAGGAAGGAAAGGAAAAAAGGGAAAGAAAGGAAGGAAAAGAAAAAAAGAAAGGAAAAAGGAAAAGAAAGGGAAGGAAGGAAAGGAAAAGGAAAAGGAAGGGAAAGGAAGGAAAAGGGGAAAGGGAAAAGGAAAAGAAGGAAAAAAAAGGAAAGGAAGGAAAAAAAGGGAAACCCAAAAGGGGGGAAGGGGAAAGGGAAAAAAAAAAGGGAAAGGGAAGGGAAAGGAAAAGAAAGGAAGGAAGGAAAAGGAAAAAAAAGAAAGGAAGGATGGAAAAAGAAAGGGAAAAAGTAGGAGGGGAAGGGTTTTGGGGGACAGGGGGGAAGGGTTGGGAAAGACGTTGATCGGGGGGGGCTGTGAATGAGTTGAGGGGTAAACGGAATGAGTGGGGACAGGGGGGGAGGGTTCGGAAGACTTTGATTGGGGGGCTGTGAATAAAGTTGAGGGGAAAAGTGGGGAGGGTTTAAAAGGCTGTGCGAAAAAGAGAAGGGGGGAAATCTTTAAGTTTGATGGCGAAAAAAAAAAGAAAAAAAAAAAAAAAGAAAAGGTGCAGGATTTCCCAAAAAGGGAGGAAAACTGTTGTCGGAGCCCCTCTTTGTTTTTTAAACCCCTGCAAGGGGGGTTGTTGCTTGTCTCCCATTTGTGTTTCCACTGCCCCCCTTCCTTCCCCGGGCCTTCTTGACCCCGGCTCCCCTTTCTGAAAGGGTTTCATGCTCCCTTAGTTGCAATACACCTTCACGCACTGTAAGGTCATACTTTTGCTTAGTCTCCCAATACATTTCTTGGGCATTTTTAAGGTCAAAACTCCCCTAGTCTAAAAAAACACGGGCTTCCCCCATTGTAAGGTTAATCCCTGTTTACCCTTTTATACCCTTTGCTTTCCCCCAAATCCCAGCATCGTAAGGTCATACTGCTTAGCCCGGGAAAATACACTTTTTCCCACCCATCTGTTTGGTTTTCATAATGTTTGTCTGCAATACACTGCTTCCACCCATCTGTAAGGTCATGTTTGCCTTTAGTCTGAAATTCCCACTCCCTTCACCCTTTCTGTTAAACCCTGCTTGTTTTTGCTTTACACTGCTTCACCCACCCTTAAAGGTCTTTTATTTGCTTAGTTGAATACATGTTTACTTTGATAAATTTAATGGCTTAGTTTTGAAAACCCCCTGTTTTCCCCCATTTTCCTTAAAAAAGGTCATACGGCCTTAGTCTGCAATACACTCCCTTTCCCCCTTTCCTGTAAGGTCAAAACTGTTTTGGGTCTGAAATTTTTACATTTGCTTCACGCATCGGAAAGGGTCTTTCTGTTTAGTTGCAATTTCCCACTGTTTACCCATTTTGAAAGGGGTCATAGTTTAAAGTCGGCAATACACTTTTTTCCCACGCTTTTTTTGTAATTTCTTTTCCCTTCCTTTAGTCTGCAATTTTCCCATTTTCCCCTTTCCCACCCATCTGAAAGGGGGTCCCCTTAGTCTGGGAATTTTTAACCCCCTGCTTCACCCCACGGGAAAAAGGTCATATGTTTAGTTTTGCAATACACTGCTTTTCCACTTTTTGATGCCCATACTTTGGCTTAGTCTGCAATACCCCCGCTTCCCCATCTTTTTAAGGCCCCAATTCCCTCCCCCCTTAGTTTTGAAATTACCTCCCTTACATGACTTTTTTCCCCCCTTATTCCTTGCCAATACACGGGCCTTTACATGATGTCACGGGAAAAGCAGAAGGGAAAGGAGAAAAAAGAAAGAAAAAGGAGGGAGGGAGGAAGGAAAGAGGGAGGGAGGAGGAGGGGGGAAAGGGGGAAAAAGAAGAAAAAGGAAGAAAAAGAAGGAGAGGGAAAGGAAGAAAGAAAAAACCGGGGAGGAGGGAAGGGAGGGGGGGAGACGAAAAAGGAGAAAAAAACAAAAACCAAAGAACAAAAAGGAAAAGAATTTGAAAAGAAGAAAAGAGGGGGCCCACGGGGCGGGGTGTTTTTGAAGGGCACTTTGTTTTTTTTGCGCCCCTGGTATCGGGCAATGGCCCAAAATAAAAAACTACCTTTTTTTTAAATTTTTTCCCCCAAAGGGAACAGTCCGACTTTTATAGGTTTGTAATTTTTGTCTCAGAATGTTTGTTTCTTGTCGGGTCTGTCTTTCCCCCGGGTCTCTGGTCTTTTCTCCCCCACCCGCTTTTTGCGTGCGTGGGTGCAAAGCTGGTCCCTGTGTCGTTTTATTACTTGGAGGGGGGGAAACCCCCCCCCGCCCCCCCCCCCCCCCCCCCCCCCCCCCCCCCCCCCCTCCCCCCCCCCCCCCCCAATACCCCCCCCCCCCCCCAAACCCCCCCACCCCCCCCACCCCCCCCCCCCCCTTTTTAAAAACATAAAAAAAAACCCCCCCCAAAAAACCCCCCCATCGGCGGCGGGGTTTTGTGTTGTGTTGTGGGGTTTGTGTGTGTTTCGTCGTTTTTTGCTCGTGGTGGGGTGGTGCCTCCCGTGCGTGCTGCGTTTGGGTGTGTTTGTTTGTTTTGTGTGTGTTTTGGTTTCGTGTGTGTTTGTGTGTTGTGTGTTGGTTTTGGGGTGTGATGTTGGGGGTTGTTTTTGTTTTTGGGGTTTTTGGGTGTTTGGTGTGTTTGGTGGTTTTTCCGTGCTTTTTGGGGTCCTTCGGCTTTCCGCCCCGCTGCTGGTTTTCTGTCTTTTCTGCCCTCTTTTCTGTCTGTCTGTATCTCTCTCTCTCTCCCCCTCTCCCTCTTCCCCTCTCCTCTCCCCTCTCTCTTTTCCCCCCTTCTCTTCTCTTTTCTCCCCCCAAGTTGTTGGCCCGTAAAGTGTGGGGGGTTAAAGGTTGTTTTTTGTTGTGTGGGGTGTTGTGTGGGGGTGTGTGTGTGTGGTGTTTTGTGTGTGTGTGTGTGAATATCTAAGACTGTCTTGTATAAAACTGTTGCCCCACAAACTGGTTTGGGGGTCCTTGGGGTTTTGGTATCAACCCTATTTTCATTTTTGTTCCATTTTTCTGATTTTCAGTCTCTGGGGAAAAACCTGGTGCTCTTGCTGTTTCTTTTGCCCTTTTGGAACCCCCGTTGGGAAAAGGTTTTTTTACTTTGTCCAGCTGGGGTCACCCCAAACCCAAACACCCCCTAAAAAACAACAAAACACACACACACACCCCCACACAACACACACACACAACGAAATAAACCGGGGGTTGCAACACGAAACCCGCCCCCCCACCCACCCCCAAAACACACACACACACACACACACACCCCCCCCCCCCCCACCCCCCCCCCCCACACCACGCATGCACACCCCATGCTTTGCACCGCGCCGCCCCCACTACACACACAAAAACCCCCCCCCCTAAAAGCCTTGATTCCCATGCGCGCGGGGAAAGGCACACACAACACACCCCCACACACCCCCCCCCCCCCCCCCCACCCCCCACAAACCACACACACACAAAACAGAGTTAGTTTGGAAAGTCTGAATTAAGGTGACTGATAAAAATGTGTCACCACCGCCGTGGGGGAGTGGTTAGAGTCAGGGACTTCCGGGGGGGGGAAAGTCTTTGGGTTCAACTCCCATAAAACGCCACGTGGGGAATTTTTTTTCCCCAAAAAAACCGGGGGGCCCTTTTTAAGGGGCCACAGATTTTTGGTTTTGCTAGGGGACCCCAGCAGGGGGAGACTGGGGCCCCGCAGGGAAAAGGGGAACTGGGTCCCTAAAGGCAGGGGGGGACGGGGCCCTTCTCTGAGTTTTTGTTTCCAATTTCCTGCCCAAAACCATGCAGGTGTTGTACCCCTTGGGGCCCTTGGTTTTGATGCCGGAG
>CM031607.1:55494167-55505539 GCA_018398815.1 Conus ventricosus | reverse complement strand
CTCTCTCTCTCTCTCTCATACCTCGACCCTCTCTCTCTCTCTCTCTCTCTCCAGACCCTCGACCCTCTCTCTCTCTCTCTCTCTCTGTCGCTGTACTTCGGTCACCAACCCGAACGCCGCAAGCATATTTTCATTGGCTGAGGGAGGATTAAAATAGGCGTGGCTGCGCTGACAAGCGCCGGATGGGCGGGGCTTGCTCGGTCCCTCGTCAAGGGGCGTGGCTCCGCTTCAGCGAGTGACAGGTCGCGTGCCAAGGGTTGGCGGCAGCGAAAGAAGATCGGCGTGTCCTGTGTCCAGACCTATATGAATCATATCCAGCAATGGCTGACGCTCTCTTATCGTGCTCGCCGGCCCGGGCCATTTAAAATTTTGATCAGGCTGGCCCGAAAAAGGCCAAAGGGGATTGGGGATCATCCGAACCCGGCGCAGGCTTCAACTGGGCCACTTTGGGGGAGAACTGGTCACGAATCCGTGCCGAGTTGGGCTGTGTGGGGCCTGCTCGTGTGTTTCCGTGACTTGGGGGTTGGGGAATTTTTTTTTTCTTTTTTCCTTCTTTAGCTTTTTGAAGGGGGAGGGGAACAGTACTTCACACGTTTGCGACGCGCGTGCGTCTCCGGAAGTATGTCATAAACAACGTAGACACGAGAAGTAATGTTCGACGCGTTCTTGAGTTTATTTATTTATTGATTTTGTGTGTGTGTGTTTATTCTTTGTTTATATTCGAACAGGTATCCGAACTGTGTAATAGGAACGGTTAATACTTGACACGTTTCCGATTTTGCATATAACTTCTCATCTGACGACATGTTGTTTTCTATCAACATGGAGTGAGTGTGGTTCGGTCCTGTCCTCAAGCGATGTGAGAGGTGATAAGGCTCGAGGTTCGGATCTTGCCTGGCAACAGTGTGAGCAGGGCCCTGACACTACAAGAGTGTGGGTCCTGGGGGACAAGGTGGCCTCGCGGTCCAGGTATTGATGGTGGAGGACTGGGTGATCAGAACCATGTATGCCACCAAGAGACGGCGCCGCACTGTGAAGAGGTGAGAGTTCACCTTTGGTGATGATAATGATGCTGATAATAACGATGATGGTAATGATGACGACGACGATGATGATGATGGGATAGAGATAATGGCTATGTGGATAATGGAGTCAACTTTTAAAAAAACAAACGCACATTGGTGAATGATGGCATCGCGCATACAGAAGTGAGAATGGTTAATATAAGAACCGATGATAACGATGATGATAATTATGATGATGATGATGATGATGATGATGATGATGATCGATTTCAACGTTACAGTTTTGTTTTTGTTTTTTCTTTCACTTTCAATTTGTGACGGGCATCGTAGCCTACAGAAAAGAAGTCGTGAATCCAGGTAATGATGTGCAAATGATGATGCTGATTAAAAAAAAAAGTTAGAGATAATTAGGGCAGTGAGTCTCTTAGTACAATGCCTGGCAATAAATGAAAACGTAGGATTTACGAGACTGAACTGCAACGTGACTGAAAAAAAGAAAAAGAAATCACGATGATGGATGATGATGTGTAAATGGTGATGGTGAGATGATTTAAAAACAAAAACAAAAAAAGACAACAACAACAACAAAGAAGAAAAAAAAGGGGGGGGGTGGGTGGGGGGGGGGGGGGGACGATAGTGATAATCATGGTCTGGATCACTTTCATGTCTGCTAAATATCACTTTCGAGGCACAAGGCACATCATAAATCATGTTCAAACAATAGCCGGTAGCAAATGAAATCATGACAGGTAACCAGACTGAAAGAGACTGTAGTAGATTGAAAAACAATGCAGATTGTAATAAACACACAAAACAAGGTGCAAGGTAACATTTATATAACAGGTCCACACAACACGAAACATAATCTTGTTTTGCGATTTTTTATGTCATTTTTGAGATCTGGAGAAGACAGATTTGTCACTGGTCTATTTCGCATTGCGTGTCAGAAAAGCGTTTACTTAATTTTTGTTATGTGCTTTTATTTGTATTTTGCCATCGGATGTGAATAATAGCCTATTTGCCATTTGTCCTGTCTTTCTGACGTCAAACCAATAAGATGTTAACAATCAGTTGGAAATGGAATGTATGTGATCAACGTGTTGCTGTTATTATTGTTGTTGTTGTTGTTGCTGCTTTCATCATTTTGGTAACTTTTGCTATTTAGTTTTTGTTTCACGTACAAAAACAAAAGACAAAAAAGGAAGGAAAAAAACATACGTACATGCGTTATACAGATACAAAAGCATATATACGTCTAGCGTACAAAATGACACATGACATTAGACACACACGAGCATGATACATAGGTCCTTAAGGTTTATATACATAGTGTGCATTCAAACACACAAGCATTCAAGCATTCAAGCACACACATATGCATATAAACATGGTACAAAAATTACACAAGGAATGTATAATACAGTTGATCGTACGATTACAATTATATTCCATTTTAATCATTACTGTTGCTGTTATTATTATCACTCGGAGACTGACATTATACACAAAAGACGAAGTAACACAGTTCAAATAAACTAGCTCTTTAAAACCAACGCCATTTGTAATAATATTGTACACCTAACAAACTTAGTTCTGTGTAAGCTTATATGAAGTTTTACAGTATTATTCCCTTCACTAATATGGTGCATAGTTCTTCGCGGAGTACAAAGAAAGAATGTAGAATACATGTGTTTAAAATATTCACAATCATTCTGTATGGTACATTATCACTCAGATGAATTATACAAAATAGACGAAGAGATATGTTTCAAATAAACTACCTTTAAAACAAGCCATGAAATATATGTACGCTGCAAATCTTATGATTTGGTATTATTGAAGTTTTCTTATTATGCACCTTATAATACTGGTTGCATAGTTCTTAACGAGTAAAAGAAAAATGCGTCGAATAATATTAGTTTAAACTCAGCGTCAGTTTTTGTTGATGGACACTAGTTCATCATAATGCATGTATTCTGTTGATGGAACTTAGATATTGTTCACATTTAATCCTGTTGTTCTGAATTGATAATGGTTGTCATCTTTAACTGTTTGTTTGTGATTGGTTTTTAAAGGGCAATGTTGCATCATTAATGCCTAATAGCTTAACGAGCAAACGGCGTGCGAAATTGCGGAAATGCAGATGTGTTTTGTTTGTGATGGATGAAGCGATTGTCATATTTGGCTTCTGTTGAGATGGACTAAGACGTAATTTTAATTATGTGTTGTCTCGTATGGACGTATGAAGTCACTTAATGTGATATTTGGCCTTTGTATGAATGAATGACATAATGCCAGATATGGCACGTCTGTAATGCACGATGAGAGATATGTAGATTTGGCCTTTTGTATGACGATGAAGACGATAATGTAGATATTTGGCCTTCTGTATGACGATGAAGACGATAATGTAGATATTTGGCCTTCTGTATGATGATGAAGACGATAATGTAGATATTTGGCCTTCTGTATGACGATGAAGACGATAATGTAGATATTTGGCCTTCTGTATGACGATGAAGACGATAATGTAGATATTTGGCCTTCTGTATGACGATGAAGACGATAATGTAGATATTTGGCCTTCTGTATGACGATGAAGACGATAATGTAGATATTTGGCCTTCTGTATGACGATGAAGACGATAATGTAGATATTTGGCCTTTTGTATGACGATGAAGACGATAATGTAGATATTTGGCCTTCTGTATGACGATGAAGACGATAATGTAGATATTTGGCCTTCTGTATGATGATGAAGACGATAATGTAGATATTTGGCCTTCTGTATGACGATGAAGACGATAATGTAGATATTTGGCCTTCTGTATGACGATGAAGACGATAATGTAGATATTTGGCCTTCTGTATGACGATGAAGACGATAATGTAGATATTTGGCCTTCTGTATGACGATGAAGACGATAATGTAGATATTTGGCCTTCTGTATGACGATGAAGACGATAATGTAGATATTTGGCCTTTTGTATGACGATGAAGACGATAATGTAGATATTTGGCCTTCTGTATGACGATGAAGACGATAATGTAGATATTTGGCCTTCTGTATGATGATGAAGACGATAATGTAGATATTTGGCCTTCTGTATGACGATGAAGACGATAATGTAGATATTTGGCCTTCTGTATGATGATGAAGACGATAATGTAGATATTTGGCCTTCTGTATGACGATGAAGACGATAATGTAGATATTTGGCCTTCTGTATGACGATGAAGACGATGATGTAGATATTTGGCCTTCTGTATGATGATGAAGACGATAACGACAGACTTTCCAGTAAGAAGCGAAGAACGACATGGCCTTGTTCGGTGTTAAGGCACTGACCTCTGGACAGTATGAAATGGGTGCCCCATGGGGGGTGGGAAAGGGACTGGGGGGGGGGGGTGGGGGGGGGGGGGGTGAGGGTGAGGCAGTAAAATTGGATTTTCACCGATCACATAAAAGAATTATAGAATCTTCGTTTTATACGTTACGACAAACATGAAAATAAATGTATTTATTGTAATGATGGCCACAAGGGGGGGAACGATTCGTTAGGCCAGTTTCAACCGTTCTCAGCGTAGCTTCTCACAGCAGCCTACTGTGGCTGATCATGTGGGGGTGGACAATGAAGGACGTTGGAGTCTGTGATGATCAGTTGCTGGTAAAAATAAAATAAAATAAAATAAAATAAATTCAAATAAAGAAATTGATAAATAAGTAAAAGAAAAGTCTGCAGACAGACGCGGGATAAGGAGACATTGATAAGAACAGAAAGTAAAAGGCAAATTAGCTTATTGTCTAAAAGCAGAAGAAGACGAAGAAGAAGATGAAGACGATGTTTCCGGGGTCTAAATTTGGGATTAAGAATCACACACACACGCGCGCGCGCGCTCGCGCACACACGCACGCACACACGCACGCACACACGCACGCACGCACGCACACACACACACACACACACACACACACGCGGGCGCGCGCACACACACGCACGCACGCACGCACGCACGCACGCACGCACGCCGCACGCACGCACGCCACACACACACACACACACACACACACATACACACACACACTCACACTGATGCCAAGTCGTCTGAAACATTTTTGCCGGACTTAACTATCCTTGCCCTGTTTTGCCTTGCTCCATCTTGATGTGCCATACCTTGCCTCGCCCTGCCACTGCATTGCCTTGTCTGGCCTGTCCTACCCTCCCTCGCCCTGCCACTGCATTGCCTTGTCTGGCCTGTCCTCCCCCTCCCTCGCCCTGCCACTGCATTGCCTTGTCTGGCCTGTCCTACCCTCCCTTGCCCTGCCACTGCATTGCCTTGTCTGGCCTGTCCTACCCTCCCTCGCCCTGCCACTGCATTGCCTTGTCTGGCCTGTCCTACCTCCCTCGCCCTGCCACTGCATTGCCTTGTCTGGCCCTGTCCTACCCTCCCTCGCCCTGCCACTGCATTGCCTTGTCTGGCCTGTCCTACCCTCCCTCGCCCTGCCACTGCATTGCCTTGTCTGGCCTGTCCTTACCCTCCCTTGCCCTGCCACTGCATTGCCTTGTCTGGCCTGTCCTCTAGACACGGGTAGGGGTTGTTGATGTAAGTACCTTTAGTTTCTGGCAACCACCACCCATACATTCTGTGCATCTCTACCCCCCACACCCCCCACACCCCATATCTTTCCGCTGTGAACACAGGCACATAGGTAGCCGTTCAAGGTGATGTTGGAATCAGTTTATCTGAAGACTTTAGTAGCGGATCACCTGTGGGTCACACACACACACACACACAAAGAAGAAAAAACATCGGTTTTCATACGGCAGTAATATGTGTTCTTTTTCTTATCCCCATTATTTACGTTATTCGTACCCCCTCCCCCCTTCCCCTTATTTAATTCCCTTTACGCTCCCCTTGTACCCCTCTCCTCCTCCCTTCCTCCCAGGTAAAGAAAAAAAGTAAAAAAGGGAAAAATCGTACTGGTAACTGAAGGCAGTTATTGCCGAGAGACTAACAAGAAGACGGAAGGATTTGAAGAAAAAAAAGAAAAGAAAAAGACAAAGAAAAAAAGCACCACAGCCCCTCCCCTCCCCTCCCCCTGTTGCGGTTCCTGGTGGTCCTGTGAGGGCTGGTGGAGGCCGGACAGACCTTGCTGCACCCCTCCCCTCATGGTGTCATCCCCCCCCCCCCCCTCCCGCATTCCCCGGTACCAGCCAGTCCAACGCGTTGTGATGTTACAGGGGATGCTGGTGACAGCTGTGATGTCTGCAGTCGTTCTGATGATGGTCCTGGTGATGAACGAACGATTCAAACAGACAACACCACCGACAAACAAAACCCAGCAAACAAACAAACAAACAAATGATGTCTGCAGTCGTTCTGATGATGTTCCAGGTGATAAACAAATCAAACGAAACAAACACACAACAATGCCGACAACAAACAAAACCAAACAAACAAACAAATGAACGGATGATGGCTGCTGTTGTTCTGATAATGCGTCTGGTGATCAACAAAGAAAACAAGCAAGCAAATAAACAAACATACAATAACAAACAAACAAGAACGAACAGACAAAAACAAACAGACAATAACAAACAGACAATAACAAACAGACAATAACAAACAGACAATAACAAACAGACAATAACAAACAAACAAGAACGAACAAACAAATGATGACTATTGTTCTGGTGATGTTCCTGGTGGTATAAAATCAAGCAAACAAACAAACAAAAACATACAAACAAAAATATACAAACAACAACAAAGGATGATTGCTATTGTTGTGATGATGATGTTCCTGGTGATTAATAAATCAAGTGAACCAACAAACAACGAACAAACAAAAATGCGATTGCTGTTGTTCTGATGATGATCCAGATAAGAAACAAATCATGAAACTAACGGACAACAATAACAAACAGGAGCAAGCAAACGAAAGCAAAAAGAAACAAATCTACAAAAACAAACCAAACTTCCCATGGTCCTATGCCACGTTACAGGCCAGTCTTCCAGAGAATGAAGGACCAAGATCTCTCCGTGCTGCATACCAAATGAAGACGCCAAACGACTGGTTTCGTTTTTGTTTTTCTGCCGCCTTTGTCACATCATACATAAGAATAAAATGCTTCGACGACACAGCTGCTCGCAGTCATACTTAAGATGATGTCAAAGAATGTAATTCATGAAACACACACACACACACACACACACACCACACACACACACACACACACACACACAACTGTTTATTTCTAAAATGGCAACGAAAGCATTAATGTGTCATAAAAGTTAGACTGTCAACAAATTATGTGACATGAAGAATGTTTCGTGTTAAAGTTCGCCATAATTTTCGAGTAAATTGTAGAGAACATACTGTCAACGAGTATGGCGCCAATGATAATGATAATGATAATGATAATGATAATGATAATGTTGGTGATGAGCAGGACAAGATAAATGATGTAAGCAACGTACATGATTTCTTCTTAGTTGTAGTCTCACACACAGTATGTAGGTTTATTGCCTTGATTTAATGGGTATCAATGACAACGTACATGATTTCTTCTTAGTTGTAGTCTCACACACAGTATGTGGGTTTATTGCCTTGATTTAATGGGTATCAATGACAACGTACATGATTTCTTCTTAGTTGTAGTCTCACACACAGTATGTGGGTTTATTGCCTTGATTTAATGGGTATCAATGACAACGTACATGATTTCTTCTTAGTTGTAGTCTCACACACAGTATGTGGGGTTTATTGCCTTGATTTAATGGGTATCAATGACAACGTACATGATTTCTTCTTAGTTGTAGTCTCACACACAGTATGTGGGTTTATTGCCTTGATTTAATGGGTATCAATGACAACGTACATGATTTCTTCTTAGTTGTAGTCTCACACACAGTATGTGGGTTTATTGCCTTGATTTAATGGGTATCAATGACAACGTACATGATTTCTTCTTAGTTGTAGTCTCACACACAGTATGTGGGGTTTATTGCCTTGATTTAATGGGTATCAATGACAACGTACATGATTTCTTCTTAGTTGTAGTCTCACACACAGTATGTGGGTTTATTGCCTTGATTTAATGGGTATCAATGACAACGTACATGATTTCTTCTTAGTTGTAGTCTCACACACAGTATGTGGGTTTTTGCCTTGATTTAATGGGTATCAATGACAACGTACATGATTTCTTCTTAGTTGTAGTCTCACACACAGTATGTGGGTTTATTGCCTTGATTTAATGGGTATCAATGACAACGTACATGATTTCTTCTTAGTTGTAGTCTCACACACAGTATATGTGGGTTTATTGCCTTGATTTAATGGGTATCAATGACTCGAAACCTTGGAGGAGGATGGGAACCAGGTACGGGTGGAAACAGACTTTCAGCATTGAGATGGGTGTCTACTCTCTTACAACAGTGTCGTTAATCGATTGGTATAATCAGATCTGTGACGATAATGACAGTGATGATGTTGATGATGATACTTCTTCCGGAGCATTTGTCAGGATATTCCGAGGGTTATGTTCACCCTCAGTGAGATTTTTGCGATGTGCGGTCGTTTCAAACCGTCACGTCGTCCACCCCCCCCCCCCCCCGCCTCCACCCACCTCTTCATAGGATAGACCCATTTTGCCCTCCGATTATAATAGTAAATAATGTTAAGCTTACTACAATTTCTACACTAATACAGAGTAATAATCGATCAATAATTATTAGAGTGACCATTAAATTACTGTCATGGAAGTTCGCATGCTTCTTCTTCTTCTCTTCTTCTTCTTCTTCTTCTTCTTCTTCTTCTTCTTCTCAGTATTATTGTTATTATCATTAACATTACTATCATTATTGTTGTTGTTGTTGTTGTTACTGCTGTTGTTGTTATATTTCATCGTTGTCATATTGCTTTGCTGTTTATCATTATACAATGTTAGTAGAAGTAGTGGTGGTGGTGGTGGTGGTGGTGGCAGTACATGGACACTACAAACATCATCACCATTGGCATCATTCTATGGGTCGTAAACATGAAGTCGGTAGGGCTGAGAAACTCCACACTGTTGAAGCGAAAACTATCTTCCGATGACGACAGCAGGAGCAACATGTAACAATAGTAACAAGAATAACACGAACGATGAGAAGAAGAAGACAGGCGAAGAGGAAAACAACAATGGACAACAGTAATAATAACAATAATGATAATAACAATGATAATGATTGTTAATAGTGATAATAACAACTAAAATAAAAACAGTGATATATGATGATAATAATCATAACAACTGACAAGAACAGCGACGACGACGATGATGGCGACGATAATAATAATAATAATAATAATAATAATAATAATAATAATAATAATTATTAATAATAATAATAATAATAATAATAATAAATAATGATAATAATAATAATAAAAGAATATGAATGACAGTTACGACGACGACGACTATGACGACGAGGATGATGATGATGGTGATGGTAATGATGATGATGATGATGATGATGATAATGGTGGTGATGATGATGATGGTGATGATGATGATAATGGTGATGTTGGATGATGGGGGATGATGATGAATGGTGATGATGATGATGATGATGATGATGGTGACGATGATACTAGTTCGCAATTCGAGCATGGCATGGAGAAACAGGCTTGCTGTTCTTCCTTGACATTTTTGTTGATTGATGGAGTGCTTTGTTTAAAATGACTGTAATTCGCCAGTGACACGAGTGGTTCAATTAATTCAAAATTAAAATGTTCATTGCACTATTGTGTGCGTGCGCGCGCGCGCGCGCGCGCGCGCGCGCGTGTGTTGTGTGTGTGTGTGTGTGTGTGTGAGAGAGAGAGAGAGAGAGAGAGGGGGAGAGTGTGTTTTGTGTGTGTGTGTGTGTGTGAGTGTGTGTGCGTGGAGGAGACGGAGTGTGTAACAAGAACATATTTTTATTGCCATATGAAAACCAGAAGTTTTGTGGGGCACAGATGATCAGGTGAAGATATGCAATTCAACTAATTCCAGCGTTGTCACATCTTGCAACATAACATTAGTAGCAGAAAGGAAAAGCACAGTGCGTATCAGAGTCTGATTAAATTTTCTGTCTCCGAAGAGAAAGACATAACAGGATGTACTGGGCAAGTACAGGTTGGAAGCAGTCCAATCACATGAGCTCCGAGGTTTTGTCATGTTAGTCTGTGGTGGAAAATCTGTTTTATGATCCTTGTCATCAGGTCATAACGTTGTTGGCCAAATAATTTGCAGTCATCGAGAAAATGTAGTTCGTCCTCAACAACGTGGCATGTCGTGCATAATCTGTCTTCTCTCTCAATTTGGAGTTGTTGTTGTTGTTGTTGTTGTTGATTTATAGTCTGTTCACACTTGGTGATATTAGACTTTCAATTTGGAGTTCATGGGCGCTTATCCGTAATCTGGTTAGTGCTCGTCTGCAATCTGTGTCAATGTGTTGCTCCAAATAAGCCGCCTGTTTGTATTCGGTAGCAACTGTGGCATAAAATTTGAGCTTGGATGTGCTTTCATTCTTTTGGTTTCTTCCAAAACTCATATAAAACGTTTCCAGCTTCGCATTGATTCAGAAACTTCAGGCGAGTCACACTAAATGTACCCTGATTTTCCCAGACATGCTGTAATCCTATCGTTGACAAGGTTTGTCGTATAACTTCGTCCATTTGCTTTCTTCGGTGTCCTGGGAGATCATTGACTGATAAATCTGTTGTTGATTGTCTTGGTCTGATTTGTGTATCCAGAATGCGATAATCTGGGTTATCACTTTAAAAGTAAGCTTAATCGGGAATCTCCCCAGTTTGCCCAAAGTGTATGTGTGCGCGCGCGCGCCTGCATGTGTGTGTGTGTGTGTGTGTGGTGTGTGTGTGTGTGTGTGTGTGTGTGTGTGTGTGTTTGTCAGTACAACCTTGAGTTAATCTGACAATAAATTGGTTTCAGTCAGTCAGTCAGTCAGTGTGTGGTGTGTTGTGTGTGTGTGTGTGTGTGTGTGTGTGTGTGTGTGTGTGTGTGTGTTTTGTGAATTCGTTTCCAGTTCCATACCCATGTTGCACGTTCTACTTCTTTTCATTTTTTTTTTTAGTCTTTCATTCCCAGTAATTAAATATTGTTTTCCATCAGAATTTCTTTTTATTTCATATTTCAAGTTACTCAATTGATAATGATTATCATTAATTCATTATTATTATCATTATTTTTGTTGTTATCATCATTGTTAGTGTGTGTGTGTGTGTGTGTGTGTGTGTGTGTGTTGTGTGTGTGTGTGTGTGTGTGTGTGCGTACGTGCGTGCGTGCGTGCATGT
>CM031607.1:55479167-55484167 GCA_018398815.1 Conus ventricosus | reverse complement strand
TCCCCTCTCTAACGCTCCTTGTGTTGGAACATTGTTCCGTTTTTGTTTTGTTTTGCTTTATTTAATTACTTTTTTTTCCCCCCTCAACGACGTAAATTAAAACTGGTCATAAACAAAGAAAAGCATTTTTTTGAATTTGTTGTTGTTGTTTAGGTGCATAGTTTTTTTTTGGTTTTTTTTTTTGTTTGTTTTTTCGTGAAAAAGGTCACTACATGCTTTGATGTTTTCGAAGACACATTTTCGTGCGTCGGTGGGGAAAAACGAACAGTCCATTCCAAGTCAGTTGCGGCTTTGTTCTTTGTTTCCTTCTCTTACTTTTCTTGTCTTTTCTTTCTTCTTTTCTTTTTTTTATTTTTTTTCTCTCTTTTTCTTTCTATTTCTTTACTTTTATTGTTTGTTTCTTTCTGTTTTTTTTTTTTTCCTTTTGTTTCGTCTCTTTCCTTTCTGTCGGATTATTTGCAATATTTCTGATCTCTACGCCTCCTTTCTCCCTTCTGTTTTTGGCGCTTTTTCTGTTCTGGTTCAGGTTTTTTTTTATTTATTTTTTTTAAAATAAGTCCCTTTCTATTCTATTCCAAATTACTTTCTTTTTTTTCTCCTTGTTATTTATCTAGCTTGTTTATCTGTTTGTTTCATTCAACTTAATTACTTTCTTCCGTCCACCCCACTTATTTTTTCTTTGTCTCTGCTTTTAACCCCCTAGATGTCTTTATTTTTAATCTGTCCTTTTCTTTCTTTCATTCTTTCTTTACCGTCGGTCAGCAGTCGTGCCTTGTTTTCTTTCCATTTCTTTTTCTTCATTCTTTCTCTCCCACCCCCCCCCCCCCTCCTTCCCCCTCCATCCCTTTGTTGTTGTGGTTGTTGTTGTTTCTTCTACCTTTTTTTTTTTCCAGTTCTCATCTGTCCGTGTATTTCAATGTTTTCTCTTCTTTTTTCTTCTTCTTCCAGTCTGGTCAGTTCTGTCTGTATTTATTTTAGTTTTCATGATTTTTTTTCTTATTTTTGAATACGTTTCTCTTTCTTTCTTTCAGTTCCCATCGGGTCTTGCCTTTCTTTCTCTCTTCTTTTTTTTTCTTTTAAAAAAAAAAATTCTCATCTACTTCTTTTTAGTTTTTTTAATGTTTGTTGTTGTTGTTTTTCTCTTTCTGTGTGCGTGTTTTTCTTTCGTTCAATTCTGATCGTATATTTTCTTTGGACTTTTTTTTTTTTCATTGTTCATTCTTTGTTTCTTCTGTCTCGTTTTGTTTTTGACTTTGTCCCTTTGTTTTCTTCTGTCTGTTCTCATCTGTTGGTTTCTTATTGTTGTTGTTGTTTGTTGTTTGTTTCCGTTCACACCTGTTCCTTTCTTTCTGCTTTTGTTTGTATTTCTTCTTCCCGTTCTCCTTTGTTCTTGTCTATTTGTTGTCATTGATGTAGTTTTTTTTCCTTTCTTTCTTTTGTGTGTGTATAGGGCGGAGGGGGGTGGGGGGTGGGGGGGGGGGGGGGGGCGTGGATGGGTTGGGGGTGAGTGGTGTATGTGTTTTATTATACTTGTTCCTGTTGTGTTCCGTGTTTGCCTTTCCCTGATGGCCAGTTTGATGAGCTAACTACAATTTATTGCTTGTTTGCCCTATGCCGGACAGGGACTGTTGTTTGCCCTATGGCGGTCACGGACAGTTGTTTGCCCTATGGCGGTCATGGACCGTTGTTTGCCCTATGCCGGTCACAGACAGTTGTTTGCCCTATGGCGGTCACGGACAGTTGTTTGCCCTATGGCGGTCACGGACAGTTGTTTGCCCTTTGCCGGTCACGGACAGTTGTTTGCCCTATGGCGGTCACGGACAGTTGTTTGCCCTATGGCGGTCACGTACAGTTGTTTGCCCTATGCCGGTCAGGGACTGTTGTTTGCCCTATGCCGGTCACGGACAGTTGTTTGCCCTTTGGCGGTCACGGACAGTTGTTTGCCCTATGGCGATCACGGACAGTTGTTTGCCCTATGCCGGTCACGGACAGTTGTTTGCCCTATGCCGGTCACGGACAGTTGTTTGCCCTATGCTGGTCACGGACAGTTGTTTTGCCCTATGGCGGTCACGGACAGTTGTTTGCCCTATGGCGGTCACGGACAGTTGTTTGCCCTATGGCGGTCACGGACATTGTTTGCACAATGGCGGTCACGGACAGTTGTGTTCGCCCTATGCCGGTCAGGGCCAGTTGTTTGCCCTATGGCGGTCACGGACAGGTTTTTGCCCTATGGCGGTCACGGACAGTTGCAGGCTGACTTCACCAGGAGATGTCGTGTCTGGAATGTAGGCCAGCATCTTATCCCGACACGAAGTCTGTGACAGAAATGAACAGCCGACCTGACACTTCATGGCCATCGGCTCCAGCTATTAGACAGGATGCGGGTGCAAAGGGACCATGGCATAACATAGTTTCGTTCAATAATATAATATAATATAATATAATATAATATAATATAATATAATATAATATAATATAATATAATATAATATAATATAAATAATAAAATATAATATAATATAATATAATATAGTACGATAATTTATAATTATAACATAATATGATATAACATAACATAACGTAATGTAATATAATACAATATAAAATGATATAATATAAAATCATATGATAAGATGTGACGTGGCGTAGCGTGACGTGTCGCACCGTTCGTACCGCATGGTACCGTAACTTAACGTGGAATAACACCACATGAATTAATGAAACGTTTTGTTCGGTGCCACTCGTCAATGTTTACTTTTTTTTTAATCTTCATGTTGCTTTCTAGCCCAGCCGACCCCGAGAGAGAGAGAGAGAGAGAGAAGAGAGAGGAGAGAGAGAGAGAGAGAGAGAGAGAGAGAGAGAGGAGAAGAGAGAGAGAGAGAGAGAGAGAGAGAGAGAGAGAGAGAGAGAGAGAGAAGGGTTGGATGGTATGATATCATCACACACAATGCGAGGGCTTTTCAATACGTTTTGAGACGTAGCTTTCTGAGAACACCTTCTGCCAAGCAGACAAGTCCAGTTTCTGGAGGTGTCCTCCCTCAGCTCTGGTGCATGAGGTCACCTCCCTCAGCTCTGATGCATGAGGTCACCTCCCTCAGCTCTGGTGCATGAGGTCACCTCCCTCAGCTCTGGTGCATGAGGTCACCTCCCTCAGCTCTGGTGCATGAGGTCACCTCCCTCAGCTCTGGTGCATGAGGTCACCTCCCTCAGCTCTGGTGCATGAGGTCACCTCCCTCAGCTCTGGTGCATGAGGTCACCTCCCTCAGCTCTGGTGCATGAGGTCACCTCCCTCAGCTCTGGTGCATGAGGTCACCTCCCTCAGCTCTGGTGCATGAGGTCACCTCCCTCAGCTCTGGTGCATGAGGTCACCTCCCTCAGCTCTGGTGCATGAGGTCACTTCCCTCAGCTCTGGTGCATGTGGTCAATATTCAATCTGAAAAATGGTCGAAGACAACGGCAACCGTTGACTGGGATGTGGTGGAGGCAACGCCCTCCGTGTGAGCTTAGCCATCTTCACAGGCGTGGAACTTCTTCCCTGGCGGCTGCTCCTTGAGGAAGGGGCATGGAAAGCAGTCACAGGAGGTCAGGGCTGGGCAGTGTGGTGGGCGGAGGGCCAGCTGAACGTTGTTTTCGGCCAGGACGTCAAGAGCTGCTGCCTCAGTGTGAGCGCTTAGGTTGAGCGTACCTGTGTATGGGCGGTGCTGGCACCGTTCCTCAAAGACCTTAGGAATGCATCGGTTGATGTGCCAGCTGTTGAGGAGTATTGCCAGTAGGCCTATTGGTCACGTGACGGTGTTTACACATGCCGGCATTGTGTTATAGACACAGCAAGTTCGATTTGTCCCAGATGTGATTTTACGCCTCGCCGAGTGCATGAAAACTGAACACTTTAATTTGTTCCTCGCTTGAATCGCTTAGCAATTAGACTGGTTCATTAGTTTTTCGCTTCGAGATTTGACAACAGCTGTACGTCGATTGTGGTGTGTGTGTTGTGTGTGTGTGTGTGTGTGTGTGTGTGTGTGTGTGTGTGTGTTGTGTGTGTGTGTGTGTGTGTGTGTGTGTGTATGTGTGTGTGTTGTGTGTGTGTGTGTGTGTGTGTGTGTGTGTGTGTGTGTGTGTTAGAGGAGAGAGACAGACAGACAGACAGGGTGGTGGGTGGTGGTGGCGGGACCGGGGATAGGGGACGGCGTGTGTGAGAAGAGAGATGAGGAGGTGTGGGGCTTCGATGTACATGAGCAAGCACTTGTGACGTTTGTTCTTTTAGTCTTCACAAGAAGAACTGAGATCATTGCGTCCATCTGATCCACTGAAAAACCAGCCGATGAAACACGGTCTTATTCCGTACCAATCACAAGAAAGCTTACAAAATTCGGCGGATCCTGTAGCTCAACACCAAAATTGCAAAGTCACAGATAAAAAAAAAAAAAGAAGAAGAAGAGATTTAAACAAAAAATAGTCTCTAGTTCAGTTTCCTTCCATGTTAAAATTCAGTTCATCATTAGTACAAACAAGTTCAACGTTGTCATGAAGGGCAAGGGAAGAAGGAACAACGTTTTACTGTGTACCACAATTCTTCCTCCCAGGGGGGAAGAAGGAACCAAATTTTACTGTGTACCACAATTCTTCCTCCCCCCCCCCCCCCCCCCGCCTCCACTGCCTCCCCCCCACCGCTCTGCACCATGAACTGTAACGTCTTTTGGCTTGTGAAACCATCGGTTGTCTCCCCCACCCTCTGCACCATGAACTGTAACGTCTTTTGGCTTGTGAAACCATCGTTGTCTCCCCCACCCCTCTGCACCATGAATTGTAACGTCTTTTGGTTTGTGAAACCATCGGTTGTCTCACTTTCAAACAACGGCCAAGTTCGCCGTTCGTTACCCACAGCAGACCCTGGCACTGGGTGCAAGCACTGTGCATAACTCAAAACGGCTCATCAGTAGCACTAGCTGTACTTGCAGGGGAGGAGGAATGGAGGCGGGTGGGTCCATAGTAATGACGCT
>CM031607.1:55446667-55471667 GCA_018398815.1 Conus ventricosus | reverse complement strand
AGACAGACAGAAGAGAGACAGACATTGTCAACCTCGGGTGATGTCGATGGAGGAAGGGCTAAGCGCACAGCCCAAACACACTCACAGCTTGCCCTTTCGACTCATTCATATATCATGCATCGTCCCCATCAAACCACTAGTAAAGTCTATAAAATTTACTACACATGATCATAGAACGAAACATCAAATGCATATGGAATCAAACAAAATAAAACATTCTCTCTTTCCTGAACTTCACAAAATCATTTATCTAAAACATCATTAACTAACCCGGGGATAAACAGATTTCTAACTTTACCTGGCCAGGTGATCTTAACTATTCACGAATCACTGTCTTTTCTTTTCTTTTTTTTTCTTTTCACTGTCACTTTCACAAGCACGACACAACTGCTGGCACTGGTCTTGGTCTGCTGGCGCCTGGTCGGGTTAGACTGCTGGCACTGGCGTTGGTCTGTGGTTCTGCTTGACGAAGTGACGCTGCCAGGTATGAGGTCGAACCCCGGTTAAGATGGAACAGTGACTATCAACATCGATCTGTTCTCCTTTCTTCTTCCTGCATTAACGCATTGCACTCTCTCTCTCTCTCTTCTAGTCTGCTCTATCAAATGGACATGGTTGCTTTTCTTTTCTTTTTTCTTTTCTTTCTTTTCCTCTTCATTAGTTAGCAACTCTCTCTCTCCACATCTCTCCTTAGTCCTTCCTCTGCAGACTATCTCGTGCTAATCTCTCAACTTGGTTCTCTTCTCTCCTCCCTTCATCTCTCTGCTTCTCTCTCCAGCAGACCTACACCCAGAAACTCTTCCTCTCTCTCTCTCTGTTCGTTCTCCTCTCGTTCTCGCTCCCTATCTTATTCTTGAAACTCATCTGTCAAAGGGCGAGTACCATTGGTCAGTATTTTTACCGCCTCGTACCCGAAGTTATCTCCCTCTAATTCCATTGGATATTCAAATCATGACAGTCACGCCTACACGCCTTACTCTCTGTGGTGGTCAATTGGTCATTTAATTGATTAGCTTGATTTCACCCCCCCCACACACTGCCTTCCCCTCCCTTCCTTTTCGGCTAACGTCGATCTAATTGTGGGCACTGGTCCCACAAATTGGCCGGATGAGTCTGATCCAGGTGTCGAGACTCGTCTGACCAGACATCGAGGCGTCGGTCAGCTACTTAGTCTGTCTGGGTGGACCAGACCGTCTCCGTGGAGGATTAGGATTAGCCTCCTCGCTGTGCCCAAGTTGGCTGGATGAGTCTGATCCGGCGTCGAGACTCGTTTGACCAGACATCGAGGCGTCGGTCAGCTACTTAGTCCGTCTGGCTGGACAGACCGTCTCCGTGAAGCCTCTCCGCTATGCTTAATTGGCTGGCGACGGACCACGACTTTGGTTGTGTTTATTTTTGACCGTGACAGACATACAGATAGACACAGAAACACAAACAGAGATAGAGCCAGTGAGACAAAAAAAAGTATAGCTCCCCCCCCACACCCCACACATACACACAGTAAGCGAGCGAGCGAGCGAGACAGAGACAGAGAGAGAGAGAGAGAGAGAGAGAGAGAGAGAGAGAGAGACAGTAAACTAGGAACTCAAGAGATATAATGAATATAAGCCAGCAGCCTGTTTCATTAGTGAGAATACACATTCATGCGCCATCACTGCAATTACAGAAAATGATAGGAAAACAATTGTAATGACAAAAAAAGGAAGATTGTGACAATAAATACAAGAGAGAGAGGAGAGAGAAGAGAAAGTTTAGTTTAGTTTAATGAACAAGGGCATTGCCATCACGTTTCGGAGTACAAAAATAGGAAAAAAGAGCATCAGGAAACACAGGACATAGTACAATGACATTCTAATGGGGGCTTTAACCAATTGAAAAGGGGGCCCCTTTCCGGAGCCTTTTCCAATTGAAGGGACCAGGGGGGGTCACTTTTTTTTAAAAAACGAATTAAAAAATTATTTTTAAATTTTTAAATAAAGTAGGGAGGAAGGGAAAAACAGAAGGGGAGAGAGACAGACATTGTCCCCCTGGGTTTTGTGTCAAAGGGGGAAAGGGGACTACGCAACACCCCAAAAAACCCCTCACGGGTTTTGTTTCCCGATTCATCATATATCTTGCATTCGTCACACCCAAACCACTATTTAAAGTCAAATAATTTTCCTAAAATGACCCATAAAACCCAAACCAATGCATAGGGAACCCAAACAAAATAAAACATTCTCTCTTTCCTAAAATTCCAAAATAAATTTATCTAAAAAAATCATTAACAAAACCCCGGGAAAATAAACGGGTTTCAATTTTACCTGGCCAGGTGATCTTAACTTTTTCACGAATCACGTCTTTTCTTTTTTTTTTTTTTCTTTTCACGGCATTTTCACAAGCACGAAAACAACTGCGGGGCACTTTTCCTTGGCCCTGCGGGGCCCCCGGGTCGGGTTTTTTAGACTGCGGCACGGCGTTGGTCTTGGGTCTGCTTGGAAGTGACCTGCCCGGGTTTTGGGGCCCGAACCCCGGTTAAGATGGAACAGTAAACAAATCAACATCGATCTGTTCTCCTTTCTTTTTCCCCCCGGCATTTAAGAAAGGCACTCTCTCTCTCTCTTTTTTCTGCTGTCTGCTCTATCAAAGGGACATGGGTTGCTTTTTTTTTTTTTTTCCTTTTCTTTCTTTTCCTCTTTATTATTTAGAAACTTCTCCTCCACATCTCTCCTTAGCCCCTTCCTTTCTGGCAGACTATCCCGTGTAATCTCTAAATTTGGGTTCTCTTCTTTTCCCCCTTCCCCCCTTCCCCCAAACCCCCCCCTCTTTTTTTTGCTTCCCCTTCTCCGCCCGCCCCTACACCGAAACTCTTTCCCTCCTTCCCCTTTTTTCCGTTCTCCCCAATTTTTTCCCCCCAAATTCCTTGGCTTTAAACTAAACCCCGCCCCCGGGGCCCCCATTTTTTCCAAATTGGTAAAAGTTATTTTTACCCCCACCCAAACTCCCCCCCCCCTTCCCTTTTGGAAATTTAAATAAAATTTGGGGGCAACGGCCTAAAAAACCCCCCACCCGGGGGGAATTTGGGGATTATAAATTAGCTTTTTTCCCCCACCAACAAAACTGCCTTCCCCCCCCTTTTTTTGGGGGGCCAACCGTCCCCCTAATTGGGGGGCCCCTGGTAAAAAAAATTGGCCGGAATGAGCGACCCGGGGTCGAAGACTCTTTTTTTGCCCAAAACCCTCGAGGGCCCCTTCGGTCAGCTACTTAGTCCTTCTGGGGGGGCCCCAAAAACCCGCTCCGGGGAAAGGATTCCCCCCGCTTGCCCAATTGGCGGGGAATGAGGTTTTTTTTTGACCCGTAAAGACTCGTTTCCCAAAAAACCACCGAGCTAAGCCCGGGGGCGAAAAAACCTTTCCCCCCCCAAACCCCCCAACCTTAAAACCTCCACACCACACTTTGGGGGATTGTTACCGGACAAAATCAGAAGACAAGCAAAAAGGGAAAAGGAGCCGGGGGGGGAGAAAAAAAAATAAAGCCCCCCCCAACCAAATTAACACAGAAGGAGGGGGGAGGAGCGGAGAAGAGAGGAGGAGGGAAGAGAAAAAGGGGAAAAGAGAGAGAGAGAAAGTTAAACAAAGGGAATCAAGGGATAAAATTTAATAAAAGCCACCCAGCCTTTTTTCATTAGTGAAAAAATACAAAATTCATGCCCCATCACTGCAATTACAGAAAATGATAGGAAACAATTGTAATGAAAAAAAAAAGGGAAGATTGTGACAAAAATAAAAGGGGGAGAGAGAGGGGAGAGGAGGGGGGGAGAAAATTTTTGTTTATTTTAAAATGAAAAAAAGGCCATTTGCCCATGTCATACGGGAAAAAAAGGAGGCATCAAAAAACCAAAGGACTAGTCCCCAAGACAAAATTTCTTTGGGGGGGAAACATGAAAAAAATGATGCAAAAACCAAGAAACTTTAACGGAAACACGGGACATTTTAAAAGTGAGTTACGAAAGCGGGAAAAATTATCTCCCTGTATTTCAAAAAAGGGTGTCTCACAAAAATTTGACCAAGAAAATTAAAAAGGATCGGGGTTTTAAGGGAGGGGGGAAAAAAAAAATCTGTATTTTAAAAAAGGGAAAAACCTAAATAACGGGGGGTTGGGGAAGGGAGAAAAAACCACAAAACCAAACCACACACACACACACACCCACACACAAAAAAAAACTAAGTGTTAAATTGAATTTAATTTTAAAATGTCTGGAAAAGAAATTAGCAAAAACCAAAAGTATTTTTGGGGCTTGCCAAAAGAAAATAAAATTTTAAAAATTTTTGGGGTTTTTTGAAAAAAGGAATTTTCTTTGGAAAAAAATTCCCTTCTGTAGAGCTTGATATCGGGGGCCTTTTTTTAAGGAGAAAAAATGATTCTCCATTCGTTTTGTTTTGGGCCCAAAAGGGACAAGTGTAATTCTGGTTTGTGCCTTTAAAGAAGCGAAAACGGGGGTTTTTTTTCAGACAGGGATACACCAATTAAAATTTAATTTTTGGGGTTTACGAAAAAACTTATATTTTTCATTTCAGATGGGAATGGAGAAAAAACTAGGGGAAAGGGATTGATAAGGAAAAGAATTCAAATCGCTGTTTAGAATTGAATTTAAACCTATTCCTTTCCTTGGCGAAAACAAAAAAATTTAATCTTTGTTAAAAATTCCCTTGAAAAGAAAAATTTCTTCATTTCCGCCCCCCTGACCTTTCCCACCAAACCCAAATCCATGATAGTCAAAGGGGTAAAAACAAAGGGAAAAAAAAAAAAAAACCCAATTTTTTTTGTTTCTAAAATGCAATTTTTAAAGAGGTCGGATAAGCTTTATTGGGAAAACGATTTTGAGGCATTTTTTCAAAATTTTTAACCCAAATATTTAATACATCAAGTTCTAGTTGTTTATCTAACTTATCTCCCTTTTTCGCCGTATACTAAAGCACAAGGTTTTGTATGCTGACGTTGAGAAATTTTTAATTGCAAAAAAAATGTTTTTTTTTCTATTACGTTTGGAAACGGCTAAAAAGGCCCCCAAATTTTCACATCCATAAGTGACTTTGGGTTGTACCAAAAACCAATCAAATAGTTTAAAAAAATAAACGAGGACGGGGGTTCCCCAAATTTTCCAAAGATTTTTAGTTATACATAGAACAACTTTTTTTGCCCCTTTTGATCCCGGGGGCAAAAAGGGGCGCGTAAAAAAAAACAAAAACCCCCATTTTGAAAAAAAAAATTCCTAAGTATTTTAAAAGGGGGTTAAAAAACTTCTTTTTTACCCCATAACCTTTTAAAAAACCTTTTTTTCCAGGGACCCCAAAGAACCCCCCCTTCCCCTGAACACACTTTTTTAGTTTTCTCTGGGATTGACGTAAGCCTAAAAGTTTCCCTGCTGTGTTTCTTTAAAAAAATTGAGCGTTTTGGAGCCCCAAAATTGAAATACCCCAACAAAATGATATCACAAGCGAATAACTTTAAATAATTTCTATTAAGTCGGGGTGCAAAAGGAATCCCAAATTTTTGGGGCCCTTTAAAAAATTTATTTCTTTGTAGTTCATTAATAATAGGGAAAATAAAATGGGGCGCATATATCCCCTTTTTTTAAACCTTGTGGCGGGAAAAGGGGGGTGTCTGTAAGGTCTTTTTTACAGCGTACTCTTGTTTTAAACCCACGGAATACTATTTTAAAAATTTCCCTTTAAACATTGCCCCCATTTATTTCCCGTTTTTTTCTCCAGTATCCCCCCTTTAGTAAATGCCCTGTAACAAAGATCAAAATTTTTTTTTTAAAAATCAATGAATGCAATTACAATTTCGGGTTATTAGATAATTTTTTTTTTAATTTTAACTGGGGAAAAATAGAGTATAGAAAAGGTTTCTATTTGTATGTTTTTCTTCCAAAAGCCAGTTTGAAATTTCACAAAAATTAAAAATTATTTTTTTTTTTTAACACACAGGGTTTTTAGCGTTTTTTTAAAGGACGTAACTGTATAATTTCCCCCAAAATTTTTAAAAGGAAAATGCCCCGAAAAATTGTCGGGAAAAGGGTTTTTAATAAAAACCTTTTTTTTTTAAGAAACGGTTGTAAAAAAGCTTCTGACCAATCACTAGGGAACACCCCTGATTTCAAACGGGTTTTTTAAAAAGAAAAAAACTGTAAAAAAAGGGAAATTTAACTCGGTATCAGCGCTTTTTTAAAGCCCTCACCATAGTCCACCCTTGGTCCAGCACCCCTTATTTTTCCTTTAAAGCCCTAAAAGGAAATCCCTGTTTCATTTTCAAAATTTTTTCTGTTTCCAGGACGGGGAAATTTTCAAAAAATTTTGACTCTCTGTATCTGAAAATTAATGCTTTCAGAAAATTTGTCTAAATTTTCCGAGTATAATCAAAATTAAATATTTACTAAAATCCCCTGAAACCCCCTTTTTCCTTTTTTCCGCATCGGGTATTTTGGAGAGTTTTGGATACATTTTTTATAGTTTTGCCAAAAAAAGTTTTGGGTATTTTTTTTTAAACCCTCTAATGTTTTATTAAACGGTTTCTATTTTCTTGTTGTTTCTAAATTTAAAAATTGTTTATAATCTCTAAGGAGTTTAACAAAAAAATCATCTGAGATCCTCTTTCACCCCTACGTTGTTAAAACGTTTAAATTTTCGTAAGGAAAAAATCGGGCTTTCTGTTTTTTTTTTTAAACAATTTGGATAAAACCCCAAAGGGTTTTTTCTTTCTATCATTGCCACTAGTAATTTTTTTAGCTTTACACTGACCTGTTTTGGTATAAACCCTTAAATTGAATTTACCCAAGGGGGCCAAAATTTTAATGTCTACATAAAGTTTGTTTTAAAAGGGCATAAAGAAAAAAAAATTGGGACACCCTGAAAAAACATAGTTGTGAAATTTTTATATTCTGGTTTTTTATCCTTTGGGCCCATAAAATTTTTTTTTTATTTTTGCAATTTTCTTTACTTTCTTTTCATTTGGATGATTTTTTGCAAGCTTTTAAGCTCAAAATGAAACGGGCTTTGTTTTGATTTCGATTTTAGACAATACTTAAAGGGTTTTAAACCCCCAATGAAAAATTTGGACCCTTGACTTAAAAAAAATAGTCTATTACACAGACCCGTTTTTTTAAAAATATATTTTAAATTTCCCTTTTAAAACCCCTCCCAAGAAACCCCATAAAATTTTCCCAATTTTTGAATTTTTCACACAGGGCCCCAAAAAGTTTATTTTCCAAAACCCATTGACAATTTATTTTCCCAGTTTCAGTTTTTTAAAAACAGAGTTTTTAAGGGTTCAATTCCTCTCCCAAATCCTAAAGCTTTGCCCCCCCTTTTGGGGTAAACAAAGTTTTTAACTTTGTTTTTCCCCCAGTTTTTTGCGTTGGGGGGCCCCAAAGATCAAAAAAGGGAAGGTCCCCATGGGTCTTTTTTGTGAGGTAAATTATGCACTGTTCTAAAAAGAAAAATTTTACCATTTTCTTTTTTTCTGTTTACAGTAAACTGCTTGAATTTGGAGGTAAGTACATCCCTATCAGAAAAAATCCATAAAAACCCCCATTTTAGATCTCTAGCATAAGGAGAAAAAAATTAAAACAATAGTTCAAAAAAAATTCCCCCCCCTGACGGGAAAAAAAAAAAACAACTTTATAAAGGGGTTTTGAAAAAACAAATTGTTTCTTTAACAAAAACACCCCAAAAAAAAAATTTTCCAAAAAAACCAAAAGGGAACCAAGGGGAGGGGGGGGCATTTGTTTTTTATGTTTGGGGTTTTAAAGTTTTTAAACCCCAGGGGGGGAAAGGGGGGGGCCCCAAAAACCTTTGTTATAATTTGGGGGAAGGGACTACTGGAAATAAATTTAAAAAAAGGGGGTTTTTCTGTCATTAAAAAAAACAGTTTTAGTGTCTTTGCATAATTTTTGGCAGTTTTCTTTTTTTAAAAAGGAAATTTTTAAATTTTGTTAAAGGGTTGCGGGGGGTTCCCCCCCTAGGTGAGTTTTGGGGTTTTGGGTTTTGGGTTTTTTATTTGGTTTTTCCATTGGGGAAAAAAGGTTTGTTTTTGGGTAATGCTCCAATTTAGGTTGTTGGGGAAACCCGGGCCCTTGGGTTTTCACCCTTTTTTGGGGTTTTTTATCCCGGGGCGGCCCTAAAAACCCCCTTGCAAAGGGGAGGGTTTTTCCCTGTCTCTAAATCCCAGGATCTGGTTTGTAAAAATGATTTCTTTGCCAGTACTTTTTGTTGTTTTTGGGGTTTTTGCTTTTTTTCCACCGACTGGTTTTTTTGATTTTTTGAGGGGGTGAGTGGGGAGTTACTTGGGGGGGGGTTTTGATTTTGACCCTTTTTCCAGGAAAAAGGCGGGCTTTTGAAGTTTGGATAATCCCCGGGGGGAAAAAAATTTTGTTGAAACATAGCTTTTTTGGTCTCATAAAGCGGGAAGGGATTCACGGGGAAGCGGGCAAACCCATTTTATTAAAAAACCCTTTGTTGGGTTGCGGGAAATTTTTCTTTACCCCTTTTTTTCGGGAGGGGGGGGGAAAGGTGATTACCTTGGGGACCAGATCTGGCCGGGTTTTACCCTGGGGGCCGCTTAGGTTGGGGAAAAAGGGGCCAACACCCCCCCCAAAATTTTTTCAATTTTTTTGGTCGCTTTGGGCCTAAAAATTTTGGGGGGGAAGTTGGGAAATTAAAGGATTCCCCCTGGTTTGGTTTTCGGCTTTTTGGTTTTTGTGGGGGTTTTGGGGGGTTTTTTTTTTGCCTTTTCCCGTTTAACCTGAACCGGGGCGATCCCAGCCTTTCCGGGGGTTCCTGGTATTTTAATTTAAGCCCTTGGAAGGGGGGGTCCGTTAAAACCGGGGGGAATTCACTAGGCACCCGGGTATTTTTAAAATTTTCTTTTATTTTTTCCTTTTTGTTTTTTTTTTTAAAAAATTAAATAAAATTTTTTTTTTTTTAAAAAATTTTTTAAAATTTAAAAAAAAATTTAAAAAAAGAAAATTTTTTTTTTAAATTCAGATGGATCCCTTTTTGTTTCATCATTTCTTTCGGGTTTGGTGCACCCATTGGGGGTGTTTAGCTTGTTTCTCGGGGAATTCGGGGAAAAACCTTTTTTTTTGCCCCTTTTTCTATGGGAAAGGCGACCTTTCCCAAAAGAAATGCAGCCCTTCCAGAAACCTCTCTTCCCTGTTTGTTTGGGTTTTTGGGCGGGTGGGTTAAAAATTTGTGGGAAACCCCAAAAGGGGGGTTTCAGAGGAAAAGGAAACCGCCTACGTCTTGTATTTCAAGATTAGAAAATTTTATCCCCCAAGGGCGGGAAACCCAGCAAAATTAAATTGGGGCGGATAAAAAATGTGGATTTTTTCTCTTTTGCCCCAACACGATGTCCCCGTTTTATTTTGGGGAGTCCAAATTTTTTTAGCGGGAAAGAAATCAATTTAGCAGTTGGAAAATTTTAAGGGGGTTGCAGTCAGTATCACTCTCTTGGGGGCCTTTCAACACATTGAAAAATCTAAGTTGTTCCTGCGGTGAAAAGGACCCCCTAGTCTATCTTTTATGATACCCCCCATTTCAGGGTTTAAAATTTTGGGTTTAAAAGACCCTTCCCACTAAAACAAATTTTCACATTGTTTTTTCCGGGATGTGGCTTTGGGGGGCAAGTCCCGGGAACTTTATGCCCTGACCCGGGTCATTGTTTTTTCCCCCGGGGTTTTTAAAAGTTTTGGGTTTTAAATGTGTTTTTTGGGGGCAATGTTTTGGGGGTTTAACCTGCCATGGCAAACATTCTTTGATCCCAAAAAATTTATAGGTTTGTATTGTTATCGAATCTTTTAAGTCATTTAAGATCTCTGGGGGATGGGGTTTTTTCCCGATAAAAAAGGGGGCCCGGGCCCGGGTAAAGACTTTTGATGAATAATTTCTTGTTTCAAGTGAAATCATCATAATTTGGTTTTTTTGGGAATTTTTTTGCTTTTTTCCAGGTTTTGCCTCTATAAACCCCACCCCAAAACAGGAAAGGGAACCCCGCTTAGGGAAAATAGAAGATTTTCAAGAAAAAAGAGGCATATGACCACCAAAAAAACAATGGAAAAATTTATAATAATTTTAAATTTCGTTCGATTTTTTCTTCCACCCCGGGATAAAATTTGAAGCGTACTGCCCCCTGCCCACATGAGGAAAAAATCTATTCAGATTGGGAATTAAAAAGGGTTTTCTGTTTGGCACGAGCGGGGGCGCGAATCTATTCCCGTCCCCCTTTTTGGGGTTTTACTTTGATGGAGGGGGCCCTGCCAAACGTAAAAGGGGGGGAAAGCCACTTTTTAGACAGGGGGCACACCACCCGGGGCGAAGGGGGCAAACCCCATCATTTCGAAGGGGATATCAAAACGTAAAAGGGGGAAAACCCCATCAAAAGCTGGTTGGGGATGTCAAACCCCGCCAAAAAGGGAAAAGGGAAAATGAGAAAAAAAAAAAAAAGGGGGAAAAGATGGAAAAAAAAAGGAGGGCACCCCAGGGGAGGGGCAAATTGAGGGGAAAGGACGGGCCCATTCAAAAAAGGCATTTCCATCAAAAGGGGCAACCCCAACCACCTCCGGGGGGCCAAAACATTTTGAGGGAAAACCTGGGGCAGGGCCCCCTCTGGTGAAGGGGGAAACCCTCGAAAAACGGGAGGGGTTTAATTTTTTAAATGGGTGCAGCCCTGTTTGAGAAGGGAAAAACCTAACAGAGGGGGGGGGGGGGCAAATTTGATAAGGCACGGCCCCCCGGGACAAAGGGGAACACCCCAATTTGACAAGGGGGGGGACACCACCTAGGGAAAGGGGAAAAGGCCCCCAGGGCCAAAGGGCCCCACCCCCCAATGTTTGACAGGGGGGCACACCACCGTAGGTGAGGGTTATTTCCCCCCTGTAAAAAGGGGCAAAAACCTCCCCAAAGTAGACAGGGGGCAAAACCACCGTAGGGGAAAGGGGATGCCACTGTAGACAAGGGGGAAAAACCCCCAAAGTAACAGGGGGCCACCCCCGTAGGTGACGGGGAAGCCCCTGGTTGACCAAAGGGGGGCCCTTTCCCAAAGTAGCAGGGGGCACACCACCGTAGGGAGGGGGGGGGCCCTTTCCTGTAACCAGGGGCACATCCCAATGTTTGACAGGGGGGCCCCCAACCCTTTGGTGGGGGGTTGCCCCTGTAGACCGGGGGCACACCCCCCAATGTAGACAGGGGGCACACCACCGTAGGGAGGGGGATTTCCACTGTAGACCAGGGGCAAACCCCCAAAGTTGACAGGGGGGGGCCACACCACCGTAGGGGGGAGGGGTATGCCACTGTAGGGCCAAGGGCACATCTCCAATTGCAAAGGGAAAAAGGGGGGGGGCCACCTTCCAAAACCCCTTTGGGGGGGGGCAAACCCCCCGGGGGGGGGCATGCCACTGTTTGACCAGGGGGCAATTTTCCAAAGTAGTAGGGGGCAAACCCCCTTTTTTGGGGGGCCCCTGCCACTGTAGACCCGGGGGCACGTCCCAATGAGACAGGAGGTACCCCACTATAGGTAGGAGGGAATTTGGGATTACAGGGCAGGGGGGATACCACCACAGGCGAGGGGGGACATTGTTTTAGACAAGGGGCATGTCTTGTAAAATAGGAGGCACCTCACGGGAGGGAAAAAGGGCCCTGGCCCCTCGTGGCAAAGGGTTTTTCCCGGTTTTTAGACAAGGGACACACCATCACAAAAAAGGGGGTTTTAGCACCAAAAAGATGAGGGGCATACCCCCCCGGTTTTAAAACCCGGGGCACATGATTAATGTCACAAGGGGCAAACCTCCAATGTAAACAAGGGGGAAAACCATGTTTGATGAGGGGGGTTTTTTTTTGCCATTTACAGATAAGGGACACCCTTTGATGAATACAAAGGAAAAACGCCATCGTGGGGGTGAGGGGGGCACACCATCGTAGTGACTTTTGTATTGAAATGCCCTGACCATCTCAAAATGGGAGGCATACATTTGTTTTTTGGGCCATTGCCGTTTCGATCGCGGAAATATTGTTGAAGTCAACAGGTGCAAAGTTTTGGGAAAACAGGGGAGTCATAGTCACCCTTCCACAGGGCCCGTTTTCCGGGGGGAAGGGGAGACACTTGCTATCACAAAAGATTTCCAAAGGAAGTGGTTTTTGTAAAGAAAAGAAGGGGCCCGAAAAATTTGATTTCGAACCCTGGTACACCCTTTTTTTTTCTTTTTTTTTGCGAAATTAAAAAACCCCGATTTGGGACGTGTTTTTTTCATGGTGGATAAAAAGGGGGGGGGGAAGACGGGTCGCCGTTTTTTTAAATTTTAGGGGGGAAAAAGTTTTAACCCCTTTTTAAGTTTCCTTTTTTATTTATGTAATTTTTTTTTTTATAATTAATTTTCCCCCCAAAAAGTATAAAGTATTTTTCGCAAATTGATTAAGAGTCGAAAGAACGTACCTTCACACAAACTATGCAGAATTCACAACCAATCAAAACAATTTACAGTACACATAAAAAGAGAGGGGAGAGAGAGAAGAGAGGGGAGAGATTCAGATTCGATGTTTTTTTTCTTATTTGGCCTTGGGCCCCCCCAGAAAAAGGGGGGGGTGTAAATGGGGGCACCCCAAAAAACAGCAAACACCAGATTCAAATAATTATTTTCATTACATAAAACCTTTTTGCCTTTTTAAAAAATTTATACAGATAAAAAGCAAACTGTTTTTTTTAAAGCTTTGGGGGGGGGGAAGAGAGGGGGGAGAGGAGAGAGGGGAGAGAGGGGGAGAGAAGAGTCTATAATGTATATTTTGGGGTTTTTTTTTAGGCCCCCCCTACCCCCCACTGCGTTTTACACACAAAATCATTTTGTATTTCACTCTGTCTGTCTCTTTTTCTCTTGTCCCGTCTCTGTCTCTGTCTCTATAACAAATATTCTCTCTCTCTCTTTCCCCCTTTTCCCTCCTCGGGCCCCCCTTTTCTCTCTCTCTCCCCTCTCTTTTCTTCTTCTTCCTTTGCCCCCCCCCCCCTTTTTTATTTTTTTTTTCTGGGGTTTCCTTTTTTTTCTTTCAATTTTTTTCCCCCCCCTTTAATTTTCTTTTATCTTTCATTTCTTTCTTTTCTTTTTTTTTTTTCATCCCCCCCCTTTTTTCTTTTTCTTTGTTTTTTTTTTCCCCTTTTTTACCATCTTACGTTTTTCAAAAGGAAATTGACGTTTGGGCCCATTGGGCATTCAATTAAGAAAGTGAAGGGGGAGGAGGGGAGAGAGAGTGAGAGAGAGGAGGGGAGAGAAGGGGAGAAAAAAAGGGGGAAAAGAGAGGAAGGGGAGGTTAGGGAGAGGGGGGGGAGGGTTGAAGAGCGGAGACGGGGAAAGGGAAAATTCCCCCCGGGGGGTTCCCATTTTAAAAATTTTTCTTTTTCCCCCCCCCTTCCCCCTTTCTTCCCCCCCCGCTTTTTTTCCCCTCTCTTCTCTCTCTCTCTCCCTCTCCCCTCCTCTTTTTCTCTCTCTCTTCCTTCCCTTTTTCCCTTTCCCCTCTCTCTTTCCCCCCCTTCTCTTTCCCTTTTTCCTTCCCCCAAGGGGTTTTTGGGGGAGTCTGAAAAAAACCCTTTTTCAGTCCCAAAAGGGAAACACAAAAACCAAAAGCCTTTCCCCCCCAAACCTTTTTTTCCTCCCAATTTTTTTTTCCCCTCCCCCGGCCCCCCCCAACCCCCCCCCCCCCCCCCCCCCCCTTTTTTGCCTTTCCCTCCCAAACAGCCGCAGCAGCAGCAGCAGCAGCCCGAGTGTGAAGGGAGCCAAAAAGTTTAAGGATGCTCCAGGGCTAATGGCGAGCGGCCCCGCACGAAAGGGTGTCCTTTCAGGGGTTCCTTCAGCCTCGGTGAGCGCCTTGCTGCCCTTACTGTCAGCCTGATTGCAGCGGAAAAAAAGAAACCCAAATCACCCCCCCTCACACCGAAAGACTTTAGTTTTTATTTCCCTTTTTTTTTTTTTTTTTTTTTTTTTTTCTCTCACTGTTTTGTTTTTTTTGTGCCCCACAGTTCTGATTTTTTTTTTCTTTCACTCCTAACAAAAATAGAAATAAATGGTTGTAATTGGGGGCACCCGGGGGATGGGTAGGGGCAAAGGGGGGGGATGTTGGAGGAGGGGAAAAGGGGGGGGGGGGGGGATGGGTAGGAAGAGGAGGGAGGATGTTGGGGGGAGGAGAAGGAAGGGGGGGGGGGGGGGTGGGTAGGGCAGAGGGGGGGAGGTTTTTTTGGAGGAGGAGGGAAAAGGGGGGGGGGGGGGGGATGGGTAAAGGGCAGAGGGGGGAGGATGTTGGAGGAGGAGAAGGAGGGGGGGGGGGGGGGTGGGTAGGGCAGAGGAGGAGGATGTTGGAGGGGAAGGGGAAGGGGGGGGGGGGGGAAAGGGAGGACCCGAGGGGGAGGGTTTTGGGGAGGAGAAGGAGGGGGGGGGGGGTGGGTAGGACAAGGAGGGGGGAGTTGGAGGAGGGAAGGAGGGGGGGGGATTTTGGGGGTAAAGGGCGGGAAAGGGAGTGGGGCTGGGGGGAAAGGGTTTTGGGGTGTTTGTGTGTTGTGTTTTGTGTTTTTTGTGTTTGTATGTGTGTGTGTGGGGTGTGTGTGTGTGTTGTGTGTGGGGTGTGTTGTGTGGTGTAGCGAGGGGTTTTGGGGAAGGGGGGGGGGGCGGGGGGTGGGGGGGGGGGGTTGGGGGGGGGGGGGGGGGGGGGGGGGGTGTGTATGTTTGGGGGTTTGGTGGGGGTGTGGGGTGTGTGTGTGTGGTGTGGGTTTTTGGGGGGTTTTTGGGGGTTTTTGGGGGTTTTTGTGTGTGTATGTGTGTGTGAGTGTGTGCGGGGGCCCCGCGCGTGGGATGCCCTGCGTGCGTGCGTCCTTTAACCCCTTTTCTCCCCTTTTCTCTCCCCTCTCTCTTCTCCTTTTCTCTCTTTTTCTCTTCTCTCTCTCTTCTCTTTGTGTGTGTGTTTGTGTGTGTGTGTGTGTGGTGGTGTGTTTTGTGTGTGTGTGGGGTGTGTGTGTGTGGCGCGCGCGCGCCCCGTGTGGGGGTGCGTGTGTGCGTGCGTTTCAACCCCCCTCCCCTCTCTTCTCTCTCCTCCCCTCTCTCCCTCTCTCTTCCCTCTCCTCCTCCTCTCGTGCGTGCGCTCGCGCGCCAAAGCGCGCGCGTGGGTGGGTGTGTGTGTGTGTGTGTGTGTGTGTGTGGGGTGTTTCGTGCGGGGCGCCATGCGTGCTTTCGTACCTCTCCTCTCTCCCCCCTCCTCTCTCTCTCTCTCCTCTCTTCCCCCCTTTTCCTCTTTCCCCTCTCCCCTCTCTCTTTTTCATCAACTCGTGAAAAAAAGCACAGGTTTAGAAAAATGACAGCAGGATTTTGGCCCAAATTTGCTGTAGCGTTTCAGAAAATCTGGTTGGGGAAAATGGAATTTTGCCAGATGACGTTTATCAAATTTTTGGGGTGGATCTGGCTTCAAAAGGGCCCCGAACAATAATATTCTTAGGAACCCTTTCGACTTTGGTGGTGGGAGTCTGGGACTCTCCGAAATTCCCTTTCAATTGGTTTTTTATTCGTTATTTATTTGGTGATTTATTTTTTTTTTTACTTACTTTCCTTCTGTGTTTGGGAAAAAGGCGGCAATGGTCGGGGGGGGTTCCCGGAAATTCTCAAAAAATTTCGTTGTTTCCCCCCTTTCCCAAACCCCCCCCACCTCTACCCCATACCGCATCCCCTTCCCAGACCCGTGCCCGCAGAGAAGGGGGTGGGACCATCCAAGGGGGGCTGGTTTAACACACCACACCCCACAAAACACCCCAAAACACACACACCCCCCCCCAAAAACACAAACACAAAACACACCACACAAAACACACACCGAATTGGGAAAGTGGAGGGGGGGGGGTGGGGGTGGGTGGCTGAGGATCCCCGGTAAGGGGGAAAAAAGGGACAAGGGACGGGGGGAGAAGGGGGGACGGGGGGGCGGGGGGAAGGTCGGGACCCCCTCCCCCTTCCCCCGGCCCCCCCGCCCCCAAACGTCCCCCGCTTCCATCTGTCTTTGGGCCGCCTCTCCCTTCCCCCCACTCCTTCCCCTTTTTCCTCCTCCTCTCCTCCGTCCCCTCTTTTAATCGCCCCCAAACCCCAAAATCGGACCTTCCCGGTTGGACCCCCCCCCCCCCCCCCCCCCCCCCCCCAAAAACCCCACACCTCTCTTTGGGCCCCCGAGCACTCCCCCTGCCTCAATTGGGCAGGGGGCTTTTGTTTTTTCCGTCGTTGATCAGTCATTTTTTTCTGTCTGTCTATATGTCTGTCTGTCTGTCTCTCCACCCCCCTCTCTTTCCCCTTCCCCCCCTTATTTTTTGTATTCTCCCCCTCTATGTATGTGTGTGTTTTGTGTGTGTGGGGTGTGTGTGTGTGTGTGGTGTGCGTGCGTGCGTGCGTGGCGGCCCTGCGTTTCGTGCGTGCTTTGGGGCGGTGTGGTGTGTGTGTGTGTGTGGGGTGTGTGTTGGGGTGTGTGTTTTTGTGCGTGCGGGGCCGGGGCCCCCGGGGGGCCCACCCCGCGGGAAGTGCGTGTAAACCCCAAATTTGGGTCAAAACAAAAGTGACAGTTAAAATCTTCCAAAAAAAGTAAACAAAATGGTTCTTGGGGAAAAATGTAAGTCTTTTCCCCCATCCCCCTGTCCCCTACCCTTTCCCTCCCCCCCCCCCCCCTCCTCTCCTCCCTCCTCTGCCCCTCCACCCGCCCCTTGCACCCTTCCCCCCACTTTCACCCCCCCCACCTTTTCCCCCTTCTGTTCCTCGTCCGGTTCCCGCACACCACACACCCCCCACCCTACCCCCCCCCTTCCCTGCCCCCCCCCTTTTCCCCCCTAACCGCCCCTGAACCCTCCCCCACCAATCCTGTCCCTGGGGATCCACCCTGCTGCTCCCGTCCTCTCTGTCTGCCGTGAGAGACCCCGGTGATGAAGGGTTACGTGGTTCCTCAAGGGACCGGGTCCAGGGAGAGGGCCCCTGGGCTGAAAATGATGGCCCTCTTCAGCTCGGGTGGGGGCATGATGGGGGGGTAAGAGGAAAAACACCCTGCTGCTTTTGACAGGGCGCGTCCTGTAACCAAAAGCGCTGTTGCTGCTGCTTTTACCATGATGTTGTCAACTTACATGTCGTAACTGCTGCGATGGGACTGTAACCCTCGTGTAGTGTCGAGGGAGGAAGACTAGCGCACAGCCCAAACCACTACACTTGCTTCAATCTCATTCATATATCATGCATTGTCACATCAAACCACTAGTAAAGTCATAATTTTTCTATACATGATCATAGAAAGAACATCAATGCATATAAAAATCAAACAAAATAAAACTTTTCCTTTTTTTGAACTTCAAAAAATCTTTTATCTAAAACATCAAACAAAACCCGGGGGAATAAACAGATTTCACTTTATGGCCAGGTGTCTTAACTATTCACGAATCACGTCTTTTCTTTTTTTTTTTTTTCTTTTCACTGTCCTTTCACAACACACACAACCCCGGCACTGGTTTGGCTGAGGGCCCTGTCGGTGATGTTGGCTTTTGGGCTTGGTTCTGCTTGCAAAGTACGCGCCAGGTATAGGTCAACCCCCTTTGGTAAACATGACTATAACATCGATTTCTCCTTTTTTCTTCCTGATTAACGCATTGCACTCTCCCTTCTTCTCTCTTCTAGTCTGCTCTTAAAAAATGGACATGGTTTTTTTTTTCTTTTTTTTTTCTTTTCTTTTTTCTTCAAAAAATTAGCACTCTTTCCCCTCTCCCCACCCCTCTCCTCGTCCCCCTCGAGACTATCTCATGCTAATCCAAAATTGGTTCTCTTCTCTCCTCTCTCTCTCTCTCTCGCCCTTCTCTCCGCAGAGCCCATCAAAACCCTTCTCCCCCTCTCCTCTCTATCGTTCTTCCCCTCGTTTCCCCTCTCTTCATCTCCTCCCTTTTTTCCCTCGTGCAGAGATACACCTAAAACCTCCTATCCTCGTCTCTTTTCGTTCTCATCTCCCTCCCTTTCCCTGAGGCGAGAGCCTCCCTTCCCGAACCCTCTCTCTCTCCTCTGTTTTCGTTTTCCCCTTTCCCTCCTCTCTCACTCACACATTTTTTTATGCCTAACCCCGTGCCCAAAGGGGCCAGTACCTTTGGGCATTATTTTTTTACCCCTGACCCCCGGGTTGTCCCCCTCAATTTTCCATTGACTTTTAAAATCAGACGTCCCGTCACCCCCTTATCTTGGGGTGGTCAATTGGTCTTTAAATTTGATTGCTAGATTTCACCCCCACCACACACTACCCCCCCCCCTTCCCTACTTCACTGGCGCGGTGGGCTTAATGGGGACCGGTCAATCAAATTGGGGCCAGCTGATCTGGGTAGGCACCACCGTCCGAGAAACAATGACTTGGTTCCAGAATGGCTAGATGAGCTTGAGCTCGGCTCTGCGACTCGCTCGCTAGAATCGAGCGTCGTAACCTTAGCCCGTATACCCGGGGACAGACCGCTTCCGAAGCCCTCCGCAAAGCTTAATTGGCCGGACCCACCCAGGGGCCCTCTTCTGACGCCTAAAATTTTGAGTTTGGATTTAGGTCCGAAAAAATTTGACTGGCGCCCCCCCCAATGGGTTTTCCCCCCCCAATTTGGGTTTTTTCCCCCCCCCCAGTTAGGTTGTTTCTTTTTTTGTCCGTAAAATTTCCCCCCTTGCAAAAGACCAGCTCGCATTGTCTCAAAACAACGGTAAAAAAAGGGGAAAACCCCCCCGAATTTGCTGACCACAGCACACGCGCAAAGTTTAAAATATTTACAACCACGTTTAAAGTTATAAAATATAAAATTAGTGAATACCACCCAATGGTTATCATTGACGGCGCTTTGCGTTATTTCAACTCTTTCTATAACGACCCCTTGCACACTTATGCAATTCCCCTACCTGCGGATTTGCCACTTTTTCTTTCACAATTCTTTTAAAAGCCAAAAAATTGATCACGACCATGACACTTCACTGGAATCCCATTCGCTATTCAAATAATGCATCCTACACAAGCGACTGATCCCCACCAAACTACATCCACATAAACAAGTTCAAAAAGAAAAAGAAAAAGCTCACCAAAAAAAAAATGAACCATACCCAACTGGGAATGAACCCATATCCAATAAACAAAAGGGAATCAAACCTTTTATCACAAAGCCCCCCGAACGACTGCTTTCCCTGATTGCAGCTTGCAGAAACGTTTAAATAGAGCCCCGACTTCTGTCGAGGAAATGTATGCACTCAAACCCTGAGGGCTGCGCCCCATTGCCCAAACGCAGAACCTGCTGTTTTCACTGCCCCTCCGCGGGAATTTTGATGGTTGATGATCCGTCTCGATCACAACTCTTTCCCTAAAGTATTTTGGAACTTCTGCACGCCCACAAAACCCTAAACACTCCTTTCCCACCTTTTGCTACCCTTCTTCACACTTTTTCAACTTCCCTGCTAGCTATCCAAGAAACCGCCCCTCTTCAGCCCGTAACAAAATGCACCTACCCCACCCCCTGAGCACTTCCGCAAAAAAAGGGTTTTGGACTTCTGGTAGCTTCAAGGGGGGGGAACCTTCTTTCCAACACCTTGCAGTGCTTGCTCTGCACTTGCCCCCCCCCCGCCTTTCCCCCTTGCCCAAAAACACGGGAAGGACTCGTGTTTGCTGCGAAATTTGGACACACCCCTGTAAACCCCAAAAAAACCTAGCAATCCGACTTCTTTTTTGGTCTTGGTCTCTTGTTTTCACATTTTCCCCCCTTTTCCCCTTTTTCCCCGGCTGTTTTGTTTCCCCCCCAAAAAAACCTAGGAACCCCTATGTCTACCCTTCATACGTGACAATCCCTGTATGCCTCTGGAAACTTAGCAACAAAATCTCCCCTTCTTTGGGGGTCCCCTTTCACCTCTCAATGATTGCTGCTGCGCCTATAAAAAACACCCAAAATCGGTCAGCCTTTTTCCCCGGTGGAAGTCGCCATGAGCGACTCGTCCCCACGACATGACAGTGTCCGATAACTGCGGTACCTCTAACTGAGTGGTCATTTACCTGTCTTCCCCTTGGGAACACTCGGTACAACAGCCCGCCTTTCACAAGAAATCTGCCCCACCCCCAACCTCCTGTTTCTCCCCACCTCTTGCCAACCCCAGACTTCAGACAAAGGGGTTTGTTCCTGCCTGCCCAAACATCGGGCGAAGTCTATCCCGACTTCCTTCCGGGAAAACTAAGGGTTTAACAAACCTTTTCCCCTTCTGCCCCGTGTTTTGAATGCTGCCCCTGTAGCAAAACCAACTCAGATCCCCGGACCCCCCCGGGAAAATTTCCAATGAAAAAAACATGCGGGTTTCTCCATCACCAACGCAAAAAACTCCCCCTGAAAGAAAGGGTACGTATTCTATCTTAGCAACGGAAACTCCCTCACAGTGCCATCGTTTAGAGTCGGGTCGGGATTTCCCCCGTCAAATCCCCTTTATCGACCACGTTTTTCTACTACCCCCCATAACAACCAGTGTTGAAACACTTTCACCCTCTGTGGCCAACCCCCCTTCTTCCCGGGTAACGCCCACCAGCCAGTGCCCCCCACCCCGACACTGACTGCGTCCTGTAGCCCGGGGCTCACTCCCCCCTTCAGACTAATCCCTTTTGGGTTCCACTGCATCGTTTCCCTGACGACCTATCCCCCCCTTTTAAGGCTCTGTTTTGGGAAACCCCGCGACAATCCCTACCCCAAAGCCTTCTTGGCAAAAGAAAAACCCCAATTTCCCTTTGCCCTTCTTCTGCCCCCCCCCTGGGGTTTTCAGACTTTGCAAAAACTCCCCCTTTTCCCGCACCTTTTTCACCGTGCCTAGCCCGTTTCTCCTGCACCTTTGGCCCCAAACGTCCTCTCTATACACCCTGCGAACTTTTAACAACTTCCCCGCTGTCCCTGGCTGTCTCTCTTCAAATGTATGGTTACTCAGGGGCCCCCAAACCCGACAAAAACTGTTCCCTTTATAAAATAGCCTTTTTTAAATTTTGCGAACCCTTCTTCGTACCACTCAACTCTAATTGTTGTTCAAAAAGGGTTTCTTTCTTCCGCCATTATATCCTTTTTTTTTTTTTTTTAACAAATTTTTTATACGACACAAAGGGGGTTTCCACAATACGTAATGCCCATCCCCATGAAGAAAAATTAGCTTTGGGGCAACAGTAGTTTTTATAAGACGCCCAGCGCCCAAAACCCCAAATAGAGAGCGAATTATGGCTCTTTCCCAAATGATACTCTGGGCGAAATGCCAAGCCCAGTATTAACTAACTTGGAAGCAATGCCAAGCCTAGTATTTAACTATCTTGGGGCATCATTAGACAACCCCCTTTTTTAATTACAAAAACTTGAATCCCCCCCCGCTTCCCCCTGAAAATTGAACAATTTAAAAAAGGGCCCGAAATCCTGGCAACTCGCCAAAAAATTGTCAACCCGTGTAGTGCATGGGGGGGACTACCACAGCCCCCAAAAACCCCTCACGCTTGCTTAAATCCCATTTAAAATATCATGCATTCTCACATCAAACCCTATTTAAGTCTAACTTTACATACATATCATAAAAAACATCAATGCTATAAAACAAACAAAATAAAAAATTCTCTCTTTCCTGAACTTCACAAAACCTTTATCTAAAAAATATAACAAAAACCCGGGGATAAAAGATTTCTACTTTTCCTCCAGGGACTTAACTATTCACGAAAACCCGCTTTTTCTTTTCTTTTCTTTTTCTTTTCATGACTTTCACAACACACACAAAGCCCCCACTGGGGTTTGGGCTGATGGGGCCCGGTCGGGGAGACTGTTGGGTTGGTTGTTTGGGTTCTGCTTGGCGAAGTGGGCGCGCCAGGTATGGGTCAAAACCCCGGTTTGGGTAGAACATGACTATCAACTCATCGTTTTCCTTTCTTTTTTCCGCTTAACGCATTGACTCTCTCTTCTCTTCTTTCTATTTTTCCCTTTTCAAAGGCATGGTTCTTTCTTTTTTTTTTTTTTTCTTTCTTTTTTCTTCTAAAATTTGCAACTCTTTCCTCTCTCCCTCTCTCCTCATCCTTTCCCCTCGACTATTCATGCTAAACCTCAAATTGGTTTTCTTCTCCCTCATCTCTCTCTCTCTTGCCCCCTCTCCCGCAAACTCCATCAAACCTCTCCTCCCTCTCTTCTATTGTCTTCCCCCCTTCTCTCCTCCTTCATTCTTGCCTTTTCCCTCGGCAGAGTACACCCAAAAACCCCCCCCTCTCTCTGTCTCTGTTGTTCCATCCCGCTTCCGTAGGGGAAGCCCACTCCCCCGAACCCCCTCTCTCTCTCTCTGTCGTTCGTTTTCCTCCTTCCTCTCTCTCTCTCACTCACAATTCCTTTTTGCCCTAACCCCGGTCCCAAGGCCGTACCCCTTTGGGCAGTATTTTTTACCCCCCACACCCGGGTTGTCTCCCTCTAATTCCCTTGGACGTTCAAATCATGACATCCCCCTCTACACGCCTTCTCTCTTTGGTGGGGAATTGGGCATTTAAAGATTTACTAGATTTCACCCCCCCCACACACTACCTTCCCCCCCCCCCTATTCATGGCGGGGGGCTTTTAAATGGGGGCATGGTAATCTAAAAGGCCCGCTGATTGGGGGGGCACCACACGTCCGAGTAACCAAAGACGTTGGGTTTCCCAAATGGCAAAGCTTGAGCTGGCTTGCGATCGTCTCGCTAGAATCGAGGGTCGGTCAAAGCTGCTTAGCCCCTTAGCCGGACAGACCTCTTCCTGAAGCCTCCCGCTAAGCTTTAAATTTGGGCCGACCCCCACCCCTGGCCCTCTTTTTTACGCCTAGAAAATTTTTTAGTTTGGGCTTTGGCCGAAAAATTGATGGGGACTCCCCAAGTTAGGGTTTTTCCCCCCAAGTTAGGTTGTTTCCCCCCAAATTAGGTTGTTTCATTTTTTTTTTCCCTGACAGGACGCAGCAGTTACTTTACCCTGGTTACTACTGCGCTGCTGCGTTGTTGTGCTGCTGTTACGTCTGCGATGCTTTTGACGATGCCTGCTGGAAGTAACCACTCAGAACATGAAGATAAACACCACCAAGAAGGCAAAAACCCACTTTGTTTTTACGAGAGAACAGCGTGCATAGAATTCCAAAATACATACTATAAACATCTTTGTGTTTTGGGCCCTGCCTTTTGGGCATAAACCCCCATGCAGTGGGGAGACAGCGTGGGGAAGAAAGTGAAGAGAGAGCCATGGGACTTTTCAGATTGCATGGCCTTCTTAGGAGCACACACAAATGACTGTCATTCCAGCTGGTTTCCAACGGGCTGAAACATGGAACTGAAATTTGGGATAATTCCTATCTCGTTCGTGACGTTTTCTTGATTCATTTCCAAAAACACAGACAAAAATAACAACAACGACACGACAAAACAAACGCGACGACGGGGACGACAACATAATGGAAAAAAAGGGTTTGGAAAAACTGCGGGGAAAGAGAAAAAAGCCCCCGGGAAAGGACGAAAAGGTTTTTCGATAGCCATGGCGGCAAATTAAGGGGGAAAATGGGGAGAGAACGAAAGAAAAAATTTTTATTGTTTCCCGGGTAATGGAAACAAATTGCACGTGCTTTTTTTTTCCCCCCCCCTGGGGAAGAAAACGAAAGAAAAAGCACATGGAAAAAAATTCAAATCAAAAAAGCGGAACAAGGGGGGGGGGGGGGGGGGGGGGGGGGGGGGGGGGGGGGGGGGGGAGATACACTAATTTAACATGCGACTAAAAAAAGAACAGACTAACCTAAAAAACAAAAGAAACATCCAGGTGCCCCACAAAACCCCACACACACACCACACACACACACACAACACACACACACAACCCCACACACCACACACGGGGCTCGTGCGCATAGGAGGGGTGAAGGAAAATTTTTATGAGAGAAAAAAAACATACAACAAACAAAAACCCCCAAAAACAAAAATATACAAATTTCGTTTAAAACAAAAAAAGAGAGAGAGAAGAAAAAGGAGAGAAGAAAGAGAAGAGAAAAGACGAAAACCCTAAAGAATAAAAAAAAAAAATAGGGGGAAAAAACCACTATTTTGTCCCCAGTCCCCACAAACCTTTAACACTCTCCTCAACCCCCTTTTCCCCCCGGTCCAGAAAAAACAGTTCGGAGGACGTGAAACCGAAACTTGAACACAGCCGGCCCCAAAAATTGTCCCCTCTCCCCCCCCCCCCCCCCCCCTCCCCCCGGGGCCGGCCCGAAATGAAGTGTCCGGGGCTTTAAAGAATTTATAATAGCGCCGCTCCCCCGGAACAGTTGAGGTTTTTCAGGGGGCCAGTCAGGTGACGAGAAAGAGTGATCTGCTCTGGGCTTTTCGGGGAAAAGCTTTCACCTTTTTTGCAATTAAAAGTGACGGCTCCCTTTACAGAGGGGGGGGGAAGGGGGGGGGTTGGGGGTGGGGTGCGGGGGGGGGATGGAGGTGGGGGGGGGTGTCGTCCACGCTTTCCCGGGGGGGGCCGGGGAGGGACGCCTTTCGCCCCAGCTTTTGTTTCCCCCTGTTTTCCCCAAGGGATTTTGTCTGAACCCGGGGCGTGTGGTGGGGGGGGCTCCCTTGGGGGGGGGCAGAAGTCTGCCCCCAAAGTGCTGCCTAGCTACTTTTTTTTCCTGGCGGGCCGGCGTTCGGGGGAATTTTTAGTCAGGCCCTCGCCAGGGTTTGAGAGTCCTAGAGTATGCTGAAAAGCGTTGGGATTGTTGGGTAGGGAGTGGAGAAAGGAAGGTAGACGGAGGAGTATGGAAGGAGAACTAGAGGGGTGGGGATCAAGTTCCATTGAAGATACTTGAAGAATTCATTGATATTTCCTGTATGATGCCGTTTCTGTTCTGTACGTGTCTCGCTCTGTTTCTCCACACACACACACACACACACACACACACACACACACACACCACACACACACACACACAAAACGCACGCACGCA
>CM031607.1:55429167-55441667 GCA_018398815.1 Conus ventricosus | reverse complement strand
TCCTAGATTGTCCTTCTGCTGTCAGAAATAGTTCTGGAAAAACAAACAAACAAACAAAAACTTTCATGTTAAAACTGAACGCTAATCATATCCTAAAGCCCCGTCAATTATTTCTCTTCTGCTATTAAGACCCAATGTAAACCCAGCCCCGCACTCTGTAATTTCTGCTCAACCAGTGACCACTACTAAACTACGCGGTTAGCGTTAGATGAAAGGCATGAAACAGCCGTTCCAATGACACCATTACAGCGCCTTGTAGCTAACACTCACCGTTTCATCAACCCCTGTTGATTGAACAGCGCCTTGTAGCTAACACTCACCGCTTCATCAACCCCTGTTGATTGAACAGCGCCTTGTAACTAACACTCACCGCTTCATCAACCCCTGTTGATTGAACAGCGCCTTGTAGCTAACACTCACCGCTTCATCAACCCCTGTTGATTGAACAGCGCCTTGTAGCTAACACTCACCGCTTCATCAACCCCTGTTGATTGAACAGCGCCTTGTAGCTAACACTCACCGTTTCATCAACCCCTGCTGGTTGAACAGCGCCTTGTAGCTAACACTCACCGCTTCATCAACCCCTGTTGGTTGAACAGCGCCTTGTAGCTAACACTCACCGTTTCATCAACCCCTGTTGATTGAACAGCGCCTTGTAGCTAACACTCACCGTTTCATCAACCCCTGCTGGTTGAACAGCGCCTTGTAGCTAACACTCACCGCTTCATCAACCCCTGTTGATTGAACAGCGCCTTGTAGCTAACACTCACCGTTTCATCAACCCATGTTGATTGAACAGCGCCTTGTAGCTAACACTCACCGCTCCATAAGCCTCTGCTGATGGATATAATACCCAAGGTCTGACCAGCGCGTAGGGCTAATGCACAAGACAGACATCCGCTAAGTCGTATGCATGAGACACTTTGTCTTAGATCCTTTCATCTTAGTCATTAAGTCGTGTCTTCGTCGGCTGTAAATCCTGCGCAGTGTGGTCTCGTAACACAGTAGATGTGGTGTGAGCGTATATGGACGCTACACCACATCTACTACACCCACGCAGTGACGCGTCCTAGATGAAACTGACACTGAAATCCTAATACCGAGTGCTGATTGTATCCTGCACTTTTTCTGATTATTCCTCTTCAACTGTAAAGACCAGATGGTTACCCCTGTCCCAGATCGTGTTGATTATTTCCTGTCAAACCGTAAAGATCAACTGTAAAAGACCAGATGGTTACCCCTGTCCCAGATCGTGTTGATTATTTCCTGTCAAACCGTAAGATCAACTGTAAAGACCAGATGGTTACCCCTGTCCCAGATGGTGTTGATTATTTCCTGTCAAACCGTAAGATCAACTGTAAAGACCAGATGGTTACCCCTGTCCCAGATGGTGTTGATTATTTCCTGTCAAACCGTAAGATCAACTGTAAAGACCAGATGGTTACCCCTGTCCCAGATCGTGTTGATTATTTCCTGTCAAACCGTAAGATCAACTGTAAAGACCAGATGGTTACCCCTGTCCCAGATGGTGTTGATTATTTCCTGTCAAACCGTAAGATCAACTGTAAAGACCAGATGGTTACCCCTGTCCCAGATGGTGTTGATTATTTCCTGTCAAACCGTAAGATCAACTGTAAAGACCAGATGGTTACCTGTCCCAGATGGTGTTGATTATTTCCTGTCAAACCGTAAGATCAACTGTAAAGACCAGATGGTTACCCCTGTCCCAGATGGTGTTGATTATTTCCTGTCAAACCGTCAGATCGATTTTCAGTTCTATCCTTGATGATTTCCTACAAACATTAAGCGGGAATCATTAAGACCTTTTCAATTAATTGCTTTCAGATATGAAGACCTTTTTGAATTAATTGCTTTCAGACATTAAGACCTTTTGAATATATTGCTGTCAGATATTAAGACCTTTTCAATTCGTTCCTTTCAGACATTAAAAAGATTTGCCTACTTAATATTATCGGAAACTGGTTTGTTGACGTAATTCCGCACGTCACGTGTCAAGTCACGTGTATACCCTAAATGTCGTGGATGGTCTGGTGGCAGTGTTTGTGGTGTCACTCCAGTGTGCATGAGCATCGTTAGCGCTGAAGGGCATAAAGGGTCCTTCATAGCTCAGTGGATAGCCCAGCTCTTTAGAGAAGCCACGGCTGGAATTACAAGGTTTTAGAACCCGCTGTTTCAGACATGCAGAGCGCGAGACAGACAGACAGACAGAGAGAGAGAGAGAGAGAGAGAGAGAGGAGAGAGAGGAGAGAGAGAGAGAGAGAGATGAAATGAAATGAAATGCTCTTGATACATCGATGTATCTTACCCTTTATTCCATTCTTCTGAAGTATTGGCCAGAGTAATCTGCTAGATGCTGAAGCAAATGCGTTTTCAAAGTCAATAAAGGCTACATATAGTTTGCGATTCCATGAAAACTGCTTCTGTATAATTGTCAAGATTGTAAACATTTGGTCGATAGTTGTAATAACCTTTCTTAAAACCCGCTTGCCATTCACCTGTACTATTATTATGTTCGACCCACTCTTGCACTCTACATTAAATTTTAAATATAGAACTATATAACTTACTACTTGTATCACAAAGTGATATGCCCATGTAATTGCTTGGACCTCACCTTTCTTGAATACTGGCAATGTCATCGATTCTGTCCAGTTATGAGGATATATCCCTTATCAAAAAGTGCATTGAAAAATCTGACAAAGAAGTCGGTGACGAAGTAAGTTATCCTTGTCAGACAGCAAAATTGACACAGAGAGAGAGAGGAGAGAGAGAGAGAGAGAGAGAGAGAGAAGAAGAATGCATTCATGTGCATTGGGGTGGTTGGAGTGGAGGGACAGGGGGTGGAGATTAATGGGTCAAAAGGGAAAGAGAAAAATCGGGGCGACGACTGCCTAAAAAGGGTGATGATGGAGGCTTGAAGGGAATGGGTGGATGGGGAAGGAAGGGAAAAAAGGAAGGTGGGGGCGGGGCGGGGCGGGGGTAGGAGGAGAGGGGATGGAGAGGGAGGGGGGGGGGGGGGGTAGCTGAAGGGCCAGCGGGCAGGACGGGGGAGGACCATACGGCCCGGGAGAGCCATTGTTTTGATTACAAGATGGCTTCCAATCGGAACTCCGCCCTGTATCATTAGTCCGACCATGAGCTATGAAGCCTGTCACCGGCCGCCGCTATTCACCGATAATCAGAGCATCCCCCCTCCCCCCTCCGCATCCCTTCCCCCACTGCCTCCCCTTTCCTCTCCCCCCTTTCTCTCTACCTTCCTCCCCTTTCTCTTCGTCTTCTCCCCTCACCCTATACCTATTCCACCGTATAAGAGGTGCCCCACCCCCACCTTCCTGATCCCCTGCCCCCGATCCAACACCATCCACCCCTACCCCCCCCCCCCCCACCCCCACCCCCACCCCCACCACTGCCATGCCCTGCCTGTCTTCATCTCTCTTGTGTGAGCCTCTTAACATTTGTATCGTGTTTAAGAGAAGTCTTTGAAGACAGATCACTGACTGGTGAAAGCGGGTAACTGTATCCTACGCGCATGCGCACTAGTCTGCTCGGTATCATTTGGTCGAGCATCCCCGTCTTTTACAGACTGCTTTTGAAAGACACGCAGTGCCGGTAATGAGATATACCAGTCATAATTAATTGTTGTCACTGTGCTCACAGCTGGTTAGGGTCAGGGGGTGTCTTTTTTTTCTTTTGTCTCATTATCTGATGTTTTATCACCCTCGGAATCCGTGGAAATGATTGTTTTTACCAGAAAAACAATTGTGTGCGTTAAATTTTCTTTTGGTCGCACATCGTAACTGTCCTTTCAGTTCCATTTTCTTTCTGCTTTGTTCATTGATTGAGATGCTACTCAAAATGTTGAATGTGTGATGGTTGAGTAAAGATAATTATAAAATGATGCGGCAAGACGATGATGATGAAGACGTGAAGATGATGATGATGATGATGATGATGATGATGATGATGATGAATGACGATGATGATGAGATGATGATGATGAGGAGGAGATGAGTGAGGAGATGAGGATGGATGAATGATGATGACGATGACGATGATGATGATGATGATGATGATGATGATGATGCTTAGGCATTTCATTTGGGGTCCGAGACTACGCCACGGTGCCCTGCCTTTTCCTTTCAGACCATTATCCCAACGTCGACCAGCCCGAGAGATGCAGGGTGATGCACATGTACCTGCTGTGTTGACCTGGAAAGTCGAGCGACACTCTCAGAGATACACGAACTCTTCCTCATGCTTCTTTTACTCCTGTCATAACTCACGCTGTTCACATACGGTCTGTTTGAGAGAGAGATGGAGAGAGAGAGAGAGAGAGAGAGAGAGAGAGAGAGAGAGAGAGAGAGAGAGGGAGAGGGGGGGGGCGGAGAGAGGGGGCGGACAATGGGTGGAGGGTGGCGATGGAGGTGCAATGTCAGGCACTGACTAACGTCAAACGTCACTACCCAAACTCTCAACAACAACAAAATGCAAAAGATCAATTTAAGAAGGGTGAATAGAAATTAATCAACACTACAAACCGTATTTGGCAAGATTGATTTACACACATACACACACGCACACGCACGCACAATTCCCAACTGTCCCTCCACTCTTCCTCAACCCGTACCTCCTCCCATCTCATTCCATCCCCCACCCCACTCCAGTCCTCTGGTACTCATCTCCCCCTCACCCCAAACCATCCCACCCCCATAAACCCCATCCCACCCCACCCCATAAACCCCACCCCATCTCCCTCACTCCCCTCACCCTGCCACAAAATGGCTGGTTTGTGGGGTAGCGGAGGAAATTGAAAACTTCGGTCTGTATCATCTTGGCTCGCTGACTATTACCTCTCATTTTCCCCGAGAACTCTGGAGCTGATGATGCCTTTCTCTCAGCCTCCGACTTCCCCCCTCCCCCCCCCCCCCTCCATCCTCTCCTCTCTCCCCTCTCTCTCTCTCTCTCTCTTCTCTCTCTCTCTCTCTCTCTCCGCCGCTGCTGCTGCTACTGCTGCTACCTCTGGCATCATCATTCAGGGCTGGGCACATATCATCAGGTCCGGAACGGCTATTCATCGATAAATACCGTTTAGAGAGGGCCTCTGCCCCTCCCACCCCCTCCCTCCCCTCCTCCCCCCTCCTTTACTCTCTCCCCCCCTCTCTCCCTCTCTCTCTCTCTCTCTCTCTCTCTCCTCTCTCTCCTCTCTCTCTTCATCCTGTACTCTTCGTCAGCCACAGAAGAAGGAGAGGGAGGTGGGATGGATGGGGGGGGGGATTGGTGGAGGGGTAAGGATGAAGGACAGTAGACGAGAGAGAAGAGAGAGAGAGAGAGAGAGAGGGGGGGGGGAGGATATGGGATAGTGGGAGAAGGGTTTGGGTTGGAGAAGGTTCAAAGCCGGCTTAGCAAAGGAATCAAGTGAAGTGCTTTGTTTTTCTCCGGCCGTTCACTTAACCGCCCCCACCCCACCCCACCCCCGCTTTGTTTAACTTGTGTTGGTCTATCCCATCCTGCCCCCTTTGTTTAACGTGTGTGGTCTATCCCATCCCACCCCTTTGTTTAACGTGTGTTGGTCTATCCCACCCTACCCCCTTTGTTTAACTTGTGTTGGTCTATCACCCTACCCTGTTAACTGTGTCTATCCACTCCCCTTGTTTAACGTGTGTTGGTCTATCCCACCTCTGCCCCCTTGTTTAACTTGTGTTGGTCTATCCCACCCTACCCCTTTGTTTACCTTGTGGTCTATCCCACCCTACCCCCTTTGTTTAACTTGTGGGTCTATCCCACCCTACCCCCTTTGTTTAACGGTGTTGGTCTATCCCACGCCCTTGTTAACCTGTGTTGTCTATCCCACCTACCCCTTTGTTTAACTTGTGGTGCTATCCCACCACCGTACCCCTTTGTTTAACTTGTGTTGGTCTATCCCACCCTACCCCTTTGTTTAACGTGTGTTGGTCTATCCCACCTACCCCCTTTGTTTAACGTTGTTGGTCTACCCCACCCTACCCCTTTGTTTAACGTGTGTTGGTCTATCCACCCTACCCCCTTTGTTTAACTTGTGTTGGTCTATCCCACCTACCCCCTTTGTTTAACTTGTGGTCTATCCCACCCTACCCCTTTGTTTAACTTGTGGTCTATCCCACCCTGCCCCCTTTGTTTAACTGGTGTGTTGGTCTATCCCAACCCTACCCCCTTTGTTTAACTTGTGGTCTATCCCGACCCTGCCCCCTTTGTTTAACTTGTGTTGGTCTTCCCACCCTACCCCTTTGTTTAACTTGTGTGGTCTATCCCACCCTACACCCTGTATTTACGTGTGTTGGTCTATCCACCTACCTTGTTTAACTTGTGGTCTATCCCCCCTACCCTTTTGTTTAACTTGTGGGTCTATCTCACCTACCCCTTTGTTTAACTTGTAGTGGTCTATCCTATCCTACCCCTTTGTTAACTTGTGTGGCTACCACCCTCCTTTGTTTAACTTGTGTGGTTATCTCCCCCTACCCCTTTGTTTAACTTGTGTTGGTCTATCCTATCCACACCCCCCTTTGTGTTAACTTGTTTGGTCTATCCCACCCTACCTCTTTGTTTAACTTGTGTTGTCTATCCTATCCTACCCTTTGTTTAACTTGTGTTGTCTATCCCTCCCTGCCCCCTTTGTTTAACTGTGTTGGTCTATCCTATCCACCCCCTTTGTTTAACTTGTTGGTTCATCCCCCTACCCCCTTGTTTAACTTGTTTGGTCTATCTCACCCTACCCCATTTGTTAACTGTGGTCTATCCCACCTCTCCCCCTTTGTTTAACTTGTGTTGCTCTATCCCACCTCCTCCCTGTTTTAATTGTGTTGGTCTATCCCACCCTACCCTTTGTTTAACTTGTGTTGGTCTATCCCATCCCTACCCTTTGTTTACTTGTGTCTGGTCTATCTCCCTACCCCTTTGTTTAACTTGTAGTGGTCTATCCTATCCTACCCCCTTTGTTTAAGTGTGTTGGTCTATCTCACCCTACTCCTTTGTTTAACTTGTGTTGGTCTATCCACCCTACCCCCTTTTTTTTAACTTTTTGTTGGTTCTATCTCACCCTACCCCCTTTGTTTAACTTTTAGTGGGCTATCCTAATCCTACCCCCTTTGTTTAACTGTGTGTTGGTCTATCCACCCTACCCCCCCTTTGTTTAACTTCTAGTGGTCTATCCCCACCCTACCTCCTTTGTTTAACTTTTAGTGGGTTTTTCCCACCGTACCTCTTTGTTTAACTTGTAGTTGTCTATCCCAACCCTACCCCTTTGTGTAACTTGGTCTGTCTCTTCTCCTCCTCAGTTTTACTTCCTTTATGTCCACTCTTGCCCCTCCCCCATCCTCTTCCTGCCCCCTCCCCTCCTCCCCTCCACTCCTCCCTGCTCTTCTCATCCACCTCTCCTTCCCCATCGCCCTCTCCCCCGTCAATTTTCTGCCTTTCCCAGCTCCCGGTTCATTAATTAAAGACAGCTGGCAATTTGGTCATTGTGGGTGACACAAGTCCACAAACGGGAAGGCGGTTTGCCTGTGGCGCCCCGTTCTCTGGGAGAGACAGCTAATGACCGTGTTTGAGGCTGTCCTGATTGCTCATAATCGATGCTCGCTTTGTTCGAATCTTCAGTGGCTTGACTGTGAAATGAGGATCAACTTCGACTGATAATAATGCGAAAGTGTGTGTGTGTGTGTGTTGTGTGTGTGTGTGTGTTCGTGCGTGGTGTGTGTGTGTGTGTGTGTTGTTCGTGCGTGTGTGTGTGTGTGTGTGTGTGTGTGTGGTGTGTGTGTGTGTTGTGGTGGGTGATGACACAGAGAGAGAGAGAGAGAGAGAGAGAGAGAGAGAGAGAGTAGCTCGCTATGTTCACTGGAAATCAAAGGGGCGAGGATGGTGCGGAATTGAGCGCAGGGAGGACAGGGAAAGGGGAAGGGGGTGGGGGAGGATGAGAGGAATGTGCAACAAAAAAATGATAGTTATTATGGCGGTGATTAAGACAGTGAATCGACGATGAAGAATCATGACGATGATAAAACACAGGATGTTGATGACGACAACGACGACGGCGATGTCGATAATGACAACAACGATAATGAAAATGATGAGGAGAAGAAGGTGGTGGTTGAAGAGGATGAAGAAGAAAATGACGAAGGACATTTGCGAAGATGAATGGGGAGAAAAACCCTACGAAGATGAAGACAAAGGGGGAAGAACGAGAAAAGATGAGGTAAACTGACGACCACTCAGCCAGCGAACAGCACGCCAGTGTCTGCATTAAGTTACGATGAGGCCAGCGCCATTCCCTTTTAGCCCCGCATGTTAACGAATCGTTAAGTCATTGCCCAAGCGGTGAAGTGTTATTTGAAAGTTTACGGTTAATAGGAATAAGTTGTCGGGGTGGGGTGGGTGTTCACAATTATACAGTCGGATGATAACACACACACACACAGACACACACAGACACACACATACAGCCATTTCTGTGCAAGGAATAGCTTCGTTACTATTAGTACGTAGGTAATTTACTAACAACACACACACACACAAAACACACAACACACACACAACATATATATATATATATATATATATATATATAGAGAGAGAGAGAGAGAGAGAGAGAGAGAGAGAAGAGAGAGAGAGAGAGAGAGAGAACACAAACATGAAGTTTAATCAACCTAATCTCTAACTCAGTTTCTTTCCCATACAAAATGCGCTTAAACTTCAACAATACAAGATAAACTTAAGGTTAAAAGGGCGTCTTTTCTAATTACGTATAGACACTATTTTCCCCCATGTACTGTGAAAAGTAACATCTTCTGAGCGTGAATGAAAAGGTGACTGTCATTCTCTTTTCTAAGTGTTTACTGTCTATAACTTTTCCCATTCACCATAACTAGTAACGACCGCAGATTTTGGTTGAAGTGACGGTCATTCTCATTCTCATAGGCGTCTGTCTGTCTTTACCGCTGAGCTAACGGGGCACCCAGCTTGGTTGTCGAGTGATGATACATCGGTGTCTTCTCCTGCATTTTCTTTGTTTTCCCATCTCTTCATTTCTTGTCTTGTATTGAGAATTCTTCTTGTCTTCGTTTTATCACATCTCACATACATCATCTTCATCATCATCATCATCTTCATCATCTCTACTCATCTCTTCATCATCATCATCATCATCATCATCATCATCATCATCATCTCATCATCATCATCATCATCATATCATTCATATCATCATCTCATAATCTCATCATCCTCCATCTTGTTCTTCGCGTTCCGTTGTCGACGTCGTTGTCGTCTTCATCATCACCATCATCATCATAACCATTATTATCATCAACATCATCACCATCACCATCTCAACATCATCATTTCTTATTTCTGCGATGTTTGTTCGTTTTATCCATCGTCATCCGTCGTGCTGTCTATCAAGGTAGTATTACTTTGCATCTTGTTCTGCTTATTTGTATTTTGCTTCATTGTCATCATGACCATAACTTTTTTTTCTAATCATCTCTTCTCTCTCTCTCTCTCTCTCTCTCTCTCTCTCTCTCTCTCTCTCTCTCTCTGGTTTTCTATCAGCAAACCCAACATAAATCCTATGGATTCATCGTCATCCTCTCCACCTCCTACTCCCTCCTTCCTCATCTCATCTCATCATCATCTCATCATCATCATCATCGTTGTCGTCGTTGTCGTCGTCATCTTCATTACTATCATCGTTATTGTCGTGATTATCATCGTCGTCATTATGTCATCACCACATTAAATGAAGTAATATCCTGGTAACCTGACGATCACATTAGCCTCGTTTCTCCTTCCGCTCAGCTGCTGCATCCTGCTTCCCTCTCCCACCACCCCCCCCCCCTTCCCCCTCCCTACACTCCCGCTCCATTCCCGCACCCCATACCCCATCTCTTCTACCACTTCCAAAATGAACAAAGAGATGGAGCTATTAAGCGTTACCACAATTGGACATCCATTCCCGACACCCTCCATCCCCACTCTATCCTACCACTTCCTAAATGAACAAAGACGAAGAGAGGAGCTTATTAAGACGTTACCCACAATTGGACATCCATCTCCGCACCCTCCATCCCCCATCTCTATCCTACCACTTCCTAAATGAACAAAGAGAGAGAGAGCTATATAAGACGTTACCCACAATTGGACATGTGGCCGGTGGAAGGGGCACAGAGGAAGAAGAAAAAGAACGAACGTTAACGAGGCTTGACTTTCTTTCTAACTGTAGTCGCCCCGGCCCTTTTCGTCCATGGCGCTGACTCGTGAAGTCGGTGCGGAGAGAATGGTCTCCCTGCTGCGCTCTTCTGGTGTCCCTGGGCGGAAGGGAGCAGTGCAATGAAGAGGTCGCTGAACACTTGACAGAACATTGTCCGCCGAACTAATATTTGTGCGGGGTTCTCCCCAGGGGGTTGCCCATCCGGGTTCCCTTTGCCACCCGGGTGGCTTGGAAAAGTGGAGGGGCAGATTTTACAGAGGGAGGGGAGACGAATTTGGGGGTAGGGAACAACGGGGGGTGGGGATAGGGAGGAGCAGGAGTATGGGTTTGGATGGCGGCTTCCGCCTGGCTGAGGCCCAACACTGCCGGTGTCGGAGAGACTCAGGCTACTCGGATAATTGGGTCTCAAGTACAGCAATTTATGACAACGCTCTGTTTCTCTGCTTGCTTTGCTTTTTTTTTTTTGTTTTTTTTTCCTATCCTTTTTCCTTTCTTGTTTTTTCTTTTCTTTTTTTTCTTTTCTTTCTTTCTTTTTTTAAGTTTTTTTTTTTTATTTTTTACACGCCATCTTCCATTTCCTGCGGCTTCAGCTTCTGCCGGAAGGTGAGAGAACCATTCTGCACTGACCGACGCAACTAATGTAACTGTTCCAGTTTCAGTTTCACGGTGTGCGGGCTTGTCCATATATGCGGCACCGCATCGGCTACGCTACCTAGACACAGTGCGCAAGGGTTGAAAAGTAGCCCAGGAAAAAAAAATGAAACAGACTGCAACAAAAAACGAAAAACGAAAACCGAGGTTGCTGCCATTTGAGTGTGCACCTCGTCATTTCAATAGACATGGAGATTGCTTGGCGGAGCCCAAATCCTCTCCAACAAGCCCGATGCAAGCCGGGTATTTTTTTTTTTTTTTTTAATTTTTAGAATCCGCTAACGCTGACAGGGCACAGGACCTTCAGGTGTGCAATGGTCTTCTGCATGCGCATATACACCACACTCACACACACCACACACAGCACACACACACACACACACACACAACACACACACACACTCACACGCACGCACGCACGCACGCACGCACGCACGCACGCACGCACGCACGCACGCACGCACACACACACACACACACACACACACACACACACACACACACACACACAGCCATGAAAAGGTCCGACGTGATGTAATCTTCTGCATGTGTACAAACACCCAGCTCCACACTTTTTTCAGCCACAGACGCTGCTTGGGAAGGTTCGAACGCACGTCTTTCAGGTGGAGAAGCCACTGCTCTAACCACTCAACCATTGCACCTGTCAGACCTGATGTAGTGCCTCAAAACATTGCACCTGTCAGACCTATGTAGTGCTTCTCACCATTGCACCTGTCAGCCTTGTAGTGCCTCTCAACCATTGCACCTGTCAGACCTGATGTAGTGCCTACAACCAATTGCACCTGTCAGACCTGATGTAAGTGCTCTCAACCATTGCACCTGTCAGACCTGATGTAGTGCCTCTCAACCATTGCACCTGTCAGACCTGATGTAGTGGCCTCTCAACATTGCACCTGTCAGACCTGATGTAGTGCCTCTCAACCATTGCACCTGTCAACCTGATGTAGTGCCTCTCACCATTGCACCTGTCGACCTGATGTTGCCCTCACCATTGCACTGTCAGACCTGATGTAGTGCCTCTCAAAACTTTACGGTAAACACGGTACCTGGAATAAATATATATCGGGAGGATCACGTTTTCACCGTCGTTTGTTTGTTTGTTTGTTTGTTTGTTTGTTTGTTTGTTTGTCGGCAATATTACACAAAAACTACTGAAGCGATTGTCACTAAACTCGATAGATAGATGTAACCCAAAAATGAACTCTTTAGAGTTTGGTCCGGTTATAAGGATGATCCCAAGAGTGAACTCTGTAAGTTTGGATCCGGTTGTAAGGATGGATCCCCAAAATGAACTCTTTAGACTTGGACCGTTATAGGGATGGATCCCAAGAATGAACTCTTTAGAGCTTGGATCCGGTTATAGGGATGGATCCCCAAGATGAACTCTTTAGAGCTGGATCCGGTTATAAGGATGGATCCCAAGAATGAACTCTTAGAGCTTAGATCCGGTTATAAGGAGGATCCCCAAGAATGAATCTTTGAGCTTAGATCCGGTTATAAGGATGGATCCCCAAGAATGAACTCTTTAAGCTTAGATCCGGTTATAAGGATGGATCCAGATCTGTTTGAT
>CM031607.1:55418953-55421854 GCA_018398815.1 Conus ventricosus | reverse complement strand
TACTCCAGTAACTGCATCCCCTTTTCCTCAGTAACTCTTCATTAAACTGGAAAGCCAACATTCCAATATCGTAGCTAGTCATGCAAATATGCAACCAAAGAGAAAAAAAAAAGCAAATCGCCAGCTGTTTCCTTTGATTGAACATTTCGGTTCTCTCATCAGTCAATAACACTATGATCGCACTGACTTCCCTGAAGCTGCCACACTGTTCGTGTCTGCCCGATCAGCCGATTCCAATATGGGGTTACTGGCAGTGTAACTGTAGTTGCTACACTGCCATTATCCCTCAACTGGGATTTGGCCGGTCGGAACGGGTCTCTGGGACACTGCTGCCCTTCGCCCCTCCAGGGAAAGGATCCTGTCGGCCTGTCCCACAGGTCTCCTGTTGCTGCAGACACCTTCACTGACTGCAGCTCCCTGTCTTGGCTCACAGGCTGACACGCCTTGCTGTCTTGTGTCCCCATACAGGAGACAATTCTCTACTGTCGTCGGCTCCGAGGCTACAGCAAACCTCCGCTTTAAGTGAAGTCTTTTGGCCTTGACTTTACCTCGCTGCATCTTCCTGAGCCCTCAGCAGGACAGGGTGATTTCACTTTCTCCAAGTGAGTCATGCTTTTACTGGTTTTCATGCGTATAAGCCTTTCTCGAAGAAAGAGAACCCGAGTTATACTGGTTCAACCAATTGAATCAATGACACATGCACACCACACACACCACAACGAATTACATCAACAACTGTGAAATTCTGACCAGTGAGTCTCCAGATCATTTTGGTTCAACCAATGGAATCACTAATGCACCCCAACACGTACACAACAATGAGGTGGGTACCGTGTGTCCATGCATTACAACTGATTCCAACCCTGTTCGATTTCCGTAAACTGTCCATTGCACCAACAGCCCACACCTCTCCACAAGCCAGGACCTAAGGCTTCAAACGTTTACTTCGACCTGTAGACAACAAGGTGCAAACCATCTGACACCTGGAAATCTGAGATGTTCACCCTGCAGCCTGTTTAAGCGTGAACGGTCATCAGGACCTACTCGCAGACTGACGATCACTGACGATCCTCCAAGCCCCCGCGTAAGTCCACTGGAGAACCCAGTCAACAGTGTTGGTGAGGTGATGCCTTCCTCCTCCAGTACTGGCAGTTTGCTATATACTTGTCTCTCACCACCCCCCCCCCCCCCCACCCCCCCTGTATAGCGAATTACTCCCCAATTACTCTTCCTCCTTCAACATCTACCTCGGTGTACCCCCCCCCCTCCCCCCCACCACATGGTACTGAAGACTCGCACACGTGAAGCACCCAAGAAACTATCTCAACAGCAGCAAATTTCACTTAATTTGCTTGAGGGACTGCAATACATTCGGCTGAGTTATCACACATACTTTGAACAATGCTTAGAAATCAACAAGGGAAATAATAACTGTCACGAAGGACGGTATATGAACGAAGTGATTGAATAACACATGTTTTATACGCTATCTTACTGATGCAAACTGATTTTTGTTTCTGTGTGTGTGTGTGTGTGTGTGTGTTGTGTGGAACAAAGCGAAAACGTGACAGACAAGAGTGGAACAATTGTGTGAAACAGAACCTCTTACCTATGAGTAGGTCTGACGTTAAACAATACTGCAACTGAAAGAGTGGAAAAAAATTTAAATGGTATATAGACCAAGACCAACGGGGACTGAGAGAGAGACATTGACACAGAAAGACAGAAGGGGGGGGGGGGGGAGGGGGGGGGGGGAGGAGGGGGGGGGGGGGGGGGGGGAGAGAGAGAGAGATAGTAATTAATGATTGATTCGTTGATTGATTGATTGATTGATTGATTGATTAATCGATAATCTTTATGCCTAATGGTAGCAGTTAAGCAAGAAGATGCTTTTTTTCAGTCCCTTGTCCCTTCAGTCCCTTGGATATTATGAGAGAGAGAGAGAGAGAGAGAGAGAGAGAGAGAGAGAGAGGAGAGAGAAGTCAAAAGAAAATTAAGAACAGGAGGACATGAAAGAATGCATAAGGACGGGAAAAAAGAAGGAAGGGTAGAAATGAACCGTGTTCCCCTGACACTGGTCACATAACGATGCCTTCCACCTAGTCCTTCTGCTGCACGCTGAGCCACGTGCTGATAACAAAGGGAGATGGTTTGTCCATCACAGGTGCGGGCTAAACTGGTAACCTCGTCACCTCATGTCAACCTTCTGATCAGATTCAGCAGGGGAGGAGGGTAGAGGGAGGGATGGAGTTCATTACACTGCAGCGTGAGTTCGTGTTGGTCAGAAAGAGGTGATTATTTGTCGTCAGAGACATAGTGGTCATTCTTCATTGAGCTCTATGTCCACGTGTGTGTGTGTGTGTGTGTGTGTGTGTGTGTGTGTGTGTGTGTGTGTGTGTGTGTGTGTGTTGAGTGACAATGACAGAAGAAAAAGAGAGAGATACGCACACAGATGGACAGGCAGACGGACAGACAGACAGATAGACAGACACGGAGACAGAGAGACACGGCTAGAAAGTTTACCCTTTGTCTGTCGATCTCTCTGTCTGCCTGTCTGTCTCTGTCTCAGTCTGTTTGTCTGTCTGTCCGTCTCTCTGTCTGTCTGTCTTCTCTTTCACTCTCTCTCTCTCTCTCTCTCTCTCTCCTCTCTCTCTCTCTCTCTCTCTCTCTCTCTGTCGGTGAGTAAAGTGTGTGTGTGTGTGTTTTGTGTGTGTGTGTGTGTGGTGTGTCTGTGTGCACGCGCGCGCGTTTGCGTGAATATGTGAGTATGTGAATATTTTGGTTCTTTTTTTTATTAATTCTACAGAGATATGATCAATATGAGTGTGCTTTAAATTATTCCTCTCTCTCTCTCTCTCCTCTCTCTCTCTCTCTCTCTCTCTCCCTTGCGACATCATTGTG
>CM031607.1:55411453-55416453 GCA_018398815.1 Conus ventricosus | reverse complement strand
CGTTGGGGCACCATTGGGTCGTCAGGGCACATCTGGGTCGTTGAGGCACCATCTGGGTCGCTGGGGCACCATTTGGGTCTTTGGGCACCATTTGGGTCGTTGGGGCACCATTTGAACTGACAATCCTCCTCCACCCTCATCCGCCCTCTACTGCTCTCCGGGAATCGTCAAAGGTCAGGCCTGTCCGTTCCACTTCTTTCTCTGCCTGCTCCTTTTTCTGTTTTCTGCAACATTGCCCTTCAACAACCACCACAACAACAACATCAACAACAACAACAGCGACGACAACGACGACAACAACAACAAACAAAACAACTGGAAGGGCACTCGGGAGAGCGCAGACCTCTTGCAAGATGGAGGGGATGTTGATTCCACCTTTTCATCTAGGACCTCTGGCAAGGTGGAGGGGATGTTGATTCCTCGTTTTCATCTAGGTCCTCTGGCCAGATGGAGGGGATGTTGATTCCACCTTTTCATCTAGGACCTCTGGCAAGGTGGAGGGGATGTTGATTCCTCGTTTTCATCTAGGTCCTCTGGCCAGATGGAGGGGATGTTGATTCCACCTTTTCATCTAGGACCTCTGGCAAGGTGGAGGGGATGTTGATTCCTCGTTTTCATCTAGGTCCTCTGGCCAGATGGAGGGGATGTTGATTCCACCTTTTCATCTAGGACCTCTGGCAAGGTGGAGGGGATGTTGATTCCTCGTTTTCATCTAGGTCCTCTGGCCAGATGGAGGGATGTTGATTCCACCTTTTCATCTAGGTCCTCTGGCCAGATGGAGTGGATGTTGATTCCACCTTTTCATCTAGGTCCTCTGGCAAGATGGAGTGGATGTTGATTCCACCTTTTCATCTGGGTCTCTGGCCAGATGGAGTGGATGTTGATTCCACCTTTTCATCTAGGTCCTCTGGCAAGATGGAATGGATGTTGATTCCACCTTTTCATCTAGGTCCTCTGGCCAGATGGAGTGGATGTTGATTCCACCTTTTCATCTAGGTCCTCTGGCAAGATGGAGGGGACGTTGTTCCACCTTTTCATCTAGGTCCGCGCCATGAACCGCGCTCAACTTCAGCAGGTTCGTCCTACACCACATTTCATCTTTTTACTAAGTTTTGTTGAAATCGATTCCTTAGTTTTTTTGTGCGTAATGTTGATAACAGACAGACAAACAAACCAACAGACGTAGGGTGAAAACGTCACTCTTTGGTGGAGGAGGTTCAAAGAGGAAGGGTGCTCGGGAGAGTGCAGACCTCCGCCAACATCGGTCGGATCCTGGATTCGCCCTTGGATCCAGATTCGCTGTCAGAATCAAATGGCTTTACCACATTCTATCATTCCATCATATTTCGTTAAGATCGGTTCGGTAGTTTTAACGTCATTTTGCTGACAGACGGCCAGACAAACAAACAGACGCAAATGAAAACATAACGTAGCAGGCGGAAGGAGAAGGAATGTGGAAACTTAGTTAAGGGACAGTTACCGTCTTCTTCAACAGCTGTCCACACCTGACTGCATTCAGGTTAAACCTCCATATTAAGCAAAGGTGACGGAGGATAACTATCCCAAGGGAGGTGATCTGTCTAAAACTGCACACCTTTACCACCAGAACGACAACTGGATAAAATTGACAGCGAAAAGTACTGATTTTTTGTACTCCCAGTTCTTATAGAACAGTGAGTACTTTAGAATGGGAACGAAGAAATGCTGTCTGTGTCTGTCTGTCTGTGTGTGTGTCTGTGTGTCCGTGGTCAAAATGTGTTCCATTCGCCCCAGACAAACCTACTGGGCCGATCTTTCTGAAAATTTGTAGGTATGTTCATTATGGGCCATGGATGATGCCCGATGTTTTAGTTTACCGCTACAGCCGTTAGTAACGGCTGTAACGGCCTGTAACGGTTTTTCCTCTTTATGGAATATCTCAGAAAGTACTTGGCCGATCTTTCTGAAAATTTGTAGGTATGTTTATTATGGGTCACGAATAATGCCCGATGTTTTAGTTTACCGTTATAACCGTTACTAACGGCTGTAACGGCCTGTAACGGTTTTTCTTCTTTATGGAATATCTCAGAAAGTACTTGGCCGACCTTTATGAAAATTTACAGGTATGTTTATTATGGGTCACGGATGATGCCCGATGTTTTAGTTTGCCCCGTTACAGCCCTTACTAACGGTTGTGACGGCCTGTAACGGTTTTTCTTCTTTATGGAATATCTCAGAAAGTACACGGCCAATTTATAAGGGGTTTGGATGATCTTGTGACAAATCGCGCCTCTGTCCATGTGTAAGTGATGTAATGCTGAAAATGGATAAAACAACCGTTAAAAACCGTTATTCTGCCGTTATTTCTTATATATAGGTTGATTTTAATTAAACTTGGTATATAGAAAGGTTATCACACACAAATGGCACTTCTATATAGTGTTTCAAAATTTGACCGTTTAAAAACCGTTATTCTTGACATATTGTCCGATTTGGATGACATTTGTTATGTTCACAGGTTTTGGCCCAGTGAGGACTAAAATACCAGTTTCAAAAGTGTATGTCGGTTATATAAGCGTTAAACCGTTATTTTGCCGTTATTTTTTTTATATATAGGTGGGTTTTCATGAAATTTTGTATATAGAAAGGTTATCAACATAAATGGCACTTCCGTGTAGCGTTTCAAATCTGACCGTTAAAAACCGGTATTCTTGACATATTGTCCGATTTGGATGAAATTTGGTATGTATACAGGCTTTAGCCACGTGAGGACTAAAATACCAGTTTCAAAAGTGTACATCGGTTAAATAACCGTTTAAAACCGTTATTGTACCTTTGTTTCTTATCTCACAAAGCACTTGGCCGATTTATATGCGGTTTGGAAAACTGGGAGTAGTTTATATGCTTCGCATCTTGTTTTATTCTATATTGGGATTCAAACTCGCAACATCTGCAAAATCTGCACTGAATTACAAAGCCAGCAAAACTGTCGGTATCGTTGGTTCACCAACGCCATAACAGTACAGCCAGGTTTGGTCAGTGGTTGGGGTGGCTGTTTGCTTCAGTGATGAAGTAGTGTGTTAATGCTGTCAGACGTTGCTAGTTTTTCAAAAGTCTGCTGGCTCTTCTGAAATATTTCTTCCTGTCTACATACTATCTTCATGTGGAGGGGGAGGGAACGGGAGCTGGAGAGGTTTAAAGAGGAGAGGACGGGGGGGGGGGGGGGGGGGGGGGGGAGGGGGGGCAGCCATTGAACTTGATGTAATTAACATGAAGTGTGACTACGTCGCAAAAGGCGTTTGGTTGGTCCCTTGGTTCAAACATTGTGAGTAATGGTCTCATTTGATTTTGTTTGTTTGTTTTTGAGGATTGTTTATTGGTTGGTAGGAAATGGGAGTATTGATCCTGTCGCAAGTTTTGTCATATTTAAGACCACGTACCACGCACACTTCGGTGACCTGTAGTTGAAAGTCACACAACCCTTAGGGGAGTTTTGTGGATTGTTTTCAGTGTGCCTTTGTTCACAAAGCAAAGATTGCCTGCGTTGACTGAACTGCTCTCAGTAAGTCTGTTTTCTTAAAACAGTATTTAGAACTGATCTGTTCGGTTCATAATTACTGGTTTTCTTGCTTTTTGGCCTGATATGGCCGTGCAAGTTTATGATTATGTAAACGGACAATTATGACTCATGGAATCGTATCAAACTATAATGTTCGTGCAAGCAGCTCCCTGGCGTCGTTGGCATCAGCACACAGACTGTGGGCTGTGAAAAGACTGTTCTGCAAGAATGCAGAATGCCTGAAGCCAGAATGACTGCCATTTTTAATATCTTTTATACTGCTGACGGTTTATTTGGGTCGTAAAGTTGTTTCTATCTTTTGGTTTGTTATCTAATATCTTAACAGCATTTTTTTTAAAGTAAAAAATTACTGTTGTCACACCATACTTAGTGTTTTCTCACAATGAAAATGACCGTTTTCACGTAAAAATTGCTAATGATCACCATTTTCTCGGAAAGAATTGCCGTTTTCACTTGAAAACGATAATTATTATCTTTTCAACTGAGTGAGTTGTTACAGCTGTTCAACCATACATCATAAGTGTTCAACAATCAGAGTAACTTTCGTCAGATCGTTGCCTAGTGTCAACCATCGACCACAACAAAGGCGTAGATGGAGAGTATCTTGCCTGGCTTTCCCACTATTGGTCTTTGTCGCTCACGCAGGTCACTAACTACTTCCGGGCACCACAGTCACTGCGTGCGCTGGGAATTGTTCAGGCCGCTGTGCTGCCCTCTCAGGTAACAGTGTGCGCCAGCTGCTGGTTGTCTGCTGTTCAGTAAGGGAGACCCATCGCCTGCACTTAGGCTTTGTCCGGTTGCCAACCATAGTTCGTGTGTGTGTGTGTGTGTGTGTGTGTGTGTGTGCTGTGCGTGTGCGTGCGTGCGTGCGTGCGTGCGTGCGTGCGTGCGTGTGTGTGTGTGTGTGTGTGTGTGTTGTGTGTGTGTGTGTGTGTCCAGTGTGATACAACCAGCGGCGAAACGTGTCAGACAAACGATCAGCCTGTAAACAGAAGGCAAGCAGAGAGTCCCTCAGATTAACCGGAAGAGATGAGTGACTTGGAATAGGCGCAATGGGACCCAAACCGCCCAAATCGAAGACGCTTGTTGATCTATCCCTGCTGATCTATCCCTGCTGATCTATCCTTGTCTTCCTGTTGATCTATCCTGTTGATCTATCCTGTTGATCTATCCCCTGCTGATCTATCCTGTTGATCTATCCCTGCTGATCTTCTGTTGATCTATCCCTGTTGATCTATCCTGTTGATCTATCCCCTGCTGATCTATCCTGTGATCTATCCTGTGATCTATCCCCTGCTGATCTATCCTGTTGATCTATCCCCTGTTGATCTATCCTGTTGATCTATCCCTGTGATCTATCCTGTTGATCTATCCTGTTGATCTATCCCCTGTTGATCTATCATTGTTGATCTATCCCTGTTGACTTATCCTGTTGATCTAA
>CM031607.1:55393953-55396453 GCA_018398815.1 Conus ventricosus | reverse complement strand
ATCCACATCAACATCGAGCAGGTTTGTGACAATGTAACGATCCACATCAACATTGAGCAGGTTTGTGACAATGCAACGATCCACATCAACATTGAGCAGGTTTGTGACAATGCAACGATCCACATCAACATTGAGCAGGTTTGTGACAATGCAACGATCCACATCAACATTGAGCAGGTTTGTGACAATGCAACGATCCACATCAACATTGAGCAGGTTTGTGACAATGCAACGATCCACATCAACATTGAGCAGGTTTGTGCTTCCACTAACTTTGATTGACATCAGTTCGGACTGACTAACGTACAAACCAGAAAGACACTCAGCAGGTCACAGCCTTCCCGCGGGTGTTTGATTTGTTTGTTGTTTTGTTTTGTTTTGTTTTTTTTTCATATTAAGGACATGATGAACGTAAACTGTCAACGTTTATATTACGAAAAAGAATTAACATTTGATGAAAATATATTGCTTCACACTGAGATATCAATTCGTAAGCAGTAACTTCACATTCTTCAAGTTCGGTTACAAAAGGTGTACAGAAACCTGGATCCGCCATTGGATCTCAATGCACCAAAACTTTACAGCTCGTCCTCAGCCACGTTCCGTTTGTCCACCAAATTTCATTATATACTGGTTCGGTAGTTTTCGCGCAAACTTGCTTACAAAAAAAAAAAAAAAAAAAAAAAAGAAAGAAAGAAAGAAAAGAAAAAGGACATGGCGGCATGAATCCTGCTTATACTAATTCCGATTTTTTTTCCCTTTCCAGACACCGTTGGGAGGAATCTTCCACATCTGGAGGTCTCAAAGATGTTGAGTCACCGTGATTCTGTAGCAGGGTATATTTCACTGACCCAAGTCGTCCGTCTCATGGTCATTTTGGTCAGACTCTTGAGTCCGCTCTCTCATAGTCAGACTGGTCAGATTCGGGATAACCATAGTGTTCTGAGGAATCATCTCCACCCGGAGAATTGCTGGCCAAGAGTTTGGCCGCGCGCTCGGTCATTTCAAACCGACCGTGGAGACTGTCAGGTCTTCCCGGCCTTACTGTCTTGGTCACAGTGTCTGAGGACGCTGAGCTGCTCATAGATATCGCTGCCGGGTAGGAAGAGGAGAGGGAGTCACCAGTGCTGCTGCCTTCCATTGAGCTCTGAGATCCTGAGACGTTCACCTTGTCCACCTTCTGTATAAAGAAGACTGTGCCACTGTGAGGAGTACTCCCGCCCTGGGACTCTGCTCCGTCCCGAGAGGGAGGCGGGAATCCTGCTGCCTGGAGATCACTGACACGGACGTAGGCTGACCTGTCGAGTTCAGGGAAGGCCAGGCCTCTTTCTGTCCCGGGGCCTCTCTGGTGGATGAAGTCGGAGACGATATTGTTGAGGGGTGCTTCTGCGTGAGCTGGAGCTGCTGCTGCCCCGGTTTCTGGAGCTGGGATCGATGCGCTGGACCGCTGTTTGGGTTGGGTGTTCGTACACGACTGTCCGTCTCTCAGGTTGTTTCTGATCATAGTCTGTGCTAGGCGTGTCGACAACACGAAACTGACAGAACAAGACATCAATATTAAAAACAGTCATCATCATCATCATCATCATCATCATCATCATCATCATCATCCACTTGAAATCGTTGCTTCAACTTTAAATTAAACCGGTTTTAGTGTTGTTACCATTACCATCTGTATTATACCTTCATCATCTGTATCACCATCGTCATCATCGCACTACCTCTGCTCCTCTCATCATCAACAATACATGGTAAATGAAATGTCGCAAAGGCAAAATGATCAGCAAAGAGACATGGTGACACAGGAGTTGGAGACAGAGGAGGATGCCATGGGAGTGCAGAAGGCAGTCCAGTAGAGCCAACACACACGGACAGTAGTCTCCGTGGGAGAAGGCACCCTAGAAGCCTCAGCTGAAATCAGATATGACATGTGCTGCTCTCAGGATCAGGTTCATACTCAGCTCTGTACATGACTCTCTGCCTTCGAAATGAAACCTGGCGAAATGGGAGACGAAACCAGATGACTCTGTGCGTCCGCTTTGTCAGGGCAAACAAACACTGGCAGCGCGTCCTGGTTCTGTCAGAAATGCGCTAACCCATGGAAGAACGCATGGAAACACAAGCAAGTGCTGAATGAAATCGTTAGCATTGCTGGAGGAAACACTTCGCTTACAGAAGTTCCAGCAACGACGTTCTACACGGCAGAAGGCCGCACACAAATCATGGTCTGGAACGGCTGGAACATCTATACCATGGAAGAGGGGGTTAGTGGATGGAGTGGGTGACTCAGAGGCAGACCTTCCAGGATGGGAAAACCATCCAGAGATCACCAGGGTGAGCAGCACGAGACTGGCTATGGTACTTCATAATCATCAAAACAAAAGATTCCGATTAAACTCGCAATGAACACAGAATGGAGGAAGCCCACATCTCCATGACCAAAAATTATGCCAGTCTTGCGGAAGACTTGAGGGATTACAGCTTCCAAGCCGAAGTCCTC
>CM031607.1:55390635-55393853 GCA_018398815.1 Conus ventricosus | reverse complement strand
GTCTAGCAAAGGATGTTAAAGGCTCATCAGCCTACGATCTCATGAAACAGCTCTCGATTTCTGGTAAGAAGAGGACCAGAACCTTAAAAGCAACGACAGATGCATCTGATTAGAGTTCCGGCTGAATCTGGTCAAGGAGGAATAAAAGTGAACTTCGTTAGGCTTATATTTCCGAATTTACGATAGGTGTCCGACAGCTGTGTGGGCAAGATATCTATCACGTGACGCCTCAAGACATCCAAGCATCCATAAGATGAAGATTCGAATCCTACCAGTGCTAGAAACATTTCTGACGGCAGCGAGACATCTAGGAGTCATGACTTGGATGCAGCATGGTCTCCTTTACAGTGTAAGGAGTTCTGGGCCAAAACACTGGTCTGAGAGCTATTTCTCTGAAGACTTTTTGCCGTAAGATTGTTTTTTTAGAATGTCTTCTAAAGGCTGCCTCTCTGTGGTGACCTACTCCCAGTCTTCGTGGATTACTGCAGCCATGATCAGTTGGCAAACAAACGCAACGATGACGTTCTTGACGATGGTGATGAAAAAAAGCAGCAATTCCCCATGGTGCGGTGGCAATATTACAGACTGCAGCTGGGAGAGAGCGGGTTCAAATCTCTCAAAAGCCATACTATTTCGGAGGTCTTTTTTCGACCCCGATCAGCTCCTATCCAGAATCGACTAGTGCGCTGTGGGTTTCAATGACAAGACTGGAACTAGGCCTCGATCAGCTCCTATCCAGAGTCGACAAGTGCGCTGTGAGTTTAAATGACAAGACTGGAACTAAACGGTCGAGTTTCATCCCCTTGATGGGGTAGCACATAAACATCCTATCTCAGGTGCGTCCTGTTGCGGCCTCTGATTTAACAGTCCCCGGTCATCATGAGATCACCCATCTGAGGAGACACCGCACTGCCGCCGATCACTTCGGTGATGTTGAGTGGTGCCTGTTCTGAACTAGCTGACGAATGACACCACTTAGCTAAGCTTTCTACTGACGACAGTGTTCGCTCAGTGTCTTAGCTAAGCTTTCTACTGACGACAGTGTTCGCTCAGTGTCTTAGCTAAGCTTTCTACTGACGACAATGTTCGCTCAGTGTCTTAGCTAAGCTTTCTACTGACGACAATGTTCGCTCAGTGTCTTAGCTAAGCTTTCTACTGACGACAGTGTTCGCTCAGTCTCTTAGCTAAGCTTTCTACTGACGACAGTGTTCGCTCAGTGTCTTAGCTAAGCTTTCTACTGACAATGTTCGCTCAGTGTCGGAGACAGTTTGCGTAAGCGTCCCCTGTTGACTGAGAGAGGATACGGGTAGGGAGAGAGGTGGGAGGGGATGGAGACCACCAAATCAAAACCCTCCAAAACCAAATTCCCATCAATCAGCCACTAGTGAAAACCTCGATTATAACTCACAACAGAGCTGGGTGTGGGTAGCGAAATAGAAAGAGAAGTCACCTGGAACACAGGACATGAAACGTCATCAAAACGAACCCTCCTCCCCTGCCCCACCCTCCTCCACATACCGCCACGCCTTTTTCTTTTCAAAACTTGTTTTTTTCATCTATATGAGGGTGATGATGATAAAGCTGCCTGAGTTCCATTTCAACCTGAGACTTTTTGACAGGGTTTTCGTCTACGCTCCGTTTCATAACTGATTCCCGTCAACCAACCAGGCCCGAGAATCCAGGCACCTGCTGTGTAGCAATTTTAGCAATACTCTCAGAGACGTGTCAATGGCGCGGATGAAATTTCAAAAATGTGGTTGTGGTCTTCCATCATCGCATTCTGAACAAGTGAGTAAAAACCGCCCAGGGCAGAAAAATCCTTCAATGAACAAAGGCTGTTTACAAGTAATATGGGGTTCGGACCTCCAATCTCCCAAATATTTACCATAACGTTAACCATTGAGCCCACAGTGTCTGGAAAAGAAAAATGAATATGTAAGTAAATAAGAATACAAATATATGTGATTTCATAAGGAATCCAATTAAATCAGTGAGTGGAAAAGGAACACAGTATCTGATACTTGTGAAGGCTTGTTTTTCACACAAGCATTGGCTTCGTGTTTGTCACCCGTTCAGCGGTTGGCTCTCTGTCTATCACACTGTTATGACATATAGTATCACGGTGTCATGTCCTGTCTATCACACTGGTATGACAGATAGTGTCACGGTGTCATGTCCTGTCTATCACACCGGTATGACAGATAGTGTCACGGTGTCCTGTCCTGTCTATCCCACTGTTATGACAGATAGTGTCACGGTGTCATGTCCTGTCTATCACACTGTTATGACAGATAGTGTCACGGTGTCATGTCCTGTCTATCCCACTGTTATGACAGATAGTGTCACGGTGTCATGTCCTGTCTATCACAGTGGTATGACAGATAGTGTCACGGTGTCATGTCCTGTCTATCACAGTTATGACAGATAGTATCACGGTGTCATGTCCTGTCTATCACACTGGTATGACAGATAGTGTCATGGTGTCATGTCCTGTCTATCACAGTTATGACAGATAGTGTCATGGTGTCATGTCATGTCTATCCCACTGGTATGACAGATAGTGTCACGGTGTCATGTCCTGTCTATCACACTGTTATGACAGATAGTGTCACGGTGTCATGTCCTGTCTATCACACTGGTATGACAGATAGTGTCACGGTGTCATGTCCTGTCTATCACAGTGGTATGACAGATAGTGTCACTGTGTCATGTCCTGTCTATCCCACTGTTTTGGCAGATAGTGTCACGGTGTCATGTCCTGTCTATCACAGTGGTATGACATATAGTATCATGGTGTCGTGTCCTGTCTATCACAGTGGTATGACAGATAGTGTCACGGTGTCATGCCATGTCTATCACAGTGGTATGACAGATAGTGTCACGGTGTCATGTCCTGTCTATCCCACTGGTATGACAGATAGTATCACGGTGTCATGTCCTGTCTATCACACTGGTATGACAGATAGTGTCACGGTGTCATGTCCTGTCTATCACACTGTTATGACAGATAGTGTCACGGTGTCATGTCCTGTCTATCCCACTGTTATGACAGATAGTGTCACGGTGTCATGTCCAGTCTATCACAGTGGTATGACAGATAGTGTCACGGTGTCATGTCCTGTCTATCCCACTGGTATGACAGATAGTGTCACGGTGTCATGTCCTGTCTATCCCACTGGTATGACAGATAGTATCACGGTGTCATGTCCTGTCTATCA
>CM031607.1:55373135-55385635 GCA_018398815.1 Conus ventricosus | reverse complement strand
CGGACGAGTCCTCTACATGAAAACCTCTATGCACGCGGACCGTTAAGAAACGAGCTTCCTAAACACCGGAACTGGCGAGTGGCTGGACAGTGCTTGCGGCGAGGGATTAAGAGGTGAAGAGGCGACGAGAGGACAGAAAAGGGCACTAGACAAAGTCAAAGTGAGAATGTGACCACGTCCAACTCTTCTCTGTTGAAGGATGTATGTTTTGATCGGTATATGCAGCTATCAATGAACTTTTCTACATTTCGTGAACCAGCTGCAGGACGTTATTACTGTCGGCCTTTTTTTCCCGCATGCGAGAGTGACCCAAGACAGTCTAACCCATCTGGCCTGAGTGGAGATCCGCTCACCGCTGGAGTGTGCTTGCTTGCTATGCAACGCTGACACTCGCTGAGGAAGCCACAAGTCTCGCTGCTTTGTTATGGCACATCGGAGCAGCTGCATCCCATTGGTCGCCAAGGGCTTCAATTCTCGCGACTTCGGCGAAGGGAGGCGTTCCCTTGCAACCTCTTGCGGTGAGAACTCGGTAGATGAGGCTTGTGTACCTTGTTACTGGCTTCCATGCCAGAAAACATGGCGGAACAGTGAGTGCATAGGGATCGTGAACGGTGAACTTCAGCTATGTTTAGGATAAAATGTTACGAATCTGTCACTGTACGTCAGAGTGTAGACCAGCTGTGTGAACCATTTGCCATAATCACGCTTTTTAAAGCTACAGTCCTATTTTCATTGAATCGGGATCCAGATTCAAACACTGTTATTAATTTTGTTGGGAAAAGCCAATGGAATTAGCTTATAAGGTGCACTGTCTTGTCCTTTCTTCGGAGAGTCTCGTTGTCATAAAATCTCACGGCATAATATTTAGCGGAAGTTGCAGCTAAGAAAGGCAGCTCAGAGAGTAAGAAAGGCAGCTCAGAGAGTTCAGAAGTACTCACGCGGGCAGATGACACCGACACGTCGATGGTCACTTGACCTGGAATTTTCAGGAAGTCGAACGGCTGGTCCAGCACCTGCAGCTGGTCGACGACAATGTAGCCCACGTCCACCAAACAGTTGAAGAGGTCCGGGGAAGCTGTCCCAGAGGTCTGAGTCAGTTTCCAATCCACCCGTTTTGGAATGTCGGGTCGTTTGCACTCGCAGGGAAACACACTCTTCAGGGGTATGATCTGAAAGAGAAAGACAAGCAGAAGGGTCAGCCATTTTGTTTCCTATGTTTCAGGTGGGAGAGTTCACGACTTCAGGCAGCTTGGTGGACATCAGAGGGACAGCAGCGAGCTGAGGAAGCTGGTGTTGTGTCCACATCGGCCGCTCGCTCTCTCTCTCTCTCTCTCTCTCTCTCTCTCTCTCAGACACTGAACTGTGCGTTTCTAACAAGGTACATTAACTATCCCAAAGAGGAGAGAGAGAGAGAGAGAGAGAGAGAGAGAGAGAGAGAGAGAGCAGACTCACCTGTCGAACGGGATACATCAATTGCCCCAAGCGCCGTTGAACATGGCTCCACTGCTCCTCCTCCAGGTCGGTGTTCAGATCCAGTTCGCAGCCAATCTTCACCTTGTGCATGTCCACGTCGTCCTCAGGGGGACACAGGCTCTTCCGGTCGATGCACAACATGTTCTCCTCCTTCACCGTGCGTTGGCGATGAAAGCAAGCCTGCCACAGTCAGAACACCCCCAGCCCCGATCTAGGGATGAATCAGAGGGAAGGTTTCAGGGTTCAAGTTTTCATCATGATGGCCCAGCTGACCACGCAGCGCCTGTTCAGGGCTGTCAATCGAGGTCAAAGCACAAAGCCAGTCAGACCAATGGCGGGCGTGTGGGTGGGTGGATGGGTGAATGCATTGGTGAGTTGGTGTCTGAAGCAGAGAGGCAGTGAGGTAGTGGGCCATTCGTTGCAAACATGTTTTACTATAATTCGTGTGTGTGTGTGTGTGTGTGTGTGTGTGTGTGTGTGTGTGTGTGTGTGTGTGTGTGTGTGAGAGAGAGAGAGAGAGAGAGTGTGTGTGAGAGTGTGTGTGTGTGTGTGTGTGTGTGTGTGTGTGTGTGTGTGTGTGTGTATGTATGTATGTATGTATGCATCTATGTATGTATGTGAGTGTGTATGTATGGATGTATGTATGCTTGTATGTATGTATGTATGTATGTATGTATGTATGTATGTATGTATGTGTGCATACATGTGCAAATATTCTCTCTCTCTCTCTCTCTCTCTCTCTCTCTCTCTCTCTCTCTCCTCTCTCTCTCTCTCTCTCTCTCTCGCCCACACACACACACACACACACACACACACACACACACACACACACACACACACACACACACACACACACACTATCCAAACGCTCCTAGCTGTTTGACAGGCTCACCACCCGGCTTACCCACCTGTTCAAAGTCCTGCACATCCAGCCGGTTGTCCCAGATCTCCAAGCGCACATCCACTCCACGCACCCCGTTCGCCTTCTGCTCCAGACGCGCAAACAGCACCAAGCGCAGCTCCTGAACCTGGCACCTGCTCTGACAATAACTGCACAGGTAGCCACTGAAATGGTCCGTGAAGATCTCCAGGCTTTTGCCGTCGACGAACGAGAAGACGTCCTTGTCCTGAAGCGTCCCGTTGTCCTTGCTGCGTAGCTGCAGTTTCCGGATGGACAGTTCACCGGTTGGCGCCGCATGGAACACGTAGACGTTAACCTGTTCCGGGGAATACCTGGCTGGCAGGAAATGAGGCAGCACAATCTTCACGGGCTTGCAGAAGCGGAAATCTGTCCCGACATGGTACTCTGCAACCGGGCTGCTAATGTGCTCGGTACTGGACAGGGGCAGTTTGCTGTAGACCAGGTTCAGGTTGGTGGATATGGCAGCTTTGATGGTGACGCTCTCCCCCGGGGCACGGCTCCTGGGGGAATCTCCAGACGTACAGCCGACCCGTGCGTGTGCACCACACCTCCGTGGTGAGAAACCGCCTGCTCCTTTTGCCAGGTCGGGGAGAAGGTGGGCCTACAGTCCTCTGGCTGCACGGTCCTGTTGTCTGGGTGGCGCTGCTCATGAAGTACGTGCTCAGCATGTTCATCTTCTCCGCCCTCTGTAGACGGTCTTCGTAACTTGGAGATTTCTTCAGGACCGACTCTCGCAGGAATTGACTTATGTCTGCAAAGTTGGTACTACGAGGAAGCGGCAAAGAGGAATACAGGTATTGTGTCCTTTCCTCCTCAAGAAGACTGCTGTAAACCTCCGCCAGTGTCCATGAGATCTGTCTCTCTTCCAGGGGACGTGCGCAAGGCTGAGAGTCGTAACCACTGGAGGAAGAGACATTGGAAACGGAACAGGCATACATGCTGCTCCCCTCCAGCGACGACATCTGGGACGATAGAGAACTGGACAGGCAGTCAGCGAAGAGAGCCGTTCTAGAGTGACTTGAGCCATCTTCGGTCAAATTCAGAGGCACACAGTCCCAAGAATATTCGCTATACATGTCAAGGGATAGGGGTGAGGATTCAGCCAAGCTGTCAGGACGCAACTCTGAAAACAAAACAGCAGAAACAACTGTCACCTGGATAGCACTCAATATCTTCGTTTTGCTGATTATCATGACATCCTAAATATTTTCATTCAGAGAAACTTTTGTTCCTTGAAGAGAAATGAAAAAACAACGGATGCTTGAGCTGTTCACAAATATCCACAAACAGATGTTCGTGATGTGAACAACGTACTTTTATTCTAAGCATTATCCACTGACAATTTCTGCAAAAGATTAGCAGTCTGCAGAAATTGCGCAGATTTTTTTTCTATAGATGACGTCCTCATTGAAGTGGTATGTCTGAATGAAACAAAAATATTGACTTTGATTTAATTACCAATTTGCACACAAAAAGACAGAAAATGTGAAGGGCGGGTGGGGTCAAAGGTTTGCAATGGAACAAAAAACATTATGCTTACGCGAATACAATCCCAACTCCCTTGCATCGATAAAAGTTGGCAAGAATAGCCAAGAAAACAAAGCGTAAAACAACTGCTGTAAATCAGTAACTGTCTACATTAAAAGACAGGCGAGTGGTGGATTTGCTGGAACAAGAGAGAATAGACGCTTTTTCGGAAGTAACATTTTCCAGCATATAAAATAATAATAACACTATAAAAGATACCACTACGGTAAAATCATTCTCCTAAGTTTTTTGCTACCACAGAATAAAAACATCGTTTTCACCTGCTTCAGCCATGGGAAGGTACACTATCTGATTCTGTTTTCACTTTGGGGATGTACACTAGATCTATCTCCTTCTGTTTTACCATGGGGAGGTACACTCTGTCTCTTCCTGTTTTCACCATGGGGAGGTACACTCTATCTCTTTCTGTTTTCACCATGGGGAGGTACACTCTATCTCTTCCTGTTCTCACCATGGGGAGGTACACTCTATTTCTTTCTGTTTTCACCAGGGGGAGGTACACTCTACCCCCCCCCCCCCCCCCCCCCCGTACACTCTATCTCTTCCTGTTTTCACCATGGGGAGGTACACTCCTATCTCTTTCTGTTTTCACCATGAGGAGGTACACTCTATCTGGTTCTGTTTTCACCATGGGGAGATACACTCTGTCTCTTTGTGTTTTCACCATGGGAGCTACACTCTATCTGATTCTGTTCTTACCATGGGGAGGTACACTCTATCTGGTTCTGTTTTCACCATGGGGAGCTACACTCTGTCTCTGTTTTCACCATGGGGAGCTACACTCTGTCTCTTTGTGTTTTCACCATGGGGAGGTACACTCTATCTGGTTCTGTTTTCACCATGGGGAGGTACACTCTATCTGGTTCTGTTTTCACCATGGGGAGGTACACTCTGTCTCTTTGTGTTTCACCATGGGGAGGTACACTCTATCTGGTTCTGTTTTTACAATGGGGAGGTACACTCTATCTGGTTCTGCTTTCACCATGGGGAGGTACACTCTATCTCTTTCTGTTTTCACCATGGGGAGCTACACTTTATCTGATTCTGTTTTCACCATGGGGAGGTACACTCTATCTATTTCTGTTTTCACCATGGGGAGGTACACTCTTTCTCTTTCTGCTTTCACCATGGGGAGGTACACTCTATCTCTTTCTGCTTTCACCATGGGGAGGTACACTCTATCTCGTTCTGCTTTCACCATGGGGAGGTACACTCTATCTCTTTCTGCTTTCACCATGGGGAGGTACACTCTATCTCGTTCTGCTTTCACCATGGAGAGGTACACTCTGTCTCTTTCTACTTTCACCATGGGGAGGTACACTCTCTTTCTGCTTTCACCATGGGAGGTACACTCTATCTCTTTCTGCTTTCACCATGGGGAGATACACTCTATCTCTTTCTGATTTCACCATGGGGAGGTACACTCTATCTCTTTCTGATTTCACCATGGGAGGTACACTCTATCTCTTTCTACTTTCACCATGGGGAGTTACACTCTCTTTCTGTTTTCATCTGAGGTACACTATCTGATTCTGTAAAAAAGCACTCACCTGGTTCCGCCAATATCGGAAAGTCAGTTCCGATGTCAGCGCTGACGTAATGATGTGTCCATCGTCCTTCTTCCTCGTTAGATGTCAGTGAACGATTCCAGTCTCCGTGTCTGTCACTGTTATCCAACTGTTCGATAGGTCGACGGCCTGATGATACGTATTCCTCCATCTCTGATCCATTCCTTGCTCTGTGTGTGTCCTGGTCGGACAGATCATTACACTTCAGAGTTTCTGAGAGACAAGGGCCATCTTGTGTTCCTGTCTTTCCCGTCGCCATCCGGGTTTGGGAAGTGTAACGTCTTTACCTGATGAACCTCCGTGAGATTTGTCTTGCTCAGTCGATGAAGCTCTCTCACACTCTGCAGTGGACTCTGCGGCTGGGCAGCAGTTGACCTCCACAGTAGTGCACGATACCTCGGTTAAAGTCGTTTCTTCCTCCATGTTCCTGTCTTTGTTTCGTGGTGGCAGAGGTGGCGCGTTGGCCTTTCCGTCTCCGGAATTTCGCACAGCTGCTGTGCCGATAGTGACTGGTTGCACCGCTTCCTGTGAAGGCAGTTTCGGGTTGGTCTCATCATCCACTGACAACTCCTTGCTCTTGGGGGAGCAGGTGGCCGTTCTGTAGTCACAGTACGGCTTGGGCGAGTTTGTGTCAATCTTTGGTGACGCTCCACGACACAGCAGTGGCAGTTTCTCGTCGGTTCTTGCAAGGTTGCGGGGCTCCTCTCTTGCGCGCTGAGCGATGCTCGTGTCCTTCCCGTCTTCAGGAAGGGAAGACACCTTGACTGGCTGAAGTTCTAGATGATTGCAAAGAGGATCGATTTCATCGTAAACAGTCAAGCAGTCCGCATCGTCTGCATTCCAGGGGGAGAGAGAGGTCTTCTTGATTCGTGGACGTCATCCCCAGCATCCGCAAGCATGGCACACATATAGGCCGGGTGGGATATCTTTTCTGGTTTTCTCTGAAACAGACGAAGCATGAAGGTGAGAGATAAGATTCAAATGCGCGCTGGTTGGTGTGTATACCTTAGGACATGAGTTGTATCACACTCCTCTTTTGTTTGACCAAATGCGTACTATTGTTATTGCACAATAGAGATATCAAAGGAGGAAGGAGGGTGGATGGCTGATGGGGTGGGCATGGGTGGAAGTGTGCATATGCGTGGGCTGAGTGTTGTTTGATTCTATTCTAAAAAGTAGTGAGCTGTGTTTTTTCAATGGTTCTCTGATTATATGAAGGTGTGTGCATTTTTTGAACTTGTGCAATGTTTCATTATTAATATCTTGGTAACGTTTGTGATTCGTTTCAGACATTAAAGCATTACTATCCTTTTTTTCTTTTATTTTGCGATTATAACTCTTGCACCTAGGAGAATATCTGTTTTTGGAGATGACAAAGTTTGTCCTTGTCTTTCTTATCTTAATTAGGAATAGAGTTTGTTTAGAACTTACCGCCAATGACATTGACAAACAAAGCACATGACAAGACACGATGCATTTCAACCACTTGGGTCTTCTTCAGGCGAAAAAATAAATCACATTTAACATGTGGGACAGTACGAACAAAGAACGAAAAAAGAAGAAAGAAAAATGACTTATCCGTTTTCTTCCATGTGGTCGGTGGGCGGAAATGACATGGGGCCAGGGGGATTATGGAGAGGAAACGGAGGGGGGGGGGGGGTGCGTCGGGGGAGGTGTGTGTGTGATATGATAGGGTTGTGTGTCTAGTTTATTGGGATGGTGTGGTATCTTTGTGTATGGTAGTGGTAGTGGTGGATTGATAGTAATGGTAAGGGAAAGAAGGGGGGGGGGGAGAGAAACTGAGGGGGAGGGAGAAAAAAAAAAAAAAAAAAAAAAAAGGAATTTAAGGGAAGGATAAAACAAAATTAAGATTAAATAGATGGAGGGTTGCTGTAACTACTGTATGAAGTGAGTGAAGGGATGTGGTGGTGGTGTATGTATGTGTGTGTGTATGTGTGTGTGTTGGTAGGGGATATTGCCAACTGATGTGGAAGTGGTGGGTATGTGTGTTTGGTTATTGTTGGATGTTGATGCCTTGGGGGTGTAGTGTGCCCAGTTTGGCAATGAGATGGGATTCTTGAGTTGTGCGTTCAAAGCTGTCACTCTGTGACTGCCAGAGTGCCATGACTTTGACATGGTCGATGTTGTGTTGGTGTGGTTGAAGTGTAGGGCGACGGGTTTGGGTCGGGTGGCGGATATCAGCCAGGTGTTCAGAGATGCATGTTTCAAGTGTGCGTGACGTTTCCCCTATGTAGATTTTGCCACACAGCTGGCAGCGGATGGCATATATAATGTTGCGGCTCTGACATGAGAATGTGCGTTTGACTGTGAAGGAGTCTTTGGGGCCCTGTAAGATGGTGTCTGGTTTGGTGAGGGGGCAGATTTTGCAGTTGGGTTTAGAGCAGGGGTGAGTACCTGGTGGTGTAGCTGTAGTTCTGTTCAAACTGGACCGCACGAGGAGGTCTTTGAGGTTTTGTCACGTTTGAATGTGATCATGGGTTTGGTATGGAAGGCGGGTTTGTGGTTATGTACAATGTGCCAATTGGATTTGAGGATCCTACAGATGGGGAGGGTGTGCGGGTGGTAGAGGAGGTAGGCTGTGGGTCTGTCTGTCTTGGTTGGATGCTGGGTTTCCAGAGCAGATGTTCTGGATACAGCTATGGTGCGGCGGAGTGCTGCATTGATGACCTCCTCGTGCGGTCCAGTTTGAACAGAACTACAGCTAACCACCAGGTACTCACCCCTGCTCTAAACCCAACTGCAAAATCTGCCCCCTCACCAAACCAGACACCATCTTACAGGGCCCCAAAGACTCCTTCACAGTCAAACGCACATTCTCATGTCAGAGCCGCAACATTATATATGCCATCCACTGCCAGCTGTGTGGCAAAATCTACATAGGGGAAACGTCACGCACACTTGAAACACGCATCTCTGAACACCTGGCTGATATCCGCCACCACCGACCCAAACCCGTCGCCCTACACTTCAACCACACCCAACACAACATCGACCATGTCAAAGTCATGGCACTCTGGCAGTCACAGAGTGACAGCTTTGAACGCACAACTCAAGAATCCCATCTCATTGCCAAACTGGGCACACTACACCCCCAAGGCATCAACATCCAACAATAACCAAACACACATACCCACCACTTCCACATCAGTTGGCAATATCCCCTACCAACACACACACATACACACACACATACATACACCAACCGTCTAATATCACGATTAGTGGAAAGACGTTAAATGAATGACACACACACACATACATACACCACCACCACATCCCCTTCACTCACTTCATACAGTAGTTACAGCAACCCTCCATCTATTTAATCTTAATTTTGTTTTATCCTTCCCCTTAAATTCCTTTTTTTTTTTTTTTTTTCCTCCCCCAGTTTCTCTCCCCCCCCCCCCCCCCCCCCTTCTTTCCCCTTACCATTACTATCAATCCACCACTACCACTACCATCACAAAGATACCACACCATCCCAATAAACTAACACACAACCCTATCATATCACACACACACACCTCCCCCCGACGCAACCCCCCCCCCCCCCCCCTCCGTTTCCTCCTCCCATAATCCCCCTGGCCCCATGTCATTTCCGCCCACCGACCACATGGAAGAAAACGGATAAGTCATTTTTCTTTCTTCTTTTTTCGTTCTTTGTTCGTACTGTCCCACATGTTAAATGTGATTTATTTTTTCGCCTGAAGAAGACCCAAGTGGTTGAAATGCATCGTGTCTTGTCATGTGCTTTGTTTTTCAATGTCATTGGCGGTAAGTTCTAAACAAACTCTATTCCTAATTTTGCTTCGTTCGCCGCCACCAGTCACTCCATTTTGAAATTTTCTTATCTTAAATTATCTGATCTTACAGTACCTTCAGCGTCCGTAGTCGTCCCAGCCGCAAGTGGCGCCATACTAGAACCAAAGCCACTGTCACCACAGCCATTACGACCACTATCGACGACATAGCCAAAGAGATCATCGATAAGGTAAATGTGGATGGCGTGGTTGTGTCAGGAGATGCCGCCAAGACCATCTTGCATTCACAGTCGTCCGTGTCTTTGCAGAGTCTGCGGTAGCCTTCAGAACACTGAAGGCATTGATGAGGACCTGCTCCAGTGCATCCGTTGCAAGCTCTGTGACAAAGTCGGCAGGACACGGTGTGGACGGAGGCGAGGAGGGCAGGTCCTTCATCTTCAGCGCTACGGTTGGAGGTGTCATGAACTGGGCCGGAGGAGGCGGAGGACGCTGGGTTGGCGGACCTTCGCCTGTGTTGGTGCCTGGATGGGTAGAGGAAGGTGTTGATACGTGTACAGGAATTCTCTCTCTCTCTCTCTCTCTCTCTCTCTCTCCTCTCTCTCTCTCTCTCTCTCTCTCTCTCCCTCACACACACACACACACACACACACACACACACACACACACACACACACACACACACAAACAGACACACACATACACGCACACACACGCGCATACACGCATATACACACACGCACACGCACACACACACACACACACACATACACACACACACACACACACACACACACACACACACACACACATACGTACGTATGTATGCACATAACAGAGAAGAGAGAGAGAGAGAGAGGGGAGAGAGAGAGAGAGAGAGAGAGAGAGAGAGAGAGGAGGGAAACAGACAGAGACAAAGACAGAGATAGACAGACAGACAGACTTAAGAGTCATGTCGTTGACAGCACCATACAGCCCGAGTCATGTAAAAGCATTTCACTCTGGTCCAGCCACACAGTAAAGATCCAGACAGAACAACGTCAAGATTGTGTGCCGGTTTTGTTGTTAGTGCTGGTGGCGGTGGTGGTGGTGGTGGTGGTGGTGGTGGTGGTGGTGGTGGTGAGTGTATGGGAAGGGGATGGAAGGATTAGCGAAACTGAAGTTGTTGTTCTTGTTGTTGTGGTTTTTACCGGAAGTAGATCTTGGGAACCCTCCAGCTCGCCACGGGAGCGCCACGTGGAACACATCCAAGGCTGGGACGGTTGACGTCATCATGACGCCGGCGGCACAAATCGTGAGGGAGTCGGCTGGGTACATGTTGTGCTGACACCTGTCCGGACAGTGGTAGGAGATGGGGTGCTGGGTGCACTGGCAACACGCAGAGGAGGAGGAAAAGGAGGAGGAGGAGGAGGCAACTGCTCCTAATTCCAGGCAGGAAATGTGACACTGAAAAAAAGTCCAGAAAAATATTCGTTAATAACATCAGCAACAGTTATAACAACAGCAACAACACCTACAATGATAATGATCATGATCACAACAATAATAATATTGTGATAATAATGATTGAGGAAAAGGACCATGATGACGATAATCATCGTTGATGATGATGATGCCTAAGGATCATTTGTAAGTGCTGTTTCTTCTCACATGGTGAGAGGGGGGGGGGGGGTACCTAGGCCCAAAAGGAGCTTCTCGGAAGGTCCCCTCCCAATAAAACTCTCTCTCTCTTCTCTCTCTCTCTCTCTCTCTCTCTCCTCTCTCTCTCCTCTCTGTGTGTGTGTGTGTGTGTGGTGTGTGTCCGTCTGTCTGTCTGTTTACCTGTCTGTCTGTCTCCCTCCCTCTCCCCCCCCTCTCTCTCTCTCTCTCTCTCCTCTCTCTCTCTCTTATAATTAGTCTCATTAATAACTGTAAACAGCGTCAGTGGATACTTCTGCATGTAATTTTTCTTTACGATTTATTGTATATTTGTTATTCCGCTGCAGAGACTGCATTTTTCTTGTCTGTTTTTCGGTCAAGGCGTGATTGTCAGTTTATCCATTAATCCCCTTAAGGAAAAGAAACCGTATTCGTATTTTCTTGTCCATGACAATGACACCAACCTGCTCACTTCCCCTTGTGTGTATGTGTGTGCGTGTGTCTGTCAATCTGTCTGTCTGTCTGTCTGTGTCTGTATGTAAGTGAAGAGAGACAGAGACACACACACAGAGGGAGAGAGAGAGAGAGAGAGAGAGAGAGAGAGAGAGAGAGAGAGAGAGAGAGAGAGAGAGAGAGAGACTGAACATCTTTAATATCATTAGCTATACAGCATTGATGACATGGGAGTGCAAAGCAAGAACCAGTAACGTACCACAATGGATTGACAATCAACACTAAAATGTCTTACCGTCTTCTTTAAATTTCGTTATATCTTTTAATCACTCGGGTTTGAGGTCTTCTTCTTATTTCAAATGTTCAACGCCTCTGCAGTATACTTTGCAAGAGATTTCACCGAGATTTGCGATTGTGTGGATGTGCCAGGCAGTTGGATGTGTTTATTTTTAATTGAAAAACAGGATAATAGCTTCTTATAAACAAAACTGGCACTCTAAAATAGAAAGTACAGAAAGACATCAGTTTGTTGTTGTTGTTTCTTTCTTTCTTTTTGGTTTTGTTTTGTTTTGGTGTTGGGTTTGTTGTTGTTGTTGTTGTTTTTGTTTGTTTTTTACAGGGTCGACAATCAAACTTTTACTTTCAGTAATTATTTCTGATCAGACAGACTGTCAGGGACCTGATAGCATTGTTCATTACGTCTGGCCATGGTGTCATATAACTATTTTCTGATCAGACAGACTGTCAGGGACCTGGTAGCATTGTTCATTACGTCTGGCCATGGTGTCATATAACTATTTTCTGATCAGACAGACTGTCAGGGACCTGGTAGCATTGTTCATTACGTCTGGCCATGGTGTCATATAACTATTTTCTGATCAGACAGACTGTCAGGGACCTGGTAGCATTGTTCATTACGTCTGGCCATGGTGTCATATAACTATTTTCTGATCAGACAGACTGTCAGGGACCTGGTGGCATTGTTCATTACGTCTGGCCATGGTGTCATATAACTATTTTCTGATCAGACAGACTGTCTGGGACTTGGTGGCATTATCCATTATGTCTGGCCATGGTGTCATTTCTGCAGGGATTCCACGACATGGGGTTATGTCACTA
>CM031607.1:55349434-55365403 GCA_018398815.1 Conus ventricosus | reverse complement strand
GCATATGGAAATTCCCGTTTTGTAAACAAATAGCCTACGCCTCTCTCTCTCTCTCTCTCTCTCTCTCTCTCTCTCTCTCTCTCTCTCTCCTACCAGCCCCTTCCAGAACTAAAGACAGACACGAAAGGTACGATGTTCGATTTCTATGTAGCCATGCCGCAACAGGTTTAGAGGAGAGGAGAGGGACAGAAATGTGTGTGTGTGTGTGTGTGTGTGTGTGTGTGTGTGTGTGTGTGTGTGGGAGAGAGAGAGAGAGAGAGAGAGAGAGAGAGAGGAGAGAAGAGACAGAAATAGAAAGAGAGACAGGGGGTGGGGGGGGCATAATATTGATGACCTTAAGACAGCTAGCCATCGTGAGTGCACAGATTGTGCAGATAAGTGTTGCGTCGGCGTATCAAAACTGAAGAGAAGGTCGCGTTGCTACAAGCGACAGTTTGCAGTGAGTCACTTGCTGTCTCGTCCGGATCATTGCATCAGTTCTAATTTTAGAATGACTGCGTCAAGGAGAGAGTGGTATGAGAAGAAAAGAACAAAAAATGAAGGAACGGGGAAGGGGAGGGGGAGAAAGAGAGTGGATGGGTGGAGAAGGAAGTGGGGTACCTTGATGGCGGAGTTTTATGTTCGATTTCACGCCTACACTCATACAACGAAGTGACATTGCAGGGAGAAATACCCATCTTAGGACAGTAGCGGTCGAGGAGGGACGGCAGGGAAAGGGATGGGGTGGGGGGGGGGGGGGGTGAGAGAAGGTGTGCTATGCAGAAGCGTATAACTGACACTGACACCAGCGGAGTGACTTCTCATCCCCAGCTGATGCATTTGTGCCATAGTGTTCAAATACTTCGGCTGTTCGGATGATCCCTGGAGTCTTTTAGCCAGGGTACGACAACAACAACAACAACAACAACAACTGAACACGTTACACACACAGATGGGCAGCTCCCAAATCACAGTGTTGTAGGCTCCACTGGGATTTGAACTCGTGGCGTTAGAGTACAGATTATTTCATCAGATTTTGACTGCCATAAACATAGAGAAAGGATAAGTCAGCCAACCAAATCACGGGGAAGAAGGGAGGGAACGTGTATTGGAGAGAAGGGGGAGGAATAGAAGAATAAGTCAAGTGTAACTTTGGAAAAGGACAAGCTGTGTGTAAAACATGGGAGGAAAAGGGAGAAGCTGTGTGTTAAACATGGGAGAAAGAGGGAGAAGTTGTGTGTAAAACATGGAGGAAGAGGAGAAGTTGTGTGCAAAAGATGGAGAAAGAGGGAGAAGCTGTGTGTAAAACATGGAGAAAGAGGGAGAAGTTGTGTGTAAAACATGGAAGAGGGAGAAGTTGTGTGTAAAACATGGGAGGAAGAGGGAGAAGTTGTGTGTAAAACATGGGAAAAAGAGAAAGAAGCTGTGTGCAAAAGATGGGAGAAAGAGGGAAAGCTGTGTGAAAAAGATGGGAGAAAGAGGAGAAAGCTGTGTGTAAAAAAATGGGAGGAAGAGGGAGAAGCTGTGTGTAAAACATGGGAGAAAGAGGAGAAGCTGTGTGTAAAACATGGGAGGAAGAGGAAGAAGCTGTGTGCAAAAGATGGAGAAAGAGGGAGAAGCTGTGTGTAAAACATGGAGAAAGAGGGAGAAGTTGTGTGTAAAACATGGAAGAGGGAGAAGTTGTGTGTAAAACATGGGGGAAAGAGGGAGAAGCTGTGTGTAAAACATGGGAGAAAGAGGGAAAGTTGTGTGTAAAACATTGAAGAGGAAGAAGCTGTGTGTAAAAGATGGAGAAAGAGGGAGAAGCTGTGTGTAAAACATGGGAGAAAGAGGAGAAGTTGTGTGTAAAACATGGAAGAGGGAGAAGTTGTGTGTAAAACATGGGAGGAAGAGGGAGAAGTTGTGTGTAAAACATGGGAGAAAGCGAAAGAAGCTGTGTGTTAAACATGGAGAAAGAGGGAGAAGCTGAGTTAAAACATAGGAGAAAGAGGGAGAAGCTGTGTGTAAAACATGGGAGGAAGAGGGAGAAGTTGTGTGTAAAAGATGGGAGAAAGAGGAGAAGTTGTGTGTAAAACATGGAGAAAGAGGGAGAAGTTGTGTGTAAAGCATGGGAAAAATAGGGAGAAGCTGTGTGTAAAACATGGGAGGAAGAGGGAGAAGCTGTGTGTAAAGATGGGAGAAAGAGGGAGAAGTTGTGTGTAAAAGATGGGAGAAAGAGGGAGATGCTGTGTGTAAAATATGGGAGAAAGAGGATGAAGCTTTTGTAAAACATGGGAGAAAGAGGAGAAGCCGTGTGTAAAAGATGGGAGAAAGAGAGAGAAGCTGTGTGTAAAAGATGGGAGAAAGAGGAGAAGATGTGTGTAAAACATGGGAGAAAGAGGGAGAAGCTGTGTGTAAAAGATGGGAGAAAGAGGGAGAAGCCGTGTGTAAAGATGGGAGAAAGAGAGAGAAAACTGTGTGTAAAAGATGGGAGAAAGAGGGAGAAGATGTGTGTAAAAGATGGAAGAAAGAGGAGAAGCCGTGTGTAAAACGTAGGGGAAAAGGGAGAAGGGGGAGAAGCCGTGTGTAAAACATAGGGGGAGAGATGGAAAAGCCGTGTGTAAAACAGAGAAAGAGGGGGAAGCCTTGTGGAAAACATAGGGATACAGGAGAAGCCGTGTGTAAAACAGGAGGGGTACAGGGAGAAGCCGTGTGTAAAACAGGAGGAATACAGGGAGAAGCTGTGTGTAAAACAGGAGAGATACAGGGGGAAACCGTGTGTAAAACAGGAGGGATACAGGGAGAAGCTGTGTGTAAAACAGGAGGGATACAGGGAGAAGCCGTGTGTAAAACGGGAGGAATACAGGGAGAAGCTGTGTGTAAAACGGGAGGAATACAGGGAAAGCCGTGTGTAAAACGGGAGGGATACAGGGAAAAGCCATGTGTAAAACGGTAGGGATACAGGGGGAAGCCGTGTGTAAAACGGGAGGAATACAGGGAGAAGCCGTGTGTAAAACGGAGGGATACAGGGAAAAGCCATGTGTAAAACGGGAGGGATACAGGGAGAAGCCGTGTGTAAAACGGGGATACAGGGAAAACCATGTGTAAACAGGAGGGATACAGGTAGAAGCCGTGTGTAAAACAGGAGGGTACGGGAGAAGCCATGTGTAAAACAGGGGGGATACGGGGAGAAGCCATGTGTAAAACAGAGGAATACAGGGAGAAGCCGTGTGAAAAAACAGGAGGAACACAGGGCAAAGCCGTGTGTAAAACAGGGGGATACCGGGAGAAGCCGTGTGCAAATCGGGAGGGATACAAGGAGACGCCGTGTGTAACACAGGAGGAAAAGGGGCAAAGCCATGGTAAAACATGGGGAAACAGGGCAAAGCCGTGTGTAAAACAGAGGGGAAACAGGGCAAACCCGTGTGTAAAACAGGGGAAACAGGGGCAAAGCCGTGTGTAAAACAGGGGGGAAACAGGGAAGCCGTGTGAAAAAACACGAGGGAAACAGGGCAAAGCCGTGTGTAAAACAGGAGGAACAGGGAGAAGCCGTGCTAAAACAGGAAGCAAACAGAGCAAAGCTGTGCGTAAAACATTAGGGAAACAGGGAAAAAGGGCGTGCGTAAAACATGGGGAAAGGGGGCCCAAAGCCGTGTGTAAAACAGGGGGAAACAGGGCAAAGCCGTGTGTAAAACGGGGAAACGGGGCAAAGCCGTGTGTAAAACAGGGGGAAACGGGCAACTTACTTAGCTTAGCCCTCTGAATTCCCTGGGAACATAGGGCCGCAACCACACTCTCCACGGACACGGTTTTGGGGAGATCTTCTTCACTTGGCCCAGGTCATTCCGGCGGCCTTCACTTCCGCGTCGGTACTCCTTCGCCTTGTCTGTCTGGTCTTCCCGCTCTTCTTTTGCCCGGGGGGTTTTTCCATTAAAGGGGCTTGTCTTGTGATGTTGGATGGAGACTTTCTGGGGGTTGGCCAATCCATCCCCCACTTCCGTTTTCCTGATTTCTATTTCTATTTGGAACTTGCTGGGTCTGTTCCACAGTTCGCGTTGGCAATAACATCTGGCCATCTGATGTTCACAATGTTTCGCAGACATCTGTTGATAAATGTTTGGAGTTTGTGGGTGTTTGTCTTTGTTGTTCGCCAGTTTCAGAACCATACAAAAGGACGGGGTTCACATTTGAGTTGAAGATTCTGATCTTGTTATGGAGGAGGGGGCAGAGGAATTCCAGATAGGCCGTAGCGTAGTAAAGTGTGCCGGCTTTTTTGTTGCGACTCTTGATATCCCAACTGTACCTCCATCTTTGCTGACCACACTGCCGATGTAGACAAACTTGTCAACTTCAATGATTCTTTCCTGTTGTAGTCGTAGTGGGTCGTTGCTGGTTGTTGACTCTCATGGCTTCTGTTTTCTTTATGTTGATTTGGGGGCCTGTTTTTCCCTGCTTCTTCTGCTCCCCGGGCACAGCTTCTCTTGTGCGTCTTGCTGTTTGGGACAGAAGGCTGAGTCGTCGGCGAAGTCCGGTCTTCCATTGCTTGGTGAAAGTCCACTGGATTCCTGTCCTCTTGCCGTCTGTAGACTGCCGCTTAAACCAGTCAACGACCATCAGGAAAATTTTTTGGCATAGTAGACACCCTCACGGAAAGCCGGTTGTACAGTGAAGGCTTCGTTAGCTTCCCATCTGGACGACCTGGGATGTGGCATCCCGTAGAGTGCTGGAGATGGCAACAAACTGGGGGGAAGCCATAGTGGTGCATGAGTTTTCCAGATGGTATCTCTGTCGATGCTGTCAAATGCCCTCTGGAAATCTACAAATACTGCGTACAAGGGGGTCTGCCACTCCAGAGACTGCTCGATGATAATTCCATGGTGGCAATTTGGTCGTGCGTGATCTGTCTTGGCGAAATCCAGCTTGTTCTGGGCGAGGGTCTTGTCAGGGGGGACTTTAGTCTCTCTACATGATTTTGGTCAGCACCTTCCCCGGGATGGACAGCAACATAATCCCTCTCCAGTTTTTACAGGATGACAGGTCCCCTTTCTTCGGCAGCTTCACCAGGGGGCCTCTTTTCCAGTCTCTGGCACTCGTTCCGCTCCCAGATCTTGCTTAGAGTGGATGCAGCATCTCTGTTGACGTCTGGATGTCTGCTTTCAGTGCTTCCCGTGGAATTCCGTCTGGCCCGTTGCTTTACCTGACTTCAGTGACTTGATGGCTTTGGTAACTTCCTTTTTGGTTGGTGGGCCCGTGTTGATGTCTAGAAGCTGGGTTGGTGGTGGAATGTCTGGGGGACAGTGGTGCAGGTCTATTTAGTGTCCCCTTTAAAGTGCTTCTGCCCACCTTGCTCTCTGCTCAGCTTCTCCTGCGATGGTGTTTCCCTCCTTGTCTTGACCGGGCGACTGGGGGTTTCTGGTCTTTCCAGAAAGTGTTCGGTAATCTGATACAGTCTTTTCATGTTTTTTCTGTCCTGCCCCTGTTTCTGCCTCTTCTGTGAGCTCTGGATGAATTGTTTCTTGTCTTGTCTAGCACTTTTCCTTAACTTGGCGGTTGACGTCCCAGTAGTTTTGCCTGTAACTCTTGCTTGTGGTCTTGGTCTGGTCTTGGGTCTGGTTGATTTGGTCTTTTGGTGCTTCCGCTCTGTGATGAGGTCCAGGTCCAGCTGTCAGCCATTCTTTGTGTTTTCTTCGCTTCTTTCCCAAACACTTGTGTACATGTCGTCTGCCAGACCTCCCTCAGTCACACCAGGGTCTTCCCATTGTTTCTTCAGCAAGTTGGTCAAGTACGCTGAATCTGTTTCTCAGTTCCAGTTTGAACCCCTCTTTGTTGCTCTCTCCTTCAGACTGTGTACATTGTACTTTTGTGATAGTAGGCCTGCTTGGTCTTTGTAGGCTTCAAATTTGGTCTTTAAGCACAGCTATCACAAGGTTGTGGGCTGTGCTGCGTCTGCCCTCGTCACTCTCACTCATGTAAACTTCTGCGCCATTTTCTGCCGATGGGAAAGTGTCGATTTTGGGTTTGGTCTTCCATCAGGTGAATTCCAAGTCATCTTGTGAATGTTTTTGTGTGGGAAAACAGTGCCTCCGATGACCATGGGCGTTGAAAGCACAGAATTCCACAAACAGTTTCCATTTTCATTTGTATTCCTGTTCCTGTATGCCCATTAAATTGCTCTCTGCCCTTTTTGTCCGTTCCCACTTTGGCATTGAGATCTCCCATGAGATCTTAAGGTCTCTCTTCGGCACTCTATCCACGACTCTTTGGAGTTGATTGTAGAAATTTCCCCCTTTCCTCTGGGGCTGCTACTTTGTGGGGCGTAGCACGTAAGATGGTGGTTTTTCCCGCCCTTGAATTGAATCTTGCAGTGAGGATCCTTGGTGACACTGGTTCCCAGGACCCGCAGTGCTCGCGTCGCCCCGGGTGTCATCACAGCGCTACTCCGTGCGTGGTGTGTGGTTTTCTTTTGGGCCAGATAATGATGGGTCTCCACTTGTCAGCCTTGTTCTTCCTGTTTTCCCGTCCATCACTCGCCGGCCAAGGATCTTTAGGTTGTACCTGTGGGATCTCACTAATCACTTGTGCGGTTTTTCCAGTCTCGTAAGGGTTCTGATGTTCCAGGTCCCTATCCTGTCTTTGGCTTTGGTCGGCAGAAGAGTTGTCGGCGCACTGCTTCCGAAGGCTTTCACCAGCTCGCGTCATGGCTCTGCTAGAGAGATTCTCCCCAACCATGCTATTCTCAAAAATGTCATTGCGGTTTTGTAACAACGTTTGTTTTTCTAGACCGGTTGTTAGCCCAATTCAAACCCCCAACCGGAGGCCAGTTGAGTGCTCTTTGTCTGGTCTCTACCCTTTGACCTGTCTGGCTTGGTGGCCCTACCAGGAACGAATCTCCCGCCAGCATAGCCTCTCCGGGTCAAAGAGACACGCAAGCTCCCCAACCAACGGCAAGGTTGCACTCACTGGAAGGGAAACAGGGCAAAGCCCTGTGTAAAACCGGGAAAATAGAAAAAGCCCTGTGTAAAAGAGGGGGAAACAGGGCAAAGCCATGTGTAAAACAGGGGGAAACAGGGCAAAGCCGTGTGTAAAACAGGGGAAGCAGCGCAAAGCCGTGCGCAGAAAAGGGATGGGGGGGGGGGGGGGGGGGGGGGGGGGGAACAGGGCAAAGCTGTGGGTAAAACAGGAGGGAAAAGGGCAAAGATGTGTGTAAAACAGGAGGAAATAGGGCAAAGATGTGTGTAAAACAGGAAGGAAACAGGGCAAAGATGTGTGTAAAACAGGAGGGAAATAGGGCAAAGCGTACGAAAAACAGGGGGAAACAGGCATAGCCGTGTGTAATAAACAGGGGGGAAAACGGGCATAGCCGTGTGTAAAACAGGGGGAAAACAGACAAAGCCGCGTGTAAAACAGGGGAAACAGGGCAAAGCCGTGTGTAAACAAGGCAAAGCCGTGTGAAAACCGGAGGAAACAGGGCAAAGCCGTGTGTAAAACAGAGGGGAAACAGGCAAAGCCGTGTGTAAACAAGGCAAAGCCGTATGTAAAACCGGAGGGAAACAGGGCAAAGCCGTGTGTAAAACAGAGGGGAAACAGGCAAAGCCGTGCGAAAGCAGAAGGAAACAGGACAAAGCCGTATGTAAAACAGGAGGGAAAACAGGGCAAAGCCGTGCGTAAAGCAGAAGGGAAACAGGACAAAGCCGTATGTAAAACAGGGTGAAACAGGGCAAAGCTGTGCGAAAAATAGGAGGATACATGGAGGAGCCGTGTGTAAAACAGGGGGAAACAGGCAAAGCTATTCGTAAAACAGAGGGATACACGGAGGAGCCGTGGTGTAAAACAGAGGGAAACAGGCAAAGCCGTGCGTAAACAGGAGGATACAGGGCAAAGCCGTGTGTAAAAAAGGAGGGATACAGGGAGGAGCCGTGGTAAAACAGGACAGAAACAGGGCAAAGCTGTGTGTAAAACAGGAGGGAAACAGGGAAAAGCCGTGCGTAAAACAGGGGGGAAACAGGCAACCCTTTTAAAAAGGGGGAAAGGGGAAACCGGGAAAACGGAAAAGGGAAAGGGGGAAAAAAGGGGGGAAACGGGAAAAACCCGGGGTAAAACAGGGGAAACGGGCAAAGCTTTGGAAAACAGGAGGAAAACGGGGTTTTAAAAGGGGGGCGGGAAAGCGTGTAAAAAAAGGGGGGAAAAGAAAAGCCGTGGTAAACAGGGGGAAAAAACGGAAAAAAGGGGGGGAAAACGGGAAAACGTGTGTAAAACAGGGGGAAAGGCAAAGGGGTTTAAAAAAAAAAGGCAAAGCCGGTAAAAAGGGGGAAACAGGGAAAACCGGGGAAAAACGGGGGAAACAAAAGCCGGGTAAAAAAAAAGGAAAACCCGGAAAACAGGAAAAAAGGGGAAAAGGGGGGAAAAAAAAGGGGGGGAAAAAGGGGGGCAAAACCGGGGGGAACGGCAAAGCGTTTAAAAACGGGGGGGAAAAGGGGGAAAGGCCGGGAAAAGGGGGGAAAACGGAAGGGGGAAAGGGGGGGAAACAGGGAAAACCTGGAAAACGGGGGGAAACGTGAAACCAAAAAAAGGGGAACCTTTGGTAAAAAAAAAAGGGGGGGGGGGGGGGAAAACCCGGGGAAAACAGGGGAAAAAAAGGGCCGTGGAAAACGGGGGAAAAGAAACCCGGGAAAAAAAAGGGGGGAACGGGGAAACCCCGGTGAAAAAGGGGGGAAAGGGGGAAAAAAGGGGCGGGTGGGTACAACAGGGGGAAACAGGGCAAAGCCGTGTGTAAAACAGTGGGGAAACAGGGCAAAGCCGTATGTAAAACAGTGGGAAACAGGGGAGAAAGCCGTGTTTTAAAACAAGTGGGAAATACAGTGCAAAAGCCAAGTTAAAAACAGGAGGGATACAGGTAGAAATCCGTGTGTAAAAAAAAAAGGTGGGCAACAGGGCAAAGACGTGCGTAAAACCGGGGGAAACGGGGCAAAGCCTGTGCTATAAAACATGGGGACAAAGGGCAAAAAGAAGCCGATGCGCAAAACAGAGTGAAACAGGTCAAAGCTATTGTTGGTACAACATAGGGAAACAGGTGCAATAGCCATACGTAAAACAGGGGGAAACAGGGCAAAGCTGCTTGATGTAAAACAGAGCGAAAACCGGCACCCCATGTGGATAATAGTCGGAAACAACTGGCAAAAGCCGTACGTAAAAACACGAGGGAGACAGCGCAATGCCGCGTGTAAAACAGGGGAAACAGTTGGGGGGGGGCCAAGACCGTGTGGTAAAACAGGACAGAAACAGGGTAAAGCTGTGTGTAAAAAAGGAGGGAAAACAGTCAGCAAAGCTGCGAGTAAACAGGGGGAAACAGGGCCCCAAAAAATAGCTGTGTGTAAAACAGGGGGAAACAGGCAAAGCCGTGTGTACAACAGGGGCATAACAGGGCCAAGGCCGTTGGTAAACAAGGCCAAAGTTGTGTGTAACACAAGAGTTAAACAGGGCACAGCCGTGTAAAACAGGAGGAAACAGGCAAAGCCGGTGTAAAACAGGGGGGAAACGGGGCATGAGCCGTATTTTTAAAACAGGGGGGAAACTGGACAAAGCCGCGTGTAAAAACAGGGGAAACAGGGCAACAGTGACCGTGTGTAAACAAGCAAAGCCGCGGTGTATAACCGGAGTAGAAACATGGCAAAGCCGTTTGTAAAACAGAGGGGGAACCAGTGGAAGCAAAGCCGTGTGTAAACAAGCAAAAGCCGTGTTAAAATCGGAGGAAACGGGCAAAGAGCCGGAGTTAAAACAAGGGGAAACAGGGGCAAGGCCGTGGAGTCAACAAGGCAAAGCCGTGTGTAAAAACCGGAGGGAAACAGGGCAAAGCCTGTGTAAAACAGCGGACAAAACAAGGCAAAGCCGTGTGTACAAAACAAGGCAAAGCCGTGTGTAAAACAGAAGTGGGAAACAGGGCACAGCCGAGGTGTAAACCAGGCAAAGCCGTTTGTATAAAACCGAGGGAAACAGGGCAAAAGCCGTGTGTAAAACAGAGGTGAAACAAGGGCAAAAGCCGTGTGTAACAAGGCAAAAGCCGTGTCGTAAACCCGAGGGAAACAGGCAGAAGCTTGTGAAGAACAGAGGGAAACATGTCTCAAAGCCGTGGCGTAAAGCAGAAGGAAACAGGACCTACGCCGTATGTAAAATAGTAGGGAAAGCAGGGGCAAATGCCGTGCGTAAAGCAGAAGGGAAACAGGACAAAGCCGTATGTAAACAGTGTGGAAACAGGGCAAAGCTGTGCGTAAAATAGGAGGGATACATGGATGATTCCGTGTTAAAACCGGATGGAACACAGGGAGAAGCCCGTGGATTAAAAACAGTGGAGAAACATTGCAAAGCCATGTGTAAAACAGGAGGGATACAGGAGAACTGCCGTGTGGTACAAAGGAGGGAAACAGTGCTTAAGACGTGGTGTAAAATCGGGGGAAACGGGCAAAGCCGTGCGTAAAACAGGGGAAACAGGAAAAGCCGTGCGCAAACAGAGGGAAACAGGCAAAGTCTATGTGTTAACAAGGAGAGGAAACACGGCAAAGCGTTTGTGAATAATCGGAAACGGGAACACCGTGACGGCAAAGCCTAACGAAAACAGGGGGAGACAGCGCAAAGAAGCCGTGTGTAAAACAGGGGGAAACAGTTCAAAGCCTTGTGCAAAACAGGACTGTAAACAGTGCAAAGCCGTTGTAAAACAGGACAGGAAACAAAAAGACCCCCATGGGGGAGTTAAAGCTGTGTGTCAACAGGAGGGAAAACAGTGCACAGCAGCGTGTAAAACCAGGGGGGAAACAGGGCAGAAGCTGTGTGTAAAAACAGGGGTAAACAGGGCCCAGCCGTGTGTAAAACAGGGGGAAACAAGGGCAAAGCCGTGTTGTAAACAGGCAAAGTCAGTGTGTAAAACAGGATGTTAAACAGGGCAAAGCCATGTGTAAAACAGGGGGGAAACAGGGCACAGCCCGTGCGTAAAACAGGGGGGAGACTGGCCAATGCTATGAGCGAAAAACCAAGGGGGGAGACATGGCCAATCTATCTAAAACAGGGGGAAGACATGGCAAAGCTATCGTAAAACAAGGAGGGGGGGTGGGGGGGGGGAACAGCCAACCCGTACTAAAAAAACAGGTGGTGGGGGGTGGGGGGGGGGGGGGGGGGGGGGGGGGGGGAAATAGGGCGACAACCGTGCGTATAACAGGGTGGAAACAGGGCCAAGCTGTGCGTAAAACCAGGGTGGGAAACAGGTCAAAGCCGTGCATAACACAGAGGGGAAACTGGCAAAGCATGGTAAAACAGGTAGCAACAGGGCCAAACCGTGTATAAAACAGGAGAAACGGGGGCAAAGCTGTGTGTAAAACAGGGGAAGAACAGGGCATAGGCATGCGTCAAACAAGGGGGGAAACAGGGCAAAGCCGTGTTTTAAAACAGGGAGAAACAGGCAAGCTGTGGTAAAACCGGGGGAAGACATGGGCATAGCAGTGCGTAAAAACAAGGGTGGAAACAGGCAAAGCCTGTGTATTAAAAACAGGGAGAACAGTGGCAAAGCTGTGTGTAAAACATGGGGAAGACAGGGCAGAGCAGTGCGTAAAACAGGGGGAAGACAGGGCAAAGCCGTGTTTAAAACATGGAGAAACAAGGCCAAGCTGTGGTACAACAGGGGGACGACAGTGCCATAGCAGTGCGTAAAAACAAGGGAAACAGGGCAGAGCTGTGTTTAAAACAGGGGGGAAACATGGCAAAAGCTGAGTTAAAACAGGCGGGAAACAAGGGCCAAGCCGAGGTGTAAAACAGGGGAAAACATGTGTGCCAAGCTGTGTGTAAAACAGGACGCAAACGGGGCGGACCCGTGCGTAACAAGGGGTGGGGGGGGGGGGGGGGGGGGGGAAGGGTGTGGGGGGGGGGGGGTGGGGGGGGCAGGGCACAGCTGAGTGTACAACCTGAGGGAAACCGTAGAGCGCAGTGTGAAAAACATGTAAGAGCAGTTAGATTTAGAATGAGCTCACCAATTAGGCCTAATGTCCTCACACACACACACCGACACACACAACCACACACACCACACAAACACACACACCCACACACACACACAAGAAGCGCCGCACAGCACAAACACACACACACACACACACAATCACACACTCACATCACACACACAGGACACCACACACACAAGAAAACAAAACAAGAACTTAAGTCAGAGAACATTTCTGTGAGGCCTGAAGTGCCATATTTAGAGAAAAATCAACAACATTTCTATCAGAGAGATAGAGAGAGAGAGAGAGAGAGAGAGAAGGAGAGAGAGAGGAGAGAGAGATGAAGTTACATAACTAGCCTACCTGTTTCCTCTTTCTCCGTTTCAGATCGACCTCAATCGTCCTAGCTACAAACAAATAACTGTCACGTTGGTCAGGGTTACAGATCGACCTTATCGTCCATTAACAAACAAAATACCTGTCACGTTTTCAGGGTTACAGACGACCCTTATCGTCCATACCAACAAATAACTGTCACGTTTTTCAGGGTCACAATCGACACTTATCGTCCATACAAACAAAATAAACTGTACACTTGTCAGGGTTGCAGGTTGACCATAATCGCCCATACAACCAAAATAGCTGTCACTTTGTCAGGGTTAAAAGGACAAAAGAAATCTATTTCAAAATATGACGTCAATACTTTATCCCTGCCCTAGTGCTACAAACATAACTCCTGTGATTGGTCCGAATGATCGGCCGTATTGTCCGCCCTGCCCTGGTGCAATAAACATAACGCCAGTGATTGAGTCCGTATAACATCGTTATTGTCCTTCCCTGCCCTTGCTATAAATAGAAACGTCCGTGGATTGGGTCCTGTGAATCATCGGTATTGTTCTTCCCTGGCGGTTGTTCACCTAGAATGGTCGTGTGCACAAAGAGGAGAATATCCCTAGTAACGCTGTTCGGCAGTAGACTAGTTAACTGTCGGATTCAGAGGCCAGGGGCATTCTACTAATGCCACACGACTTTTTTTTATTCAAACAGACCACAAGGAACACTCTTCCTCTCACTCACGTCCTCTCTCTCTCTCTCTCTCTCTCTCTCTCTGGGTGGAAAAAAGCATATACAATTTTGCGTATCTCATTACCATTGGTAAAATAACTATTTCGTTCCTATCTCTCTCTCTCTCTCTCCTCACCTCTCCTCGATCTCTCTCTCTCTCTCTCTCACACTCTCCAGTCACCCCACAGAGCGAGAGAGGGGAGGGGGGGAGGGAGTGGTGTGGGGGTGAGGGGGGTTGATGGAGAGTCGTTATGCATGCATGAAAGAAGTAATCATAATTACATTTGTAAGTCCGTAATACCCATACCATAATCTCAAAAGGACATCAAGCACACCTGCATACAACATGCGGCGATCCCTTACAAATGAAAACAATAAACAAAACCTTAATAACCGTCAAGTGCATTCTGCTCTAAGGTTTGGTTGAGATAATTCGTAACTGTCACGGGAAGTTTTCTAAGTACAGATTAGATGGCAGGGCTAGAATTACAATAATAATAAAAGGGCTGACAAAGATGTTCCAAATAAAAGTGTATCCTTGATACTTGAAGATCTTTACCCCGTATAAGAACTGATATTGGAGATACACGGTCTACTTTTTTTCTGAAATGTAATATGAGACAGCAGATGACAGAGCCAACTAAGGAGAGAGGAGAGACAGGATGAAACGATGAAGGAAGAGACTGGCAGAGGTAAAGATGAAGGAGAGACAGGATGGTAAAGATGAAGGAAGAGACCGTATGTAAATATGAAGGAGAACTGATGAAAAGATGAATGATGAGACCGTTATGGTAAGAGAAGTGACGACAGGAAGGTAATGAAGAAGGAGAGACAGTATTGGAAAAGATGAAAGGACAGACATGATGGTACAGATGAAGGAGGAGAGACAGGAATGGTAAAAGAAGAGAAGGATGAGAGGGACATACGAGGAGGGTAAGAGATGAAGGAAGAGACAGGATTGTACAAGAGATGAAAGGAGAGAACCGGCTGGGTAAAGATGAAGGAGAGAGGGCAGACAGAGTTGTAAAGATGAAGGCGAGACAGGATGGTACAGATGAAGGAGAGGAGCAATGATGGTAAAGAAGAAGGAGAGACAGGATGGTAAAGAAGAAAGGAAGACAGAATGTAAAGTATGAAAGGATAAACCGGATGAAAAGATGAAGGAGAGAGCATACAGGATGTGTAAAGATGAAGGAAGAGACAGATTGTAAAGATAAGGAAGAGGGCAGACAGGATGTGGTAAGATGAAGGAGAGACAGGATGGTAAAGATGAAGGAAAAGACGGGATGGTAAAGATGAAGGAGAACAGGGAGGTAAAGATGCAGGAGAGACAGGATGGTAAAGATGAAGGAGAGATGGGCAGACGAGGATTGTAACGAGGAAGAGAGACAGGATGGGTGAAGATGAAGGAGAGAGGGCAGACAGGAGTAAAGATGAGGAGAGACAGTGCTGGTAAAGATGAAAGGAGATACAGGATGGTAAAGATGAAGGAGAGAGGGCAGACAGGTATGGTAAAGATGAAGGAGAGAGGAGATACAGGAAGTAAAGATGAAAGGAGGAGCGTGCATGACAGGATTGGTCAAAGATTAAGGAGAACCAGAAGGAAAAGATTACTGAGAGGACAGGATGGTAAAATGAAGGGAGAAGTGCATACATGGAATGGTAGAAGAAGAGAAGACAGATGTAAAGATGAAGGACGATACGGATTAAAGAATGAAGGAGAACAGGATGTACAGATGATGAGAGACAGGATGGAAAGATGAAAGGAGAGGGGCAGACCGGATGGTAAAGATGAAGGAGAAGACAGGATGGTAAAGAATGAAGGAGAGATGGATCAGACAGGATGTTAAAGGGATGAAGGAGAGACAGGATGTGTTAAAGATGAAGAGAGACAGGATGGAAAAGATGAATGAGAGAACAGATGGAAAAGATGAAAGGACAGACAGGATGGTAAAGAAGAATGTATCGACAGGATGGTAAGAGATGAAGACAGAACAGGATGGAAACGATGAAGGAAGAGGGCATACAGTCTGTAAAGATGAGGAGAGACAGGAAGGTAATGATGAAGGAAGACAGGATGGTAAAGATGAAGGAGAGAGGGCAACAGGATGGTAAAGAGATGAAGGCGAGACAGGATTGGATAAAGAAGAAGGAGAGAGGGCGACGGATGGTAAAGATGAAGAGATGACAGAAGGATAAATGATGGAGGAAGACAGCAATGTAAAGATTAAGGAGAGAGGTCAGACAGGATGGTAAAGATGAAGGAGAGACAGGATGGTAAAGAGAAGAGAGAGGGCAGACAGGATGGTAAAGGAAGATGGAGAGAGGGCAGACAGATGGTAAAGCTGAAGGAGAGAACAGGAAGGTAAAAGATGAAGGAGAATACAGGATGGTAAAGATGAAGGATAGACAGGAATGTGAAAAGATGAAACGGAGAGACAGGAAGGTAAAGAGAAGTATGAGAGGGCAGACATTATGGAATGGATAAAGGATAGGAGAGACAGGATTAAAAGAAGAAGGGAGAAGAGGGCAGACAGGATGCGTACAGAGAAGGAGAGAACAGGAATGGTAAAAGATGAAGGAGAGAGGGCAACAGGGAGGTAAAGAATGAAGGAGAGACAGGAAGTAAAGATGACGGATAGACAGGATTGGAAAAGATGAAGGAGAGAGGCAGACAGTGATGTAAAGAAGAAGGAGAGAAAAAAGGATGTAAAGATAGAAGGAGAGAGGGGCAAACTAGGATGGTAAAGATGAAGGAGAGACAGGATGGTAAAAGATGAAGGAGAGACAGGAGGTAAAGATGGGAAGGAGAGAGGGCAGCCAGGGATTGTACAAAGATGAAGGATAGAGGCAGACAGTAAATGTAAAGATGAAGGAGAGACAGGATGGTAAAGATGAAGGGAGAAGACAGGATGGGAAAAGATGAAGGAGAAGGGCAGAACAGCTGGTAAAAGATGAAGGAGAG
>CM031607.1:55249434-55341934 GCA_018398815.1 Conus ventricosus | reverse complement strand
CCGACCCTCTCCATCTCTACACCCCACCCCCTCCATCTCTACAACCCTACCCCCTCCATCTCTACAACCCTACCCCCCCACTCTACAACCCGACCCTCTCCATCTCGACAACCCCACCCCCTCCATCTCTACAACCCTACCCCTCCATCTCTACAACCCGACCCTCCCATCTCTACAACCCCACCCCCTCCATCTCTACAACCCTACCCCCTCCATCCTACAACCCCACCCTCCATCCTACAACCCCACCCTCTCCATCTCTACAACCCCACCCCCCTCCATCTCTACAACCCAACCCCCTCCATCTCTACAACCCGACCCCCTCCATCTCTACACCCTACCCCTGCCCTCCTTGCGTCTCCTTGCCGACGTCTCTCAGAAGGGTGTAATCAAAACGTTAATAGTACAATGTACAAAATCCGCAAGTATCACAATTAGTCTGTAAATACTATCTTAACGCATGTGCTTGAAGGGGCCATTTTAAGATAAAGTCTTCATATCCAAAGATTTTGTGAGCATATACTCTTCAGTTCTATATTTCAGCTAATTGAGAAAAACTTGCAGTTTATCCCCCCCCCTCCAACCCCCTCCACCTCCCCCACCCCCCCCCCCCCCCACCCCCCACCCCCCCCCCCCCCACCCCCCCCCCCCCACCCCCATCCCACCCCTATATCGATTGAAATAGTAATATAGTGAATACTATAATAAAATAAAACACAGGGTCTAAATGAATATTTTATCGAACCCAGTTATGGCAAATGGTTTTAGTTATCTGCAAATTAAATGGAAACAGACATTTTTCGTTTTATCAGATCCGCTAGTGTTTGCCAAAAACGATGAATGACCGCACAGTGCCAAAACATATGTGTAATGCTATGTTAAATGTGTCAAAGAAAGTATGGCGATCACTGTTTGAACACTAGCTTAATTATCTTCAGTGCAACATTTAGTCCCAAGACATCTGTGTATATATTATTCTTAACTGAAGCCATTTCATTTTTATGCCAGTTAAGGTACAAAAAAAAAAAAAAACTTCTTTCCAATCGTTTTTAACATTCAGTTTTAATTCTCATAGTACAGCACTGTGAACGAAGATGATCGTGTATAAGTATGTTGTATTGTAGTCTTGACCCTTCAGAAACTGATGTCAGCTTTTGTAACATATATGCATATTTAGACAGTCACTGTTTTCAACAGAGATGGGGGTTTCGTATATGCTCCATTAATTGCTGGTTTATGACCAGAAATTAACGTCGGTTTTTTGTTTTTCATAAGAAACAAACTGGCCCTTGCTAAGCAAGAAATGAGCCGTACAGTGTATTCATTTGTTGATTCATGGGGTTTTTTCCCCAAAATATCCCTTTTCCCACCTGTATTGGATCGTTATAAAATCTTTTCCCAACCTGTATTGGATCGTTATAAAGCCTTTTCCCAACCCTATTGCACTCTCTCTCTCTCTCTCTCTCCTCTCTCTCTCTCTGTCTGTCTCTCTCTGTGCTCTCTCTCTCCTCCTCTCTCCTCTCGCTCTCTCTCTCTCTCTCTCTCTCTCTCTCTCTCTCTCTCTCTGTGAACGCGGTCAATACTTACGACTACAAAGGCCGGGAGGTGCCAGCACAGAAGAATGACCAGAACCATCCTGAAGAAGGGAGTCATGCTTTCACGCCTGGTTGCCTCAGGACCTCTCTCGTAGTCTGCGCCCAGAGACAGAGCACAATGTTCGCGTGGCAGCGACATTCACACTGGTCTTCAAGTTCCCGCATATAGTGGTTACACCATTCACCTAGCTAATACAGCCGAAGCTTAAAAACACAAAATCAGTTTGCATGATAATAAAATGAATAAATCATAACAAATGAAAATAAAGCAGGACCAAAAAGGTTTTTCACACTCATCTCATCGACAAATCAGTCGCTGAAGAAACTGACGGCCGATGTCTCGTCTGAACCAGCCAGACAACGATCGTAATCAAACCAAACACATCGGGCCACTGAAAAATCTTGATCAAATGAACCCCGAACAAGACGTTATGCAGTCTACTACATAACACAGCCTGTTGAAAGTAACTAAATAATATATTATTGACATCCACAAGGAATCAAGTTCAGCTTCTTTTCCTCCCTGCTAAACATCACCCTCGATTCGACTGGATTCAAGTGGCAAAGCTGGCCGACTTGCCGTTCACCTGAGGCGCGCTCTGTACGCGGTGAAAAAAAAAAAAAAAAAAAAGCAAGCACTGAGTCTATCGTTCTAATTATAGCATCGGTGATTTCCCGAAAACTTTGATTTTTTTTTTTTTTTTCCTTTGCCTCCTAGTTCAGTCCGGATTACGCTTGTTGTCTCAAATCAGAAACTGTTCGAATGAGTGAGTGCGTGAATAAATGAGTGAATGAAATGTTTGAGGTGCTTTTGTTGGCAACTGATCGGAATGTGGAAGGGGTGGGGAGAGAATGGATTGTGTGTGTGTGTGTGTGTGTGTGTGTGTGTGTGTGTGTGTGGTGTGTGTGTGTGTGTGCTTCAATTCAACGTCAATCTGCATTTCGTGATGTGAGACTAAGTTGTTTAAACGAACTTAATTATAGCCCGTTCATGTAACACCCATGCTGAATCTACATGAACGGGCAACATCTAACACCCATGCTGAAATCTACATGAACGGCAACATCTAACACCCATGCTGAAATCTACATGAACGGGCAACATCTAACACCCATGCTGAAATCTACATGAACGGGCAACAGCTGAAGAAGTGGACGCTTTCAAATACCTTGGCGCCACTCTCACCAAAGACGGTCGCTCTACAACAGAAATCAAGACCAGACTAGCGATCGCAACAGCAGCAATGGCAAAGCTAAACAAGATCTGGAAGAGCAGGGAGATCAGCTTTCCTACAAAGATGAAGCTGTACAAGTCCCTGGTGCTGTCCATCCTGCTGTATGGCTGGGAAAGCTGGACCATGACAGCAGAGACCACCAAGAGAATCCAGACGTTTGAAACTAAATGCTTCAGGCGCTTGCTCGGGATCTCTTGGCAAGACCGGAAGACGAACGACCTTGTGGGAGCCAAATAACATCACTTGCAGGCCCCCAAGAACCCCTCTTGGCAACAGTCAAGAAGAGGAAGCTGTCGTGGTTCGGGCATGTCATACGCCACAACTCACTGCCCAAAACAGTCCTCCAGGGCACGCTGGAAGGCGGCAGACAAAGGGGACGACAAGCCAAATGCTGGATGGACAACATCAAAGAATGGACCAGGATGGATGGCCCCACGCTGATGCGACAGGCAGAGGACAGGGCCGAATGGCGGTGCCTGGCTTCGAGAGTGTCTCTCATCTCTCCTCTACGCCCATCATGGGCAAGAGAATGAATGAATGAATGAATGAATGAAAATTAATAGCCAGATATAAAGATCGGCGACTTGGCAGTAATAAGAAAAATAGCAATGTAACAAAGAATAAGATATGGAAAAAAAATCATACCAACAACTAAATGTCACACATGCTATTGTAGGCTAACCACTCAAATAACGGAATTATGAAGTACGACACAGCTACTGTTCTGCCTCTGTAAACTGAAGTGTACGGAAACGCCGGCGGCAGTATTGTCTTCGTTCCACTCAAGTAAAGGAATTGTGAAACGCGACACAGCCACTGTTCTGCCTCGGTAAACTGAAGTGTAGGAAACTGGAGGATGATTACCCGGCGCCGGCGGCAGTATTGTCTTCGTTCTTTGCGTCTTTTTCGGGATGATAATTTCATTCCCCAATTGGGTGAAAACCCCGAAAAGGCCGTGGGCTACAATTATAGAACCGGACTAAGGTTCAAATTTGCCTGTTCACAGTAAAAATAAAAGAGTATTAGTTTTTGTCAGCTTTTGTGTACCAATGCATGTTACACTTGTTTTGTTGGTTGCTTCTTTTTCTTTCTCGTTCTTCTTTTTCTTTTTCTCCCCCCCCCCCCCTCCCCCACCCCCTTTTTTTAATGCTTGTTTGTTTGCTCGCTCGTATGATGTACTTAGCCTAATTTTAAAAGCTCCAGCTCGTGAATGAATAAAATTATAATTTGATATGATTACCCACAGCCGCAGCAATACAAAACTGCTGATGATGTAAAATTTAGTGACTGCTCGGAACAGCCGTTTCATAAAATAATTAATTTCTTGCACTTTTCAAGAATTCTTTTCAGCATGAGACCCAACACTGGCTTTTCTAAAGAGAGCAGAACCGAACCCAACACTGGCTTTTCTAAGAGAACAGAACCAATCAACATGGCTTTTCTAAAAGACCAGAACCAATCAACATGGCTTTTCTAAGAGAGCAGAACCAATCAACATGGCTTTTCTAAGAGAGCAGAACCATCAACATGACTTTTCTAAGAGAGCAGAACCAATCAACATGGCTTTTCTAAAAGACCAGAACCAATCAACATGGCTTTTCTAAAGACAGAACCAGTCTAAAAGACAAACCAATCAACATGGCTTTTCTAAGAGAGCAGAACCAATCAACATGGCTTTTCTAAAAGAGCAGAACCAATCAACATGGCTTTTCTAAAAGAGCAGAACCAATCAACATGGCTTTTCTAAGAGAACAGAACCAATCAACATGGCTTTTCTAAAGAGCAGAACCAATCAACATGGCTTTTCTAAAAGAGCAGAACCAATCAACATGGCTTTTCTAAAAGACCAGAACAATCAACATGGCTTTTCTAAAGAGCAGAACCATCAACATGGCTTTTCTAAAAGAGCAGAACCAATCAACATGCTTTTCTAAAGACCAGAACCATCAACATGGCTTTTCTAGAGAGCAGAACCAATCAACATGGCTTTTCTAAGAGAGCAGAACCAATCAACATGGCTTTTCTAAGAGAGCAGAACCAATCAACATGGCTTTTCTAAAAGAGCAGAACCAATCAACATGGCTTTTCTAAAAGAGCAGAACCAATCAACATGGCTTTTCTAAAAGAGCAGAACAATCAACATGGCTTTTCTAAAAGAGCAGAACCAATCAACATGGCTTTTCTAAAAGAGCAGAACTAATCAACATGGCTTTTCTAAGAGACCGAATCAATCAACATGGCTTTTCTAAGAGACCGAATCAATCAACATGGCTTTTCTAAAGAGCCGAACTAATCAACATGGCTTTTCTAAGAGAGCCGAATCAATCTCTACACTTATGCAGTCAGCTCTTACGTCGAGTCATACCATCAATCGGACATTACTATTCATTCTCTTCTTTTCCAACACAGAACTTAAATAGGTAACTTTCAATTTAAAAACAAAACAAAAAAATCATTCAATCACTGACAAAAATGACTAGCATGATGAACCTCAGACATCGACTGAGGCTGAAACTCAAACTGAGCCACAGCCTGAGCCACGCCGCAACGTCACCCAGAGGATTGCTCAGCAAGAGCGGTCTTCCCCTTCTGATGCCCACTGGGTCACATGGACCCATACTGTACCGTGAGCCTGAAAAAGACTTTGCTAGGGTAGAGGGCCAGGGTTGCAGGAGATCACTACGACCGACTTGAGCCACTTCAACTCCACCAGTGGGAATCTCCGGCCATCGGAGCAGAACACCGCCACTCTCTGTTCCACGAATCTTTACAGACTTGTCAGGCACAATATGTTCTGAACAGCCTCAGTCTTATAGGACGCAAACTCACCCATTGGCGTTGCTGACCCGTCATTAGCTAATTCACACCTCTGCTGAGAGTTGATGCTGCTGCGGTGAGGCCTCTCACTTCCAACTCCAGCGTGTTGCTGCTGTGATTTCCAAACACGGAGATTACACAGCGTCACTACCTCAGTGCCTCCCTGACCGGGCTCCCGACATACCCGCAGTCGAAGGACCCCTCGTCTTCCTTTATCCATCCTTCCATCTCATGTACCGGCTTCCGACAGAAGATTTCTGGTATCTCCACCCCTCATCGCTCTCCCCTGCCATAAATTACAAACTGTTAAGTCTGTGGCAAGCTTTAGATGTGGTGAAATGCCATAAATTAGTGAAATGACATAGATAATGGATTCGTGATAACTGGTTTTGTGTTCTGGTGGTGGTGCTGCTGCTTTGACTCACAATGTTATGCTTACAGGTGAAATATTTCGGCCCATCGCTGGACCTGTTCTGCAACAGTGAGCAATTCTGAATCTAAAAACACACACGCTTATTGTTTAAAAAATTGATACGACATCTGCATTATCAGACGATCCACTGGTTCCACGTAAGCGAGTGCATTCAACGTCTTTTGTTCTTCACAGTCTTCTGCCCCATCAGGAAGAAAGCACACCTGTCAGACCCACAAACCACTTCGAACTTTTCTGCACAGCTGATAAACTGTTACATCTGCCTATTGTTCTAGCTATGGTTAGTGAGGCCCCCCCCCCCCCCCCCCTCCATTGCCATTCTTATGTCAAATGCATGATGTTATACACTTGTGCATGAGGGGAGTCAAACTACCTGAATTCTTCAGGTTGATCAAGATGTCTTACTTTTTACCACTCAAACAGAAGTCTTCGAAAGCCTTCACATGTGATGAGGCGTGCGTGTGTGTGTGTGTGTGTGTGTGTATGTGTGCGTGTGTGTGTGTGTGTGTGTGTGTGTGTGTGTGTGTGTGTGTGTGTGTGTGATTAGTGTGCTGTGTGTGTTGACTGGTTGTAAACACGATTAACGCTTGAATATACTGACATCATGACAGTGTAGTTCATCTCCGCTCTTCCCGCTTTTCTTTTTATATTCTATTTCCCCATCCCACTACCTTTCTCTCCCACCTTGCTACACTTTCACCCTCACCAGCGGTGCTCAATGAAGATGTGGAGACTTTAAAATGCGACAAAATCCTTCATTCTTAATTACTGATCCATGATAGCAAGTCGTCAGGAGGGATGTCAGGCTGCCACGGATCTCTACATCCCTCCCTCGTGTGCAACAGGGCAAAGGTAACTTAACCAGTTCAGTCCTTTATGTTCTCACTGTCTGTAAAGTCGGTCTTTACAGTCACCTTCCATTGTACAGGTAACAGCGCAATTCCATTTATCTGGTTACAAACGTTCAGGACACACCACATATTGTGCAAGTTGAAATGAGGAAGGCATGATTCTATGTATATGGATATGGTTAGAGCAACAACTAAAATTGTAGAAACATTTATCTGGACCAGGACATGTTGCGATCTATCGTTCTCATCATTTCTCAGGACGTTTGGTGCCATGTTTGACTTTGGAAATTTGCGTTCAAATGAGTTGAGGAATAATGCACATGGCATGTAAATTCATAACAGTTGTAATAGCTCACCTAAAAGAAAGCATGGCTTCACATAACCAGAGTTTGGAAGTCCCATTTCTAGCAAATATAAAGGAGTACATATGTGCAAAAATGCGAATGGTGTTGAGTGGAGTAGAGCCATGACTGACAGGAAAAGGAAGGGAAATGAATGGCTTTCTGTAGATCGCTACATGTCCTATGCATGGACCTTGTTTCAAAGGCTCAGGCGAAGGATTAAAAGGACTGAAATCTGCACAAATGTTAACTAAAGTGCACGTGAGAGAGACAGAGACACAGAGAGAGAGAGAGAGAGAGAGAGAGAGAGAGAGAGAGAAACCATGTGTGTGTGTGTGTGTGTGACCCACCTATTCTCAACAACTCCACCATCCTTTTTACATGGAGAAATTTAAGACCAGGGTGAACTGGGCAGGGGCAGGGCATGGAGTGACGGGAAGTTTTCAATGGTACCACTCCCAACAAGCCACACCAACTGGATCATCTTCTCAACAACAACAGATCTACAGTAACCACATTCATGCAATATAGGTGACACAAAATATCATAATGGTAAACTTTTATTTTCCTTCAAAGTTTATCACAGATGGGGGTCATGTCATGCAGAACACAGAGAGTGTGTCTTCTACTGTTGTTACATCTGTTACATGACGTCAAGGTGAACATTCTGGTTCTCCTCAAAGTTGACTACAACACACACATTACTTTCATGACAAAAACATAAATGCATTAACAAAACAAACAATAATAATCTTTCTGATAAATAACTTTTTTTGTTGCTATTCTGTTGTTGTTTTTCTGCATGTAAACACCTACAGTAATAAACAGCTTACCCCTGAAAACAGAACACTTTCTGCAATGACTAAATGATGTTGGACAGTCAAATGAGAAGAACAATGGAAACAAAACCTTTGAATATCTGAAAACAACACAGCTTTAATAAAAAAAATAATACCCCTGAATGAAGCACTGATATGGACAGGCTTTGAGAGGCAAAATATTCTCAATGGACTTGTGCACCTTAAAATACAAAATGAAACATAAAAAAACCCAAAAAAACCTAGCAACATATAAACACAATAAATGTCTTAATCAGCAAACGATGTATTTTACAATGTCTTGCTCCATCTACCAACAGTACTTTAACACCCATGGACGGAAGTTGATCACAAAAGCAAAATAATTTTCTTCAAAGTGGTTTAAGAAAAATATGAAAAACAAGCTGAAACAAAGAGGACTGAGGTAAGGAGAAACTCCAAGTTTCTTCTCTTTAATATCACATAGTCTAAAAGTCCACTGAAATGTCCTGGAGACTCAAGGCCTATTCTGATCACTGGTGAACTTGAGATCCCATTATCATCAGAAAAAAAAGGCCTTAATATTTTGCAGCTGGCATGCCTATTCTGGAAGGAGATCATCTCCAAGTTCCTCATCACCAAACTCGTCTTCATTGGGGTCTTTACGTCGTGCTGCAGTTTTGGGCCGCTCCATTTGTGGACCCAAAGGATCGCTGTATGATGCATCTGCAATATAAACAAGAAAATGACCTGAGATCTGTCCTTGCCATGTTTTGGCTTAATCAAGGCATCACTGCGTCCAGTCTAGTCCGTGTATGCTACACCACATCTGCTATGTCTTAAGGTCACAATGCACAATGCAGAACGGGTTACTGCTAAGTGAAAAAATAAGTGAATTTTCCATGTGTTTACAGTATTTTAGCCATTCTTTTTTTTTTAATACTTTTTAAGGGGCATGAGCTCAGATGAGGAAAGGGAGACGGTGGGTGGGAGAGAGAGAAGGGACACATCATCACAAAACAGATGCCTACTGTGACCACTGTTCTAATGCCATTCTGACATCATCATAGACAGGAGATGGCTGACCCACACCCTGTATGACATCATCACACATTTTAAAAAAAAAAGAAAAGCCGTCTGAAAGGCTGTGTGACATGTACTGACCCACTTCAGCCACATGACTGCCCTGGTAGGGTCGCCCGTCATCCTTGTCATCAAAGTTGGGCCTCCTTCGCTCCTTGCCATGGGGCTTGCGCACCGCCTCTGCGCTTCCCTCTCGATCTGCCAGACAGACGTCAGCCATGCTGTGAACTGACCAACTACACACAAGACAGCTCCAAACCCTGTGAATTTTATTTACGTCAAATAATACTAAATTATTACTCAAATTCACACAATCCAAATCTATCAACTGTCTGAGTGATGAAAAGACCTCACACCCCAACCTTATCTGTCACAAATTCACACTGCTTTTAAATATCTTGCAAAGTCTGTGACCAAATCAAAAACACACACTAGGAGCTTTTCTTAAAAATGTAAACGGAACAAATCAGCGGGGAATAGTAATAATGCTCATATGTGTGTAGCTCCCCTGAGTGACAGACAAAAAGATATTGTGCCACAACAACCAAACATTCTATGCCAAAATTTAAGACTATACTGGACACACACAATGACAGGAAACAGGTCTTGTTGAAGACACGCATTACAAATACTGTTTAGGAATCTACTTCTCCGACCCTCCCCCCTTTTTTTGAAGTTAATCAATATAAATATACAAAGATATGATAATACAAATATGCAACAACAAAAACAAGTAAGATGAAATGATAGTGAAAAGCATATGTAGTATCATTGAGTTGAAAGAAAGCAATAAAGGGGACGTGGGAAAAGTAGGGGGAAACACATGTCATTTAAAGAACCTTGTTCTCTAATCTGAACTGAAGAATACAGACTGTAGTAATCCATTCAAAAAGTTTAATTCTCGCACAACTGCTGTTTTACTACATTATGCAACTCAGTCTTATCAAATTCTAATGCGTTGTTGTTGTTGTTGTTGTTGTATTGCTGTTGTTTTAAGATAGTTAAGTTTGTGCTTCTAATTCTATGCTGCATGTATCAATGAGGACCTTAGCTGACATTTCAATAAAGTCAAAGATTTCATAGGTTTTCATATGATCATCCACACAAAGTAATAACACACTCTGTAAAACACTGACATGAAAGAAAGAATTTTTAAAGCAGAGACAAAGCTAACTTTGTTGTTTCAGCTGTCTCATCTTCCATGGCCCGTAGTGGCATTACACCCCAGCCACTCCATCACACCACGCTATACACAGCCACACCCAGATTGACCTGTCAGAACCCTAGCAAAGCAGTCCACAGGGAGCGATCAATATCAAGTCATGGTCAGGCAAACCACCTCTGGTGACACCACACTGTTGTCAAGTTACTTCACTGGTATTCTGTGGTGCCTGTATGCAGGACATGAATTACGAAGCCCCTAACTGACAATAACAGCCTAACCATGAAGCAAGCATGTGTGAGCGTCTGTCTTTGCAAGCTGCTACCATATCAGTCAAATGACAGTCACTAGGAACATGCCAATACCAATGTCTTTGACAAAGAAAACTTTAATGCAAGGAGCGGTCTCAACCAAATATAACTAGGAGAGTTGTAAACTGACCACTTCCAGCACTTCCACGACGTCCTCGTCCACTGCCTTTCCGACCTGCACTTGTGGCTCTCTGAAACAATGGACACCAGGCAGATGTCATAAAATCAACTTGGCTTCCTCAGAGTGTATTTGGATTTCTTTCACAAGTTATTTGTAAATGTATGTGTGTGCGTGTGTGTGCATGTGTGTGTGTGTTGCAGGGTATGGGAGTGGGTGGGGGTGGGGAGTGTGAGGTAGGTGTGTGCGTGTGTGTGTGTGTGTGTGTGTGTGTGTGTGTGTGTGTGTGTGTGTGTGTGTGTGTGTGTGTGTGCATCACAAATACACACAACAACACACACACAATCACACACATTCTCTCTCTCTCTCTGTCAATGCTGATGAGAGTTTAAATTTTAAGCTTTGTTAATCACCAACTGTTTAAAAACATGACCTGTTGTCTGCCATTCAAGAATGGCATAAACAATGGAATCTTCGTTTACGACACTTCTGTGAGAGCAAATCCCTACTTATGACAATTGAATATTTTTTGACGGATCGTACCTGACATACTGCAATATTACTCTTTTTTTTTTAATCTCTCTAGTATGAGCCCTCCCTGCTTTGACTAACCCTCAATCTTCTTCTAACAGCCTGAAAGGACTTTTCACCTAAAATGACTGGGAAAAAAATCTAAAAGAGTTATCTAAACAAATTCTTCACCTCAAAATGATTTTTAAAAATTCTAAAAGAATAATCTCAAAATTAAGGTATCAGCTTTACACATCTTTGTTCTATATTCCCGTAAGTACCACTCTTCCGGCAAGTTGGTTGATTTTTTTTGTTTTGTTTTGTTGTTTTTGTTGTGTTTTCAGACACTGTCCATGGACCAAAGCGTGTTCATGCACAAGTCGTCTGGGTAATCATTTAAATATGGACTGCATATGCATCACACACTTTCATCATCTGCATCATTAAAACCAGTTATGATTCACTGTTATTTTCCGTTTGGTGGAAAAAATCTGATTAAAAAAAAAAAAAAGAAAAAGGAAGAAAAGATTGATCTGCACATTTCAGCTCTGAACAAGTTGCAGTGGTTCATGTGAATGTTACACAAACATACATTTACATCATGTGAGGAATGGACTTTTAAAAATCCAGTGTTCATCCCTTTTTTCATTTGATTTCATTTTACTTATTTATTTAATTCATTTTTTTTTTTTGGGGGGGGGGGGGGAGAGTGGGGGAGGCAACTTCTGTAATTGTCTGAAGTTGGACAATATTATAATAACATTCTTATAAAACTGCCTGCCTCTCCTAAAATCCATTGTCTGGTAAAAAACAAACAAACAAACAAAACCGACATTGTCATTTGTTTTTCTTGACATTTTCAAAATCTTTACATTGCATACCAATTCTGCTGCTAAAAAAGATGGCCATAAACTACAGGTTCTGTGAAAAAGTATGAACACCTGATACAAATAGTAATTCAGCAGCCTTGTCTGAGCAAAACAAAACAAAACCAAAATAAAACAAGATGCAAAGCATATAAACGTACTCCCAGTTTATCATGAATACGCGTGAGATATTCCATAAAGAGAGAAAAACCGTCTTGGGCTGGTGTAACCGTTAGTAATGGCTATTCTGGTAAACATCGGCCATCATCTGTGACCTAAAATGAACATACTTACAAATTTTCAGAAAGATCGGCCAAGAACTTTCTGAGATTTTCCATAAAGAAGAAAATCATTATGGGCCATTAGTGACGGCTGTAACGGTAAACTAAAACATCGGGCATCATCTGTGACCCATAGTGAACATACCTACAAATTTTCAGAAAGATCGGCCAAGTACTTTTTGAGATATTCTATAAAGAAGAAAAATCGTTACAGGCCGTTACAGCCATTAGTAACGGCTATAATGGGGTAAACTAAAACATCGGGCATCATCTGTGACCCATAATGAACATACCTGCTAATTTTCGCAAAGATCGGCCAAGTACTTTCTGAGATGTTCCATGGAGAAGAAAAGGTGTTACAGGCCGTTACGCTGCTAGTAACGGATGTAATGGTAAACTAAAACATCGGGCATCATCCGTGACCCATAATGAAAACACCTACAAATTTTCAGAAAGATCGGCCACGTGCTTTCTAAATTATTCTATAAAGAAGAAAAAGCGTTACAGGCCATTACAGCCGTTACTAATGTCTATAATGGTAAACTAAAACATCAGGCAATATTCGTGACGCATAATGAACATACCTACAAATTTTCAGAAAGATCTGCCAAGTATTTTTTGAGATATTCTGTAAAGAAGAAAAATTGTTACAGGCCGTTACAGCCATTAGTAACGGCTGTAATGGTAAACTAAAACATCGGGCATCATCTGTGACCCATTGTGAACATACCTACCAATTTTCAGAAAGATCGGCCAAGTACTTTTTCAGATATTCTATAAAGATGAAAAACCATTACAGGCTGTTGCAGCCGTTAGTAACGGCTATAATGGGGTAAACTAAAACATCGGGCATCATCCGTGACCCATAATGAACATGCCTGCTAATTTTCACAAAGATCGGCCAAGTACTTTCTGAGATATTCCATAAAGAAGAAAAGGCGTTACAGACCGTTACAGCCATTAGTAACGGCTGTAACAGTAAACTAAAACATCAGGCATCATCTGTGACCCATAATGAACATACCTACAAATTTTCAGAAAGATCGGCCAAGTACTTTTTCAGATATTCTAAAATGAAGAAAAACCGTTACAGGCTGTAACGGGGTAAGCTAAAACATCGGGCATTATCCGTGACCCATAATGAACATACCTGCAAATTTTCACAAAGATCAGCCAAGTACTTTCTGAGATATTCCATGGAGAAGAAAAAGCGTTACAGGCTGTTACAGTAATGGCTGTAACGGTAAACTAAAACATAGGTCATCATCCTTGACCCATAGTGAACATACCTACAAATTTTCAGAAAGATCGGCCCAGTAGTTTTGTCTGGAGCGAGTGGAACACATTTTGATCACGGACACACAGACAAACACACAGATAGCATTTCTTCATTCCCATTCTAAAGTACTCCCTGTTCTTTAAGAACTGGGAGTACAAAAACCCATCCTGGTTTACCAGCATAACAGTCTTTCCCCAATAGAACTTGCCTGATCACGCAGCTCTTTGGCTTTCTCTTGCTTTCTTCAGCTTGTTGGCGTACTCCTGGGCATCCTTCAACCCCAAGTCTGTGCACAGCCTCACCAGGAACTTCAGACCTGAGCACAACAGACAGCCACCTCATCACTGAGCTAGACAGCTCACGGCAAATACTGAGCACAAGAATTACGGGAAGGACATTACAATTCAGATCATCTTACAGATACAAGGCTCCCACGACCAAGTGAGGAAACCTCTGATGAACAATGTGAAGAACTGGACAGGTAATAACAGCTCCATACTGTTGCACATGACAAGAACTAGGGAGCTGCGGACATCCCTGAGAGGCCAGCCATCTACGATGACACCCAAAAGCATAATACTATGGGACAATAATGATAATCAAAACAAACATTGCTAAGAATAGATTCTAAATATTTATGGCATTTATCCCTAAGGCACCCCTTTGTGCAGGAAATGGCTTAAAAGGTCCCATCAACATCTTATCGTTTGCCTATTTTGGTTTCACCAGCATATGTAGTTTTTCCACAGAAAAAGCCAGAGCTCAACTTTCACATGGCCAAAGAGACACAAGCAAGGCTGACTATATCTGACTGGTCAGTCGACCAATGGCAGAAGTCTGCACTGCACTGGATACACTTTCATTCAGGTGTAATGGTCAGCTGTGAATACCCCACTTGCCTTGAAAGCGAAACAGTCCAGGATTTGAGGTTCAGGAATTTAAAATGAGGGAAAATGAATTTCTGTGTGCCGCATGCACTCAGCACATGTAAAAGAAACCCAAAGCAGCAAGAGCACTGTCGCCAGAAAAATTCTGTAGAAACATCTTTTTTGCTAGATAAATACAATAAACTCAAGCAACAGAAAAAAAATTAGAGAAGTGGGTGGGGATGGGGGGGGAGGAGGATGATCCATGGTGAATTGCTCTCTTCAGGGAAAAAAACAGCCCACATTTTGCACAGACAAATCTGTGTTGCTGAAGAAGTTACAGACTATGGTACAGCATTGATCCAAACTATTACCAGAAGATAAAGAAAGATCATTCACAAGTACTAGAGGAACTCCCAAGACAGTCCCTCCACATGGATTCCCTCCATTTAACCCTTTCACCGTCATAGGCGCCTTTTGGCGACGACAGGGCAGAGCGCCAAAGTCGCCATCTGGCGACAAAGTAGGGTGACCTAACTCCGATACTCTCACGATCCAAGTTCATGAGATAAAAAGCCAGTAATAAACGTCATAGTTGGGGGATGGTCTGGCCCGTGCTCACAGCCATTTGCTTTGTCAGAACACTATTCAGTTCAGTGTTTTATCGACTTTGTTCCGATTGTTTTTCCATTCACTATGACGTCACCATTAAGCACTTCACGTACTCGACCTTGCCGTACATTTACCACAGATCAAGTGCTGGGAATATTGAACAGACGGTCAGTTGTTCCTAATACAGATGAAGAAGACCCAGATAGTTACAAGGAAACAATGATAGTGAGGCTTGACCGAATTATTGCAACATGAAGCGTTGGACTGTGGCCAAATAGTTGGGAGAGGAGGCGTGCTGACGAGACATAAGACTAGACGCCCACTTACCACCGCTGTGCCCAGTGTTTTTTGCGTAGAGCCAGCCAGCACTGACTGACTGTTCACTGACTGACTGATGGTTATGTGTGGGGCCAGCTAAGACTTTAGGCAGTGAACTTCACACACGCTGTGGGCCGACACTTGCTGGTTGAGGTTGAAGGGGGCATGGCCGACTGACACGTAAAGAGGCGAGCCACAGAGACGTGTTGGGTGGGTTTTATGAATAGCTGAAGGGCTCTCAAAGGTTCAGAGACCAACAGGCACATGAATGACTTTGTGTTCATAAAAAAATATTACTGTTGAGAGTGAAAGGGACGTGTGTGTGTGTGTGTGTGTGTGTGTGTGTGTGTGTGTGTGTGTTGTGTGTGTGTGTGTGTTTGTGTGTGTGTGTGTGTGTGTGTGTGGTGTGTGTGTGTTGTGTGTGTGTGTGTGTTTGTGTGTGTGTGTGTGTGTTCCCTTTTTCTTTCTTACATGTGTACCAGTTATGCATAAGCATGTGTGTGTGTGTGTGTGTGTGTGTGTGTGTGTGTGTGTGTGTGTGTGTGTGTGTGTGTTCCCTGCTATTGGAGTAGTTGTATTTGTGGCTGTTTCTTCCACTTTTCTGTTAGAAATATCTATCTTTCTGGTCTTCAATCGTGAGTGGAGTATTTTTCCTCCCTTGTTGAGAGTTTGTTGGCATTCTTTCTTCATTTTATTGTTTAGAAGGAACATAACATTCTTTTTTTATTTTGCTTTTTTTTTGCACTTGAAAGTACTAAAAATTTGAAATTGTTGTTTACTTACCATTACTAACATGTTATGATATAATAAAAGTACAGTGTATCTCCTCCATTTTACAAAAAATAGCATGAGAATTGGTTGTTTACTTCCAGAGATATCCGCGTTTCACATATGCTGGTATAAAATAAGAGCTTTTTGGGAAAAATGGCTGGCGATGGGGATTTATGCAAAATAGAATGTCTGGCGGTGAAAGGGTTAAAGAATAGCTTTTGAGCCATTTTTCTCTGTGTCTGCTTTGGATTCATCTCCTAAAAGACTCCCTCCCTCTTAAGACCCCTGTCATTCCATGGTTTCCATAGGGATCTTAGGATTTTGGGCGGGTGTTTATTGAAAGTTCACACTAAATACTAAACTTTAATGGCCAGTCTAGAACAGCATTAGAAATATGTGAACTACTCATAACACTAGACCGACATATCCTGTACTTCTGGTCATATTTTGAACACTTCCCCTTTAAGTGATCATGTCATTTGCAACACTTTTAAGCACACTTGAAAAACAATGGAAAACTCTACAAGCATGCCTGGTGAAAAGATTTTTTCTTGGTTTCTATAATGAAACTAAAATGCTGAGAATATTTTGTATTTCTTGCTGCTTTGAATAATCGCAAATTACAAACAAATTGAAACAAATGAACATCCCATATCATAAATACAGAAGATTCAGAATGCTTGTTTTTCAGCATGTATATGACAGGCTGAAAAATGCATAGCAAAATATGTCATAAATCAGTGACCACACAGCAAATGAAATAACAAGCATCTCAGAGATGTACCATCAAACTGGCACTGAGCAGCTTCAGACTGCATACTCATTCTCTGTCTCCCTCACTATCTACTCCCATTCTCAGAGAAATACTCACACTCAACATTATCAGGGAATTTTCTGTGTATGTGCTGATAAGTCTCCAGAGCCTTGTGGTAATTGCCACTGCGTCGGTAACAACTGGCTATCATCAGATGCCACTTCACCTGGCTGGGTCTGCACACAGTGAGGCACCAACATCACAAGAACAGAAAATGCAGGTGATAAACTAGGACGGCATTTGGGAAAGCCCAACTCTCTGGCAAACTTCAACAGTCATTTGCTCATTGGATCCTGGCTGTAATCTAGATCCACACTCAGTCTTATATGTTTTACAGACATCAATGCATCTGATATACCTGTTTACCTTCTTTTGATTACAATCCAAGAGGTACTTCTTAGGAAAATTTTAAAATGTTGAAAAATGCTTAATGCTGCAATGTTTCAGAAAGTGAAAGCAGATCCAGGAATTCCATGCATTCATCCTTGGGCTACAATCCATCTTTCCACTACATTTTGTTGATTCTGTTCCGAAGTTTATGCATACTCTTGTTGACAGATGAACAAACCAGCAGACATGGGTAAAAGCATAATCTCCGCAGCAAAAGTAAATAAGGACAATTTATACAGAGCCACACCTAGAAATATCCAATGCATGAATGCTCTTTACAATTACACAGTTAAAACAAAATATATATTTAGACTTTTTTCATCTTCATGATGTTATATATATACAAGCCAAAAAAAACCAACTGTCATGATACCACAAATAAGTAAACTGCATTCTAACATACCTTTGAAAAATGCACCACAATATTACAAAAAAGACTGAAATAATATTGTGTAAAAGGAAAATATAATCATATCAGAATTCAAAATTTTCTCACATTTCATGACACAAGTTTATACTAATACACATAATACAGTATCAAATATCGACAGAAACAACCCAAAAAATGTAATAACAATTTGATTCGTGTTGAAATATGAAACTGATTTACAGAAAAAAATCTCTGGCTAACAGATCATAAGCATACTTACTGTACTATTGCAGCTCTTTCGAAGTAATGGATCGCCTTTTCACAGAACTGTGAGTCAATGTAGTAAGCACCAAGCCACTCAATAACAGGAATGTTGGAGGGAGGTAACGGTAGGACTGACAAAAAAAAAAAGCAAGAAAGAAACAGAATGAAAGATATAATGTAGAAAAGACTTCATGTACACTTTAACAAAATTAGGGAGAAAAGTCACCTTCCTATGGATATGTGCATGTGTGTGAGTGAGAGAGAGAGAGAGAGAGAGAGAGAGAGAGGAGTGTGGTGTGTGTGTGTGTGTGTGTGTGTGTGTGTGTGTGTGTGTGTGTGTGTGTGTATGCATGTATACACACGTACATAAGCGTGTGTATGTGTATATGCGTGAGCATGAGTGTGCCCTTGCATGCATGTGTGCATGTGTGCATGCATGCATATTTGTGTGCATACATGTGTGTATGTAGCGCTTGTGTATGTGAATGCATGTCGACAACCTTGCACACTTATAGGCATCAACTACAGTGAAAATGAACAAAATCAAGGCACAGACATGCTACACACCACTGAAGCAGACACAACATTCCAATATCATTTCATTTCCAAAATATTTTTTTTCATTAATCAAGACAAAACAGCCAGTCAATTCTCAATTGTTAGAGTCACTGATGACATATAATCTATGTATCTCTAAACGGTTGCACACAGTTCCTGACCAGATGTTCACTGAGGCCTGGTTGATACCAGTATATATTCTAAAGTATTAGCGGTAAAACCCTGTGTTGAAGACTCACTGTCAGTCACGGTCCAAAACTGAACTCTAACACATCATAGTCATCATCCTAACTGATCACTGTAAAATAAAATGGTTTGTCCCTGGGGGAATGGGATGGTGATCAGCCTTAGAGCAGAATTCTTAACCAATCTATGTCTAAGCAATTACTGTCAACATTAGGAAGAGTCCTGCATGGATAACATCGTGACAGGCACTTCTGTATATACACCACCATAGGGACTTTGCAACAGTTTTAGAGTCTCCTCTGGTGAATGGCCCTCCATTGACCAGCACTGGCTCTTCCCTGTGGTCAGCTGGCACAGGGACTGATACATTATGGCCCTTCATTGACCATGTACCAGCACTGGTTATTCCCTGTGGTCAGCTGGCACAGGGACTGATACATTATGGCCCTCCATTGACCAGCACTGGTTATTCCCTGTGGTCAGCTGGCACAGGGACTGATACATTATGGCCCTCCATTGACCAGCACTGGTTATTCCCTGTGGTCAGCTGGCACAGGGACTGATACATTATGGCCCTCCATTGACCAGCACTGGTTATTCCCTGTGGTCAGCTGGCACAGGGACTGATACATTATAGGCCTCCATTGACCAGCACTGGTTATTCCCTGTGGTCAGCTGGCACAGGGACTGATACATTATGTCCCTCCATTGACCAGCACTGGTTATTCCCTGTGGTCAGCTGGCACAGGGACTGATACATTATGTCCCTCCATTGACCAGCACTGGTTATTCCCTGTGGTCAGCTGGCACAGGGACTGATACATTATGGCCCTCCATTGACCAGCACTGGTTATTCCCTGTGGTCAGCTGGCACAGGGACTGATACATTATGGCCCTCCATTGACCAGCACTGGTTATTCCCTGTGGTCAGCTGGCACAGGGACTGATACATTATGGGCCTCCATTGACCAGCACTGGTTATTCCCTGTGGACAGCTGGCACAGGGACTGATACATTATGGGCCTAAGTGCAGCTCTGTATGGAGAAGGTGGAACAAATGGCATGGCGGTAATGCCGAAGAAGAAACTTAAGGGAAAGAAATACAAAGAAATGACAGAAATCAAAATAATGAGACATCTGACGCACATCATAGTAGTACTGGAAGGCCTGGGACTTGTCACCCTCATTGTCGTACAGTTCCCCAAGGCGAGCCAGAACACTGGGGTCAGAGGGCACGACCCCTATCAGCTGCATAAACCTGCCCACCAATGCAATACTTCATCCTCAGACATCATCTTCTGTTACTTACATCCTTGTGTTCTCCACACTGTTTCATTGGTATGATAATCCATCGCATCATCTGTGTGTTCTACAAACTTCAATGTTTTCCACTACTACTTTTGTTGTCAGCCCTGTATCATTGGTACATTATATTTGTATACTGCATACAATGATTAATATCTTCCATCATCATCATCATCCTGTTATCACTTCTGCATTATTTGTGTATTGTTACGGTTTAATGCACACCACTGCTACATCCTGGTGTTTTTAGTGTAAATTCATCTGCATACTGTTGCCATGTACTGCATGCTTCTGTTACATTCTGTGTTAACTGGGTTAATTCTTTGCATACTGTTGCTGTGAAGGGCATGCTTCTCTTACACCCTGTTGTTATAAATGTAAACTCATTTGCATATTGTTCTTGTGTAGTGCATATTCCTGTTACATCTTGATCATTACTAGTGCTCACTCATTTGCGCATTGTTGCTGTGCAATCTAAATTTAGATCAATTTTCCTACTCACCACTCTGTTGCCTGGGCAGTGTCGCCAAGCTGGTCATGCTGTGCACACAATTAAGGACAGTATTTCTATATTGGGACACATTTAAAGCAATGGCTGTGCACACAATTAAGGACAGCATTTCTATATTGGGACACACTTAAAGCAATGGTTGTACACACAATTAAGGACAGCATTTCTATATTGGGACACACTTAAAGCAGTCTATTAGTGAAACCTGAATTAGTTCGTGCACAGGAAGGCAGGAGAAGGGAGAAGGATGAAGCAGCTTGGGAGAGGGGAGGTTCAAAAAACCCTGTAAACCTCTTCCCTTCCAACCCCTACTCTCCTCTTCCCCTACTGCACCTGTTACAGCCACTGCCTTCACAAAAACCCAACATACCAATAGAATATAGGATTAACTCTTGACCAAAACAAAATATTGGCTTTGTCATCTCAGCATGCATATAAATCTCAAATGGAGTCATGCCTGGGAAATTACAAAATGAAAGCGTAGCCAGTTCTGAGCACAAAACCACCACACAACATTAGCACTGTCACATACAGTTAAACAGGCACCCAGGAGAGTGCAGACCTCCAAAGGCTAACCAGTGTTTGGATCTATCCTTTGATCAAGATCTGCATCACAGACCTGCATCAAAATTTCCATGGGTCATTCTTGTATCGTATTCCATCCTTCCACCAGTTTGGTTAAAATCAGTATGGTAGCTTTTGCTTACCATTGATAACAGCCAGACAAACAAAGTGCTCTTGAAAACACAATCTCCTTTGTGCTGTTGAAAGTACAATCTTCTTTGTTAAGGTAATAAACGTGATCATAAAGGGGATACAAACCAAAGAGTAAAGACACAGACACTGATGACACCAACAGCCATCAACAACCCTTAAACCCTGAAGACAAAGTCAACCCACATGGTTACAGCCAAACCAAAAAAAGTCATCAAGGATACAGATCAGCAATCTGGTATATAACTTGTGGACTGTTGCGCAGAATGGCATGTAACTTGTAGAAGCAGTCCAGACTATCTTCCAGCCGACCCAGTCTCTTGTTGGTCAGCCCTTACAATCAAAGAAATCACTCTGTCAGTTTTGACACAACAAAATTAATCTATTTTGACACAACAAAAGTAAACAGAGGGTCGGCCATGACAGCATGGTTTGACAGTGATAACAAAAAACAAACATTCTGTCTATCAAATGAGCACGCATGCACACACACACACACACACACACACACACACACACACACACACACACACACACACACACACACACGAGGAAAAGACAAAAAATTTGCAGTCTTCAGAGTTATGACAAAATTTGTTAAAGATAATCACAATACTTTCATTCCAAATTCATGTATTTGACTTTCGCATATTCTCTACTTATAAACAACATTCAATTTTACACAAACATTACGAAAAAAGGAACACACTAAAGACAAAAGAACATTTACGATAATAATAATCAAAGAAAACAGTTACATAAACCTTCTAGTTATCTATCAATCAAGAGAAAGAAACATCTTCTTACCCAGATTGTACAAGGCCTCTACACAGGATGAGTCATTGGACAGGGCTTCTTTGAAGAACTCCCGTGCTTTTTCAAAGTCGTTTCGAGCAAACAGCACATTGCCTTTGTTTACAAGAGCTGGAAAATATGTAAAGTGATACATAATTATACCACAATCTTCTACAAAAAGAACTCTACTTTTTTTTAGGTTATTGGTTATAGTATTTGGTTCCTAAATATTCCAAACATTCTCTGATTTTCACAGACCTGGATAACAATCTCTTTCCCCTAACCAGCCCCCAAATAATCATTCCTTCTCAAGTCTGAGAACTTTAATATGAAACAAAAAATCATCAGTGAAGGTAACATTAATAATAGTCAACAATGACGACTGACCTACAATTTTGAAGATTGAAGACATTTGCAGAGTTCACCTGTGTGAAGTTATAAACTAATCAATCGATCACTAAAACTGAAGAGTAGATAACATGAAGCAAGCATTTGATTTTCAGCACAATCTTCAAAATTCTGTTCAAATCTTTCGGAAAAAAATGTTATTGTGCTATCATAACGAAAAACGGTGCAACCCTTCAAAATGAACCAATGTAACTTGAAATGGATATTAACAACCTTTCCATATATGTTACTGACCCTTGAGATAATCCAACAAATAACAACCTTGAATAACAATGACACAAATCTGTGGACCTCACCAAATCCTCCATATTTAATGACAGTGAAAGAGACCTAAAACATCACATCAGCCACATGGAATGACGTTGACAGATCTAGTAAATCACCACATCTGCAGATTCACCTGAAGGGTTGTACCGATCTGCTGCCATGGCAACCTCTGCATACTTATCTGCTTGGGCAAGATCAGCCTCCTAGTCAACACAAATCAAAACAGCATGAGTGCAATGAATCAGGTCAATAGAAGTGCTGGAAATATCAAAGTAAATTCTTCACAAAGGTTCAAGCAGACATGGCAAGAGAATACCCACACACACTGATTTTCACTGTGTCAAAAATGCTGGGATACTGATGAAGCAATGCTAAAAGAGTGATTCCAACTGACTAAAGCCCGATCTTTTATGTTTATGTTTGTTTCCAGTTCAGAACTGTAATTCATTTCTTTTACTTTCTCCCACTCATAACTACCCACTATCCCCTCCACCCCCACCCCCAGCTGCTTCTCCACAAACCATCTTATACAACTGGTTAGGAAGTAGGCATAATGTTATAGGTCACCGAGTGAGTTTTATAATTAAAACAAGAAAAAAGACAAAGCTGTCTGTCTCTTTTAGCCATTCTTCTTTGCTTGATTATTGTTTCTTTGTTTCACTTTATGAAGCAAGAAATATACTAAAGGAGATACTATATACAATGTGTATGACAACAAGAACAAAAGTAACCTAAACAGTTGAAGGCAAAGGAAAGAACTCTCAGATGACCATTTTTTTCATAGATGGAACAGACACACAGCACATACAACCATTCTCCATCAGTGTGAAATCATATCTGTGTTCAATAAATAATTTCTTAAACTTGTTCTTCCTTCTGTATTATGCCTGAGTATTTCTTTTTTTTTTTCCCATTCATATAAGGCAACAAATTATGAACGCATGCTGAAAACAAAGCTATTCCTCTCCTACCCTGTCCGCAGATATACCATTTTTTCATTCATGTGACATTGAAACGTGTGAAAAGAAGTAAAGGAAAATATGTTAATACCAAAACAATTCTTCTAATATCATACTTTATGCAGCCAGCAGATATTCTCTATAAGGGCACAGGAAGCACTTTGATCGAGTGATTTTTCTTATCTGTCCAAGTGAAATGACAAGAAATGCGTTAACTTTCTTTGCATTTTATAATTTGCTTAGTCCACCATGCCTCACAACAAGCATGCGAAGCACTGAAACCAGGTAAAAATCTTTCTTAAAAATGCATGGAGTGCTTGGTTCTCCCCTCTCTCTCCTCTCTCTCTCATAATTATGGGACCTAGTGTCTTACAATGTATCACTAGAGTAAAAAGCTTCTCTCTCTCTCTCTCTCTCTCTCTCTCTCTCTCTCTCTCTCTCTCTCTTTCTCTCTCTTCAAAACTGCTGATTACACAAATCATATAAACCAACCATTTCTGTATGAGTATGTGTGACCAAGCGTGTGTGTGTGTGTGTGTGTGTGTGTGTGTGTGTGTGTGTGTGTGTGTGTGTGTGTGTGTGTGTGCCTGTTTGTGACTGCCTGTCTCTCTGTATATCAGTAAGTCTGTATTATATGTATATGCATGTGCCTGTGTGCATGCACGCATATGTGTGTATGCACACAAATATGTGTTTGCTTGCATGATTTGCATGATCCTATATTGTCTTTTATTATACAAATGTGCACAAAATCAAAAGATATGCGTGATCAAAGCAAAACAACTATAACTGCAACAACAACAAAAGATGAGCATAGTCTGGAGGAGAAGGGCTGGAAGAAGGTGGAAGGAAGGATAGAAAACAAAGGGTAGGAAGGATAGAAAACAAAGGGTGAAAGCCAATTATCTGAATAGGACATTCAGTGATATTAACTCAAAACTGAAGTTTTCCTTTAAGGATGATCAAATCAAAACCTTGCGTAAAGCTGTGGGGATCAACATTTTCTTCATGCTCACTGAAATTTCGGTATGTCCACTTTCAAGTAAACTGTGCTCACCTACATTCTATATCAAATGCATACTTTTCTTACTATTTCCTTGCTTCCATGTTTCTTGTGAAATTATCTAAACAAATCCATTTCTTTGCATATGGCAAATGACATTACATCACCACATTCAAAGCTTGAATAGACTAACAATAATACGAAGCAGCTGAGTGCAGAGAGTAGGACTGAATAAAACAAGGAAAGTAAACAAGAAATCAAAATGCTATCTAATCAGATGCTATCAAGTAAACATGTTCTATTGGGTAACCTTGCTATTTCTTTCACACATATATGCACGCACCCATGCACGAACACACACACACACACACACACACACACACACACACACACACACACACACACACACACACACACGCACACACACACACACACACACACACACACACGTGTACACAGATTTACACATTAAACAAATGTTACGCACCCTCTGACAAATTACTACATCATTGCCAGGCATACATTCAGGCACTCAACAGCAAAATACAAACATGCATGCACATAATTCTTTTGTGTACACAAATATGCATACAATCATTCAAACACACAACACACACACACACACACACACACACACACACACACACACACACACACACACACACACACACAGTTTTGAAGATGAAACTAAAAATTTTCCGACAATACAGTGCCTAAAAGCTCAATTTCATAAGCATCTCTAATCCCCAAACTTCCTGGCCAAGGTGTGTAAATAATTCTATCAACAACATGTAATAAATGTGATTACATGTTGAACCATTTTTTTAAATCTGATTTATATCTGATGCACTGCATGCTGTTAACTCATTGCGGACACATTCCAAGTCAGACACAAACAATATAGACACTAAATTATATAACTGCTTTTCTCATCATCATATCATTATCATCATCATTACTATTATCATGATTATTATCATTAATATGTTCATTTATTTCTATATGTATTTATTCATTCGCTCATTTGTCTGCTGAATTATTCACCCAATGGGTGAATATGATAACTTATTCATATATTTATTCTCTAGCTTTCAGAATCCAGACTGGCATTACAGCAAGATAAGGAGGAAATAAACCAAACAAAAAAAGGGCAGTGAATTAAGGGAGTCACCCATTTCTGCTTCAGTTCTACGTGCATGAATGAACACTAAGGCATGAAAAAGGTGAGTTTAAGGGAAGAGTTGATCTAACCACTAATCAGAAACTAGGTCCATAACTGCCAGAATACAGACTAGAAATAAACATATGTCTATCATAGAAACAATGATGAAGATTAGGAAAATTACTGCAACACTAATAATAAACTGTTTTGATGCTGAATTTATAAATGACACCAAAAATACAGGTAAACAGATAAAAATAATCAGGATAAACAAATCAATGACAATAATGATAATGATGATTACTGACCAAAAAATACAGATAAACAGATTAATGGTAACAATAATGATAATACTTTCATAATTTGCTGAAGATGAATTAATAAATGAAGCATAAAAAAGTCCTGCAAATAAACATGTATAAAATAAAATAGATATGATAAATAGATTAATAATAACAATAATAATAGATGATTATGAAACAAATAATACAATGTGTTGATGGAGAATGCACGAATGAATGACAAAAGACAAATGCACAATTTTGGGTGCACAGATGGTAGCAGGAAAGAAGGATGCTCCATACATCAAACCAGGACAGACGCTGACCAACATTTTTCTTTTAACAGAAAAATCATGATCTCCTCCATACAGAATTTTGTAAGGCTGACTGTCACTACAAAGAGGAAACCGAATCTCCAAGCACATTCAGAAAGTGATCAATTAATCAGGGGTGCCCACAAAGATACCTCCTGGTGCTTTTCCCGACAGATGCAACAAAATGCAATGAACACAGGCTGTTATTGCATGCTGTTATTTCGGCTTAAACTTGTTTCTAATCTTACACATGCAAAAATCATGTGAGTAACACCAAATACACATCAACAGGTATTCACTAACATCAAATAAACTTCTTAAACTCTGTTACAAAGTAATATACAAGCATTTATGACATTGTTTGATGGGATCTCAAATTAATGATATATTTATATTGATCAAATGTTTAATTTTGAAGCAATGTTTCCTTTGTTTTTGGCTGTTTCTGTATTTCTTGTTGTTGTTGATGCTGCCCCTAAGTTGCTATCACTGTTTTTGCTGATGTTGCACTGTCATATCCTAAAACGAAACTATGAACCTGAATAACCCGGGGGGCCGGATAGCTCAGTTGGTAGAGCGCCGGACTCGTGATCCTGGGGTTGCGGGTTCGAATTTCGGGATAGGGGGATTTTTCCCTCGGAGTTAACATTGGTTCTGACTCCATTCCCCATATAGTCGTTCGGATGGGACTATAAACCGAGGTCTAGTCTGTGTCACATGCACTAAGATCATACACGGACTCTAAAGATCCCGATGCTCATGTCCTAAGACGGGTGAGTACCGGCTACACGAAAATACACAATGCATGCAACCTGTGTGCCAGAATAGTCTACGTGAAGACTGTGGGCGCGGGGCAGGTTAAACATCCCCATAGAAAGAAGAAGAACTAGAAGCACACAAAAGAGCAGGTTGTATTCTTCTCTCTCTCTGTCTCTCTCTCTCTCTGCATTTCTCTCTCTCTTGGCTTCATCAACATCTTCCAGATCAAATATTTAATGTTAACCTCTAATGTGTATGGTACTGAAAATCAATCATTTTTTCCTTTACAACAAAATAGATGACATAAAATGACAAGAAAGAAATGTATAACAGATACGACACAGATATACTATCTTTAGATATTTCACTTTTGTTATTAACTTTTTTCAATACAGTTTTCACCAGATCTGTGTGCGCAGTCTAAACCCTAGGAATAAAGAGGGGGCGGGGGGGGGGGTAGGGGGTAAATTCTTTTCACAATATAGTATCTAATTATAGTGAAATATTGTAATTGTTGTCCTCCCTCCGTTCTGCTCTAAGCTTGAAAAACTGTTTACAATATAAAACAGAAAGAGAGAAAGGAAAGGGGATGGAGATTCATCTCATTTGTGCTGTTGTTGTTGTTGCTGTTGTTGTTTGTTTGTTTGTTTGTTTGTTTTTTCCACTCTTTCTTCTTTCATTTCAACATTTTCCCCCATATAACAATGTGTAAAACCCTTGTACCACCATGTCATGTAACAAAACAATAGTTAATGATTGAGCATGTTGAGTTGAAACTGAACTTTAAAATAAATATTAATTTGTTTGAATTGTCAAAATATTGATGAAACGTGTTTTAAAGAAAATACAATCTTCAATGCAAAGTGGGGAAAAAATCACTGAAAAAAGAAAAAGAAAAAAAGAAAAAGAAAGACAAAGATAAAAAGAATAAAATGTAAAGAAACACACTTAAGAGAGAGAAGAAACCTGACTTGGAAAGCAAGGAAACAGCATTGCGTTTTAAAGACATAGAGAGAGAAGTACGGACTGACACTTGTATAAAGACAGACAAAAATCAACTATAAAAATGCACATACTACAGATAAAAAAAAAGATGCAAAGCATATAAACGTACTCCCAGTTTTCCACATCGCTTATAAATCGGCCAAGTACTTTCTGAGATAAATAACGGCCTTTACGGTTATTTACCGATGTGCACTTTTGAAACTGCTATTTTAGTCCTCACTGGGCTAAAGCCTATGTACCTACCAAATTTCATACAGATCGGACAATATGTCAAGAATAACGGTTTTACTGGTTACATAACCGATGTACACTTTTGAAACTGGTATTTTAGTCATCACTGAGCTAAAGCCTATGTACATACCGAACTTCATCCAAATCGGACAATATGTCAAGAACAACGGTTTTTAACGGTTGAATTGTGAAACACTATATAGAAGTGCCATTTGTGTGTGATAACCTTTCAGTATACCAAATTTCATTAAAATCCACTTATATATAAGAAATAACGGCAAAATAATGGTTTTTAACTTGTTTAATCGATTTTTAGCATTACATCACTTACATATGGAAAGAGGAGCAATTTGTCACAAGATCATCCAAACCGCTTATAAATCGGCCACGTACTTTCTTAGATATTCCATAAAGAAGAAAAAGCATTTCAGGCCGTTATAACCGATAGTAATGGCTATTCTGGTCAAATAAAACATCGGGCATCATCCATGACCCATACTGAACATACTTACAAATTTTCAGAAAGATGGGCCAAGTACTTTCTGAGATATTTCATAAAGAAGAAAAACTGTTACAGGCCATTACAGCCGTTAGTAACAGCTATAACGGGTAAACTAAAACATCAGGCATCATCTGTGACCCATAATGAACATATCTGCTAATTTTCATAAAGGTCAGCCAAGTACTTTTTAAGATATTCCATAAAGAAAAAATGTTACAGGCCGTTACAGCCATTAGTAACGGCTATAACGGTTAACTAAAACATCGGGCATTATTCGTGACCCATAATGAACATACCTACAAATTTTCAGAAAGATCGGCCAAGTACTTTCTGAGATATTCCATAAAGAAGAAAAACTGTTACAGGCCGTTACAGCCATTAGTAACAGCTATAACAGGGTAAACTAAAACATCTGGCATCATCCGTGACCCATAATGAATGTACCTGCTCATTTTTACAAAGATCGGCCAAGTACTTTCTGAGATATTCCATAAAGAAGAAAAACCGTTACAGGCCGTTAGTAATGGCTATAACAGTACACTAAAAAACCGGGCATCATCCGTGGCCCATAATGAACATACCTACAAATTTTCAGAAAGATCGGTCCAGTAATTTTGTCTGGAGCGAGTGGAACACATTTTGACCACGGACACACACATACACACACACACACACACACACACACACACACACACACACACACACACACACACACACACACACACACTGCATTTCTTCGTTCCCATTCTAAAGTACTTCCTGTTCTATAAGAACTGGGAGTACAAAAAGAAAGGAAAGAAATCTCAAGGTACCGAAGAAATCACAAGAAATGGGGAGGGAGAGAGAGAGAGAGAGAGAGAGAGAGAGAGAGAGAGAAGAGAGAGAGAGAGAGAGAGAGAGGACTTCTTTCACAAATGCTACACAAGGACAAGTATGTAGAAGACCAAACTGACTCTCACTGCATGAACTAGAGACAAACAGCTATGACAAATATCTACATTTCATGTGAGTTACAACATATCACATGAACAACAATCGTTAATGAAGTCATGCCCCATAATAATGGGCTTTCAGTTCTTCCTTTTTTCAGTCAACACTTCCGGTTTTTCTTTTCTGTATTCTTGCTATCTCATGCTAGCACATGCACACTCACATGCATGTATATGCACCGCACGACCACACCACCACACACACACACACACACACACACACACACACTCATTCACACACAAACACACGTATTCATGATGATACATACCAGAAAATAAAGAAAAGAAAGGTTGGTGGCAGCAGTGCTGGCAACTTTGGAGTCCTTCTTTTCAAATGATTTCAAAGTCTCAATGGCCTAAGGAAGAAGAAAAAAAAGGATCAATTCAGGTTTGCAAGATATCTATTCATTACCTGCCTCCTGCTGAAAAAAAAGTAACAGAAGTAAATCACACAGACAAGCCAAATATGCATATTCATATTTTCACATACAAGTCATGTATGTTCTGCTGAAGGCTGGTGATGAGATGCCATAGACACACAATTTTTCCACATAGAATCCACCAGAACCTTAAAACGACGTGGTCTTTTAAACTGAAAAAGCATCGCTACAAAATGCCTACAAAGCACCTGTCAACATGTGACCAACATTTGACTTCCAGTACCTGAAACCTTTCTGTAGTCACTGGTTGGAACATCTGTTGACACATTATCAACACCTTTCTATTATTCTGCATAACCCAGAAATAATTGCAGCTAAGGTATGTGTGCTCATTTACTGTCAGGCCTTCAGGGTCCAGCACATTTCCCATTTTCATTGGCCCTGGTCAGAAACCATCTCTGTATCTACTGGGGTGAATACAGAAAACCAGCATGGGGTGTTTTCAGTCCATTCTCACTGAATGACCTAAACATCTCGGAGACAATGGAAATGGGAGCCTCTGATGGAATGGTGTTGCAGATGAGGACTGGTGAGGGAAAGGAATTCTTCTACACTACTGTTATGAGTAGGGAATTAAAAGCTTTTGAGGCTGATCTCAAAAACGCTGAGAATTACATACTTTTCCTGTATGTCCTTGATTAACAGGTTGGAAAACCAAATGTCCTCACAAGTATACGAAGGATACATAAACCAAAAAGTTAAGAAACAAAAGAAAAGAAATCACACCAAAAAAGGTCAACTGAAACTGTGAAGATACCTTCAAACCAAAGTGACATTACAGAAGTTTCATTAGGAGACTATCCAAAGCAATGCATGTGCACACAAAAATACACACACAACACACACACACACACACACACACACACACACACATATTTACATATACACTTACACAGACACACAAACGAAGGACTTCTCAATCATAAAAAGGATAAGACTTAACTCCATTAAATTCAAACAGATCATTCAAACAAAATTTTATGTACCAGTCACCAATTTTACTGAGCAACTAATTGTTTAATCAGAACACACATGCAGTACCAAAGGCACCAGGCCACAAGCCACCATAATGCACCAAAACACTACAATATCCACAAAAGACCACCCCACTTTACCCACAGACATTCTTCATTCAACATGCCATGCAAATCCCATCCCTCATCCATGTGTTTTGCTCCTTGTCTCTCTGCTGTCACCCATTAGTAGCAGACCTACCCTACAAACTAGCGCTATAAACTAGCGCTATAAACCTACTTGGCTTGTACCTGCAGCTTCCTTCCCGAGATATCAAACGAAACAAAAGGGAGATCATTCTCTGTCTCTAAGTTCTGTTTATGCCTCATCTTCCATAGCTATATGTGTGTGTGTGTATGCGGTGTGAGTGAGTGAGTGAGTGAGTGATGAGTGAGTGAGTGAGTGAGTGAGTGAGGTGGTGTGTGTGTGTGTGTGTGTGTGTGTGTGTGTGTGTGTGTGTGTGTGTGTTGTGGTGTTGTGTGTGTGTGTGTGCGTGCGTGTGTTTGTGTGTGTGTTTGTGTGTATGTGTGTTTGTGTAAAGGATTGGTGTGATAGTGGAGGGTGAGGAGGGTGGGAGGGGGCAAGGAATGTGCAGCCAGTGTGTTTCGTGTCTGTGAGTACTTTATTATTACTGAGGTCTTTGAGGTGTTTAAAACGCAATCGAATAGCCAATTATTGCTACCAACATTACTATCACTGTAAGATTTTTCCCATTAAATGTAGCAGAATTTTCCTCCAGTCCCACAAAACAACACCCCTGACCCACACAGCAAACAAATCATACCATGTAGCAATGTGGAAATAACCACAAGGTGGCACTGCCAACAAACAGATGCACATCATGAACAGTACACAATTTTTAAATCTTTCCATTTTTTAAATTCTCTATTCATACAAATGGAGGGCAAGGGAAAAGGAAAAGGAATGGGAACAGACTGACAGACTGTGCTGATTTTGTCAGCAGTTCTGAAAATGGAAATTGCAAAACGGTTGAGTGTGTGTGTGTGTGTGTGTTGTGTGTGTGTGTGTGTGTGTGTGTGTGTGTGTACGTGTAAGTGTATGTGCGTGTGCGTGTGTGTGTTTATGTGTGTGTAATGTGTTTGTGTTTGTGTCTGTGTCCCCTGTGTTCTACATATGAATGCTCTACTGGACGATCATGTGACAGACAGACAGAGAAGCAGCCCCTACCTGCTGGAAGTCTTTGAGTTTGAGGAACATGATAGCTTTGTCAATCTCCAGGTCGTGGGATAGTTCCAGATACTGGAGTTCTTCACCTGCTCAATACACCTGTAAACAAGTGGAAGAAGTTCAAAAGCTTTTCTGACTGCTGCATACAGTAACATGTCTTTATATCTTGCACCTTCTGACTACCATTCTATTCTATGTCACCAGTCTGTCCATTTCCACTTTACAAAATATCAGCCCTACTCTGCCTTTCAATGGTAACCCTCCACTTCATTCTCATATACAGCATTTGGGAAAATTTGGCCATTAAGACAATGCATTTTAAGGAAAGTGGCTGTGGTGAAACTGGTTGTTATTTGCAAAGTGCTTCAATTCTGTTGTAACAAAATATTGAAAAATATACACTCCACACCTTTTCCAAGCTAGGTTTCAAAGTTTCTGCCACTAGTTAGAAGTTTGCATAAGGGATCATTTGTGATCTCACCAGGTTGCTACAGCCCATCATCAGGGAAAGTCAATGCACGACACAAGTGTGCCTGCATTTTTGTTATCATTTTGTGTGTGTGTGTCATCCATCCCACTGGCACACAATGCCTACCTTTCTGTGAAGGATAAAACGAAATTCATGCGTGACCAAGATCTTTTTATGTTGTTGTTCCATTGTTTTTTGGTGGTTTTTTTTTTTTTTGGGGGGGTAAGTTTTCTGTTTACAGACAGGTTCCCACAACCTACTGGCAATAGGAGAATGAAACTGTCAGAGGTTCATCACGTCTAGGGCACAGCATATTAGAAAGCAGAGCCTATCCTCCTTCTGTTGCCTTTAATCTTTCCTGAACTGACTCAGGTACTCATTTCCTGTTGGTTGGACAGAGATTTTCAAACCAAACAAATCTGAACCCCATGAGTGGTTCAGACTCATGACCATCAGCTCCGCAGGCAAACTCTCTAACCACTTGATTACAGGGCCCTCACAAAAGGCCTCAGTTCAAAGTCTCATCCAAAAGACATGAAGGGTACTTGAGTCTGCACAGACGTTGATGCCAAAGAGAAACTCTGCACAGATGCCTCACACAGAGACATCTATATGGCACCGATTCATATACTGGTAACATTCTCTTTCAGAGGTACATTTCTGGACATACAACAACAAACTTAGGTACAACTGCCCCCAGGTTGCTGATTTCGTCTTTGGCCTTTCTTCTTCAACTGGATTTTATGTATGTATGTATGTATTGTAACTAAAAAGCCATACCTACGAGACATATGCTAAATGAATTAAGCATAGGTATTTTGAGAGACACTCAGACATTCTCGGATTTTCACAGCCCTGTCTTCAGTATGCAACAAGGTTGTTGCAACCAATCCTATCCTTTACGTGTCCATCTCAGACTTCTTTGGTCTGGGATGTCCATCCTTCATGTACTCAATGGAACGGTTCTTGGACATGTTACTGTGATGAATTCATCACACCAGGCAACCTTATAAAGGTGAAAAGAAGCTCTTGTTTGTCAGCATGTGCTGACTTTATTCATTGACCTCATCACTTTTTTCTTTGTATGCGAAGCGGAGTGTCACAAAAGTGATCTTTTTATATTTAACTCTGTGACTGCATACATGTATGAATGCATGCGAGTATGTGCATGCATGTGTGTGTGTGCGCCTTTTCTAGAATTTTTGTGTGTCAGGAGCCAACCCTTAAACAGGATTTCTCTTGTAGAATGATGTTTTGCAAGCTGCACATGCAAATTGTTCTGGTGAACTTTAGGGAATAATAAAGGTGGTTTAGACAACTGGTTAGGGCAGTGTGGGTTGAACGTTCATGGCATCTGGGAATTGAGAGTGAGCAAGTACAACTTTTAAGTTTCCATGTTTGTTACTTCAACTCTGGCTATCCAATGTCCTCATTTAGCTCTTTCCATCTTACAACTTTCTCCTTTCCTTTCCTATAATCACTTTCCACAGTAACGCCTGGTGTTGTTGTTTTGGTTCCTTATTATCAAATCATTAAATTTCATTTCCATTAAAATTTCCACCTTTATTTTTATTTGTGTTATTTGCACCTTCTGCTTGGGCACAGCCACCATTCCTCCTCACCCATCTCCTCTTGGATTTGTGACATAGAAAATCCTTCTGATACATTTATTCTCAATACCCTGCATTTTTTAACTTCACGAGGTCTGCTATCAGAGTTCAGCTCTTCCATCCACAGAGAAAGATGGATATAAGCAGTGACTGGATGTGCATACTTTTTTTGTCAACACCTGATAAACGAAAGCAAAAAACAAAAATCTGCCAAGCTTACTAGAGATGATGGTTTGGCTGTATCCACATTTACCCCATAAGAGATCCACAAAACCACAAGTTTCTTTCTGTCAATACATAATCTTCTCTTATGGGGATAAATGCGGATGCTGTTGATGTTTGGGTGTTTGTGTTTGTTTTTTTTGTGTTTTTTTTGCTGTCCCAACTTCTGCGCCACCTCAGAGGCAGTGCACCCACACCGCTCATTCCGACACCCCGTCCACAGCCACAGCCCGGTCGGCCCCGCCGCAGCCCAGGCACCGGCAATCCACAAGGGGCAGGCAATGTCGAGTCGTCAAGAGGCATCCCACCGGAGAAGACACTGCACTGCTGCCGAGTCACTTCGGTGGTGTTCAGTGGCGCCTGTTCTGATCTAACATACGCAGGACACCACCTACTAAGCCCCCTACTGACGACAATAATTGCTTAGTCGCGGAGCCGGCGCGAGTGAGCTCTCCCTCCGGAGGGCGCCCACACGTCCGTCCAACGACAGCCCCCATGGACTCGCCGATACCGGTGACCCCGACGGAACCAAACCAAGGCCACAGACGTGGAGAGGACATCGAAACTGAGGTCACCATGAGAGCAGGGCATGAAGGGCCACAGAATTTGAGACTTTTTTTAGCTGATCGATGAGAATGAGGATGATTAAGATGATGCTACGGATTTCCATTTCGGTCTGAGACTACATGACAGGGCTGTACTCTACGCTTCCTTTCATAATATATCCCGGCGTCAACCAGGCCCGAGAGATACAGGCACCTGCAGTGTTGGTCAAGAAATTTGAGCAACACTCTCAGAAACACATCCATTAAGTGGATGAAACTCGACTGTGTGGTCCCAGTCTTCCCAACTGAGTCCGCAGCAAACTCAACTCTGGGTAGGAGCCGGTCGGGGCAGAAAAACCCACATGACTCTGATGGGATTCGAACCCATGACCTCCCAGCCGGGAGTCCGCGACGCTAACCACTTCGCCATGGCGGCTGGTGTTTGGGTGTTTGTTGTGCGTTTTTTCAAAGTTGGAAACTACAGAAGTAGTACCATAGTGCGAGTGCATTGTTGTGCTCAGCACCTACTCACCAGTCATAGCCATCAGAGAAAGAACCCTCGATGGCCGGGGAGATGATTTTGGCTGCATACTTGATGCAACGCTCCGCTTCATACTGCCTGCAGAGGCAAGATATCAATGATCAGATGAGAGAAGGGGGTGGAGGTTAATATATAAAAAAAGAAAATATGGGGGAAAAAATATCTAGAATAAAAGGGAAGGAATGATATCTAATTCCCTTCTCCTGCTGTCTTGACCCTCTACCTACATTCCTATGCTATCTCTGTATTACCTGTACACTCTTGCAACCCCCCTTTTTTTCCTTTTAAACTAGAACTTTACTACTAAGATAAGTTTTATGATATACTTACCTGTCCAAACAAGTGCCTGGTCTCCACTAAGCATAGAACACGCCAAATAACAGGATTCCTGTATCAGATTGAAATGGACAGTGTGGGGAGCCAACCCTTCCTTTAACTGTCATGCATACAAGAGTAGTCTCCCTTGATGAACATGCGCTCAATTCACAGCCTGAATTCTGCAGGAAGAGGAAAGGATGTCCTAGTGTTTGGACAGGTAAGTATATCATAAAACTACATACAGCAGTAAACTTTTTTTCTCATACTTACCTATCCATACAAATGCCAGAATATTAAAAAGAATTGTTGCAATTATCACCTGAGAAACCAGATCAACCCCAAGACTCAAATATGCATGGGGCTGACGACAACTCAGCCCAGGTCAACACATATGTTAGCTACTGGTCAACTGACATTAACATTAACACTATTGTGACTGGCACTGCCTCTGCCTGATCTTCCTGCCAGTCTGTGTCTGCCTCCAAGAAACTTCAAGCAAACTGGTAGTTGTAAACAAACCTATCGAGCAGGCCTAAACATTGTACAATCACTACCAAAGGTGGTGTACTTAATGAAAAATGGATGCCAGGTTCAGCTGTGGTATCTATAATTTGATTGCCCGAACTTGAGTCTGAGACAAACACTGAACACCCCTGGCCCTACCATGGTCAGTCTGTCCACTTCTACAGGCTATCGAAGTAAGATCAGCACTGACATAGTTTCTACATGATCTTCTTCATCACTTTCACTGCTACTGTCAATTTCTTGAGGCAAAAAAAGACTCATCAGGATCCCCGTCAGCAAGATCTATCAGATGAAAATTTTCTTCACTCAACATCAGACATTTTCAATCCATTTTCATTTTGAAATCACACCCAAAAAAATCACGTTTTCAAACTTCACATTCCCAAACAGGACTGACCTTATCAAGGGAAGCAACTCAATTGCCACCAAAAAGTGCCTAGGGTTACAGCAAACAAGAGTTTTGTACCTTAAACGACTGATACGAGTATAATCGTCGCTTATCCCTGTGCACTGCTGGCTGACTATGAGCATATATGTAGTTAGTCACAGACGTGTTAAGGTATATACATAAAAACTGCCTTCCTGGCGCTCACCTTGGGGCAAATATATACAAGAGAGACAAAAGAGGGTGTATCACAAACACCAAATTCAAGTGGTAAAGTGTGCCATGATCCAAATGAAAGGAGCAGAAAAAGGAGGGGTGCACAAGAACACCTGATATACTTGGCTAACAATGTACAAATAAAAGAGGCTATAGCGCCATTGCCAAATGGCTGTGCCCACAAAAATGCTCCAAGTAATATGAGAGGTGGCTAACCCAGACAAGTACCCAGGCTCCTGTGGGGGTAATGCTGTATGTAAACAAAATAAGGAGTGTGCTCTCAAACATCATGTAGCAAGAGATGGCGTCCCCACTGGAGTCAGTCCAAGAGTGCACCATGAGTCCTCAAACTAATATGGCGAAAGACAAAATCTGTGAGCATGTGAATGACACAGCCACAACCCCCAGTAGCAAAATCGGTGCCTCAGTGTTTTTTGGTAGGTTTCTCTCACTTTCTAAAATATGCCATAAAGAGAGTGCAGGAGCTTCACTTGGAAAAGCTGCCTTGTGAGCCACCACTATTCCCCTAGACAGTTCAGAGCTTCCGGTCCTCTGCCATGTCTCTTAGGTAAAACGCACCAAAGGTGGTCATCAATCTCCAGCCAGCAACCTGACAAATGTCTTTGACTACAATGCTCCACCAGATGGCGCAGCTGGCAGAAACAGCCCAAACTCCAAGTGCTCTGATGACCTCTCTGGAGGGAAAGAGCTTTTTGGCCGTAGATGTAAGCCTGGTGGATTTATGGGGGCACCCAGCCTGTTACGCCATAGCCAAGTGTCACAGGACTCTGAAGATAATGCTTCAGTGCTCTGACAGGACAGTTAACCTGCTCCACCTTCATATATCTGGGCCTGAGACAGGATAATGATGGGGCTAGTGAGGCAAGGTTATCATCAGGGGCCACTCTATGGGCTTCTTAGTCTTGGCTAGGAAAGTCAGGCAAGTGGACAAAGTGACTGAGCCAGCATCATGCCACTTCAAGGACCGTGGACCCTTGAGAGGACATGAACCTCACTGACCCTGCAAGCTGAAGCCAGGGTGACAAAAAATCAGGTCTTATGGGTGAGGATCCTGACAGAGCATCTAGCGATGGGCTCAAAGTCTGCCAAGCCAGAAACTCTATGACCAAGGGAAGGCTCCTTTTAGGACACCTGCTTAGTCCTGGAGAGCCCAAAGCAACATAAGAGATCAACTCATTCAAGAAGGGATATTTCTTGATCCATCGCCTCAAGGTTTTAGCAATAGCCACCCTGAAGTCTCTCAAGGTTCTGGCTTTCCTCCCTGAAATCTGGAGGTCCTCAATAAAATTGGCACATGGGTTCAGCCGCAGCCATCGACTGCCTTGTCAGCCATGACTTTCTCCATGCATGAAAGGTGGAAACATCTGTGCTCGAAAGATATCGCCTGATATTAGACTGGTGTGGAGACAGAGGGACACTGGATCTGCATGCCTCCTCTTCATCCTAGGCTGGAGAAGGAGACCTTTGCGAGAAGGGAGAGTGACTGGGACCCTTACCAGCAGAGATACCAGAAAGTTGATTCAACTCTTGTACATTTCAGTGTGGAGACAGGTACCAACAGGCATTTTCCCTTGACACTTTCTTGAATAATTCTGGTATGAAGCAGAGAGAGGTTAAATGTGTTGGCAAGCATCCCTGCCCACAGACTCAACAGTGCATCCACAGCCAGTACCAGAAGATCTGGTACCAGTAAAACAAACACTGGAAGCTGATTGTTTCATCTGGTTGCAAACAGGTCCACATGGGGTGTTCCCAAACACTGACATATGGACCAAAAAACATTCTCGTTGAGCATCAACTCCAACAGCAACAACTGATCCTTCTTGGACAGGGTGTCTGCCAGTACACTGAGTTTGCTTGGAATGTGCTTCACTGACTGGCAAAAAAGATGTAAAGTCACTGCCAGGTCATTCAACAGCATGGAGTGAGTACCCTCTTGGTTCTTCTGGTAGGCAACCACTGTCAAGTTGTCTGACCACACTGTCACCATCTTCTCCTTCAAGAGATGGGACCAGGTGCACAGGGCCAGTAACATTGCCCATATCTCCAACTAATTTATGTGCTCTATGTTCCAGTCTTCCCAGACACCACTGCACTCCAAAAACTGGGGGTAAAGGTGGGCTCCCCATCCAGATTCACTTGTGTTGGCACAAATCATGTTCAAAGATGGAGGGAGTTGCAGAAGCATCCCTTAAGTTTGCTAGTCGATGTTCAGCCATGGCTGAAGAGCTGTCACAAAGGCTGAACATAAAGTGATTTGCATATCCCCATCCACGGACATCTGAGTCCAATGTCTGGTGCTCAGTGCCCACTGCAAACAATGCAGATGAAGGCAATCCAAAGGGATTACATCTGAGGCAGCCAAAGCCAGGCCAATCATGGTTTGGATGCTGAGAGGGGTGGAGGCTGGAGACTGGAGGACAGACTGAGCTAACAAGCTGATCTTTCTACTCTTGGGTCTGGTAGATGCACAAGGTTGACATCGGTTAGCAAGTGCATGCCCAGATCCACAAACCTCTGAGAAGAAACTCTGTCCGACTTCTCTAGGTTGACCAGAAACCCTAGCAAGGTGAGACTCAACTCCAGAACAGAAAGATCTCTTAAAAGAGTCCCTGGGTTTTGATGCTTCTGCAGGAGATCATCCAAGTAAATGAATAACATGGAGTCTATCCTACGTTGAATAACCTCCTTAACTGTGTCCATCACTCTGGTGAAAACCCAAGGACTCCGAGAGAGTCAGAAGGAAAGAGCCTCAAGGCAGTAAACCTTCCCCTGCACCGTGAAATGCATGAGTTTTTGAGAGGTCAGATAAACTGGAATATGGAAGTATGCATTCGACAGATTCAGGCTGACTGCCCAGTTGCCCTGCAGACTGCTGCATGCAGCCTGCTAACAGTCTCCATGACAAACTTTGAGGGCGAAGTGAAAAAGTTGAACCTGCTTAAATCTATCACTGGCCTCCACTTTCCATTCCTCATGGGAACCAGAAAATGGATTAAAAAATATACCGAACGTGACAGGGCTGTGGAACCTCCCAAACTGCACCTTTCATAAGAAGAGTTTGGACCTCCTCTACAAATACTTTGACTTTGAAAGAGTCAGCTGGTACCTTGGTCCAAATGTGAGTGGAGGGAGAGGAGGGGGAACGAAAAAGAAATCTTCAGACCAAACCTTATCAAGACCCATTCATTCCCTGCATGCCATTGCCACAAAAAATCCGAGAGGCATCCCCTAACCAGCAGAGGTTTGAAACAACGAAAGTCAATGGGATCGGCCTTGGCCTCAGCCTCAAGATTATCCCATCCCAGAAGACTTTGAAAGGGATGGACTGACTGGAGGCAGAGGACTGTTTGGCCTCAACAGAAGGACCAACTAAAGGACAACGGCGAACTTGAAACACGTGCTCCGGTAGAAGAACAAGAAAATTCCCTGAATCTTTCCACAATACAAGGCAGAGAGTCCATAAAAGGAAGAGGTCCTTGAAGGGGAGCTTGACGTAGTGCTGCATTCACCTCCTGCCTCTGACTCAGCATTTTGAAAAGATTGTACTTGTATACTCTATTCATTTTTCCCCTGACAGAATACGAGAGGACAGAAGAGCTGCAGAAGGGATGGTTGTCAAACCTTCGGCCAAGTGCAGAAACTTTAAAGATACTGCTCCGAAGAGGGAAACAACGGACAGTGAGTGAGGACAGGTCCAGAAATGAAAGTGAGGAGACTAGACAATCCAACGAATGGGCAAGTTTTGAAAAGAGCAGGGGGGGGCGGAATAGCTCAGTTGGTAGAGCGCCGGACTCGTGATCCTGGGGTTGCGGGTTCGAATTTCGGTACAGGGGGATTTTTTCCCTCGGAGTTAACATTGGTTCTGACTCCGTTCCCCATACAGTCCTTCGAATGAGACTATAAACCGAGGTTCCGTGTGTGAACGCACGCACAACATCTTGCACACACGTAAAATCCCATCACCAACTTTCGGAAGAGAAGGCCAGTTTGGCCGTTGGTATGGATGACACGTTACACATAGCATGCACCTTCCCCGAAGATGGAGTATGGCTGCCTTAATGGCGGGATGAAAAACGGTCATACACACAAAACTCCACTGCCTGCCTATACAGGCAGTGTCCGCAGGAGTATCAGCCTGCGTACGCAGAAAGAAAGAAAGAAAGAAAAGAGCAGGCTAGGAAGTTTTTGATTTGTCTGTGCAGGTGAAGGCAAATATCATGCATCTGGATGTCCATGCTCAGCCTGCCGAGTCAAATGTGCATCCTTAAAATGGGAATATGTTCCAGATAAATAATGATCCTGAGGATAACTGGAGTGCATAAATTGGGAGATGAAGAGAATGTAAATGAAGGCATCCCGAAATTGAATTACCTTCCTGGAAGAGCGAGGTACCGAATCAGAATCCTTGGTACCAGACTCTTTGTAAAAAAAAAGGGGTAAACTCAAACCTCATGTGAAGCAGGTATGGACCGTTCAAAATAAGCCCCAGGAAGCGAGTTCATAATAGCTGACCAGACGTTGCTGACTGCCACTCTAGCTACTGAGAATTCAGAGCTAGGGGAAACATAATCATCATCATCATAAAAGTCAGAATCAAAGTCAACCTCCTCTCGCTCATCATGCTCCCGTTTGCACGCATACATACCAGACATACCTCTGTGTGAGTGGTCAGAGCACTGCCTACCCTCCCTCCTTATATCACCCAGGGATCACCTAATTGCACCAGTAACCCCCTTTTAACTAAAAAATATCCCATTATTTTCTTTATACATACACATTTTCAATGTAGAATCCTTGATCAGTTAGCTACGAAAATTTCCTTGTCTCTGTAACTGCCCTCTTACCTCTCTCGTTCAATCTGCCTTAAAGAGTCATTCTTGATCACCTCAAGCAGTAGACTTGCCTGCTTGTCATCCTGAAAAAAAGCAAGTTTTACTACTGAAATTAATGTATACAAAATCAGACCTGCCAACCCCCTAAGAGACCAATGAGTAAGAATTGAAGCTCAGTGAGGCAGAAATGTGTAATTTCTGAGAGCTAAGAGTAATCGAGCGCGACATTTACCTTTTTTCAAACAAACACGATGTGATGAAATTGTTCACACAATTTTTGTGAACTTTACTTTTCTTCAAAAACAAGCTTTTCTTTTAAGTGTCACAAGAAATCTCTACAAATTATGAAAATGTAGAATACACTGGAAACACACACAAATCCCCTAAACCCTTTCATGGCATGGCACCCCAAAGGGCTTAATAGTGCGCCATAAACAACCTAAAAAATTGGAAATGAAATGAGGCAGGGAACAGTAAACAATAAACAGTAAACAAGTGGGGTAACGTTTGCTCCCGTTTTATAAGGAAACCTAACACAAAGTAACTCTTATTCAAGACTGGCACAACCTTTTAAACTTGAATAAGGTCAGACAAATGCACATAGACGAACAATCTTATCTAATAGTGGGGGGAAAAAACAAGCGCAGGCCAACAACTCAACTGACTTGATAGTAATGACTTGGCAAAGATCTGGACTTGAGAGGGGGGGGGGGGGAGGCGGAGTTTGAAGATGGAGAAACTGGGAACATGAAATTAAGAAAATACATAACCTAAAAAATGTTCTCTCCTGTTGCTGATTCTGTGCATGTGGGGGGCCATCAGCTCTGGGGGGATTGTGTCATTTTTTTAAGTATCGCACCACCCCAGGAAAGAATTTGTCGCCCCCCCCCCCCCCCCCCCCCCTTCCTGACTTCCATCAGCCCCCAACACAAACGGTCCATTCTGCAGTCGAGATGCAGCAGCAGTTTAGGCTTCCATGGCAAGGGTCCTTACAATGTGTGTTGTCTTTGTTCGACCGCTCTTGAACTGTTTTGGCGATCTCCGAATCTGAGAACGCTTCTGTAAAAGCTGGGATGCATGGTCCGGCTGCGCTAAGAGCGTTGTTGTGCTCGACAAAAAATCCGGCCACCAATGCTTCAGCCCCAATTCCCCTTTTCCTAATTTCATCCTCTTTTGAGGTGTCTACAGTCTGAAAAAAGTGTTGATGCTGGAAGAATTCGGCGCGTTAGAGGAATCGATTGCTTGCGTGACTCAAGGTGACGCTTCACATCCACCATCCCGCATGGGAAAAGTGTGAAGTCCGACTCGCAAGGGGTTTACACCGTGCACAATTTACACCTTTAGCCGAAGGTCGTATGCAGTGGAACTTTTCCGAGCATTTTTTTCGGAACTTTTGACCAAGTTTTTTCTTTTTCGCATCTTGTCCAAAACTTTCTACTCCACTTTCGACATTTTCGTAGCTAAAACTTCAAAAAGACGCCAACTTCGCTGAATGGTAAAAGATGGTGAAACGAACTGCGCATGACCGGAAAACGCTTCTTGAAGATTACTGGTTATACGCACGGCGCCGTGCGTGTCTGTACATAAGCCGATTTTTTTCGTCCGGTTTTTTGTTGTGTTGTTGAAAACTTTCAATGCGTAATTTTTTTGGGTAAATGCGTAAGGGCGTAAGAATTATCACTTGGGCGTAATAAATTACGCGAAATGCGTAATGGTTGGCAGGTCTGCAAAATTCTTACCTGTCCAAACAAAAATCACTTTTCCCCAATTGGCATGGAACATTGCCATCTCATCAGGATCTCCCCACCCCTCCCTAATTTGCCATCTCATCAGGATCTCCCCACCCTCCTAATTTCCCCAAACTGGGAAATCATGGAGCTAACCTCGCCTTCATTCCTAGTTAGCCAAATTCCTAGTTAGCCAGCACAGTGATCGTTCTTCATGAATTCACTTCACCAAAACACTTTACACTAGTTCAGTTTTTGTGTTTTTGTACCATCTCCCAACAAAGCAGGGAGAGGGAGAGTATTTTAGTGTTTGGACAGTCAAGTATTCCATAAAACTACTTTTAGCAGTAAAATTCCTTTTTCTCATACTTATCTTTCCAAACAAATGCACGAACATTAAACAGGATGGTGGTAAACTCTCACCTGATGAGGAAGACAATGAACCCTCATATGAATGTCCCTGCACAATTCCTCAAACCTAGAATGTGGCATCAGTGACTTCTAAGTATCCTACAAGATGGTCTGTCATGCTTAAACTAGAGATGAAAAGGCAAGTCCCCACCCACCATTAAATAAAGGCACAAAGTGACCCAAAAAATATGCACTATCAAAAATAAAGAGTTTCTCAAACCAAGCATCAGGAAAAGGAGAAGACCCCCTCTTAAGACACTAGGAAAGTGAGTACTGACTGGGCCTCTTCAAATACCCTTTCTAACACATAAAGCCACCTCAAAGACCCTTTTGCAATCTTAATCAAATACACACCAATGGTAACTTGAACAAACTGCAAAGTGAACTTAGTGCAAAAAAAAGTCATATAGTGAAAGTGCTATATCAACATGCAGGTTTGAATGGAAAGGACCAATGTGAAAACAGTAGTGACAATCCCCCTAAGGCAGTCAAGTGAGTCTATGTCTTCAGTCAGGTCATGAAGAAAAAACCTGCGAAAGGTTGACTGCAACCCCAGCCTGCTACATGACAAAGGTCAACATCCACAATGCTTAGCCAGAGGGCACAACTGGTGGAGACAGCCCACAAGAGGTGGAATCAGTATCTGGCTATACATAAGCCTGGCAAAAAACCTTTCTAAACCAGAAGCTTCTGGGCTTTTAGAGTGGCACCTACCTGCTACACTATAGAAGGGAGCACAAGGAGCCCGACTCTGTCCACTGAAGGTACTTCTCCAGCGTTCTGACTGAACAGTTACCTACTTCACCTTTGAGAATCTGGGCCTGGAATCGGATGATGAAGGGACCAGTAGAGTTAAGTTTATTGTCAGGGGGCCTTCTTTGGGCACTGTGGTTTAGGTTAAGAAAGAAGGGCACATAGAATGTAAGACAGCCATCATCATACCACTTCAGGGACTCTGATGAGGTCAGTCCTGAGGTCAGTGGAGCATCTTCTCCAACCCGCTCCAAACTTCAACCCCTCAGCACCTTGTAGTGACAGAGGAGTGGCTGGTGAACTATGACCCAGACAGGTTGTTGAAACATTCGTGCCCCCCCCCCCCTCCCCCACCCCCACCCCCGACGATGCACAGGGTTGGGTTGCCACCAGCAGGAAGCTGATCCAACAAAGGTTCCTGATGCCAAAACAGGCACACCATCATGAAAATTAACATGAGCACTGAACTCATGAATTGAAAGCCATGTCACACACAACCAATCCTTACACGAGTTTTATGGCGAAAAAGGGAAATATCCAGTATAGGAGATACAAGTCTCATGCAAATCGATGAGAAGGCACCCCTTGTGGCAAGCAGAACAGACACAAGAATCTCTTAAGGTTGCAGCAGGTTTAGGAGCTGATTTGCAAGAAGCCAAGGCAAATGATAAAGGGGACAACTGCTGCAACAAAGTAGTGATAGACAGTAATTTCATGAAATTATTGGCCAAACTTCCCTCTTGAGAAGCCCAGAAAAAGGGAACCTCTCCCTCTGAGGAGAAAGCAAGGTTGAATGAGCCTTTTGGAAATCCATAATGACATAAAGCAAAGTGAAAAAAAACACACAAAAAAACGGAGAACTGAAAGAGGTGTGCTCTGAGAAAACTGAGATAGTTCACATATAGGAGGGGGATCCGATGATAACACTAAGTGGGGATAAGTCATTTTTTTTAACATATAAGTATGAGAAAAATAGATACTGTAATCTTGAAACAGGTTGAAAATATCCCACAGCACAAAGAACATGAAATGAGAATTGAAAAATGTCCATGTAAGCAGAGCCCAGAGATGAGATGTATCAACAGTAATCAAGGTTGAAAATCTGTAGGTTAAAAGCTGTGAACTTTTTCACTTTCATTGAACGAATCGGGAAACATCTTTAAAAGCCTCACTTCTAAATGTAACTGTTCATGCGAAACATGACAGTTAATCTCTAGCGTCCAAATTCAGACATGATTAGAATCCTTTATTCTGCAGAAAGGTTCAGATGGGAGAATAATCAAACTGACATTGCTGCACAAAACCATCAAAGTGAACATAACTGATGTACCTAGTTGGTGTCTTTCACAGCAACACTCACACTCACAATGTCACATTTCTGTGCTCACACTAATAGCTTGCTCTAATCTGTTCCAAGTGTCAGCAAACAAAAACAATAAACTTATCTCCCTTCTCCAGCTAGCATTATTCTTAGGTGAAGACTCACTCCCTGGGCGAGGTACTTGTCCTCGTCATCAGTTTTGAGGTCGACTGTGAGCAGTTTCTGGAAGGCGGCACGCATCTTGTTTCGGTCGCCCAGGGCAAAGTAACACAGGATGAGGTTGAAGCCCGTTTTGAAGTTGGGGGATTCAGACATGATGTGCTCAAATGACGTAATGGCGTCATTGTACTGGCCCATCTTCACGAAGACGATGCCAATGTTCTGCATGATCTTGGTCCTGGAAAGAACAAAACCCAAGACATAAGCACCATAGGTTATTAATATTCATCTGTTTATTGTTAATTTAGGCCTTTGCCACTGACAAGTATACTGGAGAGTGAGAGACAGAAGCATCTTTATGGTGGGATGGAGGCAAATAGATCAGTTCATCAGGCACCACTGTTTCTTGTGAATCAATTAATTCATCAGAGAAATTCCTCTATTTAAACATTACATACAGCAAACTACTTACTGTGCTACAAATCTATTTCATACTGTTTTCTGCTATTTGTGCATTCAGTGTGTTAAAAGAGGATTATTAAACTTAACTTTCAGTTAGATTTAATACTTATTTACTTTGATGTATTGGAGTTGCATTCTATTGGGTCACTTTAAAGAATCGCTTTGTTTTACATTGTTCTGTTATCACATTCATGTTATTCCCAGCATTCAACCAGAATTTAAAGCAAAGGTACAAAGAAAAACAAATCTACCTCATCTCTTTGTGAGTGTTTGGTACTTGATCCAGTGCCATGCGGTAAAACTTGATGGCTTTGGGGAAGTTCTTCTGCCGGAAGTAAATGTTACCCATGTTCACCTTCAATCGACCTGCAAACAGTACATTATTGTACATGACAAACTGTACATACTGCCTGAGGTATTATGCACACAAATTTATTTGTTCCTTTTTAACCTTTTTTTCATTTTAGTATTTGTTGCTTGTTTTACTAAGAGCTGGGTATGCAACCTTCAGAATGTCATGAAAGATATACTGTGGACTTGAGTTTTTCAAGGAACTATTTGTTTGGACTTTACACATATACACGAAATTTTCATAAAATGATCTTGAAAATAAAATTAAAAAGTTGCAGATCCTTCCCTCAAAGGTAATCATTCCTCTTTGGTCTTTACAGATACAGTCAAGCTTTAACCCAGCATCACTGAAAATATTATGAAAAATAAGTTGTAAAATCCCAAATTATTATTATTATTATTATTATTATTATTTACTACAGACAGGCAACTGAATGTGGGTTATGTTAGTTACTTTAATTACATGTATGAAAGCCAACAACCTGTACTTGCTCATAGCTGGCATCCACTGAATACAGCAGCCTTGTATTCACAGTCCCAGTAAACCAGTTTGTTCACACATTAACTTCCATAAGTAGAAAACATAACTGTAAAAAGCCACACCAGTCATAAGTGGAAAACAACCAAAAACAGCTACACCAAACAATCACATACAATCAGTTTTGAGCTGCTGTGTGACCACTGAATAATAGAACATAATCCAAGAGAAACAGCGATCAAAACCCAAGAGACGGGAGTTAGGATTAAAAGCAATAGGAAACTTGGGTTACTCAAATGCCAAATGAACTGAACAAACAAACTGCCAAACAACTGGAACGAACAAACTGTTGTTCATTTGTTCCACCCAACAGAGAACAAGTACACCAGCTTTTTTCCCCCAGATTCATGTGGTGTGCTACCAGTGAAGGTCAAGGATAGACTGCATCCGTTTCTTTCACCTACCACAGTCACAAAGTGTGAAGACAACCTAACTGGGTAAGGTTGATTAGGAAAACAAAATGTACATTGCCTATTGAGAATTTTTCCTCTGCTGCTAACAGTGGACTAAACCCTCAGGCAGGTGTGTAACTAAACATCCTGAGTGATTCTTTAAAAAAAAAAAAAAAAAAGAATAAAAAAGACTTCTGTGGGCCTTGATTTATACTGACCTGCGTTGCTGAACATCCGGTTCTTCACAATGACCTGGTAGGTGTTAAGAGCTTCAGCAAACATCTCGTTGGCAGCATACTGGTTGGCCAGGTTGAATAATACCTGTAATAAATGTCATCATTCACTGTATTTAAATGTTGAAGTATACAAATAACATGCACAGTCAAACTGATAATGAATCGAAAAGCAAACACACCAATTCTCCCTCCCTCTATGCAGTAACAATAGTTGCAACAGCAAAGTAACAATAGTTGCAACAGCAAGCACACCTATTCTGCCCCCTGATTTCATATTATAACAATAACAATATTATGAAGATCTCCAGACATTCTCCCCTTCCTTGTACACCTCCTTATTTCCTCTACACCCTCCCCTGCCTCAACCTTTTCCTCTCTCTCACACACACACACACACAGAGGTTGCATTTTGGAATTTGATGACAAACCCTGTTCATATACAACAAATCAAAAATAGGACATCTAAAGTGAGGTAGAGAAAATTTAACAGTACACGATAAACAAGTACAGCCAATGTTTCTTCTATTGTAAAAAAAAAAAAACAGGCTCATGACTCTAAACCAATGTAACACTGGCTTGAGTCACAAGCCTTTGTTTGGTTATGGGAACAAAGGGTGCTGTTCTGTTTGATCAATGTTTGGTTGCTGGCCAAAAGCAGTCATATCAGTCACTGTATAAAACAAGATTCACCTAACTGTCCATTGAGTCATGTAATTTCAAAGCAGCTTACAGAATAGGTGAGATCCAAGTTGATCTGCTCTCCCATGGACTGTTGCTCACGCTGACGCACCAGCACTCGTTCCTTTCGTCCTGCCTCTTTAGCCTTCTCTAGAGCCTGAAAACGTACATATCAAAACTACCATCATTATCACCATCATCATCATCATCATCATTATTATCTGTATTATAATATTATTATATCATCATTCTAATAAGAACAGCAATAACATCACAGACGATCTGAAAGACAGATGGTTCCATGCACTCAAACGTCTGATCTGTAGACCTGAAGCAGCAAAATGGCAATGTCTGTGTTCATATCACGTTATGAAAGAATATGTTAAACTGGAAACATGAATTACTAAGACCATAAGAACAATTTAAATAAGGTCTGATCAAAAAAAGTAAATGATAAAAAATCATACTGGCATGCACTCTCACACATACACACAGTGGCTCAACAGAACAGCTGGCATTTTTCAGTATATGTGACATGATGTTTGACATGAACAGAGACGATGAAGTTGTTAAATGTACAATTCTCACACAAACATACACACACTTTCAGATATAAGCAAGAGCATACAAAGCATGCATTCAAAAATGTCAAACTACATACGCATACAGACGCATGCTTGGAGACACATTCAAACAGGCATTACACACTTACACATGAAACTACATATACTATGTACACATATTCATAAATATACATATGCCATCATTTGCAATTTACAGATCAATAATCTACATAACAAAGAAATCTCCCCCACTCCCACCCCTTCCCTAATCCCTTCTCCTCCTTTCCTCCCATCCATCACACACACACACACACACACACACACACACACACACACACACACACACACACACACACACACACACACACACACTCACACACACATTTAGAAATTAAGGTATGCATAAACATGCTCACACAACCACAAACACACACACACACACACACACACACACACACACACACACACACATACACACACACACACTTCCGAGTTCGCGCTGGTGACCTACTCGTTTTTGAGTGAACCAGTATTTTAGGAAGAAGAAGAAGGAGTTATAAGAAAGTGATGTTCTTACCAGTGGAAGCTCTCCACGGCTGTTGGCAAAGCAGCTTTCCTCGATGAGCTCATTTACTTTTTTCTCCAACTGCCGAATCTTTTCCTCGGGGCTGAAAGGAAAAAAACCAAAAAACAGCCATCCTTTAGTTTATTTGACAGCACTGCTTCATTCCAACGGAACCAACTTCATTCTCTTTTTATTTTCTTTTATCAATCTTTTTCAATACTGAATCAGATCCTAAGAATGGGTGCACACACACACATAAACACACACACACACCCATATGCGCATGCATTTACACAAACACACACACAGCGTTGCATACACATTAACACACACACACACACACACACACACACACACACACACACACACACACACACACACACACACACACAAACACACACATAACACACCATACACACAGGCACACACATACTCAAAATTTACTTTAAGTTTACAAAATAGACATTGTAACACGTTAAGAAATTCTTTCTTCTCATGTCTATAGTACACTAAGCCTTTCCCATAACTGATAATACCAAACAACTATTATATAATTCTATAAACACATTTTGTGAAGACGTTTAAAACAAGCAAAGCAAACCGAACACATAAATACAAACACACACACACACATAAGTGCAATGCATACAATGACATTTACTAATAAACACAGTCATACCAAAACTAACAAAATCAGTTTGTTACTATCCGCTTCCATTGAAATCAGATCCTGGGACACAAAGAAAATGGAGTTGCGAATCCAAGATAAAAACAAAGCATTCTGTTTCACTGAGGGCATCCACAGTGACTTCCCGAAAAATGGAAGGTGGTGCGAACAAAGGAGCATGCATACCTGTCAAAGCAGGGAAGAAAACTAAGGACAAAATTCAAAACTGGCAGTGGCAATTGATGGGATACTGAGGATTCGAATTTAGCTCCCTTGTCTCATAATCCTTTCTCAGCATATGTTGATAATCAAGGCACATTCCAATACTAAGTAGGATTAAGGCATTTATTTGGACATGTAAGGATGAGAAAAAAGTATCCAGGGACTTTCCCTGTGGACATGTAAGGATGAGAAACAAAAGTATCCAGGGACTCTCCCTGTGGACATGTAGGATGAGAAACAAAAGTATCCAGGGACTTTCCCTGTGGACATGTAAGGATGAGAAACAAAGTATCCAGGGACTCTCCCTCTGGACATGTAAGGATGAGAAACAAAAGTATCCAGGGACTCTCCCTGTGGACATGTAAGGATGAGAAACAAAAGTATCCAGGGACTCTCCCTGTGGACATGTAAGGATGAGAAACAAAAGTATCCAGGGACTCTCCCTGTGGACATGTAAGGATGAGAAGAAAGTATCCAGGGACTCTCCCTGTGGACATGTAAGGATGAGAAACACAAAGTATCCAGGGACTCTCCCTGTGGACATGTAAGGATGAGAAACAAAAGTATCCAGGGACTCTCCCTGTGGACATGTAAGGATGAGAAACAAAAGTATCAAGGGACTCTCCTGTGGACATGTAAGGATAAGAAACAAAAGTATCCAGGGACTCTCCCTGTGGACATGTAAGGATGAGAAACAAAAGTGTCCAGGGACTCTCCCTGTGGACATGTAAGGATGAGAAACAAAAGTATCCAAGGACTCTCCCTGTGGACATGTAAGGATGAGAAACAAAAGTATCCAAGGACTCTCCCTGTGGCTAAGTATGAGAAAAAAGTATCCAGGGACTCTCCCTGTGGACATGTAAGGATGAGAAACAAAAGTATCCAGGGACTCTCCCTGTGGACATGTAAGGATGAGAAACAAAAGTATCAAGGGACTCTCCCTGTGGACATGTAAGGATAAGAAACAAAAGTATCCAGGGACTCTCCCTGTGGACATGCAAGGATGAGAAACAAAAGTATCCAGGGACTCTCCCTGTGGACATGTAAGGATGAGAAACAAAAGTATCCAGGGACTCTCCCTGTGGACATGTAAGGATGAGAAGAACGTATCCAGGGACTCTCCCTGTGGACATGTAAGGATGAGAAACAAAAGTATCCAGGGACTCTCCCTGTGGACATGTAAGGATGAGAAACAAAAGTATCTAGGGACTTTCCCTGTGGACATGTAAGGATGAGAAACAAAAGTATCTAGGGACTCTCCCTGTGGACATGTAAGGATGAGAAACAAAAGTATCCAGGGACTCTCCCTGTGGACATGTAAGGATGAGAAACAAAAGTATCCAGGGACGTTCCCTGTGGACATGTAAGGATCAGAAACAAAAGTATCCAGGGACTCTCCCTGTGGACATGTAAGGATGAGAAACAAAAGTATCCAGGGACTCTCCCTGTGGACATGTAAGGATCAGAAACAAAAGTATCCAGGGACTCTCCCTGGGGGTATGTAAGGATGAGAAACAAAAGTATCCAGGGACTCTCCCTGTGGGCAAGGATGAGAAACAAAAGTATCCAGGGACTCTCCCTGTGAACATGTAAGGATGAGAAACAAAAGTATCTAGGGACTCTCCCTGTGGACATGTAAGGATGAGAAACAAAAGTATCCAGGGACTCTCCCTGTGGACATGTAAGGATGAGAAACAAAAGTATCCAGGGACTCTCCCTGTGGACATGTAAGGATGAGAAACAAGAGTATCCAGGGACTCTCCCTGTGGACATGTAAGGATGAGAAACAAAAGTATCCAGGGACTCTCCCCGTGGACATGTAAGATGAGAAAAAAGTATCCAGGGACTCTCCCTGTGGACATGTAAGGATGAGAAACAAAAGTATCCAGGGACTCTCCCTGTGGACATGTAAGGATGAGAAACAAAAGTATCCAGGGACTCTCCCTGTGGACATGTAAGGATGAGAAACAAAAGTATCCAGGGACTCTCCCTGTGGACATGTAAGGATGAGAAACAAAAGTATCCAGGACTCTCCCTGTGGACATGTAAGGATGAGAAACAAAAGTATCCAGGGACTCTCCCTGTGGACATGTAAGGATGAGAAACAAAAGTATCCAGGGACTCTCCCTGTGGACATGTAAGGATGAGAAACAAAAGTATCCAGGGACTCTCCCTGTGGACATGTAAGGATCAGAAACAAAAGTATCCAGGGACTCTCCCCGTGGACATGTAAGGATGAAAAAAGTATCCAGGGACTCTCCCTGTGGACGCTGAAGCTTCAACAGGACAAGTCAGAGTATGACTGCGGACAGCAAAACCAGAATGAGAAGTGTGGGGCTACTGCCTCTGAAGTGCCACAGAAGATGAGATCCCCCACCCCCACCCCACCCCACCCCCCTAAAAAGGTTCATGGTAACAGGCTTTAGCGCTCAGTGAACTTTGATGCATACAGCTTCCAATATTTATTTCTATTCCTCTTCCAGCACGCATAAGTTACAGTTAATCAAAAGAATCCACCAATCTCAAAATATAAATGAAAATATACATACCTGTCTTCTGGTTTGGCTTCCAAAGGAGGAGCAGGTCCTTTATTCTGGTTCATCGGATCAAAAAACCCTGCGCCACCAAGAAGATCACAAGATTACAAGGAGGAAGAAAATCAAGTAACACTCATTACTTCACTGTCTACAGCTGCATATATCTTATGTTGATAATTCGCAACTGAAATGACCACACCTGGCTTAAAATATCAAGTTGTGTGATTTCCATGAGCTTAATGAATTGAAATAAAGACTATCCTTGGAAAGGGACATGTATGACAGGTTTTACTACTGAGAACAGGGAAAGCTAAAGGAGTTTACTTGTCTGTTTCATATTGTATATCAAACAAGCATTACTTTGCACTTTGTTTAGTGTGTTTACTTGTATTTTGCTTTTAAAGATTTTGGTATAATCATCTGACCTCAACTCTTAAGTTAGTGTCCTCTTTGACTTCTGCTCTGATTTTTACTGCAAGACTTTGGTTACTTTGTGAATACCCATAGCCAATTCTAGTCATTTGTGTCCAAAAAGTTGTAGTCCAAAAAGGTGCGAGTGCGTTCATCTGAGGATATCCAAAAGAATTTGTGTGTGTGTGTGTGTGTGTGTGGTGTGTGTGTGTGTGTGTGTGTGTGTGTGTGTGTGTGTGTGTGTGTGTGTGTGTGCAGCTGGTGTTCCCCTATTGACCTGTGTGTCATGGACTCAGACTGAGCTATTCTGAGTTAGAAAAATACTGTGGAGTTTTACAAGCAAACAAAACCTTCCAGTTTCTCCTCCTATATTAAGAACTTTCACTGGCTGGCACTGCTCATTACCTCTTACAGTCCCACCCCTAAGCCATCTCATCAATTCTATCTTGGCTCAAAGTATTTGAGCAAGGTTGCCATCCTTTTTCTTTCTCACACCTCACTAATGTCCTCCAAATGTTTTGTAACATCACAGAATATGGTGGGCTATAATTCTGCAATGCTCAACTGATCATGTAAATGCAATTCAAAAAGAAATGGTACCAGGTGAAGATAAATAGAGTGGGCCTAGGGCAGAAGAGGTGCCTGCATAACCGCAGGACCCAAGGATCAGATGATTGTCAGAGGACCAAGACTTCTCTGACCAAGACTTCTTTCCTCCTCTGTCTCTGGGATTCTCACAGGTCAGTTCAGTGAGAGTTGTGAGGATGACATTATTGTCACTTATGATGATGATGTGAATTGTAAATAAGGATAAGATAAGATAAGATTATGTTGCTTATAGCCCAGCCGACCGCAAAGGGCCACATCAGGGCTGTCACCACGTTAAAATCAACTCACCAGTCATTTGAAAAAAAAAAAAAAAAAAAAAAAAAAAAAAAACCTTTCACACATCTCATTAAATGACATCGTCTAGAAACGCACCAGAAACTTCGTTAAAAATCTTTCTTCCGTAAAATCTTACATCAGATGAAAAATGTTAATCTCTCTCAAAAACTCAAGGATCACGTCAGGCGGGACATCCCTGAACAGGATCTTCATGTACTCCGCTGTAAAATGTTTGTGTCTCACATCGTGCAAGTCCCAACACTCTAAAAGAACATGTTTCATTGTGAGTGGCACATGACATGGAATACACCACGGAGCTTCTTCACTCTTTAAAAGGTAGGAATGGGTAAAATACGAATGGCCGGTGTGCAGCCGGCACAGAACCGTTTCCTCTTTACGACCCCCCGACGTAGATGGGAGGAAGTCCTTAAGGTTTGGACGGATCTGAAAGAGTTTGTTACTCGTTTGTGTGTTCCAATCCTCCTGCCAGAGGTCTCTCACATAATCGTCAATTTTGGGTTTCACATCTGAGCAGGGGATAGAAATGTTGGACAGTTTCTCTCTTGTGGCGTTCTTGGCTAAACGATCAACCATTTCGTTCCCGCCGATGCCAACATGACCAGGAACCCAACCCAGACTAATGTTGTAACCGTCCGCTTTCAACTTTGTAAATAAGGAGGACATGGATGACAATATTACCCCTTGTTATTCTGTAAATCCCAGCTCAAAGGACAGTGACAGTTTCCAGTGAGAGGTGCCATTGAGAAAACTGTTATGATCGCCTTACTTGGGCAGTATGGGGGTTGTTTGCATAATTCGATCTCTTGTCCCTAATTTACCATCTTTTCTCATACTAATTTTCTCTTCCCTTTGTGGTTCAGATACTAAAACTCAAAATCAAAAGATAAAACAGACGACAAGTTTGGCATTTAAGGCCAGTCTTGAAGGGATGGGCAAGATGGGAGCTGAAGCCACATGGGGAGCTATCTAAAACTCACTGCCAGTGGCCTGTCCTACAAATCAAACTATCTATTTAAGTGTAGGCATTTTGACGCCAATACATCTGACAATATAATTCAATTCTTTTCATGGGGGATGTGAGAACAAAGTGGAATCAACTTTCTGGTAGGTCTCTGGTATCACAAGAAAGAAAAAGGATAAAGACACCATATTTGTTTTATTTCATTTTTTCTGCCTGGACAGGTGAGCATGAGGTAAAGGATTTTTTGTACTTTATGGTCATTGTCATGGTAAGTACATGCAGATTGAAATATAAACATGTAAAATATCAAGCCAATGAATAAAACAAAATGCAGCCATGCACATAAGCACTCAGTTTATTCACTCGTTTCTTGTCCATGCCATCACAAAACCAGACATGTGTACACACATATGTACATACACATACACACACTTTCATCAACACACACACAAAAATACAAACACCTCTCTCTCTCTTACACGCACACACACTTGTTTGTACCGAGTGTGTCACACACTTGCATGAACACACACATTCACACACATGCACACACACACACACATGCACATGTGCTATTGCATGTGCGCACAGATATGGCACAGTGCAATTAACAAAACAGCACACCCACACCAACATCCCTACCTCTGGCACCAGCAGAAGTGAACCCTGCCCCTTTAATGGCCGTCATGGGACGTGGCCCACTATCTGCCTCCATCAACCCTGTCATAGGACGGCCCATGGAGGATGGCAGTGCCATTCGTCCACGAGCTGCGGTACCCATGCGAGCCGCAGTGCCAAGGCGAGCATTAGCATTGATGCCAGTGCCCATTCCCACGCCAAACCCTCCTCTGGCCGCAGTCTGAGTTTATAAATGAAAGTTTAATTACTGTGAAACATGTCATTCAGCATTTCAGATAACCTACAATATCATAAAGGTATGACTGACTAATCATATATTAGGAACAGGTTACCTGTTTATATTCATTATCTATCTATCTTTCTGTCTATCTATCTCTCTCTCTCTCTCTCTCTCTCTCTCTCTCTCTCTCTCTCTCTTATATATATATATATATATATATATACATGCATTCTATACTGTTAATATAATGATTTTAGTTTTTCAGCCACTTCTTTCCCAACACTTTCTTTTTGTTTCACTTTTCTATCCTTCGATGGCTGCTTTGCGGTGCTGTTGGATTCTTTTTTTGAACCCTTGGTGTGTGAGAACAACACAGAATTATGGATTGTGGTGTATCTCCATTTGATGCCAAGGAAGCACAGACACAATTAGCCGTGTCTCCCTGATGACTCTAATCCAGCGGATGAAAGGCCTAGGAGCAGGTAATATGAATAGATCTGTCTTCAAGAGGGATTACAATGGTTCCCATATGCTGCTGATGAAGGGTTTAACATTTACAACATATTTTCCTAAATTTTGAGAGTGTTTGTGCTTGCATGAAGATATTTTATGGATGGGATTGATTTACTATGGATTCTTACACAGCCATTTTACGCCTTTTGTGTGCGTGTGTGTGTGTGTGTGTGTGTGTGTGTGTGTGTGTGTGTGTGTGTGTGTGTGTGTGTGTGTGTGTGTGTGTTGTCCTGGTATATGGCTGCTGTGCTGTCGAAAATGAATTTTCCATCTCTTGGACAAATAAAATTGTTATCCTGTTATCCTGAAAACTGTCTCAGCATGTTAAATATCTCCTTTGTCTGCGGGCCACCTAACACACACACACAACACACACACACACACACACACACACACACACACCACACCACACACACACTAAACAATACAAACTGTAGAAAGTTGATGGCTGTTTGAACATTCTTCTTTTTTGCTGTGAGCACCCTGAGTTCAACAGAGATGGGACCACACAAATCTTTCAGTATCATTATTCTTACACCATTGAAATGCTCTCCCCTTTCTCTCACCTTCTCACCCCCTCTCCTCTCCTCCATCTTCACACCCCTTTTTCTCTTATTGTTTGCATTACTGAAAATGATGACAGTATGGAACCCTTAACTACAACTTCCAGAATGAGTCTTTGATGGTATGTACATCTGGTAGAGGTAAATAAAAGACCAACAACAACAACAACAGAAAAAACGCAAATCTTTATGGGACAGAAACATTTACACTGGCAGTCTTAACTAAAAAGTGTCATTGTGTTCAAACCTCATGCACAAAGAGATATACAAGCAGTGGCAATAAATAATAATCATGGACATAACAACTTCACCTACAGGAGGTGGGCGGCGCCCATGGCTGGTTCTCAACACTGCCTTCTGGAACTGCTCATCTCCTGCCAAATCCTGGAAAACACCACCATCAATGATGAAAAACACCATCACTACAGCTGACGTCACCACCAAAGATGGAAAACAACACCCATTAAAGATCAACAATAATGGACAACACCACCACAACAGTTCAGCAATAATGGAAAACACAAACACTTATGATCAACAATTATGGAAAAACCATCTCTAATGATCAACAATAACTGAAACACCATTACAAATGATCAACTGTGATGGAAATCACCAACAATAATGGTCACCTATGATGGAAAATATCATCACTGATGATTTGTAATGATGGATCACTGCTGATGATCAACAATGATGGAAATTATCAACACTAATGATCCCAAACAACGGAGAACACCACCATTAATGATCATAACGATAATGGAAAACACCACCATTTAAGGATGAACTCTGTTGGAAAACACCACCATTAACGATCAATAATGATGGAGAACATCACAACTAATGATTAACAATAATGGACATCACTGCCACTAATGATCGATCATGCTGAAAAATATGACAACTACTAACAAAGAATTATGGAAAACACCACAACTAAAGATTAACACAGATGGAAAAAGCCACCATTAATGATTAACAATGTTGGAAAACACCACCACCTTGTTCAAAAATATCACACTGGTGATTAACAGTAATGGACATCATCACCCTAATGATTAACAAAGAAATAAAACCCCACAACTCATGAGCTATAGGAATGGAAAACACTGCTACTGAAGATAAATAATGATGGAAAACACCACTAATAATCAGCAAAAATTACAACCATCACCACTCATGATGAACAATTATGGAAAACACCATCAAATGATAGGATAAACCTGATAAAGTGATGGAAAACATTACCCCTCCAATGGAAAATACTATCACCAATGATTAACAATGATGTAAAACGCCACCACAAATAACAATGGAAAACATAACCAGTAATGATAAACAATGATGAAAAACACCTGAACCATGATAGAAAATACACCACTAACAATGGACAATAATGGAATATACCACCACCAGTGATCAACGATACTAGTAAAACATATGATTAACAATGAAATGAAGCATAACAATTGATGATCCATAATGAACCACTATATGATTACAATGAAAGGAAACATAACAACTGATGATCAATAATGAAGTAAAAGACAACCACCACAGTGGAAGATATCACCACCAAGAATTACAAATGATGGGAAAACAACAAAACTAATGATAAAAAAATTGTGAAAAATAACGCCACTAATGATAGAATATATAACACCACCAAAGATAGACAAAGATGGATAATAACATCACTAATGACTAAAAACTATGAAAAATAGTACCAATAGAAAATGATTTTTAAAAAAACACTTCTAATGATGAACAACAATAAAAAGTAATATTAATAATGATAAATAATGATTAAGAATAACATATCTTAAATAAATGTTAGCAAACTGCAAACAAAAAAGTGAACAAATGAATCACAAGACAAAACATGACGTGTTTCAACCTCTTAGGTCTTCTTCAGGCAAGATACAAAACAATTATTACAACGAAAATGAACGAGCAATCACTTATCTTCAATCATTGCACCTAGATCTAAGATAACATGTCGAATGACTATCAATGATCGAAAGTAACACCAATAATGACCAAAACACTTCACAAACAAATGCCTCTGACAGCAATAAAACTCACGACCTCCTAGCTCACAATGTTGGAAAACACCACCACCTTGATAATCACTGCATCACAGCTGCTGGTTATATCATAATTTCCTTTGTCATCATGTCATAACCATAACCAAATCATACAATTATAAAATACAATATCCACCTCTGTGTCAAGAGCAGCATTGTAGTCATTGAAGCCAGAGTAGATGTCTTCCTCCTCTTCCCTGCCAGATGAACGTGCTCCATCATTTGTAGACGTGACACTCCAGCCATACACCTTACTCCAAAACCTTTTCAGTCTGGGAAAAAATAGGAAAATAAACCAAAAACCAATAAAGCAACGAAATCCACGGTCCACTTCTGCCTCATATAAATATGTTATACAGAACCCTCCATTACAAAAACTTACACATACATTCTTTCCCATCATAATTCCAGTATGAAACAATTCTCCTGTCCAGATAAGAGATGTTTCTTATTCATAAGTCTCCAAGAACACTCCTGTTAGTTTATCCTAGCTTCCAGTGGTAAATAGATCTTTAAGCCCACATGTGCAGATTTGTGGTTAAATGTAATAATAATCTCTGCTCCCTCACAGTCTTGTCTGCACAGGTTACCACATGTCAGAGGCATGCATCAGATTGAAATTATTGTGTGACAGTATTCCTAAACTAAAACTATTGACAGTGCACTCAGTGGAATAGGCAACAAGATAAGATAATGTTGCTTATAGCCCAGCCGACCGCAAAGGGCCACATCAGGGCTGGAATAGGCAACAAAGGAGCTGAGATGTTAACATTAACCAGGCTGCATGCCCATCAAGTATGTTGTCAGGTGTTCCCTCAAGCATCTGCCTTCAACATTACTTTGAATTACGACACTGTTCAGAGGAGCTACAGTGGAGTTGCGGGGGGGGGGGGGGGGGGGGGGGGGGGGGGGGGGGGGGGGGATAATGAAAGAGGAAAAATAAGATAAATGGGCTTGCTCCAATGTCTGGGGTTCAAATCTCACAAGCAACAGCCAGGCTGGAAGAAATTGTCTGCAAGGAGTTAACATCTGTGCTGAGTCTGATCCCACCAAGTGTTTTGGACAAAAATATAAACTAAGGTTACATGTGTGATACATAGATAAAAAAAAATCTTACACCCACATCTTTTAAAGAAGAGTACGCCATTGTGTGCCAGTGGGATGGATCATAAGAAAACAGAATGTGCAAAGGTGTCATGTTTAGACAACTTCAAGAAGAAGAATGTGGCTTCCCTATGTGAATTAAAACATCTAACGATCTCAGAAATAGTAAACTTTGCAGTTCTAGCTGAGGAACAAAGAAAGAAAAGGTGATCCTTTACTGAAAAGTGAAAACAGCAGAAGCAGCAAAGGGGGTTTGGAAGTATGGAAGGGGGCAGTGTATGGTGTCGGGGGATGGGAAGGGGGGTAGGGGCTCCTAAAAAATAGGTATGCAGTGTTCCATCTAACAATTCTAAAAACAAGCACACAATATTTGTCCTAGCTAACAGAAAATCATTAGGAAATTTTTGGAAATCTATTGGACATAGTATCAGGATGTATAGATTAACAGATTTTGCTAAACAGATACTTTCATTTGGAATAAAAGGATTGTTGCTACCAGGCTATATAGCACTGAAATAAATCATAATCTTTTTATTTCAAAATAACCATTAAACGAAAATCAGCTGAATATCTGGAAATCTGTATGACTAAGAGTATGGTTGCTTAGATAAATTGTTTTGTTTTAATTCATTTTTAACTGTTTGGGTACATTGATTAATTTATAAAATAACACCCCAAAACAAAACACAACATGGATTGTTGGTAGCAAATCATACTGAACTGAAATAGATTTCATCTTATGAGTTTTAATTTTAACCTCAGAGTTATATTTGAAAGTACAATAATGCAATCTTGCCGTCTTGATCAATGAGCTGGACTTTAAAGTTTGTCGCGGCTGTGCACAGCTGGTGACAGTTTAAAGTTTTCTTTGTCCTGGTGTGTGACCAAACAGAAGTCTTAGTTTACCTGACCTCAACTGGTTCAATGCAGTCAAAAACAGAAACACACAATCCTGACAGCAACTTTAGATTTTCTGTTCAGCAGCTTGGTTTAAAATAGTCTGTAAGAATAGTTCTCTTGAAAAGGAAGTCACTTTCACAGTACTGCAGTAAACACTTGAATGAGAGAACAGGTGCATATTGCTGGTTAAGTGGTATAAAATGACTATCTGTTTAAGTCCATAAAACAGGTGACTGGGTGTAACTTAATAATAAACACTGATTTAGTATGTCCGATTCAGCATACACAAAAATTGTTAGGGGGGACTGATTTGTTTGAAAATGTTGCAGTCATCTTCAAGAACAACTGGTCCAGCATCTGAAGTCTGATGGTCAGATGAATACCCAGGTTTTGTCAGAAAGATGCAATGATGTGCTCGTCAACCAGATTCAAAATCAAATCATGTTGACCAATTTTGTATTGTTAATATAGCACCACTTGTTACGAACTCTTGGTATTACTCAACATGTATTGCCAAAGCTAGACATATTGATCACACTGTTAACATTTTATTCATCATCTTTTTTTGCTATTGTCTTGGCAGTATCAGTGTAGAAATTTTGGAAAGAGAGCACAATGTTTCATGCATGCATGCACATTGTTGTCATCTTTATTTATATAACAAATGTGTAAGATACTTTTTCCATCATAATGCAAAGTTTGATGTAGGCATATACTTTACAACATGTCATTTTAATGAATAGGGCTCCCGATCTGCATTTATGCATAATACATGCAATAAAACTGCCAAATACGTTTGAAAATTTCAGGCTGAGGGTAGAACACCCTACAAAATGTTTGCCAATAATTTAATCTATACATCATGTCAACATCAAATGCGCCCAATCTGACAGCCTGATGCAAGAGCTTGAAACTTGTCCAAATTCTGCAACATTCCACCTGAAATATCTCCAGTAAAATATACTTGACTGCACGTTGATTAAGGTTTTCTTTTCCATGCATTTTTAGTTTTTAAACACATTTTCAAGGGTATTCACTCTTTACACAGACACATACAGGCGGACACACATGGACACACACACACACACACACACACACACACCACACACACACACACACACACACACACACACACACTGGGGATGGTAAAGTGAGCATTTTCGTATACATCTATGAAACAACGATCTTTGGCAACTAAAAATGACATCATTTATTTATATTTATAACATCCAAAATAAAAAGTGTAATGAGGAATCCTTCGAAACATCTTCAGATCTTAGCTGATGAATTTTGCTCAGCTAGAAAGACAACACTTCAAGTAAATCTGTCAAAAGTTTGCTGCACTAGTACAGAGTCAGCTGCTAATTCCAAAAGAGGAAAATACTTTTGTCACTGGGACATCAAAACTTTCAACATAACAGCAACAGCAAGTTTTTGGTTACATTTATGCCCACTTAGATGTCTCAGTTGTGGCATGAATACCCTTTTAAGAAACACTTTCAGGGGATATGGTACTCCTGAGAACACAAAAGTGTGATGAGCAATGGATCACCTCTTTGGTGACACCAGTTCCATCATGGTAGGTAGGTAGGTAGGTAGGAGCTATTAAAGCCTCGCGGCTTTCATGTGCTCCATCAATTGAAATGACAGTACTTTGCCCGGTGTTTAGCGCAGCGTGATTACAGTTGCATATAATTTTATATAAATTGGGATGAGAACAATTTCAGTCATCAAATCATATACTATATCTTTAAAATTTGCATCTACATCAAGGAGGCTCTTAAAACTGTTGATATTGTTAGTTAGTTTGATGTAACTCGGAAGAGAATTCCACTGCCAACTACTCTATTAGCAAATGAATTTCTCCTCAGGTTAGTGCAAGAATATTGAACAAATAATTTGCCAGTATTGCCTCTTGTGATGTTAGATTTGCTTAACTGGAATAGTGAGTTGAAATCAATGTCATCAACATGGTGGAATATCTTGTAAGTTTGAATCAGGTCACCCCTCACCCTCCTGGCCTTCAGGGATGTTATCCTAAATATCTAAGTCTTTCACCATAAGACATATTTTTGCATTCTGGCAGTATTTGGTCGCTCTTCTTTGAACCTTTTCTATTGATGAGGATTGTCTTTTAAGTAAAGGGTTACCAGATGACATTACCGTATTCCACATGTGGTCGGATGAGTGATTTGTATAGCTTTATAAACATATCTTTATCAATGAACGAGAAAGATCGTCTTATCAACCCAATCATTTGGTTAGCTTTACTAATAGCTTTTGTATGTGAGGGTCAAAGCTAAGATCACAGTCAAATGTAACTCCAAGGTCCTTTTCCTCTACACATTTTTGAATCTTTTGATTTGAATCACCCATTTTCATTATGTAATCATTTGAGGGTTCTTCTTACCAATGTGCAGCACTTACATTTTTGAACATTGAAATACAGGTTCCATTTGTGAGACCAATCCTGCACATTGTTAAGGTCCCTTTGAATGACAGAGTGATTGCTTGAATCCCCGTAAATCTTTGTATCATCGGCAAAAATCTTACATGTATTTGTTATGACATCCGGTAAGTCGTTTATGAATATTGTAAAAAGGACCGGGCCCAAGATGCTCCCTGTGGAATACCACTCAAAACTGGTTTGTCTGAAGAGTATACTGACCCCACCCTCACTCTTTGTCTTCTGTCAGTCAGGAAGTCTGTAATCCAGTCAAGAAGAGATCCATGAATTCCATAATTCTGTAACTTAATCAATAGTCTTTTGTGCGGTACAGAGTCGAAGGCTTTACGGAAGTCTAAATACACTATATCTATTGGTTTTTGTCATCAGTAAGTAGAGTTAAGTCGTCCATAACTTGAATCAGTTGTGTCATGCATGATCTTTTATTACGGAAGCCATGTTGACAGTCCGCAAAGAGTTTAAAATCATTAAAATATGATACTATGACATCCCTTACAATTGACTCTAGTACTTTACACATTATGCAAGTGAGGCTGACCGGTCTGTAGTTACTCGGGTCTTGTTTGGAGCCTTTTTTGAATATATGGCAACACATCAGCTGATTTCCAGTCATCTGGGATCTTTCCTGTCTCTAAGGATTTATTAAACAATATGCTGAAGGGGATTGATAATTCCTTACAAAGTTCTTTCAATATTTTAGCTGGAATTTTATCTGGTCCCTGAGCCTTCGAGGGGTCAAGATTTTTAAGTTTAGTCTCCACAATCGTTGGGGTAACTCTAATCTCTGAAAGAGTTATGCCTTCTAACTTAAGTGGTTTGGTCATTTTAGGTAAATTTTCTATATTCTCGCGAGTAAATACACTTGAGAAGAAGTCATTAAGCGTTTCCGCTTTCTCGGAGTCAGTTATTGCCATTTCACCTGAATCCATTTTTCAGAGCGTTGATACCAGTGTTTATTTTCATTTTTTCCTGCACATATTTCCAGAAGTTTTTAGGGTTACTCTTTGCTGGTAAGCTATATTTTTCTCATACCCTTTCTTTGCGATTTTTATCATTCTCTTTGAGAGATTTCTTTCAATAATATATCTTTGGTAATCTATGCCAGATTTAGTTTCGAGATATCTTTTAAAGGCGTTATACTTTTTCTTAATTTGTCTCAAATTTTTTCGGTCCATCCATTTCGGTTTGATTTTATACGTATTAGCTGATTTTCTAATTGTCACCTTTGGTATATGTCTGTCCATACCAGACTGAACCCAGTCTCTGATAAGAGACCAGCCCTTATTTACCTCCATGCCAACAAGTGTGCTCCAATCTGTTTCACTACCTTCCCGTCTGAAAACATTATAGTTACCTTTACGTAGATTATATTTGAGATAGTCTTCTTGGTTGATTTTAGTTTTTGCTACATACATTTGGAAAGTAAGCACTTCATGGTCACTCAATCCGAGCGGTGCTCTATGGTCTATGTTTGATATGAGACTATTTTCATTAACCAGAATGAGATCAGGCATGGTGAACTGCTGGCCTCACATAAAAAATAAATAAACATCAAGAAAAACAACATGATTATGGATAAGCTGCCATCAGTTATCTTGTAGGTCACCATTTGCCTTGTATTTCTCTATTGAGAAAATTTTATTACCAATTTCTTTAATCACATTTTGTAATATTGGTACCACTAACATGAGCTTTTTTCCTATGCATTATAAACTGCATTATCCCCCCCCCCCCCACTACCATCACCACCTCTGTGTGTGTGTGTGTGTGTGTGTGTGTGTGTGTGTGTGTGTGTGTGTGTGTGAGTGTGACTCGTATAAAACAGGATTTTGCCCTCGTAACTCCCGTTTTATTTTACCAAAATGTCTAGTTTTCTGAAAATAAATCCTTCTTACTCTGGGTTTTTCAAAATGCTTCTAGATGGTAATCAAAATGTGAAGTTTTCCATGGAACAACCAAGAGATCATTTGACAAGTTTGTTACTGACGAAAATCATTTGTTTACAGTGGTTACCATCGATGCTGCTCAAGAAAAATCTCAATAACTCGAATTATGGTACTAACTGAAATCAGTCAGAAGTACGATCAATCGAAATGCAAAAACAAATACTTACTCTGGTCTTGAATTTATATCAACAATGGTACTAGTTTATGAGAAGGCTCTGATATGGTGTGGGAGATATATCATTTAGTAGCCGCCTTCGTTCTAGAGTTGTCTTACACCAATGGAATTTGCAGTCCCGTCAGTCTTTGCGGTTGGTTGTGTGCCATCTGACGATTTTTATTTATGACGGAAATATTTTTTTAGAATACTGTTTAGATTCGTGTTTTAACGAATTTTTTAATTCCAGTTGTAGATTTGCAACCACAGAGCAGCTTTAGCATTTGCTTTTTCTGTGTTATCTACGTGACAGTTTGGTCAATATAAATCAAAATAAAATCTGAGTACGATGTCGTCTGCTTTTGTCTCGAAACTGCGCACTGTCATGCGAGGCTGACCAATCATTTGTCGAGTTGGATAGTGTGAACCAGTTCTCTTGTTGGGCTACTAATGTGGGACACACCTGTGACTGCGCCGCACGATCGTGCGTGTATCTCGGTGTGTTTGGTCATCTGCAGGTGAAATCTGCAGTTTCAGATGTGATGTTACATTCACCCTGGATTTAGGTAGAGCAACTCTGCGTCGCAATGGGACGAATGGTTTGCAGAATGGTAAGACTTGTGAAACTAGTTGATGATATTAATTTGAAAAACAAAAACAAAAAAAAACAACACTTGCAGATGAAGTTGAACAAAATTCTGGTTTAGAGGCCCCCTTTTGTGTCAGCGTCTTTGATTCGATTTGTCACGGAGTGAATGTCTTTTCTTCATGAGAGAACGAGGTCAACGCAGGGGGGGGCTTCTCAACTGGGATGTTGCCAGTGCACGGTTAGATCGGCCAGGACACTCTGCCTACCCTAACTGAAGGGGTTGTAACATGTAATCTCGCATAGTAAGACTGAGAGCCTGTCAGTCATTGAAGTATTTGAATGGAATTAGGTTTGTCATGATTGTTTCTTCCTGTACTTCTTATGGGGGGGGGGGGGGGGGGGAGGGGGGGGGAGGGAAGCAGTGACTGAATGTGAATGAAATGTAGGCCTACATAGTTTTAATATTGATCAAGATACATTTTGTTCAAATAGTTGCACTGTAATCTATTCAAATCTGGGATAGTTTCTTGAACAAGAAGAGCAAGTTATTTTCATTGATTCAAGAAAAAAATGCGAGTGTGATTGCGTTAACTGAAATTAAAGCTAAACGACAGTTGGATATAAACAAACATGCCTGAATATTGTATTTCTGGTTATTGATTGTTTTATGAATAAGGACCCCATTCTAGGGGTAGCATTGTATGTAAAGCATTCCCTTCATGCTCAACCTTGCGATGAACTAAACGAACATGTGTTTCAAGAGAGTGTGTGGTGTTATTTTTCAGCAAAGGACAATAAAAAAAACTGTTACTTGGATGCATGTATAGAAGTCTTAGTTCATATGCTGAGAATGATACTAAACTTTTGGATATTTTACATTCAGATATTATTAAAAAGTTCGATCACGTCTGTATAATGGGAGACTTTAATTATCCAAGAATAAACTGGCAAGAACCCTCGAAGGAAAACGAAGTGCTTGTGGAAGCAGTTAATGATACATATCTGATTCAGTCTGTTCGCAGTCAACTAGAAGAAGAACAGGACAAAAACCTAGCTTGATTGATTTGATTCTTGTAAACGACGATAACCTGATATCTGACATTGAACACCACAGTCCAGTTGGGAAAAGTGTTCATGATGTGCTGATATTTGATGTATATATATCGCAATTGATGACTGTGACAAGCAAAGCAAACTCATAGATATAATTATGCAAGAGGGAACTACAACAAAATGAGAGAGGATCTTAGAAAGGTTGACGGGACTGAGTTAGATTAGCTTAGATGTGGAAACATGTTGGTAAAATATAAGAAATAAATTCAAGAAGCAGTGGATTTAATACCCAAAATTGGAAGTAAAGGTAATAAGAATTTAAGACCAAAAGTGGATGAGGAAAATATAAGAAAATTAAAAAAAAGTACATTTATATAAAAGATTTTTGATCACACAGATGGTTTAGATTACCAAAATTATATCAAGTTAAGAAATGAATGTTCTAGAGAGGTGAGAAAAGCGAAAAGAGACTATGAGCATAAAATTGAAAAAGATAGTAAGAAGAATCCTAAATGCTTCTGGAAATATGTCCGCTCAAAATTGAATGTCAACTCTTCAATTAGTCCCTGAGAAAAGAAGATGGTAATATTGCAGTTAGTGATAATGATAAGGCCGAGGTGCTAAATAAATTCTTTTCTAGTGTATTCATACATAAAAATATTGAAAATGTTCCAGAAATCGACAGCGCCTCTTTATCTGATGGAAAAACTCTGTGTGATATAGTCATTACACCATTAGCGGTTAAAAGAAAAATTAAGTAAATTGGATGTTGCTAAAGCTTCTGGTCCAGATGGTTTACCTAGCTAGAGTACTAAAGGAGTTATGTGTAGAACTAGCAGTGCCTTTGTGTGTGCTGTTCAATAAATCAATAAGTGAAGGAGTGGTACCAGTGATTGGAAGTTTGCAACTGTAACTGCTAAAAAAGGCACCAGGTCTGACCAGGAAATTATCGCCCTGTAAGTTTGACTTGTATCCTTTGCAAAGTGCTTGAGTCATTTGTGAGAGATGCAATAGTAAACCATATGAATGATTTTTCCTTATATTCAGATTGCCAACATGGATTTAGACAGGGTAAATCTTGTATGACACAACTTTTAGAAGTAATGGAAGATTTTACAAATATGATCGATGATGGGCTTGCTTTTGACGTAATTTACTTGGATTTTAGGAAAGCTTTTGACTCTGTGCCCCACTACCGATTGTTAAAAAAATTAGGTTATGGTATAAATGGAATATACTGGATTAAGAGTTTTCTTTCTAATCGAGTACAAAGGGTGAAAGTTGGAAATAATTATTCTTCAAATATAGATGTTGTTTCGCGGTATTCCGCAGGGAAGTTTTCTTGGACCTATTCTGTTCACAGTTTTTATAAATGACCTGCCAGAATGTGTAATTAGTTCATGTAAATATTTGCAGATGATACGAAAATATATGATTCTGTAAGTAACCATCTTAAATTACAAGATGATATTGATTAATCTAATTAAGTGGAGTGAAACATGGAATTTATATTTTAATCCAGTTAAATGCAAGGTTATACATTATGGAAAAAATAATCCAGAGTATACATACAATGAAATTAATGATGCTGTCTCAGATGTTGACTCCGTTTCAGAAGAAAAGATCTTGGTGTAATGTTTGATAGCAGTCTGAAATTTGACAAGCACATAAACAGTGTAATGATGAAAGCAAATAAAATGCTCGGCATAATCAGACGGTCTTTTTCATATTTGGATACTGAAGTTTTTACATTACTATATAAGGGATTAGTTAGACCCCACCTGGAGTATGGAAATGTGATATGGAGCCCTTATTTAAAAAGGCAATCAGCAAGTATTGAGAAAGTACAAAAAAGAGCCACCTTGTTAATTAAGGAGTTCAAATATGTTAGCTATGCAGATAGATTGCAAAGGTTAAATTTACCATCGTTAAAGTTCCGACGAATAAGGGGAGACTTGATTGAGACTTACAAGCTATTTAAGGGACTTAACAGTACAAATTTTAACACATTTTTTCAACTAACCACTAATCAAATTACAAGAAATTCTGATAACAAAATCCAAATTAAATATTGTCGCATAATATTAGAAAATTTTCATTTAGTAACAGAGTGGCACCGTATTGGAACAAACTACCCGCACACATTAAAAAAGCAAAAGATTTGAATACTTTTAAAAACCTTCTGGATACTAACGCTGAGTTAAATATGTTAAAATTTCAATTTGATTGATAGAATAGATTAAAATATATCCTGAGCATATGCATGCATTAAGCAACCAATGTTTATTTAAATAAGATGATTGGGACACAAAAAAACTGTGAGGCTATCAAAGTCCCAAGTGAACTGAACTGAACTGAACTGAACATCTTACTGTCAGTACAGTTATATATTTTAGGTTGTTTTTCTCCAGCTCTGTTTAAGTGGTAGTGTGATCAGTTATTGAAATGTTTAACAAGATACTGGAAATATATAGTGGAATGTCATGAATGACTTCTTGTTCTTACTGTCACTCAGTACAGTTTTCATTCTTTAAAAAAAGAATTTATCCAAAGCTTAGCTAATTGCTGGGTGCTAGGTGATGTTCATTTTTTTGGTTTTTTTGGTTTTTGCTTTGTTATTCCTGATACTTTTTTTGATTCCCAGATATTCATTCATTTTTTGATTCCCTGATTATTTGTCTCTCTCCCACTCTGTTCCCACCAATCACCTTCCCTCTCTCTCTCTCTCTCTCTCTCTCTCTCTCTCTCTCTCTCGCTCTCTCTCTCTCACTCTCTGTACAATATTCTGTACAATTTTATGTTATCCTTGTTGTCTCGTTCGTCATGTCTTTAGATGGATTCCCCGTCTCCTCGACAAAGGTGGCAGTACGTCGCAGTTGTTATCCTTCATAAGTTCATGTTTATTTTTATGAAAATGTTTTGTTTGAATCCTTTTTTATGCTACTTTATAATTGTTACTGTTGATTAATCTATCAATCTAATGACATATTTTTTCATTATATCATCAGAATTAATGATTTTGATATGAATATATATATTTGTGTTGATCAAGTGTTTTTAGAATTAGCTTGCTAGTCAGTGTTATCGCCCTCTCAGGCCAAAGGCTGGATGAAACACACACACACACACACAAACACACACCACACACACACACACACACACACACACACACACACACACACACACACACACACACACCACATACACACTCACTCACACATACACATACATACACACACATGCATGTGAGTGCATACACGCCTGCATGCACGCATACACAGTAGGTAAGATAAGATAATGTTGCTTATAGCCCAGCCGACCGCAAAGGGCCACATCAGGGCTGGCGCATACACAGTAACACACACACACACACACACACCACACACACACACACACACACACACACACACACACACACACACACAGGGCAAAACTGAAGAAGGTTAAAGTCTGGAAATTCTTTGTCCCACCATTTTGGTGTTTTGTCTGTTTTATTGTCTTTTCAGTTTCATTGTTTGTCTTTTTTATTGACCATTTGTAATGACAAATCATTTTTTTAAACACACATTCATTTCAAACCAATTACATAGCAATAGATTACAACAAAAATTTAAAAATCCATACATACAAAACAATAGGGGATGGGAGGGGGAGGGGAGACAAGGGATGGGGAGGGGTTCACAAGCACACTTAATGCAGAAAATAAATAATAGTTAATACACATACAAATATCCAACGATTTTGTTAAACATGCAGTTGGAGTAAATCTTTGTGAAGGTGATAAGATTACAGAGGAAATTCTATTTTGAACTCTTAAGGTTATTAAATTATTGGAGAAATAAATTGCACAGAAGCCACTTTTGTTCAAACTGTATACCTAAGATCTGTGCTTCTGTAATGTAACAAAGGTTTATAATCATTGAGCATTTATGCATTGAGCAGTTTTGTCAGTAAATTTTGCAAATAAATCAATGAAATCAAAAACAGTGCCTGTTTGTAATTATTGCTTTACACCAAACAGTTCAACTTCAAGTTCCTTGTCAGTCACAAGATTACAACAATGTGTACATTTCCAAGTCATCAAACCTTTGCGGTCGGCTGGGCTATAAGCAACATTATCTTATCTTATCAAAGTGCTGAATCATTATTTGTCATTGACCAGGAGTTAAATAGATTTCAACCAAAGTATACCTCTTTTTTTTTTTTTTTTCCATGAGGCTTTTTTAAATCATATACTGTACAGTGTCAAACTTTGTAAGCTATAGTATAGGGGCTACGTTATGCCCACTCAATCACTTCTTGAGGAAAGCCAAGTTCAAAGTGGATTCTTAAGCTAGATCACTGATCAGGCACTCCATCCAGCAGAGGGATAGACGTCCTCTATCAACCTGAAGAACACTTTCTTCAGAATCTCATTTTGACCTCACATATCTCTGGTATCTTGGATTTGTCTGGGATAACACAGTCTTCAAGTTCCAGCCCACCCTTTTGGTTTTCTCCTTAATTTCTCCCAACCCTCCTTTCCCCTTCATAATGGTGGTAAATGAGACTGCCTGCTTTGTCAGAAAGTCATAATGGTGGTAAATGAGACTGCCTGCTTTGTCAGAAAGAAGAGTACCTGCCTGTCTGTACTCCCTCAGTGACTGGCTCACTTTTGTCCATTCAAAGGGTCCTTGCTCTCTTCACACAGCCTGATTGATGGACTTCTTCCAGTTGAAGTTTCCTCCCCAAACTAGCCAAATGCAAGCCAAGCAAGTCAGTCTTCTTTATTAGGTGTCTTTCAGCACTGTCCCGTGACTGTCTCCCCACATGCCAGACAGGTTGTGCCATCCCTGCCATCTAATCACCCAGTTGCGGCATTCCTATTGGGCCGCAGTTCAATCCCTCATCTACTTCTAGGCATAATGGAATCCTAGGCTGTCATCAGTTCCCAGGGAGAGATCCTCAAACATCCTCTCCAACGCAAATCAGAACACACCAGTTGATCTTAGAAGGTTCACCAGTGGTACTGCACCATCAAGCTAAGATCCTGGTTCCAGTGGGCAATGAATGAATGAAGAGACATCATAGCGCTCGGCCAGTGTTCCAGTCTCTCCCCTGACACATCAAACATCCATGCATACACATCCAATTCAGGGTAGGGTGCCCACATGAACTATAGCAGCCTCAGGGACTTCAGACTCCATGGAAGTGCGTAACAACATCAACATCCTTGAGATGAAGGCAGTCAGACACTCCTAACATCCTTGAGATGAACTTGAAGGCAGTCAGACACTCCTCTCTTTCCAGAGCAAGCCAGAGGGAAGCATATTTGCCTGTTCAGGGACAACTCTACACTAGCCTGCTATGTGAACAAAGGGAGAGGGGCACATTGGGTCAGCCAAAGCTCTCACACACTGCTACTTGCTTCCGATCACCTTCGTGTCAAGACACATTGCTGGGAATCGGAATATATATCCTTGCTGATTCTTTCAGCTGGTCCTATAGAATGGAACTTCAGCAAGGGCATTGCCAGGCTGTGTGAGATCCATGGTTAACACCAGTGATTAAGCTGTTTGCAACATGCTTCAAAGCAAGTGTCTTCTGGTCTGTGTCTCTCCAGTCCCAGATCTGGAGATGTACAGTGACACTGACAGACAATCGATGCTCTGTCCATGCTGTGGACTGACCTGGTTGCTTATGCTTCCCCTCTTTATTCTTCCTCCCTCCCCCACCCCTTTCCAATCCTCCACAAAGTATTTGGATGCCAGCAATTTGAGAGATCTGCCTCATTCTTGTTGCACCCAGGAAGCTGGGATGGTCCTGGTTCCCAGACCTACCTCTCTGTCTCCCCTGCTGCTCATCCATTATGATTTCATCAGGATCTCCTACGGCAGCCTCCGTCAGGTACTTCCCCTGTCAGTCCTCAGCTCCTATGTGAGCATGCTATACCAGAGCACCCACCCACAACCTCTGCCCACTTCAGCTGGACTCAGTGGTTCAGGGCACTCCTAGTTGGCTGGGTTGCCTCAGCTGAACTATAGGCCATTGTGAATTCATCTTGTCGCTTGAATGCAGAGTCCTCATATGATAACCGTTAGCACAAGTGGTTGGCATGGTGTGGCAACAACTTATTTCAAGCTAAACTTCCATCCCAGGCAGGAATTTCTAAATCCACTTACTGGTAGTGCAGGCTATCAGCCAGCTCTAGTAGGGGTTACCAGTTACGCACCTGCACCATCATCCAGCAAGTTCAGAAGGTTCCTTCTTCCGTTAGTTTCTCCTGCGAGAAATCTGTCTGGGAGTTGCTGTCAAGGAGTCCTGATCCTATGGCCAGATTCTTCTCTGGATCTTTTTCCTGTCCTGGGCTTTCTAAAAAAAAACAACTGTCCTTTGAGCTGATTTTTGATATCTTTTCAACCTCTTCTCTTACAAGACATCCTTCTTCCTCACTTTCAGAGTTTCAGTGGCAACCCCAGGGACATTACCCTTCACCAGGTAGGGTCTGTCACCCTGCGTTTTTTGCCGGGGTTTTCAATCAAAAACACAGACGCAGGCATTACCACATTCTCCATCCAGGTTTAAGGCTCTGTCTTATCTTTTTGGGGGAAGAAAGGAGAGCTCTAGAGCAGATATGGGTGGGGAAGGGTCATGAACCTTTGCCCTTTCAGATGCCTATGCCATTAATAGGAGAGGTTCTGTCACAGATGTCCTCAACATTGCCTTCTCATCTCCCTGAGTGTCAACATCAGTAACAAGAGGGACACATCAGTAGGCATAGTCTTCAAGTAGCTCACCAACATTATTCACAGAGAATACATACTGTCACTAGTGTCAGGCTCAGATCAATCCTATCAAGCTCAGCTTGATACCTCATGAGGTCGGTGAAATTGCCTCTTCAGCTATATTCCAACACTCTGTCTTTCTACACCACCTCCTGGAAGCTGTTACCTGGTGCATGAAAAATCCCTTCATTTATTTTTTACCTCAGGGATATCCACATGACCTGGGTGTTTGATTCCAAGGAAATCTTTATCATGCCTAAGTCAGCCATGATTATCTCCATATCTGACATCACAAACCATATGGCAGTTTGCCCTTCTGTTCTTACTTTAATTTTAAATTATGCAAGAGTTTGATAAGGTTCAGTGTATCGTATGACCTCAAAATGGGGAGTTTTTCCTCATGCTTCATGTTTGACTAAATATACTTACCATATCAAACATATATTCCCACCTGTCCCACCACCCTCTAGTACATCTGTGGTCCTTGGGAGTACTTTGGTTTGGTCATAGAATGATAAGGACATGCAAAGTCTGCTGCAGAGGAAAAATGATGAGATCTTATTACTGTAACAGCTTTGAAAAAAAAATAGACAAAAAAGAACTCATCTACTGGGGTAGCCTGCAAGAGATTGACATGGCATATGAATATCTAGCCAAACAGGAAATATGACAAAAACTGCCCATTTTGTTCTGATCTGATCTATTCATGAGTATAAACACTGAGTATGTTATATTGGATGGTATTTTTACAATGGATTATTTTTGATGCACAACCAAAGTATGTTACATTGGATGGCATTTTTACAATGGATTATTCTAATGCACAACCAAAGTATGTTACATTGGATGGTATTTTTACAATGGATTATTCTTAATGCACAACCACCCTCCGGGGTTGCGACCTTGCCGTGGTCGGAGGGCTTGCGCGGTCCAGTGATCCCTTAGGCTTTGCTGGCGGGGCATCAATACTTGGATGTAGGCTGGTTTTTTCAAACTGCTTCTAGGCCTGAGAGGTGAAGATGCCGTCCTAAGCGTAACGTGGTAAGGAGTTGATGCCCCTGGTAGGCTTCCCATGTCAGATAGGCTAAGGTGAGGATCCTGACTAAGAGTAACCCGCCTTTCCCTTTTCTTGTTTTCTGCCTCCCTTATTTGGACTTTCTATCTTCGTCTCCCCTTCAAGTCTTCTTTTCCACACTCCTTTTCTCTCTGTGGTCTCCTTAAGATCCGCCGCGTTTGCCATGTGGTGCGACCTGTGTCGGAGGGAATGAGATCCTGGTGATTGAGAGGGCCAGCGCTCTCAACACATCACTTTGGCTCGGACCTCTCCTAGACAGGGAGTACACTTTGGCCCGGTGTACTAATCGGCTCCCCTTCTTGGGGCTGGGTCAAGACGGGCAGTTCCGCTGCTGGCCATGTGAACCCCTGCAGTGCTCAGCTCTCTGTCCCCGGGAGTTGAGCATGATCAGGGGGATAGGGTTGGTGGTTTCTGTTTGTCGTATGTCTCCCCGAAGCCTGAAGGGGTCAAGACATTGGTTTCTTGGCCCTGGCCCCTTAGTTGGACTCCAAGGTGGGTGGGTAAGGGAGAGATGAACCATAATAAAATACCTATGGCTTTTTCAAAAAATATCCCCCCCAAGAAGAAGAGGAAGGCAGCATCCCCTATTTCAGGGGATTTCGATTCTGACAGCGATTCCGATACAGAAGTACGACAGAGGACAGGTTTTCTGGGCTTCCGGGCTCGTGATGGAAGGACGGAGCAGGAAAGACCCCTTTCAGCTCTGAGCCCTTTGCTATCCAAAAGGCTTTCAAGGTATAGCAGGTGACCCTCGGTCCATCAAGAGGTTGAGGAATGGCTCGTTTCTTATTCAATGTAGATCACAAAAACAATCTGAACAGCTGCTGAGGGCAACTAAACTCGTGGACAGGGAGATCAAGGTGACTCCCCACAAACAGTTGAATTCGCCGAAGGGAGTGATTCGCTGCCGCGATTTATCAGGTGTCTCAGAGGCAGAGATCAAAACGAGCTGGCGTCCCAGGGTGTGACGGAGGTGCGCAGGGTGACGGTAAAGAAAGGTTCAGAAAGATGGCCACCAACACCCTCTTTCTGACATTCTGCAACCCTGTGCTGCCTCCGGCATCAAAGTTGGTTACCTGAATGTTCGTGTTCAGCTGTATGTGCCGTCCCCGTTGAGGTGCTTCAGATGCCAGAGGTTTGGCCATGTCAGAGACCGCTGTTCTGGGCAGGGGGTGTGCGGTGTTTGTTGCAAGGCGACCCATGATGGGCCGTGTAAAGATCCGGCACATTGTGCTAACTGCGGTGGCGATCATCCCTCCTCTTCACGAAACTGTCCTCTTTGGATTCAGGAATCCGCAATACAAAGAATAAAAACAGAAAAGATCTCGTTTTTTGAAGCCCGGAAACAGGTTGTGGCAATCAGACGCCGACAGCTTCTTCCTATGCTTCGGCCGTAAAGAAAGTTCCCACAGTTCCTACTCGGTCAGTCTGCTGCCAGACTGATGAATTCATGTTTTCGAAAACATTGCAAGGACGAACTGTCAATTCTGGTGTAGCAGGTCCACCACCTCCCAACCCAAAGTGAATGCCCCTGGTGAGGCAAAAAATCCGCCACCCCTCAGACTGCCCAGCAGTCTACAACATCTGCTGCTGGGCAGATTAAAAAACCAGCACCCCTACCTCGAACTCCTCTGTCCAGTGCCCGTGCGGGCAAGGGAGTTCAATCCAGTGTGGAGATGGTGGAGATGAGGAAGAAGCCTCCACCGTCTCCCAAATCCAGACCTTCTTCACCTGTTGGCAAGTCTGCCAGCGGGTCTGAAGACCATCACAGTCCAGTGAAACTCAATAACAAATTCACTCCATTGGAAGCAGACGTTGAGGAGGAGATGACCTGATCTCTCTCCTTTTCGCCTCTGCACCATGGATAGTACAATATTCCATTGGAATATCCGTGGACTAAATTCTAACTTCGAGGAGCTGCAGCTTCTGTGTCAATCTATAAAACCTTCCGTCGTGGCTCTTCAGGAAACTCAAATTCAAAGCCAGAAGACCTTACTCTTTCTGGCTTTAATATTCTTTCAAAACCTGCACAACCATCCACATTGGGACTGTCGGGCGGTGTTGCCCTTCTCCTACACAAAACTTTGTTGTATAGTCCTGTCGCTCTGTCTACCTCCCTTCAAGCTGTAGCTGCGAGTCACTCTCCACAAGACTGTGACAATCTGTTCCCTTTATCTCCCACCTTCTGTCCCGGTTTGTCGTCAGACCTTGTCAGTCTGATAGGAGAACTTCCTTGACCTTTTTTGCTGTTGGGTGACTTAAAACGTCACAATCCTCTTTGGGGTAGTGTCATACGTCATCCAGAGGTCTGCTAATTGAGGATGTCCTTTCGGATTTAGATTTGTGTTGTCTGAACGACGGATCTGCAACTTACCTCCACTCTTCCACAGGTTCACTTTCGTGTTTAGATTTGTCGGTTTGTGACCCCTCGCTGGTCCTGGACTATGAGTGGTCTGTCCATGACGATCTGCATGGAAGTGACCATTTCCCTGTCCTTCTACAACCTGTAATAACTGAACACGTCTCTGTCTCTCAACATCTAAATTATAAGAAAGCAAACTGGGATCTATTTGCAGCCACTATTTCTACGGAATTCCAGGACACTGATTTTCTTCAGAGCCCGACCCAGCAGAATCACTGACTAACACTATGATCAAGTGGGCTAAAGCTTGTATTCCAGTGTCTTCCGATAAACTTCAAATGCCAAAAACGCCCTGGTTTGATTCAGACTGCCAACAAATTTCCAAAGATTCGAAAACGGGCTCAGCGTCAGGTGTACCAACGACCTTCGGGTCCCAACGCTCGAGCCCATCAGAAACTCCGTGCTAAATCAAGACACACTTTTAAAATCAGTAAACTCGGTCCTGGAGAAGCTTCTGCTCCAGGCTGACATCGAAAACTTCCAAGAAAAAAGTGTGGAACATCATTAAGAAAATCAAAGGGAAGAACACCTGTCCCACTGTGAACCATCTCAAGTTTTCGGATTCTTTAATAACAGAGAAGAAAGCAGTTGCTAATCTGCTTGCTTCAACCATTGAAAAGAATTCCTCCTCTTCTAACAAATCAGCCACTTTTGTCAAAAACAAAGCCCTTAAAGAAAAATCACCCTGCAACTTTTCGTCAGACAACATGGAAGACTGCAATCTTCCTTTCACGTTAAACGAGCTGAAATCTGCCTTACTCTCTTGCAGCGATTCCTCTCCAGGTCTAGATGAAATCCATTATCAACTCTTGAAACATCTTCCGCAAATAGGTCTGAACATCCTGCTACAGGTATACAACCATGGTTGCAACTACTGGTTTCTTTCCACCTTCTTGGCGGAAAGCCCTCATTATTCCAATTCCCAAACCTGGAAAAGATCTTTCTAACCCATCAAACTACCGTCCCATAGCTTTGACCACTGTATCTGTAAATTGATGGAGAAAATGGTCAATGCTAGGCTCATGTGGAAACTCGAAACCGATGGCCTTTGGCGAAAGAACAGTGTGGTTTCCGCAAACATCGGTCTACAGTTGACCATTTGATTCGTCTGGAATCTACACTTCGGAACGCCTTTCTGAACAAACAGCATGCAGTGGCAATTTTCTTTGACTTGGAGAAGGCCTACGATACCACCTGGAAGTCAGGGATACTTCATGATCTCCATGATCTGGGTTTTGAGGTCATCTTCCGCTTTTCATTCAAAATTTTTTGGCAGAACGACAGTTTCAGTCGGGGTAGGCACCACTCTCTCTGATGTCCACGAGCAGGATTGGGTGTTCCACAGGGAGCATACTGTCTCCTGCCCTCTTTAGTATTAAGATCAACAACATTGTTCAATCAGTCCAGCAGGGTTCAGACTGCTCATTGTTTGTGATGATTTCGCTGTCTACGCAACTGGAAGCCTGTACCCGAGTGTCCAGCGCAGGCTCCAGCTTTGCGTGGATAAAATCCATCAGTGGGCGGATGAAAACGGTTTCACCTTTTCTGCTTCAAAGACACAGTGTATTCACTTCCATAATTTCCGTCAGTTTTTTCCAGATCCTGAAATTCAAGTCGGGAAATCTCCCATTCCAGCTGTTAAAGAGCCAAATTTCTGGGAGTTATTTTTTACCAGAAACTTAACTTTCTCAGCCATATTAAAAACCTCAAAACTGCTTGCCAGAAAGCACTGAATATTCTGCGGGTCGTAGCGCACACCGACTGGGGCGCTGATAAGAAAACTTTGTTGCACCTCTACAGAGCCCAGGTCCGTTCCAAACTGGACTACGGTTGTGCTGTGTACGGCTCCGCAAGATCGTCTTACCTCAAACTCTTGGACCCTATCCACCATCAAGGGCTTCGTCTCTGTCTTGGAGCGTTCCGCACCACACCTGTGTACAGCCTGTACGCAAGGCAGGTGAACCTTCACTGTCCAACCGCAGGCTGAAACTGTCTTTGAATTATTATTTCCGACTGTTCTCAGAACCAGAAAACCCTGCCTATGACTGTGTCTTTGACCCTCCGTTCCATAGTAAGTTTGAAAACAACCCTAAATGTATTCCGCCGTTTGGTCTTCGTATGCAGCCTCACGTGCGGAAATGCAGGTCTAGACCTGGGAGTAGTTTCCGATTTTTCCAAGTTTCCGGATCAACCTCCGTGGACCTTTTTCACACCAGAGATTCGTTTCGATCTTGCAGCTTTTCGCAAAGAGTCTACCAGCTCTCTGCGTACAAGGCTTTGTATGCTGAGCTCTGTTCCAAATTCCCATCCTATCAAAAAGTTTTCACTGACGGTTCCAAGTCTGAGGATGGAGTGGCCTGTGCAGCCTACTGCCCTGGGCTCCTTCTCAGATACTGTTGGAACATATACATTCAGATGCTTCTGTCTATTCTGCTGAACTTACTGCTCTGGTACTGGCTTTGAAGATAATCTCACATTCTTCGAAGAGGGACTTTCTGGTTCTGTCGGATTCGCTGTCAGCTTTGGAGCCATAGCTGGCCGCAACCTTCAGCATCCAGAACTTTTACTTTTTTTTTTTAACTTTTTAGCAAGTTGAAGGCGGACGGTTACAACATTACTCTTGCTTGGTTCCTGGTCATGTTGGCATCGGCGGGAACGAAATGGTTGATCGTTTAGCCAAGAATGCCACAAGAGAGAAACTGTCCAACACTTATATCCCCTGCTCAGATGTGAAACCCAAAATTAACGATTATGTGAAGACCTCTGGCAGGAGGATTGGAACACACAGACGAATAACAAACTCTTCAGATCCGTCCAAACCTTAAGGACTTCCTCCCATCTACGTCGGTGTCGTAAAGAGTAAACGGTTCTGTGCCGGCTGCACACCGGCCATTCGTATTTTACCCATTCTTCTTCTTCTTCTTCCTAAAATACTGGTTCACTCAAAAACGAGTAGGTCACCAGCGCGCATGTTAAAAAAGTAAAATAAAATAACATAAAACAGTGCGACTCAGACTGTTGGCCCCTGGAGCAAATTTGGCAACAAGGGGGCGCACTCGATATTCAAGAAGTTAAAAGCAATGGCCAAATTCAGGCCCAGGTAATAGGGTCTAGTAAAATATCTGGGGAAGTAAAAATAGAAAATCGTCAATATGCAGATCTCAAAACTGTCGAATCAATCTGTTTTTTGAATGAGATTGCACCCGTGGCAATCTTGATGGCACCCGGCAGTGAGTTCCACAGCCGTACAGAACTGGGATAAAAAGAATGTAAGTGGCTGTCAATATTTGATGCAGGTATGGTATAACATTGACCGCCACTTCCTGGTGCTACTTTTATTCAATACTAGTTGTTCCATTGGAATATCAATTACTTTAGCTCTGCCTTTGAAAAAGGTGTTAAGTTTAATAAAAGCTCTTCTCTCTTCTAAGGTTTCCATTCTAATTTCCTCATGTTCTTCCTAGTATTCCCCTTTTCTTTGATGTGGTTCCCTGTTACGAACCGTGCTGCTCTCTTCTGAATCTTTTCGAGGTTATCAATGTCCTTTAGATGGTAAGGATCCCAAACTGAGCAACCATATTCCAGTACTGGTCTAACCAGTGTTTTGTAGCAGTCCGTTTAACCTTTTGGGGGCAGTCATTGATATTCCTGTATAAGAAAGCTAAGATGTTATTTGCTTTCTTACATACTAAATTGTAATGTTCTTTCCATTGAGACGACTATCTATAATCACGCCTAAATATTTTGCAGCATTAGTTTCTTTTAGAATAGTATTATGGATAGAATAATCTGATCTAATTGGTGAGCGTTTGTTACATATACGCAACACTTGGCACTTTTGGGGATGAAATTCCATTTTCCAAGTTCTTTCCCACTCTTGTAACGCGTTTAGATCTTCTTGTAGAATGCGTGTATCATTCTTGCTTCTGATTGTTCTATATACTAAACTGTCATCTGCAAAAAGCCTTATAGTAGTTCCAGGAGAGAGATTTCTACTTATGTCATTTATATAAATTAAGAAAAACAAGGGCCCCAGAACAGTTCCCTGTGGTACACCTGACAAGACTGGTTTACAATGGATGACGACCCTTCCACAACAACTTTCTGCGTTCTCCCAACGAGGAATGATCTAGCCCATTTAGCAAAGAACCGCCAATGCCAGTGTGTTTCTAATTTAAGCAGCAGGCCCTCATGTCAACCTTATCAAAGGCTTTAGAAAAGTCTAATAAAATTGCATCTATTTGCTGTCTGTTGTTAAGACAGTTACTGAAATCATTGAGAGTTATTATAAGTTGAGTCTCACAACTCCTTCGCTGTCTAAAACCATGCTGGGCGTTATTTAAGAAGTCATATTTGTCAAGATGGTCCATTATGCTACTATATATTATGTGTTCAAGTAATTTAGCTGATATGGATGTAAGAGATACAGGTCTATAGTTCTCTGCTTTTGTTTTGTCACCCTTTTTGAATAAGGGAACAATGCTCGCATCTCGCCACTCATCAGTATTACTCCCTGGTCCAGTGAAGCTTGGGAAAGTAATTGGTATACCTCACTCAATCATTGGCACATAATTTTAAGAGCTTGCCAGGAACGCCATCGGGACCAGTAGCTTTGTTTTCATTGATATTGGTCAGTAACTTAAATACTCCTGCTTTGTTTACTTTGATATTTTGCATTCCAGGGAGTTTATCATCATCCTTTAGTCTAACGTTAATTAGAGTTTGGGATTTGAGAAAACTGAACAAAACTGTTTGTTTAGTAAGTTGCTTTCCCTTCAGGGTCCTGTATTAAGTTATTCTGGTTGTTTCTCAGGTCTGGAATCCCAATGTTGTCCTGTCTCTTACTCCTTATGTAAGACCATAATTTCTTGTTTGATGATCACCTTCCGAAATCATCGAATTAACATAATTGGAGTGAGCAAGTCTACATTCTCTCTGACACCTTCTCTTAATATGTTTATACCTAGCCAGTAATCTTTCTGAATTAGGATGTAGTTTCAATTTCTTAAAGAAACGATGTTTCCTTCTCAACAAACGTTTAGTTTTTGTAGTAATCCATGGCTGGTGGTTCTTGCTTGAAGTTATTTTAGTAGGTATGTTGTCATCCATAATAAATTCCAAGTTAGTTTTTATACACTTCCAAAGGTCACTGACATTATCTTTAACACTATGGAACCTCAAAAAAAGACGACTGAAATCATGAGTATCCCTGCGCAATTTTGGTAAATCTGCTTGGTTCCAGAGTCTGATGGTACGTTAGGGGGTTTTTCTTCGAAAAGGTTGAAAGTTGCTCTCAAAGAGAACTATGTCATGATCACCCAGGCCTGCAATTAATTCCTGATTGCCTAAAGCGCCTGGACAATTGGGAAAAAATAAATCCAGGAATGCCTTACCACGAGTTGGTGATTCAACTGACTGTACTAATCCAAGGTCTTTGGTGGCATCAAAAAACTGAGTATTAATATTTTTACTGTATTGATTACCAAGTATGGCATCTTCACCCCAATCAATATCTGGTAAATTAAAGTCTCCACCAATCCATAATATTGCCTTCCTATTGGCCAAAACAATGTTAGAAATGTCTCTGCAGAAAAGACGAACATACATTTCATCTGAGTCTGGAGGTCTGTAAACTGATCCAACAATGACAGGTCTCTTATCTTAAAATTAATCCTACAAAATAAACTTTCACTATTTTTGCCTTGATATAAAAAAATCACTGGCTAAGTTTTTTCCTAATGGCAATCAAGACTCCCCCACCTCTTTTTCCAAGTCTGTCCTTTCTATAAATATCAAAATCCTCCATTAGAAGTTCACTGCTGGATGTTCCAGTTTCTAGCCAAGTTTCTGTTCCAATTACAACATCAATGTTTTTTTCGGTGACTAAATTACTGAATTCTTCCTTTTTCTTAATAAAAGATTGAAAATTTACAACTATGCATTTAAGTTTATCTTTTTCTCTTAATGATTTGGGGTTCAGTTGCACTTTATGATTTGGGATTTTATCAGTTTTAGAATCAGGGTGGATGCAAACTTAGGACAAAATTTCAAGTTTTCTTTTGGGGATCGGTCTGGTGAGATAGGGTCAAAACGGTTGCTTTCTGAGCTGCAGTCTTCACAATAGAATCTTCAAAAAGTCTCGAACTAAAGTTTGGAAGCCTTTTAAAGAGTGATGAAGCTCCGTGGTGCATTCCATGTCATGCGCCACTCACAATGAAACATGTTCTTTTAGAGTGTTGGGACTTGCACGATGTGAGACACAAACATTTTACAGCGGAGTCCATGAAGATCCTGTTCAGGGATGTCCCGCCTGACGTGATCCTTGAGTTTTTCATCTGATTTAAAGATTTTACGGCAGAAAGATTTTTAACAAAGTTTCTGGTGCATTTGTAGACGATGTCATTTAACGAGATGTGTGAAAGTTGTTTTTTTTTTTTTTTTTTTTTTTTTTTTAATGACTGGTGAGTTGATTTTAACGTGGTGACAGCCCTGATGTGGCCCTTTGCGGTCGGGTGGGCTATAAGCAACATTATCTATCTTATCTTAATGCACAACCAAAGTATGTTACATTGGATGGTATTTTTACAATGGATTATTCTTAATGCACAACCAAAGTATATTACTTTGGATGGCATTTTTACAATGGATTATTCTTAAAGCACAACCAAAGTATGTTACATTGGATGGCATTTTTACAATGGATTATTCTTAAAGCACAACCAAAGTATGTTTTATTGGACAGTCCTATGAAAACATCCCTTGCAAATGTCAGCTCATGGCCCTTTCGGCATTCTGTTTTTTATTGAGGTCCCAAACACTCTATTTACACCAAATTACAGTTAATGCATTTGCTTCATTCAAAGTGTTTTACTGTAGACAGTGTTTAGGATTTCCAGTCTACAGCTAATTTGTATGAATCTGTTTTCTGTCATGTGTAGAGATTTTCGTTTGTTTGTTTGTAAAGGCTATCTTAAATTGTGGCTCTAAATTCGTTCTCCAGATAATTAATGTGAAACTGTCAGTGTGTGCGGTGTGGGTGTATGTGTGGTGTGCATGTGTGTGTTTTTGTGTATGTGTGTGCGTGTGTCTGTGTGTGTGTGTGTGTGCAGTTCTAGTATATTTCAGGTTTGTTTGCTGTCGGTCACTGTGTGTGTGTGTGTGTGTGTGTGTGTGTGTGTGTGTGTGTGTGTGTGTGTACATGTGAAGGCCAGATACATGGTTTTGTGTATAGTGAATTGATGATTATGGAGTGTGAAAATAGTATGTACAAGTGTATAGCCTACAGCTTTGTTTCATTGCACAGCTCTGCATCCAGAGCATGGGTTGCTGTGGACGGATGGCAAAGGTATCCACCTAGCTCCTGTGCATTTGTACCGTGACCAGGTGGAAAATGTGGGATCAACGCGTCTTGGAGAATTTGAGTAAGTCAGCTGCAGTGTTCTCTATTTTTCGTAAATTTGTGAGTGAAATTCTCAACTTCACTTACGACTTTTATACTTTACTTGGCTCTTGCTAATTCCCACTACATTCGTTGTCTAACCATGTCTTGTTAGAACTTCCATTAACTTGAACTAGTTGTTATTCACATTTCATTATAGAACAAAGTGTTGTTAGAACCGAGTATGCTCTGTTTCTTGTTTCCCTGCCTGTGCAATACACCTGCCTGTGTAGTGATTTTTGTTTTAATATATTGAATGTTAACTGCAAATGTATCTCTCTGGCTACAATAATGTCTGTATTTTTTACCATGAAATACCTGGTTTAGGAGTACACTACTAGAACTTCAGTAAAGAAACCTAAAACCCCATGAAAATTATATCTTAAGAGAAACATTAATTTGCAGTTTTGTGTGAGTCTAGCTTATCTCACTAGAATATAATGTTTTCTTTTTATGGGACAGAGTCAGTTCAAAATTTGGAGTTAGTATTAAAAGGTTCCATCACAAATACTTCAGCTTTATGTTAGATTGATTACCCCAAATTAGTGAATTATTAAGTATTCTTCTTTAAGTTACACTGAGTGAGATTAATTACCACCAATTAAGTAATGAGTTATTAAATATTCACAGCTTTCTGATAAGTTGCATGCTTATCACTAAAATAACATTGGATTGATAAGTTCAGCAAGTAAAATTGTTCTGTCAGTGTGAGCCTTGGTTCTTCTCTGTCTCTGTCTCTGTCTGTCTGTCTGTCTGTCTGTCTGTCTCTCTCTCTCTCTCTCTCTCTCTCTCTCTCTCTCTCTCTCTCCTCTCTCTCTCTCTCTCTCTCTCGTGTTTTTCTTTTCTTTTTTTCTTTTCAAATGACAGAATTTTAAGTTGTTATCAATGGAATTGAGTTTTAAAACAAAAATCACATATATATATTCATAGTGTATCATCTGAAAATTAACCTCAGGATATAAGCCATATTCCAAGGAAAATCATTGAAATGTAATGGTAATCTGTAAGACAAAGTATCAAAATGAGAATGTTTTGGTTTTTATTTTAAACTCCACTCAGGTACTTTCATTTGAAAACAATTATCAAATAATGGTTGTTGTTGGAAAATTATACAAAACTGGATTAAATCAACCCCCCTTTTCAAAGTGATACCTAATAACTTGACCTAATAACTTGAGATTTTGATTTGGAACTTTACTGACTTAATCTTATTGGCTTGATCAGTTGATATAGACTAAACCTTATTATAAAGTTAATGGTTGCAGTGCACAGCCAGTGGCTATTCTTTTTGTCTTAGTATAGAGTCTTGGTTTACTTGATTCCACCAGAGAAGTTAAAAACTGAGCTTACACTGTCCCAGCAACAACAACTTTTTTTCTTTGATGTTATGGCTTGGAATAGATGGTCAAAGTCAGTTCCCTTGAATATGCAATCACAACAATGCCATATGAACATTTTGAACAAGCGATAAGCTGCACATAGGCTGGCTTGAAATATTTGCAGCATTTAAGTTTGTAAAATCATGCAGTTGGACACAACCTGTTCATAAACACTGACTGCCTTGTCTGACTTGGTGAAGCATTGCTAGGATGAAATGCAGATTTTACTGATAAAATTTTGGGCATAATCAAGAGCAGTCGGTCCAGCATCTGATGTATGATACTCTAATGAATCCCTGCAATCGCAACAAGAATAAGCCATTTACAAATTGCACTTTTGTATACCCCATATTTGTTTGGCATGTCATCTAGTCTAGACCAGCGTATTGGGTTGTAAGGCACTTGGTTCATCTTAACAGTAAAAATTCATTCACACACACACACACACACACACACACACACACACACACCCCCATCATCTTCAATTCACTCCTACCCTATCCTCCCACTCTCCCCTAACCCTGTCCTTCCATTCCCACTCTGCAGTCAACATTTTCTATATAGGCCTTATCAAGGCATAACAGATTTTTTAAAAGTTATTTGTGTGTGCAATACGTCTTAGTTAGAATATTTTTCATTACATTAATTGCTCACAAATTATGTGAAAGTGAAAACAAACTTGACTTAAACTTGCCTGTGAAAAAACACCAAATATATATATATGCAGTACTTGCTGTGCAGTTTGTTACTTTTGAAATATAAACAACACAAAGTTGTTACTTGCAATGTCAGTGACAAAGATTTTGACGGTGATGTCACTCATTTTTGTGCCGGTCATGTCACACACACACACCACACACATGCACACACACACACACACACACACACACACACACACACACACACACACACACACACACACACACACACACACACAACCACACACAATATTTTTCAAGCTTTGCAGTTGCACATGTTATTGACTGATTTTTTTTTTCTTGGAGTGTCAGTGTAAGAGTTTGTGAAAGGACTGGTGTATGTAGTTGGGTCCAGTGGGAGGGAGTCATCTGCCAAGAATCATTATGCATGGGGTTGTGTACACACAAACACAGCCTTTGCTTAAATATGTTTTCTTGAAAAGGAAGCTGATTTTTTCACTTTAAAAAAGGCAAAAAGTTGTCTCGGATAGATGTTATAGCAAACCCATGTTAACTGGCTACTGAGTTTGGTTTAGGTTTTTATTTCTTTGTTCTTGTTTTAATTTTTGTTTCCCCACACTTTGAGTTTACTCCAGAATGATTGTTTTAAAATTATTTATCTGCATATCAACTTTGATTAAGATCAGAGAAAAATCTCTCTCTCTCTCTCTCTCTCTCTCTCTCTCTCTCTCTCTCTCTCTCTCTCTCTCTCTCTCCTCTCTCTCTTGTTCTTCTCACACACAAAAGTCACTCAGAACTTGCATAGCTCAGCCACACACACACACACACACGCACTCATGCACAGAGGAACGCGCTCACACACACACACACACACACACACACACACACACACACACACATACACACACAGAGTTTTCACATCTTATTATTATAATCCTGACACTGGTGATCATCTGTCTGTCTCTGTCTCTCAGCGTTGACACTGGTGAACATCTGTCTCTGTCTCTGTCTCTCTCTCTTTATCTTACTGTCTGTCTGTCTGTCTGTCTCTGTCTGTCTGTCTGTCTCTCTCTCCTCTCTCTCTCTCTCTCTCTCTCTCTCTCTCTCTCTCTCTCTTCTCTCTCTCTCTCCCTCCCCTCTCTCTCTCTCGTCGGCTGGGCTATAAGCAACATTATCTTATTTTAAATCTTATCTCTCTCTCTCTCTCTCTCTCTCTCTCTCTCTCTCTCTCTCTCTCTCTCTCTCCTCTCTCTCTCTCTGTGTCCCCCACCCTCCCTCCCACCATCCTTCCCCTCCTTATTCTTCTTCCCTTGCGCCATTTAAAGTTTTGCTTTAAAACTGGTCATCAAAATCGTCATAATTTAACATCACTTCCATCCCCTTAGATGTCCTCATCTGCCTCATAACCATGTCTGTTTCCTCCATCCCTCTCCCTCATATTTTCCTGTTCCCACTCTTGCTTGCCCTCTTTATCCACCCTGCATACATTAGCCGGTTGTTTGAGATTCAGACCAGTGCACGCCTTGAATGATCATGTTTAGAGCGATATCTATAGTGACGATTTATGCGCCCTGTGTGCTTGTACACAAATCTCAGCAGAGAAACTGAGTCACCAGTACTTGCCAGTCCACATTCTTTAGAGCTCTCTTTACTATATTTTTCTTTTTTCGTCCCTCCTTCCCGCCTTTGGTTGCTACTTGCACATTAAATGTTGTTCTAAGTGAACAGGTTTCAACTTTAAAGCTTACAACTCAGTGTTCAAAATCTGATTACTTCTTTGCTTTTTCCCCAAGAGAATTCTCTCTTTCTCTCTCTCTCTCTCTCTCTCTCTCTCTCTCTCTCTCTGTCACACACAAACACACACACTTTCATGCACACGCACACACACCACACACACACACACACACACACACACACACACACACACAACACACACACACACACACACACACACACATCTCTCATTCCCCTCCTCCTCTCTACCTCACACACATACAATGCATGCACGCGCGCACACACACACACACACACACACACACACACACACACACACATCACACAACACACACTTTTAACACACACACACACACACACACACACACACACACACACACACACACACACACACACACACACACACATGTATAAATGTACATATGGGCATGCACCCTTTCCCCATCTCCCCTCACACACGCACACACACTAAATGAATAAAGGGTTGTTTTTTTATAGCAAAGTTGATGGGTGAAAAAAACAGCATTTCTGAAATTGCAGATCTCCTCTTGGAGGACCTATTACTCACAGGTTTCAATAATTTTCCTATGGGGTTGGCTTCACCAGGCTTTATTTTAAAGTTCTATGTTTTAAGAGAAGGTGACTTGAAAAGGAATCGTGCATCGGTTCCACTCTTTCTCATGACAAGGAAAAAAGTACATAACTGTCAGCAGGAGCAAGTGTTCCAAATTGCAGGTTGTATGAATACTGAAATTTGAGAAGACAACTCTGTTACTGTTTGCGTTACTGTCAGTATTCTCTCTTAATCACTCACTCCCTCTCACTGTCTCTCTCTCTCTCTCTCTGTATAAATTCATGTGTGTTCCTGCTTTGTTTCTGCACAGACATCCTTTCTTCAGTCACTGAAACCTGTGTAATGGCAAGTAATGATAGAGATCTATGTCACAGATGAATGCACAGGAGGGCTGACCAAGATCAGATACTGTGTGAGAGATGTGAAAACATGGGCTGATGAATTCAAGTGATAAGTAAATGTCCAGGTGATTTTGTCTGGGTAACATAGTGTATGCCCTGGGGTGGTACATGAAGTCATGTGGGTTACAAACAACACTATCAGGCTTAAAGAACACTTGTAATATGTAATAGCCACTGAACTAGCCATACCCCTTCACTCTGCCCCCTTTTCCTATCTTCCCTCTCCTCCCCTCCCCCTTTAACCTAGACTAGCTTCAAATTCCTTGAAAGAAACAAGACAGACAACAACAACAAAAAGGGGGATAAACTGTCAGCATCTGGGATTGAACCAGATTCTTCTAGAATCAATTTTCAGTCTAATGCCCTCCTGACTGAGAATGAGATGTTCCAGTTGACAGGTTTTCATCAACATGAATGCCAGTGGTGAGATGTGGTTGACCAGCTTTAAGTCCTGACATCACTTTACTTTGCTGAGCACTGGCATTTAAAATGCAACTAATGCAACTGTCTAGCACAAAAGTGGTTTGCTCTTGATCTGCCCAAAATGCAATGAGTCACCACAGAGAGTGGAAGGAGATCAGATGAATATGGGATTTATTCATACAGAGCAAGAGCGCAGACTGACACACAGACACATACATGAGAGAATGCACTTTATATATTAGATTATGCATGTTTCCTGTGCAAGCAGGCTGCAGAGTACTTTACAGTGCATAGAAAATGGAAACTAAGGACAGTTTCATAAATGTGTGTATAGATCATACACACTCAGTCATTTCACAAAGTCATTTCACAAATTATGTATGCATGAACAGTCAACCATAACTTCAGAGTACTTATAAAAAAATAGAAGAGAACATATATGATCTGTATTTAACAACTACAAGTTACAACTAGTCATAGGATTTCAGGTTGAAAATTTTAGACTAAATTTGGTTTCTGTTGTCTAATGAAATAAAACCGATTATTTAATCTGAAAACCGCTGTAGCACACAGATACAGAAACTGATATAAATACATTCATCAGTGTTGTGAAAGCTAAATTCTGTACTTCATCTTTCAGTTTTTAATTTTAGTTTTTGGAGTAATCCTTTAAATAACAACTTCCTGAAGTCCATGAAAATTTGGCTGTTGTCGTGCCGATTAAAGAGAGAGAGTCTTTAATGGCAGATGAATCTAAAAGAGACCAAAGAAAAATGTTCAAGAGAGAAAAAAAGCTCTACCCTCACAAAAAAAATTTCCAGACTGCACCTGTTTTCAGGGAGAAAAAATCTGATTTTTCATGAGAGATAATCTCAACAGCAAATTTCAGATGCACAGGTCTGTGGCTGAAAAGCCTTTTGTCTATTGTTTCAAGTGGAGAAGTGAAAGTCTTTGGTGAGAGCATCTACACAAATAACTGAAACTATATAAAGAAAAAAAAAGCAGAGAAAAAAAAATTGAAATAACACAGAGCTCAATTCTTCAATGTTTGTTTGCAGAAACTATGTGTAAGCCTGGCACATTCTAATGAATAGTGTGAACAGTTAACCAATGTGATAAGAAAAAATGGGCCTAAAAAACAAAAACAAAATAATTTAGAGTAGCATGTGCT
>CM031607.1:55226876-55248434 GCA_018398815.1 Conus ventricosus | reverse complement strand
CGGTCCCCTGTCATCTACTCTCTTTCTTTTTTTCGCCCCCTTCCGCCTTGTTCTACTTGCACATTAAATGTTGTTCAAGTGAACAGTTTCAACTTTAAAGCTTACAACTCGGTGTTCAAAATCTGATTACTTCTTTGCTTTTTTTCCCAAGAGAATTCTCTCTCTCTCTCCTCTCTCTCTCTCTCTCCTCTCCATCTCTCTCTCTCTCTCTCTCTCTCTCCTCTCTCTCTCTCTCTCACTCTCTGTGTGTGTCACACACAAAACACACACACTTTCATGCACGCACGCACGCGCACACACACACACACACACACACAACACACACACACACACACACACACACACACACACACACACACACACACACATCTCTCATTCCCCTCCTCCTCTCTACCTCACACACATACAGTGCACATGCGCGCGCACACGCACGCACGCACGCACACTGCGCACACACACACACACACACACACACACACACACACACACACACACTTTTACACACACACACACACACACACACACACACACACACACACACACACACACACACACACACACACACACACACACACACATAAGTGTACATATGGGCATGCACCCTTCCCCCATCTCCCCTCACACACGCGCACACACTAAATGAATAAAGGGTTGTTTTTTTTAAAGCAAAGTTGATGGGGGAAAAAACAGCATTTCTGAAATTGCAGATCTCCTCTGACCTATTACTCACAGTTTCAATAATTTTCCTATGGGTTGGCTTCACCAGGCTTATTTTAAAGTTCTATGTTTACTTTAAGAGAAGGTGACTTGTAAAAAAAGGAATCGTGCATTGGTTCCACTCTTTCTCGATGACAAGGGAAAAAAGTACATAACTGTCAGCAGAGCAAGTGTTTCCAAATTGCAGGTTGTATAATACTGAAATTTGAGAAGACAAACTCTGTTACTGTTTGCGTTAAGTGTTTTTACTGTCATATTCTCTCTTAATCACTCACTCCCCTCTCTCCTCTCTCTCTCTCTCTGTATAAATTCATGTGTGTTCCTGCTTTGTTTCTGCACAGACATCCTTTCTTCAGTCACTGAAACCTGTGTAATGGCAATAATGATAGAGATCTATGTCACAGATGAATGCACAGGAGGGCTGACCAAGATCAGATACTGTGAGAGATGTGAAAACATGGGCTGATGAATTCAGGTGATAAGTAAATGTCCAGGGATTTTGTCTGGGTAACATAGTGTGTGCCCTAGGGTGGTACAATGAAGTCATGTGGGTTACAAACAACACTAACAGGCTTAAAGAACTCTGATAATATGTAATAGCCACTGAACTAGCCATACCCCTTCGCTATGCCCCCTTTTCCAATCTCCCCTCTCCTCCCCTCCCCCTTTAAACCTAGACTAGCTCAAATTCCTTGAAAGAAACAAGACAGACCAACAACAACAACAGCAAAAAGGGGATAAACTGTCAGCATCTGGGTTTGGGAACCAGATTCTTCTAGAATCAGATTTCAGTCTAATGCCCCCTGACTGAGATGTTCCAGTTGACAGTTTTTCATCTACATGATGCCAGTGGTGAGATGTGGTTGACCAGCTTTAAGTCCTGACATCACTTTACTTTGCTGAGCACTGCATTTAAAATGCAACTAATTCAACTGTCTAGCACAAAAGTGGTTTGCTCTTGATCTGCCCAAAAGCTAATGAGTCACCACAGAGAGTGGAAAAGAGATCAGATGAATATGGGATTTATTCATACAGAGCAAGAGCGCAGACTGACACAGAGACACATACATAGAGATAATGCACTTTATATACTAGCTGATGCATGTTTCCTGTGCAAGCAGCTGCAGAGTACTTTTCAATGCATAGAAAATGGAAACTAAGGACAGTTTTCATAAATGTGTGTATAGATCATACACACTCAGTCATTTCACAAATTATGTATGCATGAGCAGTCAACCATAACTTCAGAGTACTTATTAAAAAAAAAAAAAGTGAACATATATGAATGTATTTAACAACTGCAACTTACAACTAGTACATAGAATTTCAGGTTGAAAATTTAGACTAATTTGGTTTCTGTTGTCTAATGAAATAAAACCGATTATTTAATCTGAAAACCGCTGTAGCACACAAATACAGAAACTGATATAAATGCATTCATCTGTGTTGTGAAAGCTAAATTCTGTACTTCATCTTTCAGTTTTTAATTTTAGTTTTTTGAGTAATCCTTTAAATAACAACTTCCTGAAGTCCATGAAAATTTGGCTGTTGTTTGTGTTGATTAAAGAGAGAGAGTCTTTAATGGCAGGTGAATCTAAAAGAGACCAAAGAAAAATGTTCAAGAGAGAAAAAAAAAGCTCTACCCTCACAAAAAATAAAGTTTCCAAACTGCACCTGTTTTCAGGGAGAAAAAAATCTTATTTTTCATGAGAGATAATCTCAACAGCAAATTCAGATGCACAGGTCTGTGGCTGAAAAGCCTTTTGTCTATGTTTCAAGTGAAGAATGAAAGTCTTTTGGTGAGAGCATCTACACAAATAACTGAAACTATATAAAGAAAAAAAAGTAGAAAAAAAATTGAAATAACACAGAGCTCAATTCTTCAATGTTTGTTTGCAGAAACTATGTGTAAGCCTGGCACATTCTAATGAATAGTGTGAACAGTTTAACCAATGTGATAAGAAAAAATATGGCCTAAAAAACAAAAACAAAATAATTAAAGTAGCATGTGCTAGCCAGTGCAGTTGCACAAAGGAAAAAAAAGGAAACAGCGAAAGGGAATTCTCCAGCCACAGTTCAATGATGCATAAATACCAAGGGATGACAGTGACATACTGTTAAGTGAAGTGTCAAGACAGCAGTTGTTGTATTGTCTGGCTAGTCAGTGACCCAGCACAAGTTGAGTGAGGGACCATTAGAGGATCTGTGTGAACGTTTCCATTGTTGACTCTGATTACCCATGGTTTAAACTTAAAGAGCCTGTGTCAGCTTGTCAGTGACGTAGCAATAACCTTTTTCTTTCTCCCCATGGAGTAGGTTGAGAGAATATCTATGGATGATTCAAGTCTTGTGGTCATCTTTTTTTTATTTATAATTTTTCCTCTGCACATAGACTTAACTCTTTCACAAGGTACCTGAACTGTGTGAATGTTTGCTGATATTTAAGGATATGTGCAAGGAAGCAGTACATTTAGCTCTCCTAGGGCCTGAAGATACTCTCAGGAAAAAAGGCAAATCATTGTCAAAGTCAGTTTCAGGAGTTTTTCTTAATGCATGATGGCAGCTTTGTTACACTAGAGAATATCGAGTGCGACCCCTTGTTGCTAAATTTGCTCCAGGGGCCAACAGTCTGAGTCGCACTGTTTTATGGTATTTTATTTTACTTTTTAACATGCGCGCTGGTGACCTACTCGTTTTTGAGTGAACCGGTGTTTTTAGGAAGAAGAAGAAGAAGAAGAAGAAGAGAAAATTTGCCAAATGTGAGTGCAGTTACAAGTGGAGCATAGTATGCCACACATGCATGCAACATTTTGAAAAGTTTAGACTGGAATGTCAGTCTTTTGGATGAAGGGATAAACATGAGGTTGCATGTGCATGTGTGGTACATGTGCACACATACAGACAAAGACAAAAATTAATAAAGAAATAAACGAATTTCCTGTAGTAAGAAAACATGAAAGGTGCCATACAATAATGACATGTTGTTTTCTCATACAGAGAAATCACTGTGATAAAGAAGTAATGCAGTATAATACAACAGTACAATACAATCTGTTGAGACAAGAAAATCATACAATACAACTCAAGGCAGAGACTGACTGATTATAAGAGGCTGGAGATATCAAATGCAAGAAAAAGTACTTGGTTGATAATACTAGTACGACTGTGAATAGTGTTGATATGATCATTACTTTAGCATAACACTGAGCATGTAATTGCCATGAAGCATTCAACTAAGATTTGATAAACTCAATTCATGTGGCTTATTTTCAAGCCTGACTGGATAACCCCATTGCATTTAAATGAAGGCTAGATCATACAAAATCTAAAGCTTTTATATTAATTATAAGCACAAGAAAAGTAAGTAAATTTTGATCTTCCTGGGAGAAAAGCAAAGACAGCTCAGTAGAACAAAAAAAACAGACAGCTTTTGGAGGTACTAGAATGCCTGGTCAGTGATTAAGAACACTGCACCATAATCAGTCATGTATGGTCTGTTTGTGTACATTGGGTTTCTCCCAAGGCTTATGTGTCTCTCCGCCTTGCTTGACTTATTTTATGTCAACTTCTAGTCAGAATGTTTCTTTGTCACAGTTTGCTTGCCTGTTAATGTGGACAACTCTTTCTAATGCCTACCCCCTCTGTATGTTGTGTCTGACATTTTGTCTGTCTGTCTCTCTGACTGTTAGTCTGTCTGTCTTCTTCTCCCTCTCTATCACTCACTCTCTGTCTGTCTGTCAATCTGTCTGCCTCTATCTCTCTCTGTCTCTGTCTCTCCCCCTCCTCCCCCCCCCCCCCCCCCCCCCCCCCCCCCCCCCCCCCCAATGTAGATACTATCAAATCGCTTGCGAAGTTTAGGCTGAAGCATATGAACGAAGGAAGAAAATTCTTTCCTCTTGAATCAGCTTCTTATTACTAATAAGAACCTGTGAACTAAGTATTAAAAATTGTTATCATTTCAATATATATATTATATCTGACGATTTTGTGATTACTGTTGGATGGTCCTAGATTACCTTTTACTTTGACTTGGTTCTGACATATGTCTCGTCTGTAAGGCATTAATTAGATGATTTGACTGCAGATAGAATGCTTTTGTGCAATTTCCTCGCAATTTCCTTTTTGACCCCTTTCTTCATATACATTGTATGTGTGTGCTAATACTGCTATTTTTTTGTGTGTGTGCCCTTTGCAAGAAAACTTTTAATAGTGTTAATTGCCCCCCTTGGCATGAAGGCCAGTTAGGCTATTGTCAATAGAACTGTCAATTGTCAGTCGTCTCTGTCCACTCTTTCTTGTATGTTTCTTCAACTACCTTCCCTTCACCCCTTCATTTTCCTCCAGTCCCCTCCTGTTCTTGCCCTCTCTCCCTCTTTTTCTCACCCTCTTTCTGTTCTCTCTCATGGTTGTTTGTTTCTCTCTCTCTCTCCTCTCTCTCTCTCTCTCTCGTCTCTTCTCTCCTCTCTCTCTCTCTCTCTCTCTCCTCTCTCTCTCTCTCTCTCTCTCTCTCTCACTCACTCATTCTGTCTGTCTCTCTCTCTTTCTCTCTCTCTCTTTCTTTCTCTCTCTCTCCTCTCTCATCTCTCTCTCTCTCTCTCTCTCTCTCTCTCTCTCTCTCTCTCTCCTCTCTCTCTCTCCACACCTACCCCCTGTCTTTTAATTAAAGTTCTTACTCTCAAACCTGTATAACTGTTGAATAGTGATAGCAGCTGCTTTCGTTCTTTCCCCCGCCCCTCTCATCTCGTCTTTCCTTCTCTCTCCTCCCTCTCATCTCACTCTCTCTCTCTCTCTCATCTCTCTCTCTCTCTCTCTCTCTCTCCTCTCTCTCTCTCATCTCTCTCTCTGTCTTACAAAAGTTACAGAGGTTCTTTATTAGGTGTAATTCATATCAATGTTACATGCGTTTTGTAAAAAGATCATGGTGAGTATGAATCACGTTTGTCTGTCTGTCTGTATGTATCAGTGGATGTATGTAGGTGTGCTGTGTATATGTTTGTGTGGTTGGGAGAGGGTGTCAGTCATCAGTTGGTGCTCAGTGTCTGGATTATATACTCTCTCACTCTCTCTCTCGTCTCTCTCTCTCTCTCCTCTCCCATCATCTCTCATCTCTCTCCTCTCCCTCTCTCTCTTCCCCACAACCCTACCCCTGTCGTTGTAAAAGGTTCTACTCTCAAACCTGTAAACTGTTGATTAGTATATCAGGCGGCTATCGTCCCCCCCCCCCCCCTCATTCGGGCTGTCGGTCTCGCTCTCTCTTCTCTCCTCTCTCTCTCGCTCTCTCCTCCTCGCTACTCCTCTCTCATCTCTCTCTCTCCTCTCTTCTCTCCTCTGACAAAAGTTACAAGGTTCTGCTTTTGAAATTCATATATCAATGTTACATGCTGTTGAAAAAAGATCATGTGGAGTATAATCTCTAGAGCTGTGTGTGTCTGTCCTCATCAGTGGTCTGTATGTATAGTAGTATACAAATGTATGTGTGAAGGTAGAGTGGTGTGTGGTTGGGAGAGGGTTGGTCGTCATCAATTGGATCTTCACAGTTTCTGATTATTATACATTCCGTTTTTTTTTTCTCGTGTGGTGAGAGTGGCATGGAACAGATAGAAGTGTCCTTTTAATAGTTTATGTCGGACGATGTGACTCACCAAAAAGGACAAAGCTTAAAAGGGAAGAATTTTATATATAAATTCAAACTGTGATTAATGTGTTGTGAGATAATTTACTGTGGTGAAAAAAGGGGGGAGGCGGGAGGAATTTTAGAACCAGTGTTAACTCCAAGAAAAATCCCCCATACCGAAAGGGCCCCGGGCGTAGATTCAAACCCATCACACAAGGATCACCATGATTGCAAGTCCTGTGAGTTGACTTCGACGTGGTGACAGCCCTGATTTCGCCTTTGCGGTTGGCTGGGCTAAAACCCACATTACCTTACCTTACTTACTGATACAAGTCCAGCGTTCTATCAGCTGAGCTATTCCACCCCTCAAATAATGATGAAAACATAGCAACTGAATTTGCAAATGAATGAGAGCTAAACTGACAATATTAACTAGAGGCTACTGTGCACCAAAAGTGAATGTGTTTGTGAAAACAGCAGGACTTTCACAAAACTGTGTTAGCTTCTTGCACACACATGAAGTAATGAAGCTGTCTTCCATTTCAATTAATATTATAGCCTATGTTCGCAACTTTCCCTGAGAAATGATAGGTGCATATAGTAAATAATTTAGTCGTCAGATAATTGATTCAGTTTTGAAATCTACTCACCCACCTGCATTTTCACTCGCCTCAGGCCATGGGGTGACTGAATTTGTCCCCGCCCTGCTGTCTCTCTCTGTCTTTGTCACCCTTTCCTTTCCTCCCTTCCACCCCCTCTCCCCCCCCCCCCCCCCCCCCCCTCCATCCTCCCTCCCTGCACCCTGTCTCTTCGCCCCCATGTGTCTCTCAGCCAGTCTGCTGTCTGTCCTCTCCTCTCTCTCTCTCTCTCTCTCTCTCTCTGTCCACCGCCCCCCCCCCCCCCCCCCCTCTCTCTCTCTCTTACAGTTTTCAGTTCTTCTCACTATTCATTTTTCCAAAAATACAAAAAAACAAAAGAAATAAAATGGGTTCATCTACTTGCTGACTAGTGCAACACTCACCAAAAAAAAGGGGTTAATTGATTCAAACTAGTATATTTCTTATGGGTGGCCATGGTACCATTATGGCAAAGTGGGCCAGTAATGTCATAAATCAGAACACTATCAGGGGTAATTGAGACTGCCATGAAAAAAAGCTTTATGGCATGATTTTATGCTAATGATCCCCCAACAGATGTTAGACTTTTGACAGCTTACAGCTTAATACTTATTGATCTTTTTCTGGGTTGCTAGGTGCATATATGTTCAAGCCCCTAATGATTTATGATTGATGGTTTGGATGGTTTGTGGCTGTGCATGCGTATCTGTAGCCATTAAGTACTGTAGCATTTAGGTTTTGTCTGAGCTTAATATCATGATCCAGTCACTTTGTCAGAGGAACTCGAGCTCTGCATGTTTTAGTCTGTTTCTGTCTCTCACATTGTATGAAATAGTCTTAGTCTCTCTCTCTCTCTCTCTCCTCTCCTCTCTCTCTCTCTCTCTCTCTCTCTCTCTCTCTGAAACAGTAAATGGATAAAAGTCAGATAGATAGATCATAGATGATAGATAGATATTGAAATAGTTATATGTATACACTTATATACATAGTCAAATAGTTACAGTTTTATATGTATATATATATAGAAGAGAGAGAGAGAGAGAGAGAGAATAGTAATAAGACTCACGTTATTTTAAAAGAAGTGCTCAACCACAGTGGGAGCGACATTTGTCACATTAAAAGCAAGCTAAAAACAAGCTTAAAACATCAACAGGTCTGTTTGGACTGACGACTGCACATGCAAGAAACAGACCTGTTGATGTTTTAAGCTTGTTTTTAGCTTGCTTTTAATATTATATATATGTATATATATTATATATATAAGAGAAGAGAGAGAGAGATTTATATTATGCAGAGAGCACCTCATTCAGTCATTGAAACATAGCTTTCACAGCCGAGCCACCTGGGGAAAAGTTCTGTATCAGGCACAAACTGAGTTGTGAAAACTGCATTTCGGACACACTTCTACCAGCCTCATTCAAATAGAAACAAAAACACTGGCACGCGTGTCAGACTGTCACCAAGCATTTCAGCCAGACAAGTCACATGATTCATAACATGAAATGCATCACACTCACACTAGTCACAGTAGAGCAGGTGCACTCCAGGATTGTGGAGGTCCTGCTCCGGAGGAAAATATTCTGGATTCGTAAATTTAGAACACTGTTCCCACTAGGACTTGAATGAATGGTGGTGTGAAACTTGAAAAATGGTGAATCTGAGAGCTAAGTGTCCCGGGGGGTAGGGGTGGATGCATAAGGGGGAGGGAAATGGCTACACCTGGATAAGCAGCAGTGGTTTATTTGGAAATCATTCTTGGAAAAATATCTTTTAAGGCTGATAACAATGGTGGAGGGACTACTCTTGGGGGGGGGGGGGGGGGGGGGGGGGGGCACTCACTTTGGGCAAGGATGACCTACATTGGAGAAGACTGAGGTGCATGACCTCTCCCTCCCCCCCTCCCTTTTTTTTTTAAGGGTGGTGGGTGTTTTTGTGTGTGTGCCATGATGATGGTGATTGGGCGAGATGGGGATGGGGAAACCATAAACACACAGGCGTGTGTATGCATGCATGCGCACGCGCGCGCACACACACACACACACACACACACACACACACACACACACACCACACACACACAACACACACACACACACACCGTACACACACACACACATTCATTTTCATCTGTTCATATCCTTACACCCTCTCATACACATTTTAAATGATACGTACTTACCCACACAGTCATGCATGCACACATGCATGCATATACATCGTCGTCATCATCATTTCTGTTATCACATTTACTATTACCATTATTATTACAACTATTAGTATTACCACCACTACTACTAGTACTACTACTACTTACACTAATTACTTACTAATTACACTACTACTATTACTACTAAGACTACTGCTGTTGCTGCTGCTACTACTACTGCTACTAGTACTACTACTACTACTGCTTCTGCAACTACCAGCCCTGATGTGGCCCTTTGCGGTCGGCTGGGCTGTAAGCAACATTATCTTATCTTATCTTCTGCAACTACTACTATTATACATCATTACATAATGCAAAAGCACAAGCATATTTACACATACATACACACCCCTCTTGTACACATTCTCTCACTCAATCACTTGTAGACATGCACACCATTCCCACATTCAGGATATGCACATGCCTCTGAGTGTGTTCTGGTATTGTAGATTGTACTCCATGCTTTTCACTGTTCCTACTTCTTCCTTCTTTCATTTGGTTGAGTGATTGTCACAATCATTTGTAGTACCTGTGTGAGCTTGAGACCAGTAAAGTCCCCTGAGGAAGGCGAGGTCTGCTTGCTGAAAATTTTGAAAAATGGTTTAAGCAACTTGTTCTTTCTGTGTTTTGCTGTGTGTGTGTGTGTGTGTGTGTGTGTGTGTGTGTGTGTGTGTGTGTGTGTGTGTGTGTGTGTGTGTAGATTGACGGATACATGTACATACATACATACATACATACATAAATACATCCATCCATACATACATAGACTGATATATAATCATAGTTATTCAGTTATCTATATATATATATATATATATATTATATATATATATATATATATATATATATATATATATATATATATGTAAGAGGTGGAAAAGTGGAGCCTTGCAATGGAGCTTAAGCTTCTCGAAGACAGCTGTCAAGCGGATTCAGCTCTGGGCTAACCTATTTGCCTCTGTCTTGCTGGATCCCTTCCACTTCAGTTCTGACTTGGTGTCTCTTCTCCAGCCCTTTCTGGGTCTTCTCCTCTTTTCCTGCTGCTGCCAAATCGTAGCCAGATCTGGGTGTTGGATGCTGGCTCCATGAGGATGTGCCCTATCTTACCTCACTTACTTCTCAGGATTTGTGTGGTGACTTGCTGTTGTCTGGCCCTCGGCCACAACTCCTCACTGCTGATTTTGGCTTGCTACCAGATGTTGAAAATGTACTTCAGATACGTTTTAGTGAAAATCATTTTCTACAGCATTGGGCTGGTCGCCGTACTGCAGGACTAATTTGACTTTGCGGTTGGAGAAGTGCAGTTATTGCAGTTGTGTTGACTTTCGTAGAGGCCCAGATGTTCATCAGCATAAAGAAAGCTGTGCCTAGCCTGACCTGGCAGTGACATATCAATCAGTGTCCCCCTTGTCTGTCGGTCGCACTTCTCAGGTAACCAAAGGGCTTGACTTCCTTGACTGGCTGTCTGCTGCTGTGACTGATGTTGACAGTGGTGCTGATTTCCATGTTTTCTCTTGTTGATCCTGAATCCAGTTCCACTAATGCTATTGCCATGCTGTTTGTCTTGTTCTGCTTCTGATTGCAGTTGTGCAAGGTGAGCGTCAGGTTGTCAGCAAAGTTGAGATCTTCAAGCTCAGTCCAGAGTGTCCACTGCATTCAGTTGTTCATGCCTGTTGTGTTTTCATAATCAATCTAATGACTAAGAGAAATAGGAAAGGCAGCAATACATACCCTTGACAAACTTTGAGTTTGACCTCAAAACTGACCACTGGCACACTTGAGCAATTTGGCATGACAAGTCTCGGTTGGTACTCTGGATTAGGGATACAAGCTGTTCAAGTGCTCCGTAGTGCTATAACAGCATCCATAGGGTCTCTTTTCCACTTTGAAAGCCTTCATCATAATCCATGAATATAGATGGGGGAGTTCCATTTCAGTGACTGCAGCATCATGATGAGTAGTGTGGCAATCTGTTCTGTGCAGGATGTAGCCCTGCAAACATCTACCTATTCATCTTGGAACCTATAGTTTTACTATAAAAAAAGGAAATTTTTTTTTAAATGATGGCTAGGTGTTTTTGTAGTGGTTGTCATCTTAAATTTTTTGGGAAAAAACTGGTCACACTGTGGAGTAACTCTCTGTGTGTGTGGTGTGTGTTGTGTGTGTGTGTGTGTGTGTGTGTGTGTGTGTGTGTGTGTGTTCAGCTATGTCCAAAGTGTCCACTGGAGCTGCAGTCAACATGATGAGTGTTGTTACATGGCTGCGGTCCACCAGCAGATTGTCACCGTGTGGAGGGTCAGTGGAGCTGTGCCTCGTCTGGCCTTTAAACAGGTCCGCAAAATCAACGTTCAACCTGTTCCACAAGGTGGGCAGAAAAACATTTTTCAACTTCATGGTATCACTGAAAAAAAGACATAGGATATGAACACATTGTGTAACTCTGCTGGCTGTTAATGAAATGAAAGAGGGAACAACAGTTCTAGTAACAAGGTTTTGATACTGAGCCTTTTGTTGTGAGCAAGAAAAGATGACTGTTGAGTTTGCCCTTTTTGTTGTGTGTTACTTGTTCATCACTCCTGATTTGTGGCAGTCGTGTGATTTTCTGGATGTGAATGAAGTATGTCAGTTGTGCAGAACTGGTCTGAATATTAAGTTTTCAAGATAAGAGCACCTATGTATGGCCCCACAGACAGCAGGACTCCAGAATCAGCGCACAGTAGCATGCATTACGCCAGCAGCAGAGTGATTTATATCCCACAGATGTGTCTGAATCATTGGAAAAAGGTTAATGCTTTGATGGTTACTCGTAGGATTGTTAACTAGCAAATAGTTTAAGCTTAGAGGGAAAAATAGGGATTCAGTTTCATAGAGAATGTATGAAAAAAAAGGTGATCGGAAAGAAAGTCAACGGGAAAGAAAGTCAACGCAAAAAAAGTCAGGGTTAGGGTTAGGGTTAGGGATAGGGTTCAGGTTAGGGTTAGGGATAGGGTTAGGGTTAGGGATAGGGTTAGGGTTAGGGATAGGGTTAGGGATAGTGTTAGGGTTAGGGATAGCATTAGGGTTAGGCCGTTGACTTTCTTTCCCGTTGACTTTTTTCCTACAATCGAAAAAAAATGGTAGGTGTTATCTTTTTGTCACTTCTGTTTCAAGTGGAATATATCGCCGCCCGGAAATACAACTGTCGTAACTCGAAGTTTTCCATTTTTGAGATTTTGGTATGCTGCATGAGGGGCCAAGGCGCATCACTTGTCAAACTCTTGACCCCATTGTTCTAAAAACAGACATGCTGCAATCAAAATGTTTCTGCAGTAACTCAGCTGGCAGTAGATATCGCGGGAATAGAACTGCCGCAAGTTCAGTTACCTCAAATGTATCGCTGATTTGTCAGATAAACTGGAAATACAAGTGTCGTATGTCAACTTACGGTGTTTGTATTGAAGGTAATGAGTGTTTTGGTTTTTCTCAACAAAGGTAACTTCACTTACATCTCTATTGTTTTGAACTTGTAACCAGAAAAGTTCTCATGGATATATTTTCTTTCCGCATACGACTAGTGTATTCCAGATAACTTTCTATTTTCAATGCGTATCCACTTTATGTACCATATGAGTTTGTGCCTGCTTTCATTTTGCGCCACAAACCGCGACTGAAGCAGCAAATCTCCAAACATGTAAGTAAATAAACCTTTAAATGTCAATATTATAGCCATCAGAGTAAAAAATAACTTAGATCATGCTCCTCTACTAGTAATATCAAAACCAGTTAGCAATTACACAATGTTAAATTCTGTAAGTGGCTGGCATTTTAGAATCGATGGATTTCAAGTCAATGTTAAACACTGACTCACAAGGCCATTTTACTACAGGGCTTTACAAAGAGCAACAGCAAGGCAAAGATCGATTCCTCATCTCTTATTGATGCTTGTAACAGTTTTCAAAAGTTCAATTTTCCTTGAGCTTTGAAAGTTTTGTACTCTCAGTTTTTACAAAAAACGAGAGTACGTTGGAATCGGAACGAGGTCGAGTCTGTGTGTGTGTGTGTGTGTGTGTGTGTGTGTCTGTCTGTCTGAGCCCATCTCCCCAGCCTAAACTACTGGGCGTAGAGCGCTGAAACTTCACACATTGCCTACAAGTTCTTCGCGATAATGCTCGACATTTTAGATTTTTGATGACGTCATCACCATATGGCGGACTAGCGCATAATTATACACTTTTGCTTTCGTGGGAGCTGGAGGCTGAACTACTGTACCAATTTGTCTGAAATTTGGAACATACTTTACAATTACGATGCCATTGTATCTGAGAAATTGTATTATGATGATGTCACAACAAGATGGCGGACAACACCTTTGCATTATGTTTTGCGGAGGAGCTGGAAGTTGAACTACCCTAACGATATCTTCGCAATTTGGTATACTACTTACTTGTTGTCTTAGAATTATACCTGCCAAATTTTATTAAGATGACGTCATAAACAAAATGGCAGGCTATAAAAATATTCTCCCTGTGATGCAAAAAAAGCAAAAATTCCCAGAAGGTCTGAAGCACTGTCTTTCAAATTTGACATACTGCTTACTTATGGCCTATTGATCATTCTACATACACGATTTCTGTGTTGACGTCATCAACAACATGGCGGTCATACACCTCATCGAACTGAGAGTACATTTATATGGCTTGCCATCTTGTTTCTTGTCTTTGTTTTTCAGAGTTTGCCATGGGAATTCACGTCGTGGAAGTTGTCACCAAGGGGATAGCAGGTTCGAGGGTCGGGGAAGGCAGTGTACGGCCATGGTAATGCAAGCAATGGCACATCACTGTGTCAAGGATGTGTCTCTGTGGACCACGCATGATCTTGACTTCATACTGCGTGAGGGAGACACACTGTACATGTCCACAGCTGATGCTCACAATGTCACATTTCTTCTACCCAGCGAAGCTGTAAAGACTGTCATATTTAATGGCCGCATGATCAACCTTCAAGTCGACAATACCCGCAATGGTGTAACTGAGCAACACAAGTGTGTCTCCAGAAGAGGGCACAGTGACATTACAACAGGCCCTTGAACAAATTGAACATACAGCAGTGCTCACCATTGGAGGTGTCTTTTCATCTTACAGCATTGGCATTATCAAAGTTCAAAGGACATTCTATGTAGTTGATTCTCACAGTAGGGATGAGAGAGGATTGTGTCATTCTGATGGTCTTGCTTGTGTTACTAAGCATGAAGGATTGGAAAATTTGATCAGTTTCATGTATGATTTGTCGGATTCACTTAAGTTGTCATCAGATACTTTGTTTGAAGTTGTGAATGTGCATGCCACTGTTGAAATGACACAAGAGACTGATAAAGATGAGAGATGGATGACTGAGGAGGATAACATTCCTCTGAGCAAGCTCATGCAAGGTGAGGACGAGGATGACATTCCACTCAGTCACTTCAGGCAGAATAAGAATGAGGATGACTTTCTGCTAAGTCAATTCAGACAAAGTGAGGATGAGGATAACATACCACTCAGTCACCTTCGAAGGGGTACTGAATCATCATTTGTTGAGTCATGTCTTCACATGGATGATAATTTGAACAACATTTTCACATGCAACACTTGATCAAGGTTTGTCTCTTGAATGTTCTGAATCAGAGTTTTCGTCTGAGCATCTAAGTGACGGAGATGAGTATGTTCCATCAAAGGCAGAAATAAAATCTCAAGAATATTCATCATCTGAGGTGAGCTGTGATGAGAATGATGACACACTTAGAGAAAACCCCACAGAAAGATTTTCCACTGAATACCAGCCAGAAACGACATACCTAGATCATGCAATAACAGAACAAACTGGTTGCAATGTCTCAGACGAGTGTTTGAATGAGAGTGTTGCCAACAATACTTCCACTGGACAAACATCGGCAGGTGGTTCCCAAGCAACAAGTCCATGTCCATTCCCCATTCAGGATAAGCCAAGACAGACAAGAAAAAGGGTTCGAAATGAAGATGACTGGAAAATCAACGTACGGAAACGTCTTAGAAACAGAGGACAGTCATATGTTTCGAGGACAGGGAAAACTCACAGGAACAGAGTGTTGAAATCAGGGTGTGGGACTTGTGCAGAAACAAGTGTAAAACACAAATCACAGAGGATGAAAGGGCCCAAATTTTTCACAATATTTGGAAAATGGGTTGTTTGACACAGCAGAGACAATACTTGTGCAACACAGTCCAGAAAAAAAATGAGAAAAAAACTACATTATCAAAACCAGGTTCAAGAAGAAGTTCCACATATGAATACTTTCTGCAAATTCAAAGAAAAGAAATTGAAAGTTTGCAAGAAGATGTTTCTTGATACTCTTGATATATCTGACAGATTTGTTGCCACAGCACTGACCAAAAAGAACAGTCTAGGAACCTGTGATGCAGAAAAAAGAGGAAAGCAAGGCCAGAGGGCTAATTCAAAGGACACCGAGAAGGAAGAGATCGGACGACACATCAACAGCTTTCTAGAGTGGAAAGTCACTATGCAAGAAAGGATTCAACAAGAGAGTATTTGGAAAGTTCCCTCAGTCTGCAAAAAATGTATGATATGTACGTTAAAAAGCGACAAGATGAAGGCTGCAAAACTCCAGCAAGTGAAACCACGTACAGGAATGTGTTTAATCGGGAATTCAACATCAGCTTTCACAAGCGGATGAAAGACCGATGTGATGTTTGTGCTGCCTATGAAAATGGATGTTTCACAGAAGCAGAAGATGAAGATTACAAAAAGCACATTCAGATGAAGGAAGAAAGTAGACAACTCAAACATAGGTAAAAGCTGCTGTAAAAATCAATCATGTCTTGCAGCTGCAGTGTTTGACCTTGAAGAAGTTCTGCCTACCCCATCAAGTGTTGAGTCATGTCTATACTACAAGAGAAAACTGAACACGTATAACTTGACAGTGTACGACTACAGAAATGGACAAGGATACTGCAATGTATGGGCAGAAACCACAGCAATGAGGGGATCCAATGAAATTGCCTCATGTGTTTACAGTATCTAGAACGCATCAGCAAAGAGGGTGTTAAGAAAGTGACTTTATTTTCTGACAGCTGTGGAGGACAAAACCGAAATAAGAACTTCCTTACAATGCTCTGGTACGCTCTCAGTAAGTTTGAATTTGAGGAAATAGAGCACATTTTCTTTGTGAGTGGTCATAGTCAGAATGAAGGTGACAGCATGCATTCCGTAATTGGACGGAGCAGCAGACACGTGTCTGTGTACACTCCAACCCAGTGGGCACAGACCATGAGAACAGCTAAACGGCACGCGCCTCTGTACATTGTTGAGGAACTGGATCAATCTGACTTTTTTTACTTCAAAAAAATGGCAGGGCTTCTGAAGAATTTTCAGCTGGACACCAAGAAAGAGAAAATCAGGGGGTTGGATGTGAAAAAGTTCAAGTTTTCATCAAAGGAACCACACCTTGTTCATGTTGGTTATGATTACTCAGCTGAGTACCACCAGCTGAACCTCGTGCAGAAATTGAGAAAAGTCCACACCATCCCTAATCCTGCAGAAATTCCCTTGGAAAACGTTTCGAAAGTTCCACACCCTATCTCCAAGGAGAAGTACAATGATTTGATCAGTCTCTGTGAGAGAAATATCATCCAAAGGCTCATCATCAGTACTTCAAATCTTTGCCCAGTGATGCATAATCTGCCTTGTTCTGCAACGGATGCCTCCAAATAGTAAAGACAAATACTGTTAAAGGGAGCTTTAGTTTTCTGCAATGTGTTTTTTGACGCTGAGTATATTTCAAATGGAAGTGTGTGAGATTTGTATTTTTTCAGTTTCAGTTGACTTTTGTCTCACGTGAACCATACTTTTCTATTTGAGTGAACTTGTCGTGGACAGGAAAGACTATAATTTGTTCAAAGATTTGAACATTACAATTGTGTTTTTGACAAAGAGTTGTCCATAAGAGGCTTTTCACACACACACACACACACACACACACACACACACACACACACACACACACACACACACACACACACACACACACACTCCCTCATGATTTTCCTTTCTCAAAGGTAAAAGGTCAACTGATGATACCTAACCATCCTTTCCCCTGTTCACTCCTCCAAGGTAGCCTTCCACCACCTTTCCATTTCGTTTGGAGGAGGGCAAGTGCATCGGGGGGAGATGAACATAGGAAAGAACCAATTTCAGCTCTCACACACGCGCGCATGCTCACACAAGCAAACTGATACATACCCTTCTGGTTTCATAAGAATTAAAATCCGAGTTCTGACTTCTGAGAGGTCAACACACACGCATACCCACCGTGAGGTATATAAGCAACGATGTTTATTTTTGACTTTGTCATGGTAAAGAGTGTTTGATAGGCATGATACCTGTCAGAATAAAGAGTATAGGCATGAGAACCCACTCTCAAATTTGCTCTTTGTGTGTGTGTAAACCATTCTGTTTTCTTAACGGTTTCTCAGAAAGGATCAAGACTATAGTGTTGCTTTCCCATTTCAAATGCATACACACTCAGACACACACACAAAGAGTACTTTCTCTCTCGCTGTCTGTCTGTCTTCTCTCTCTCTCTCTCTCTCTCATACGCACACAAACGCACACGTACGTACAGACATACACGCCATCATAACCCACCCCACTCCACACACACACACGCACACACAGAACCAATACTGAGCGAATGAATGCCGGTAGTCTCAATTGTTAATGATACTTTCATAATTATCAATGAAAACAGCCCGTGGTGGCACATCTTCTTAATAAACTCTGCAATGCATGTGTCGTAACTTGGAATTCTTGCGCTACTTCATCGTCATGTCCCTCTCAGCCAGAATACAAATGCCGTAAGTTGACTTACCTCAGTTGGTTTTTGTGCCTATTTCTCAGTACACTGACTGTAAGTCGAGTTACGGCAGTATCATTTCCGACTTTAGAGTAAAATTTCGTCATTCAATAAAAATTACAGCTTAATGTCATTTTTGCTCAAAAACTGTATGATAGGGTGGTGCATTGGTTCATAAAGATGCTATATACGAAAATCCGACATATTTTGGTAAATATTTAGTGAAATAATCAGTTTTTATCGTCTCCTGTAAAATTCGATTTTTAGACTTACGATACTTGTATTTCCGGGCGGCGATATGTTTTCTCATGAATCTGAACAGATTATGAAAATAAATAAATGGAAGGGAAAAGCTACAGTAGATAATGATAGAGAATGTGTACAGGCTGAGAATGTGTACAAACTGAGAATGTGTACAAATAGACAATTTCTTTTCTCTGATTCTGTGCTATTGCAGGATGTCTGTGGAATCCAAGAACGATGTCCTGTGTTTGCTTAGTCGACAGCAATGCAGTTTTTATTTCCGCAGCACGCGCACAACAGAGGAAGCTTCGCATTTCCCTCTCTAGAACAGTGAGTGCCCAATGTTACACATACACACATATTAAGACCTAAAGCTTGTCTAGTCATGATTTGTGACTTGATTTTGAAGGTAGCTACCAAATATTTCATGCAAAGAACCAAAATGATGAGCACTCTTTATTTTTGTCACAGCAATCATAGGAATGAAGACTGTACTAAGCTTCTCTTGCATTCTGTTTGTAGATAACAAAGCTCTCAAGATTTAGGTTTTAAATTGCTTTAAGTTTATAGTGTCATATCAGTGAGAAAATCCATACAGGATATGAGGCACCACTGGTGGCTTTCAGACAATCTCACCTCATTTCTTAATAGCAGATTTAGGTATGTTGATAAATCAGAAATCAACTACTAACCTTTTTCTCCAGTCTCATCTTTACAGTCCCTTAGTGATTTTTACTGTCATGCCGCTCATTATGAATTTACAGGCAGGGCCACTTACAGTTTTGTCCTGTGGCACTCCCAGCACTGGGAGCAGTCAAGTTGTCAAAAGGCTTCCCAGCCGAGGAGACACTTCACTGAAGCTGAATCATTTCTGTGATGCCTTTTATAGTGCATGTCGTAATCCAGTATAGCAGGACACCACCTGCTAAGCCCGCCTCTGACTGTAATTACTTTATTGCAGAGTCAGCACGTGTTAATGTGTCTTTTGGTCAGGGCATCACCATGTCAGTCCATATGTGTAAAATTGCAGATACCAGCAACTTTGATTCAACTCATTAAGGGCACAGGCAGTAGAGAGAAAATGGAAACTTGTGGTCACCACGTGAGAAGAGCATGAAGGGTTGTAGAATGCAAGACTTCTTTTTTGAGGATCAGTGTGGATGAGGAAAGTGAAGATGATGCTGTTTAGTTCCATTCTGGTCAGAGACTATGTGACACTGGTATATTCTACACTTCCTTTCATTGATATCTGTGTGGATATCAAACAGGGCTGTCAGAGATATAGAAATAGAAACATGCCATACTGGTAAGGAAATTTAAGCAGCACTCTCAGAGATACATCCATAAGATGGATCAAACCCAGTGGTGTGGTTCCAGTCTTCCTATTTGAGCCCATAGTATATTCAACTCAAACATGAGGTGGCTAGGATGGCAAAATTCCACTGATACATACCTCTGACGGAAATCAAAGCCACAACTCCTAGCATGCAAGTCTGCAATGCTAACTACTGTACCATGATGGTGGATACCAGTTGTTTTTGTTGGCTGGTGAACTTTCATAAAAGAGACATATAGACTGTTATAATCTTTTTCTCAACCTTTTAATGACAGTCACAAAGGAACCACATTGCTTTGATCTTCAAAGAATCCATTGTAGTGAAATTGTTCAATTTCTAATCAACATGCTGCTCAGTATCCTAAATAACTCATTGTTCTGGTCACAGGTGATGAGTTTGTATGGTAAATAATCCAAAGCTGCAGCGATGTTGACTTTGGAACTTAACACCAACCCTCTTGAAGGGGAGAGAAGAGATTTTACAGGCCTTTGTTTGTGAGTTTAATTTCATGGTTGACTGCCTATCAACACGGAGTTGTGGCGGTTGTATTCACAAGAGAGAGAGAGAGAGCAACTTGAAATGTCGACAGATTAGATGGATGTTGGGTCTAGCAGATAGTGTCTTCAATTTGGGTAACATGATTAACACCGAATTACCATTGTCGCCTAACGTCGAATTGCTCCATTGTCGCCTAATGATGAATTGCCAATTGTCGCCCAATGTCGAAATGCCAATTGTCGTCTAACATAGAAAGCCAGATGTCGCCTAATATCGAAAGGGAGGTACCTATAGGTCTATTCCCTTTAGGTCTATTCCCTTTAGGTCTATTCCTTCAAGGTCTATTCCCTTTAAGTCTATTCCAACCCTAACCCTAACCCTTTAAGTGTATTCCAACCCTAACCCTAACCCTAACCCTAACCCTAACCCTTTAAGTCTATTCCAACCCTAACCCTAACCCTAACCCTAACGCCGCCTATCATACGTTAGGCAACTATTGGAATTCGGTGTTAGGCGACATAAGGCCATTCGATATTAGGCGACATTTGGCTTTCTGTGTTGGGCGACATTTGGAATTCGGTGTTAGGCGGCCTTTGGTATTTCGTTGTTAGGCGACATTTGGCAAAGTTTTAAATTCGGCGCTGGGCGACAAATGGAATTCGGTCTTAGGCGACAATTGCAATTCAGTGTTATTCCGCGTTACCTTCAATTTTATGTCTGTGTCATTGTGCATTGCTCAACCACTTCTTCTCTGTGTCCTTTCCAAGCTCAATACACGGAGGATCATCATGTGATATACACCCACTCATGAAATGCCAGATCATTGAGTCATGTAGCGTTAAAAAGTCTCACAGCACTACAAGATAAGCAAAACAGACATAGGTCATCACATGATAAAATCATGCTGAGACTATGAAATAATGTTGTTAAATGACAACAAAAAGAAAACTTTTTGAAAATGAACAGAAGAAAGACAGAAGAAAATGGGAGAAAAAAGCAGTGAAGACTAGAATTGAAAGAAGAAAAGGAACAGAAAACATAGATGAAAAAGGAAATAATGGTGGAGGGAGGAAAAAAGAACGAAAAGCCTTTGGTGGTCCATCCTTAGTTATGTCAGCTTGACAGCATCACTTCATCTGACCCCCACTCACAAAATGTCTATTATTATAAAAATATTTATCTATACTTTGGTTTAACTTGTGGGTTTATCCTTACTGGCAGGTTCAGTAGTTATTCTTTGTCCCCTCTCCCAGCCATCCCCTCTGTCTGTGTTCTCCATTTTTATTCCTGTATTACAGGGAGAAAATATCTTGTGGGTGTGGTCTCTGGATGGGAAAAGACTGGTTGTGTGTGTTGGTGCTGCATTACTGGTGGGTGATTCATTTTTTATGTCCTTTCTCTCCATCTCTCTCTCTCTCTCTCTCTCTCTCTCTCTCCTCTCTCTCTCTTCTCTCTCTCTC
>CM031607.1:55209934-55225876 GCA_018398815.1 Conus ventricosus | reverse complement strand
AGCCAGTGCAGTTGTACAAAGGAAAAAAAAAAGGATACAGGGAAAGGGGAATTCTCCAGCCACAGGTTCAAATGATGCATAAATACCAAGGGATGACAGTGACATACTGTTAAGTGAAGTGTCAAGACAGCAATGTTGTATTGTCTGGCTAGTCAGTGACCCAGCACAAGTTAAGTGAGGGACCATTAGAGGATCTGTGTGGAACTTTTCCATTGTTGACTCTGATTACCCATGGTATTAAGGAGCCTGTGTCAGCTTGTCAGTGACGCAGTGGATAACCTTTTTCTTTCTCCCCATGGAGTATGTTGAGAGAATATCCATGGATGATTCAAGTCTTGTGAATCGTCTTTTTTTTTCTTCCTCTGCACATAGACTTAACTCTTTCACAAGGTACCTGAACTGTGTGAATGTTTGCTGAGTATTTAAGGATATGTGCAAGGAAGTAGCACATTTAGCTCTCCTAGGCCTGAAGATACTCTCAGGAAAAAAGGCAAATCATTGTCAAAGTCAGTTTCAGGAGCTTTTCTTAATGCATGAGTGGCAGCTTTGTTACACTAGAGAAATTTGCCAAATGTGAGTGCAGTTACAAGTGGAGCATAGTATGCCACACATGCATGCAACATTTTGAAAAAGTTTTAGACTGGAATGTTAGTCTTTTGGATGAAGGGATAAACATGAGGTGGCATGTGCAGTGTGTGGTACATGTGCACACATACAGACAAAGACAAAAATTAATAAAGAAATAAACGAATTTCCTGTAGTAAGAAAACATGAAAGGTGCCATACAATGATGACATGTTGTTTTCTCATACAGAGAAATCACTTGTGATAAAGAAGTAATGCAGTATAATACAACAGTACAATACAATCTGTTGAGACAAGAAAATCATACAATACAACTCAAGGCAGAGACTGATTATAAGAGGCTGGAGATATCAAATGCAAGAAAAAGTACTTGGTTGATAATACTAGTACCACTGTGAATAGTGTTGATATGATCATTACTTTAGCATAACACTGAGCATGTAATTGCCATGAGCATTCAACTAAGATTGGATTTATAACTCCGTTCATGTGGCTTATTTTCAAGCCTCAGGGATAACCCCATTGCATTTAAATGAAGGCTAGATCATACAAAATGTAAAGCTTTATAAGCACAAGAAAAGTAAGTAAATTTTGATCTTCCTGGGGGCAAAGCAAAGACAGCTCAGTAGAACATAAAAAAACAGACAGCTTTTAGAGGGTACTAGAATGCCTGGTCAGTGATTAAGAACACTGCACCATAATCAATCTTGATGGTTCTGTTTGTGTACATTGTGGGCTTCTCCCAAGGCTTATGTGTCTCTCGCCTGCTTGACTTATTTTTTGTCAACTTCTAGTCAGAATGTTTCTTGTAACAGTTTGCCCTTGCCTGTTTATGGTGGACAACTATTTCTAATGCTACCCCCTCTGTATGTGTGTCTGACATTTTGACTGTGTTTCTTGTCGTCTTTCTCCCTCTCTCCAGCCCTGATGTGGGCCCTTGCGGTGGGGTGGGCTATAAGCCACATTATCTTATCTTATCTCTCCTCTCTCTCACTCACTCTCTGTGCTGTGTGTTTTTTCAATCTGTCTGCCTCTATCGCTCTCTGTCTCTGTCTTCCCCCCACCCCCCCCCCCCCCCCCGTTGTAGATACTATCAAATCGCTTTGCAAAGTTTATGGCTGAAGCATTATGAACGAAGAGAAATTCTTTCCTGTTGAATCAGCTTTTTATTACTAATAAGAACCTGTGAACTAAGTATTAAAAAATTGTTATTTCAATATATCTGGACGATTTTGTGATTACTGTTGGATGGTCCTAGGATTACCTTTTACTTTGACTTGATTTTGATAGATTGAAGGCTTTGTGCAATTTCCGCATTTCCTTTTTGACCCCTTTCTTTCTTTCTTATATTCTACTATGTGTGTGCTTACTGCTTTGTTTTTGTGTGTGTGCCTTGCAAAGAAAACGGTTAAGGCCAGAAGGCCAGTTAGGCTATGTCAATAAATCTGTCAATTGTCAGTCGTCTCTGTCCACACTTTTCGGTATGTTTCTGCTTCTACCTTCCCTTCACCCTTCATTTTTCTCTCAGTTCTCCGTCTGTCTTGCCCTCTCTCCCTCTCTTTCTCACCTATTTCTGTTTCTCTCTCATGGTTGTTTGTTTCTCTCTTCTCTCTTCCTTTCTGTCTTACCTCTTTCTCTCTTCTCTCTCTCTCTCTCGCTCTCTCTCTCTCCGCCCCTCCGCCACCACCTGTTCTGTTCAGAGGTTCGACTCTTGACCCTGTTTAACTGTGAAAATTGATTGGCAACTATCTCTCTCTCTATCGCTCTCTTCTTCTCTCTCTCTTCTCTCTCTCTCTCTCTCTCTCTCTCTCTCTCTGTCTTTCCTGTTTCTTCTCTCTCTCTCACTGACTCTGTCTGTCTGTCTGTCTGTCTGTCTCTCTCTCTCTCTCTCTCTTCTCTCTCTCTCTCTCTCTCAGTCTCTCTCTTCTCTCTCTCTCACTCTCTCTTCTCTCCACACCACCCCCTGTGCTTTAGAGGTTCTTATCGCTAAACCTGTATAACTGTGAAAGTGATAGCAGTGCTATCGTTCTCCCACCCCCCCTCTCATCTTTGTCTTTCTCTCTCTCCTTCTCTCTCTCTCTCCTCTCTCTCTTCTCTCTCTCTCTCTCTCTCTCTCCCTTCCTCTTCTCTCTCCCCTTCCCACCCCTGTCTTACAAAAGTTACAGAGGTTTCTTTATTAGTGTGTCATTCATTATCAATGTTACATGCTGTGTTTGAAAAAAGATATGAGGAGTATTAATTGTGTGTGTCTGTCTGTCTGTATGTATGTGTGCGTATGTAGGAGTGTGTGTGTGGTTGGGAGGGGGTGTCAGTCTCTGTTGGTATCTCAGTTTTGGATTAATTACACTTTCCTTTTTTTTTTCTCTGGTGTGTGAGAGTGGAATGGGGAAACAGATTGAACTTCTTTTGAATAATTTTTTAATGTTGGTGACAGCCCTGTTGTGGCCTTGCGGTCGGCTGGGCTATAAAGCAAACATTTCTTATTATTATTTTGAATAATTTGTTTATGTCAGATGATGTGACTCACCTACAGGAGACAAAGCATGTAAAGGGAGAATTAATATATATATTTATATATATTTATATATTCATATATTTATATATATATTTCTATATAAATATATATTCAAAAACTGATTAATTTGTTGTGGATATAAATTTACTTTGGTGAATAAAGGGGTGGCAGGGGAAAGTTAGAACCAGTGTTACTCTCCAGAAAAATATCCCCCCATACCGAAATGGCCGGCGTAGCCCCCCCCCCCCCCCCCCGATCGACCCATCGCACAAGGATCACCCTGATTACAAGTCCTGTGAGTTGACTTCAGTGGTGACGCCTTGATTTCGCCTTTTGTGGTCTGTGGACTATAAGAACATTACCTTACCTTACTTTTATGATTACAAGTCCTGGTTCTATCACTGAGCTATTCCAGCACCTCAATAATGATGAAAATCATAGAGATGAATAAAAAAAACTGGTAATGTATGAGAGCTAAACTGACAAATATTAAAGTTCTAGAGGCTACTGTGCATCAGAAGTAATGTGACTGTGAAAACAGCAGGACTCACAAAACTGTATTTGCTTCTTGCACCCCACATGAGGTAATGAAGCTGACTTCCAATTCAATTAATATGATAGCACTTGTTCACAAATTCCCTGAGAAATTAAAGGTGCATATATATAGTAAATAATTTAGTCGTCAGATAATTGATTCAGTTTTGAAATCTACTACCACCTGCATTTGCACTCGCCTCAGCGGTCGCTGGCTATAAGCAACATTATCTTATCTTATCTTACTCGCCTCAGGCCATGGGGTGACTGAATTTGTCCAGCCCTGCTGTCTCTCTCTGTCTTGTCACCCTTTCCTTTCCTCCCTTCCTCCTTTCCTTTCCTCCCTTCCACTCCCCCCCCCCCCCCCCCCCCCCCATCCTCCCTCCCTGCGCCTTTTCTCCTTCGCCCCCATGTGTCTCACAGCCAGTCTGTCTATCTGTTTGTCCTCTCTCTCTCTCTGTCTGTCTCACCCCCCCCCCCCCCCCCCTCTGAGACTCTCTCTCTCTTTTTACAGTCTTTCAGTTCTTCTCACTATTCATTTTTCAAAAATACAAGAGAACAAAGAAATAAAATGGGTTCATCTACTTGCTGACTAGTGCAACACTAAGCAACAAAAAGGGGTTAATTTATTCAAACTAGTATATTTCTTATGGGTGACCATGGTACCATTATGGCTAAGTGGGCCAGTAATGTCATAATCAGAACACTATCAGGGGTAATTGAGACTGCCATGAAAAAAAGCTTTATGGCATGATTTTATGCTAATGATACCCCAACAGATGTTAGACATTTGACAGCTTACAGCTTAATACTTACTGATCTTTTTCTGGGTTGCTAGGTGCATATGTTCAAGCCCCTAATGATTTATGATTGATGGTTTGGATGGTTTGTGGCTGTGCATGCATATCTGTAGCCATTAAGTACTGTAGCATTTAGGTTTTGTCTAAGCTTAATATCATGATCCAGTCACTTTGTCAGAGGAACTCGAGCTCTGCATGTTTTAGTCTGTTTCTGTCTCTCACATTATATGAAATAGTCTTAGTCTCTCTCTCCCTCTCTCTCTCTCTTTGAAACAGTAAATGGATGAAAGTTAGGTAAGATAAGATAATGTTGTTATAGCCCAGCCGACCGCAGAGGGCCACATCAGGGCTGTCACCACGTTAATGAAAGTTAGGTAGATAGATAGATAACTATAGATGGATAGATAGATATTGAAATAGACATATGTATATAGTTATATACATAGTCAAATAGTTACAGTTTTAGAGAGAGAGAGAGAGAGAGAGAGAGAGAGAATAGTAATAAGAAACAACGTTATTTTAAAAGAAGTGCTCAACCACAGTGGGAGCGACATTTGTCACATTAAAAGCAAGCTAAAAACAAGCTTAAAACATCAACAGGTCTGTTTGGACTGACGACTGCACATGCAAGAAACAGACCTGTTGATGTTTTAAGCTTGTTTTTAGCTTGCTTTTAATGTGATATATATAGTGGGTGGGTGGGGGGGGGGGGGGGGGGGGGGGGGGGTTGTCACTCACTTTGGGCAAGGATGACCTACATTGGAGAAGACTGAGGTGCATGACCTCTCCTCCCCCCCCCCCTTTTTTTTTAAGGGTGGTGGGTGTGTTTGTGTGTGTGCCATGATGATGGTGGTTGGGCGAGATGGGGATGGGGAAATCATAAACACAGAGGCGTGTGTATGCATGCATGCGCACACACGCACGCACACACACACACACACACACACACACACACACACACACACACACACACACACACACACACACACACACACAATTCATTTTCATCTGTTCATATCCTTACACCCTCTCATACACATTTTAAATGATACGTACTTACCCACACAGTCATGCATGCACACATGCATGCATATATATATACATCGTCGTCATCATCATTTCTGTTATCACATTTACTATTACCATTATTATTACCACTATTAGCATTACCACCACTACTACTAGTACTACTACTACTTACACTAATTACTTACTAATTGCACTACTACTATTACTACTAAGACTACTGCTGTTGCTACTGCTACTAGTACTGCTACTACTACTGCTTCTGCAACTACTACTATTATGCATCATTACATAATGCAAAAGCACAAGCATATTTACACATACATACACACCAGATATTGATTGGGGTGAAGATGCCATACTTGGTAATCAATACAGTAAAAATATTAATACTCAGTTTTTTGATGCCACCAAAGACCTTGGATTAGTACAGTCAGTTGAATCACCAACTCGTGGTAAGGCATTCCTGGATTTATTTTTTACCAATTGTCCAGGCGCTTTAGGCAATCAGGAATTAATTGCAGGCCTGGGTGATCATGACATAGTTCTCTTAGAGAGTAACTTTCAACCCTTTCGAAGAAAACCCCCCTAAACGTACCATCAGACTCTGGAACCAAGCAGATTTACCAAAATTGCGCAGGGATACTCATAATTTCAGTCGTCTTTTTTTGAGGTCCCATAGTGTTAAAGATAATGTCAGTGATCTTTGGAAGTGTATAAAAACTAACTTGGAATTTATTATGGATGACAACATACCTACTAAAATAACTTCAAGCAAGAACCACCACCCATGGATTACTACTAAAACTAAACGTTTGTTGAGAAGGAAACATCGTTTCTTTAAGAAATTGAAAACTACATCCTAATTCAGAAAGATTACTGGTTAGGTATAAACATTATTAAGAGAAGGTGTCAGAGAGAATGTAGACTTGCTCACTCCAATTATGTTAATTCGATGATTTCGGAAGGTGATCATCAAAACAAGAAATTATGGTCTTACATAAGGAGTAAGAGACAGGACAACATTGGGATTCCAGACCTGAGAAACAACCAGAATAACCTAATACAGGACCCTGAAGGGAAAGCAAACTTACTAAACAAGCAGTTTTGTTCAGTTTTCTCAAATCCCAAACCTTTAATTAACGTTGGACTAAAGGATGATGATAAACTCCCTGAAATGCAAAACATCAAAGTAAACAAAGCAGGAGTATTTAAGTTACTGACCAATATCAATGAAAACAAAGCTACTGGTCCCGATGGCGTTCCTGGCAAGCTCTTAAAATTATGTGCCAATGAATTGAGTGAGGTACCAATTACTTTACCAAGCTTCACTGGACCAGGGAGTAATACCTGATGAGTGGCGAGATGCGAGCATTGTTCCCTTATTTAAAAAGGGTGACAAAACAAAAAGCAGAGAATTATAGACCTGTATCTCTTACATCCATATCAGCTAAATTACTTGAACACATAATATATAGTAGCATAATGGACCATTTTGACAAATATGATTTCTTAAATACGCCCAGCATGGTTTTAGACAGCGAAGGAGTTGTGAGACTCAACTTATAACAACTCTCAATGATTTTAGTAACTGTCTTAACAACAGACAGCAAATAGATGCAATTTTATTAGCTTTTTCTAAAGCCTTTGATAAGGTTGACCATGAGGGCCTGCTGCTTAAATTAGAACACATTGGCATTGGCGGTTCTTTGCTAAAATGGGCTAGATCATTCCTCGTTGGGAGAACGCAGAAAGTTGTTGTGGAAGGGTCGTCATCCCATTGTAAACCAGTCTTGTCAGGTGTACCACAGGGAACTGTTCTGAGGCCCTTGTTTTTCTTAATTTATATAAATGACATAAGTAGAAATCTCTCTCCTGGAACTACTATAAGGCTTTTTGCAGATGACAGTTTAGTATACTATATAGAACAATCAGAAGCAAGAATGATACACGCATTCTACAAGAAGATCTAAACGCTTTACAAGAGTGGGAAAGAACTTGGAAAATGGAATTTCATCCTCAAAAGTGCCAAGTGTTGCGTATATGTAACAAACGCTCACTAATTTAGATCAGATTATTCTATTCATAATACTATTCTTAAAGAAAACTAATGCTGCAAAATATTTAGGCGTGATTATAGATAGTCGTCTCAAATGGAAAGAACATTACAATTTAGTATGTAGAAAGCAAATAACATCTTAGCTTTCTTACACAGGAATATCAATGACTGCCCCCAAAAGGTTAAAGACGACTGCTACAAAACACTGGTTAGACCAGTACTGGATTATGGTTGCCTCAGTTGGGATCCTTACATCTAAAGGACATTGATAACCTTGAAAAGATTCAGAAGAGAGCAGCACGGTTCGTAACAGGGAACCACATCAGAGAAAAGGGGAATACTGGGAAGAACATGAGGAAATTAGAATGGAAACCCTTAGAAGAGAGAAGAGCTTTATTAAACTTAACACCTTTTCAAAGGCAGAGCTAAAGTAATTGATATTCCAATGGAACAACTAGTATTGAATAAAAGTAGCACCAGGAGTGGCGGTCAGTGTTATACCATACCTGCATCAAATATTGACAGCCACTTACATTCTTTTTATCCCAGTTCTGTACGGCTGTGGAACTCGCTGCCGGGTGCCATCAAGATTGCCACAAATGCAATTACATTCAAAAAAACAAATTGATTCGACAGTTTTGAGATCTGCATATTGACGATTTTTTATTTTTACTTCCTGATATTTTACTATTACCTGGGCCTGAATTTGGCCATTGCTTTTATCTTCTTGAATATCGAGTGCGACCCCTTGTTGCTAAATTTGCTCCAGGGGCCAACAGTCTGAGTCGCACTGTTTTATGTTATTTTATTTTACTTTTTAACATGCGCGTGGTGACCTACTCGTTTTTGAGTGAACCGGTGTTTTGGGAAGAAGTGGGAAGAAGACACCCCTCTTGCACACATTCTCTCACTCAATCACTTGTAGACATGCACACAATTCCCACATTCAGGATATGCACATGCCTCTGAGTGTGTTCTAGTATTGTAGATTGTACTCCATGCTTTTCACTGTTTCTACTTCTTCCTTCTTTCATTTGGTTGAGTGATTGTGTCACAATCATTTGTAGTACCTGTGTGAGCTTGAGACCAGTAAAGTCCCCTGAGGAAGGCGAGGTGTGCTTGCTGAAAATTTTGGAAAATGGTTTAAGCAACTTGTTCTTTCTGTGTTTTGCTCTGTGTGTGTGTGTGTGTGTGTGTGTGTGTGTGTGTGTGTGTGTGTGTGTGTGTGTGTGTGTAGATTGACAGATACATACATACATACATAAATAAATACATAATACATACATACATACAATCATACATACATACATACATAGACTGATAAGTGATATATAATCATAGTTATTCAGTTTTTATTATATGTATGTATATATATATGTCGTGGTGCATTCCATGTCATGCGCCACTCACAATGAAACATGTTCTTTTGGAGTGTTGGGACTTGCACGATGTGAGACACAAACATTTTACAGCGGAGTCCATGAAGATCCTGTTCAGGGATGTCCCGCCTGACGTGATCCTTGAGTTTTTGAGAGAGATTAACATTTTTCATCTGATTTAAGATTTTACGGCAGAAAGATTTTTAACAAAGTTTCTGGTGCGTTTGTAGACGATGTCATTTAACGAGATGTGTGAAAGGTTTTTTTTTTTTTTTTTTTTTTTTTTTAATGACTGGTGAGTTGATTTTAACGTGGTGACAGCCCTGATGTGGCCCTCTGCGGTCGGCTGGGCTATAAGCAACATTATCTTATCTTATCTTATATATATATGTAAGAGGTGGAAAAGTGGAGCCTTGCAATGGAGCTTAAGCTTCTCGAAGACAACTGTCAAGTGGATTCAGCTCTGGGCTAACCTATTTGCCTCTGTCTTGCTGGATCCCTTCCACATCAGTTCTGACTTGGTGTCTCTTCTCCAGCCCTTTCTGGGTCTTCTCCTCTTTTCCCTGCTGCTGCCAAATCGTAGCCAGATCTGGGTATTGGATGCTGGCTCCATGAGGATGTGCCCTATCTTACCTCACTTACTTCTCAGGATTTGTGTGGTGACTTGCTGTTGTCTGGCCCTCGGGCACAACTCCTCACTGCTGATTTTGGCTTGCTACCAGATGTTGAAATGTACTTCAGATAGGTTTTAGTGAAATCATCATTTTCTACAGCATTGGGCTGGTCTTCTTTCACATCTCAGAGCCGTACTGCAGGACTAATTTGACTTTGCGGTTGGAGAAGTGCAGTTATTGCAGTTGTGTTGACTTTCGTAGAGGCCCAGATGTTCATCAGCATAAAGAAAGCTGTTTGTGCCTAGCCTGACCTGGCAGTGACATATCAATCAGTGTCCCCCTTGTCTGTAGGTCGCACTTCTCAGGTAAGCAAAGGGCTTGACTTCCTTGACTGGCTGTCTGCCTGCTGTGACTGATGTTGACAGTGGTGCTGATTTCCATGTTTTCTCTTGTTGATCCTGAATCCAGTCCCCACTAATGCTATTGCCATGCTGTTTGTCTTGTTCTGCTTCTGATTGCAGTTGTGCAGGATGAGCGTCAGGTTGTCAGCTAAGTTGAGATCTTCAAGCTCAGTCCAGAGTGTCCACTGCATTCAGTTGTTCATGCCTGTTGTGTTCTTCATAATCAATCTAATGACCAAGAGAAATAGGAAAGGCAGCAATGCATGCCCTTGACAAACTGAGTTTGACCTCAAAAGTGACCACTGCACACTTGAGCAGTTTGGCATGACAAGTCTCGGATGGTACTCTGGATTAGGGATACAAGCTGTTCAAGTGCTCCGTGGTGCTATAACAGCATCCATAGGGTCTCTTTTCCACTTTGAAAGCCTTCTCGCAATCCATGAATGTAGATGGGGCAGTTCCATTTCAGTGACTGCAGCATCATGAGTAGTGTGGCAATCTGTTCTGTGCAGGATGTACCCCTGCAAAAATCTGCCTATTCATCTTGGAACCTATATTTTTAATATAAAAAAAAAAAAAGATAAATGATAGCTAGGTGTTTTTGTAGTAGTTGTCATCTTAAATTTTTTTGGGAAAAAATAGTCACACTGTGTGTGTGTGTGTGTGTGGTGTGTGTGTGTGTGTGTGTGTGTGTGTGTGTGTTCAGCTATGTCCAAAGTGTCCACTGGAGCTGCAGTCAACATGATGAGTGTTGTTACATGGCTGCGGTCCACCAGCAGATTGTCACCGTGTGGAGGGTCAGTGGAGCTGTGCCTCGTCTGGCCTTTAAACAGGTCCGCAAAATCAACGTTCAACCTGTTCCACAAGGTGGGCAGAAAAACATTTTTCAACTTCATGGTATCACTGAAAAAAAGACATAGGATATGAACACATTGTGTAACTCTGCTGGCTGTTAATGAAATGAAAGAGGGAACAACAGTTCTAGTAACAAGGTTTTGATACTGAGCCTTTTGTTGTGAGCAAGAAAAGATGACTGTTGAGTTTGCCCTTTTTGTTATGTGTTACTTGTTCATCACTCCTGATTTGTGGCAGTCATGTGATTTTCTGGATGTGAATGAAGTATGTCAGTTGTGCAGAACTGGTCTGAATATTAAGTTTTCAAGATAAGAGCACCTATGTATGCGCCCCACAGACAGCAGAACTCCAGAATCAGCACACAGTAGCATGCATTACGCCAGCAGCAGAGTGATTTATATCCCACAGATGTGTCTGGATCATTGGAAAAAGGTTAATGTTTTGATGGTTACTCGTAGGATTGTTAACTAACAAATAGTATAAGCTTAGAGGGGAAAAATTGGGATTCGGTTTCATAGAGAATGTATGAAAAAAAATGATAGGTGTTATCTTTTTGTCACTTCTGTTTCAAGTGGAATATATGTTTTCTCATGAATCTGAACAGATGTATGAAAATAAATAAATGGAAGGGAAAAGCTACAGTAGATAATGATAGAGAATGTGTACAGGCTGAGATGTGTCAAACTGAAAATGTGTACAAATAGACAATTTCTTTTCTCTGATTCTGTGCTATTGCAGGATGTCTGTGGAATCCAAGAACGATGTCCTGTGTTTGCTTAGTCGACAGCAATGCAGTTTTTATTTCCGGCACGCGCACAACAGAGGAAGCTTCGCATTTCCCTCTCTAGAACAGTGAGTGCCCAATGTCACACATATACACATATTAAGACCTAAAGCTTGTCTCTTCACGATTTGTGACTTGATTTTGAAGGTAGCTACCAAATATTTCATGCAAAGAACCAAAATGATGAGCACTCTTTATTTTTGTCACCAGCAATCATAGGAATGAAGACTGTACTAAGCTTCTCTTGCATTCTGTTTGTAGACAACAAAGCTCTCAAGATTTAGGTTTTAAATTGCTTTAAGTTTATTAGTGTCATATCAGTGAGAAAATCCATACAGGGATTCTGAGGCACCACTGGTGGCTTTCAGACAATCTCATCTCATCTCTTAATAGCATATTTAGGTATGTTGATAAATCAGAAATTAACTACTAACCTTTTTTTTTCCAGTCTCATCTTCAAAGTCCTTAGTGATTTTACTCTCATGCCTCTCATTATGAACTTACAGGCAGGGCCACTTACAGTTTTGTCCTGTGGCACTCCCAGCACTGGGAGCAATCAAGTTGTTAAAAGGCTTCCCAGCCGAGGAGACACTTCACTGAAGCTGGATCATTTCTGTGGTGCCTTTTATAGTGCATGTCGTAATCCAGTATAGCAGGAGGACACCACCTGCTAAGCCCGCCTCTGACAGTAATTACTTTATTGCAGAGTCGGCACATGTTAATGTGTCTTATGGTCAGGGCATCACCATGTCAGTCCATATGTGTAAAATTGCAGATACCAGCAACTTTGATTCAACTCATTAAGGGCACAGGCAGCAGAGAGAAAATGGAAACTTGTGGTCACCACGTGAAAAGAGCATGAAGGGTTGTAGAATGCAAGACTTCTTTTTTGAGGATCAGTGTGGATGAGGAAAGTGAAGATGATGCTGTTTAGTTCCATTCTGGTCAGAGACTATGTGACAATGGTATATTCTACACTTCCTTTCATTGATATCTGTGTGGATATCAAACAGGGCTATCACTAGTATCAGAGATATAGAAATAGAAACATGCCATATTGGTAGGAAATTTAAGCAACACTCTCAGAGATACATCCATAAGATGGATCAAATGCAGTGGTGTGGCTCCAGTCTTCCTATTTGAGCCCATAGTGTATTCAACTCAGACATGAGGTGGCTAGGATGATACATACCTCTGATGGAAATCAAAGCCACAACTCCTAGCATGCAAGTCTGTGATGCCAACTACTGTACCATGATGGTGGATACCAGTTGTTTTTGTTGGCTGGTGAACTTTCATAAAAGAGACATATAAACTGTTATAATCTTTTTCTCAACCTTTTAATGACATTTACAAAGTAACCACATTGCTTTGATCTTCAAAGAATCCATTGCAGAGAAATCGTTCAATTTCTTATCAACATGCTGCTCAGTATCCTAAATAACTCATTGTTCTGGTCACAGGTGATGAGTTTGTATTATTATATTGGGTATTTATATAGCGCCTATCCTCAGTCACAGACCAAGCTCTAAGCGCTTTACAGTAAACACACTACCTCACTTACTCAACGGGCTGCCTACCAGGTAGAGCCAGCCAAAAAGCAGCCTGCTGGTGCTCATTCAGTCGCTTCCCGTACCATTCAAATATCAGTCACTCATCTTCATTTATCTCATTTATTCCTCCAGTTTCTCACATAGGATGCATGCAGTGTTTATACGTGTCCTCCATTTCCACCGGTACATGATAGCACACGATAACAGTAAGTGACAATGTTTGTGGCTTGGTAAGAAATACCAGGCGGCTATCTTCAATCTACATCAGTTTTGCAGGGGCAGCGGGGTACCCCCCTGCTCTTTTCGATTTTCAACTGCCGTGGGTTCTTTAACATGTGCAGGGGCCAGGAAGGCACACGGGTCTGACTCACTTATAGTCCCATCCGATGGACTTGACGTTCAGTTCGATTTGCCATTCAAACTGGGAAGAAAGGGCGAGAAAGGCAGGGCTCGAACCCACGCACTTCTCACACATTGGATTGGCAGGCGAATGTCTTAACCACTCTGCCACCTTTCTTCCTAGTGTATTGTAAATAATCCAAAGCTGCAGCAATGTTGACTTTGGAACTTAACACCAACCTCTTGAAGGGGAGAGAAGCGATTTCCCTGGCCTTTGTTTGTGAGTTTAATTTCATGGTTGACTGCCTATCAACAGGGGAGTTGTGGCGGGTTGTATTCACAAGAGAGAGAGAGAGAGCAACTTAAAATGTCGACAGATTAGATGGATGTTGGGTCTAGCAGATACTGTCTTCAATTTTATGTCTGTGTCATTGTGCATTGCTCAACCACTTCTTCTTTGTGTCCTTTCCAAGTTCAATGCACGGAGGATCATCATGTGATATGCACCCACTCATGAAATGCCAGATCATTGAGTCATGCAGCGTAAAAAGTCTCACAGCACTACAAGATAAGAAGAAAACTTTTTGAAAATGAACAGAAGAAAGACAGAAGAAAATGGGAGAAAAAAGCAGTGAAGAATAGAATTGAAAGAAGAAAAGGAACAAAAAAAAACAGTAGATGAAAAAGGAAATAATGGTGGAGGGAGGAAAAAAGAATGAAAAGAAGCCTTTGGTGGTCCATCCTTAGTTATGTCAGCTTGACAGCATCACTTCATCTGACCCCCACACACAAAATGTCTATTATTATAAAAATATTTATCAATACCTTTGGTTTAACTTGTGGGTTTATCCTTATTGGCAGGTTCAGTAATTATTCTTTGTTTGTCCCCTCTCCCAGCACTTTGTTTGTCCCCTCTCTGTCTGTGTTCTCCAGTTTTATTCCTGTATTACAGGGAGAAAATATCTTGTGGGTGCTGGTCTCTGGATGGGAAAAGACTGGTTGTGTGTGTTGGTGCTGCATTACTGGTGGGTGATTCATTTTTTATGTCCTTTCTCTCCATCTCTCTCTCTCTCTCTCTCTCTCTCTCTCTCTCTCTCTCTCTCCTCTCTCTCTCTCTCTCTCTCTCTTTCTTTCTCTCTCCTCCCTCCCTCCCTCCCTCCTCTATTGCAATGGAATTACACTTCTTATCTTTTTTTTAGAAGTTAAAAGCGTGCAAAGTACGTACAAATGTGGCTGTCTTCATTTTCTGTGCTTTCAGATAGAGAACAAAATGCATTTCTAGACCTCTCTCTCTCATTCTTTCTCTCTGTCTCTGTATCTTTCAGTCTGTCACTCTCTCCCTGATATGGCCCTTTGCAGTCAGCAGAGCTATTTATAAGCAACATTACATTACCTTCCCCCTCTCTCTCTCTCTGTCCCATCCCACTCCCTCTTTCTCCCTCTCACAGTCTTTCTTTCTCTCTCTCTCTCTCTCTCTCTCTCTCTCTCTCTCTCTCTCTCTCTCTCTCTCTCTCTGTCCCATCCTACTCCCTCTTTCTCGCTCTCACAGTCTTTCTCTCTCAGTCTCTCTCTCTCTCTCTCTCTCTCTCTCTCTCTCTTTGTTCAGTCAGGCTGGGAGATTTAAAAGACGTGGGCGGGGAGGTAGAAAAGACTTCTCATTCAATGAAACAGGGAAGGACACCATAAGTAGGTTTTGTTTGATCAAGTCTTCCTGGGGACTTGCCATGTTTGACACCATGAAAGATCATCCAGTGTAGGGATTATGCTCTTTTTCTTTTTTGCTCAAGGGCTTTTATTTCCACTCACTCTCTGGTCCATGTGTATCAATGAAATGAGTCTGTGCATGCAGTAACCCAGAATTGTGTGTGTGTGTGTGTGTGTTATCTTGTTTGTGTGTTGTCTGCATGTATTTGTAGTTTTACATTGACTTTGCATCAAAGGACTTACTCTAAACACACTAGCTTGGCTTGTGTGGTTGTTGTACAGGAAATTGAAAACACAGATATTATGTGTTTCTTCAGTTAGCTGGCATTGTAGCAGATAAACCACTGGATTGTAGCAACAATATAATCTACCAACTGAAAAGTTGGTGATGCTGCTTTGAGTTCATTCTTTTCTGTTTAGTGTAAGACCATGATTTTGTTTATATGTTTATCTGCATGTCTCTTGTCTGTTCTTTTCATTGATCTTTTCTGTTGTTGTTTCTTTTATTTTTGTTTTTATTTCTATTTGCATAATAAGATATCATTACCTGTGGTGTGAATGATTAATCATGTGTACAAAAATAGGAAATTATTGCTGCCAGTAAGCACTATAACCAGCCACAATGGATAAAACATGTCTGCTGATGAGCATGGTTTTTTGTTTGTTTGTTTTTGTTAGTTCATCATGCGTAGTATGGTCTCAAAACTTAGCGGATGTGGTGTAGCGTATATGGACTAGTCCGCACGCAGTGACTCCTCCTTCATGAAACTGCAACTCAAACTGAAACTGTTAGT
>CM031607.1:55132434-55204934 GCA_018398815.1 Conus ventricosus | reverse complement strand
ATTGTGAGAATACCAAAGAATGCTTCGTTATGACCTACATACTGGGATAAGTTAATGTTTGCAAAAGAGTGTGCAAATCGACTGTGATGAAGTCAGCTTGATCAAATTTTTTAAAAACTTGCCAATTGGAAATTTGTGACAAAGTTTTATCAATTTTACTGTGAAATTGCTCACCAACAAAGTTCATTTGAAAACATGAAAAAGTCAAGATTATGTATTCAGTCAGTCATCTTGCTTATATATATTTGCAGTTGTTTGGGGTGATAAACAAGTGTGATATCTTCGTTCTAAATCACCAACAGACAAGATGCTGAATCGAGATCAATTCATTTGAAAGGTTTAGACTCGTTTTGCAGCAGTGACCTCGGACTAAATACTAACAGGTGTGTATGCAGCAGGTATACACATCATAAATATTTCATAATGTACATACACTAGCCATCATTAGCTCCCTTTTCTTTCCCCCATTCCTCTCTCCTCATTTTACTGTCCTTTCCTTCCCACTCGCGGTCCCCATTCCACAGTCTCCTCATCCCCCTTTACGTCTCACTGTCTCCACAATTCCACCACTTCCCCCTCTCCCTCTTCCTACCCCTTTAGCTGTCCTTCTCCCCCTCTCCTTTCCCTCGCCACCTCTTTGCCCACAACGTGCTTTGAATCTTTTGAAGGGATTAAGAAGAAAAAAAAAAGAAAGAAAAAAGAAAGGGGAGAGAAGTGTCTGAACTCAGGATTAAACCAGGGACCCTTAGATTTCAAGTCTAACGCTTTCCTAATGTGCTGGGCCAGCTGAGAGAAAGTATGGTGTTGTTAATCTATATAAGGGCCAACAATGGGACATGTTTGATTCTCTTGGAACCCTGATAATGCTTCGTCTCGCCAAATGGTCGCATTAAAGATATGGTTAACGAGATTTTCTTGCACAAAAGTGATTAGTGTTGGTCTGCTCAGTATGCTAATGAGTTCCAATGCCAGATTTGTTGGAGATCAGATGAAAACTGTAGATTTGTATCACCAACAATAAAAACTGCAGATTGCACACACACACACACACACACACACACACGCACACGCACACACACACACACACACAAATAGAATGTGCTTACATGATGGTGCTACTTAATCAGTGAGGCAAAGCTGGTTTTCCTAAGTTATAAGCGATGTAGACTGCAGTGAATCCTGTACTGGCTGAAAAATTACTTGTTTTTGCAAGTCATATTTGCATACAGATTTTTGTTGTGTTCAAAGCAGCATATCTCATATGCTACCTGTCCCCTTTTTCCTGTGTATTTGACAACATGTTACATCTGCAAAATATCAGCATTTTATGTCTTCCAAAACATAATCCTAAAAAATGTTAGGTTTGTCTCATCTGTTCATATTGGTTTGTCTCATCTGTTCATCAGATGGAATTCTGTGTTTTTACATGAGAAGCTTTTGGCATACTTCAACAGACATAGCATTGAGGTGAGGGGGGCTGCAGTGTTTTGCATTGTGTTACAGGCTGTCTGGCAGCATCACAGCCATAGAGCCAGGTTCCAGTGGCAATGTGGTGTGTGCCTCAGATCTGCCACTGGAAACGTTGTGTAAAAATAACAGCATGGATGCTTTTGTCATGCCAGGTGAGTGATGTGTGTATTTAGTGTTCAAGAAGATGTGGAGGAAATACTAATGTTGAGAGAAGGAAGAGAAGGTGATAGTGGCCAATAGTTGAAAAAGAGACGGGGAAGTGCACAAGAACTGAGACACAGGTTTCCAGAGATGACCTGATTTTGAGCATGGGGTAGTTAATTGAAACTGAGTACAGCATTTAAATTATCAAAATGTTTACAAGAAACGAGAAAAAAAAATGGTAAAGTTGTGTGAAATGGCATCTGCTATCAAATATTTAAGTCAAGACTTTTCAAATAAACATGATTACAATAAGGTTATGTATTTCCCAAATTCTGTGTTGAGATGATGCTTGCAAGTGAGTGTGTACTGTGTGTTTACATGTTTGAATCTTTTTCTGTTGAATTTATTGAAACAGAAATCAGAATAACACAGACAGGATCTGATGACATTCTGAAGCCAGACGAGGGCCTTTCAGTTAAAGACAGTCTTCTGAATTTACAACACAATCAGAAGGTTAGTCTGCCTGGAGTGGTAATCGTTTCATAGAAATTAGAGGCTCAGATTTGATGTGCAAAACTTGTTTCCAAGTTTTTAGGGGGTCCCCAAAATGTTGAGGGGCTAGCTCATAACTGCTAGAAAATGTACTGAAAACATGACATGGACACACAAAACACACAACACACACACACACACACACACACACACACACACACACACACACTCTCTCTCTCTCTCTCTCTCTCTCTCTTTCTCTCTCTCTCTCTCTTTTCTCTCTCTCTCTCTCTCTCTCTCTCTCTCTCTCTCTCTCTCTTTCTCTCTGTCTCTCTCTGATTGGCTCACATTTGTAAGACACAAAAAAAGGGAAAGTGACAGAAATAGAAACAGTCATAAAACGCTCCAGATAGTGCTAAACATAATCTGTTCAGATTTGTGTTCCACTGGTATAATATAACTAAAAACAAAAATGAATAAAATGTGAGCAAACGGGACTGTCAAGATTTTAACAGTGAAACTTATTTTGTGAGATGCCTTTTCGATTATCGTAACAACTGTATCCATTAGAATTTCTTCTGAGTGAACCTTTCCAACAGTGTTGATATTTTATTGCTTGACCAAATTGTAGTGGCAGTGCAGTGATCATCAGAAGCCCAGGCAAACAAGAGGTGAGCAAAGAAAATTTTGGACCTTTGTTTGAACCAAACAGGTTAGCCATTTTGCACTGTACACAAAACATTCGTCTATGTAACAGAGCCATTTGACTGTCCAGGCCGATCATTTTGCATAGATTGCTCAACTTTTGTTCCTTTTGCTGGATTATCACCCCCAAGCTCAGCTGAGCTGTCGATTTTAGTTTATTCAAAAACCCAAATTTCATAAAGTTTGCCACCCTTTTCGTGTTTGTCCTTACTGCTGAAAATTCTTTGAATGGCTTAGCCCCTTTTCCTACCTTTCTGATCCCCTTTCATCTCTATGTTCCTTCTCCCAAATTGCGTTCTTCTACCGACAACACTCTGCTCAAAATCCCTCGATTTCGAACTAAAACCTATGGCGATCGTTCTTTTTCTTTTCAGGGTCCGGGTTCTGGGAACAAACTCCCAAATATCTTTCCGTGTTTAAACTCTTTGTCTTCTTCAAAGCATCACTTAAAACAACCTCTTCACCTATCAATAGCGTTCTTTCTTCCCTTCCCTTGCCCATCAAGTGATTCTGCGAATAGGGGTGTGTGTGGGTGTGTGTGGTGTGTGTGTGTGTGTGTGGTGGTGTGTGTGCAGGCATGCTGTTGTGTCCATTGTTGTGAGACAGTGTGTGTGGGATCGCTTGTGTGTGTGTGTGTTGTGGGGTGGTGTGTGTGTGTGCATGGATAGGTGCCGTAGCACTCTTGTATGTTTGGTGCTGGTACTTATTGCAATTTCATATTTTTATTGGTTTTATTTATGTTTTCTTTAACTTTTTCTGTATTTGTAAGCGTTAGGGCTTTTGATGTAAGATTAAGCGCCATAAGTAAACATTATTATTATTATTGTCCATATTTATGTGATCTTGGGTCCAATCATAGACCGAATAGTCTACTTTTTAAAACTCTTATTGGTTTTCAGTAGAGAAGAGTTCTTAAGCAGGAATTTATTCATCGATTGAGAATGTTCTAAAAAATTGAGGAAGTGGATTATGTTTGATTCAACTTGATCATGAAAAATTGGATTTAGAAAGTGCCTTTTTGTGTGGTTGCAGGAGAAAAAATCGTTGCATCACTGTAATTTTTGGTATGTTTATGACGCTGTGACTGAATTCCCGTGCATCGATTACAAATTTTATGTCAGCATCACATCTGGGCTGTTTTATTGTGAGTGGGCATTGGCAGTCCATGTCAGTGTTCAGATCATAGATCTGTACTTTGGAATTGGGTATGTTTTTATTATTAAGTTCCCAAAGAAGGTTTATTTTTTCAGGTCATCAGGTATTTTGTATGGTTGTCCGTAAGATTATGCCAAACTACATAGAACTTTTTAATACCTTTCTGCCTGTCCACCCCACTCTCACTTATATCTGATCACCCAACTACACCTCACTTAATGTTTTGGAGATCTGTATCTGCAGATCCACCAACTGTTCCATGTTTCTCACCAGTTGTGTTTTTTCCACAACTCTGCCTTTATCCTACAAATTGCCGCTGGAGTGGAAAAATGATTGTGATGTTTCGTTTAAAGCTGATATGACAATTCTACTGAAACTGCTGGGTGTATTGCCAGTGATATTTTGTAGCCAGTTAGGGTATATTTGTTAGCTTAAGTGGAAGCAATTATGATAGCATTTTATAACAGCATTGTTGCTGTCTTGCTTTGGAGGTGTTTGTCAAATGTAACCCCTTTTATTTGCATGTTCTAACTACTGTTCCATTTATTCAGACTGAAAAATCATGCATTTAATTTTTAGTTTCCTTCTTTGCCAATCAGTGATTATTTAAATGCTGCGACATGTGTACCAGCACTGCCATCGAAACTACAGGGAAATGTAAATGTTGATTTCTTGATGAAAGTCAAACTGGTAGGACTGTCAAGTTTTGCCCGACACATGTGATCAAACTCTGCATATGTTTACCTGTAGTGTTGTGTACAGATGTTGATGGAGGATAGTACTGTTAAAATGCGTTTGTTAAGGACTCTGAAGTGTGGGCAGACGCTGTAAGAGTTTGCGGTGCCACTGGATTCCAAAGGGATTTTGCATGCACAGGGTGCTTCCTAATGTAAAGTGAACTGTATCGAAATTGACATGTGGCTGAATATTCTGTACAATTGATGTTTCAGACATGTAATAGGAGACTCAGACCCACATCTTGCCATCATCACTCTGTGGTGGGAACCTCTGCACGGCGCAGCTAGTTGATGTGTAGGTGTATTTTCTGTGCATATCCTAGATATTGGTTATCTTATTCATTAAGTGCTGACTTGATGAGAGTGGAGAATCCTTTTCCCCAAACAAAGATATTTGAATTTCCACGTTGGGTTAAACCCTTTCTGGTATGTACATTCAGACAAACGCATATGACTTCTATTGTAATTGTGTGTATAGGTCCACATGTATGTACATACCGGCTTATATATCATACATTCATTCTTGTATATGCAGTTTTTGCATGAATTGCAATAAAATTACCTCAACAATAATGTATTGCCTCCTATATGTTTAGCTCTTACTCCCATTCTTTGTGATGAGTTTGGCTGTAAGACTCCCCAATTCATACTCAATATAGTTATTTAAAGGGCCACAGGCGGCCTTTTGCAACTTTTTCCCCCAAATGTGTTTTTAATTTGTTTCTTATATAGGCATTCAGAATATTCAGAAAAAGGTTTGGGGGGGTGGGGTTGTACACGGGAACAAAAAGTTTCCAAATCATTATATTGGCCTTCTTGTATCAGTATACAAGTGGATTTGTGGGGTTCTTTTTTTTGACAAAAGCGACATCATGACATGGGTTATACAGATAGTATGATTACTGTTTGCAGCCCAAGTAGAAGACAGTGCCATGTTGACAGTGGTACAGTTAAAGTCAGGGACGCTGGACCCCCTGTGTTGACCAGTACACAAGTACTGGGCTTCTGTCTCCAGACCTCCTCCATTTTCAGGTAAATCACACTTTTTCAGGTAACCACCTTGTTGTTTACTGCGTTAGGTGTTTTAGTGTCTTCGTATTTTTTTTTCCATTTACTGAGACTAGTTTGTAAAGTTTGTTTATGCTGACTTTTTAAGATGTCTCCCCCGGGCTCTTATTATTCTTCATCTCCTAGTAATACACTGTACAGTTGTTTTACCATATCAGGTATGCCTCCTGATCTTTCTTTCGTATAATGCATTTTAAGTTGTTTAGATATTTGAGGTATGTTTTGTTGTACCTATCTCCCCCATTTCCAAAAAAGCAGAACTTGTTTTAGAAAGATGAAAACTTAAAGCCAGTCGGTGGAAAGTGCAGCATTTCATGTTGAAACCTTCCAAAGCAGAACATTGGCTATCTAATGAAGCCTGCAGAACAAAACTTGGAATCTGTAAATAGACATCAGTTCACATAAATGTAAAAGCAATTATGAACATGGATGGTGAGGTATGAGGATAGGGTCAGAACTGAGATGGAGGTGACAAAAGTTGGAAGGGTATGAAGCTTGAAAACAGGGGTAGAAAGGGGAAGGGAAAGAGGATGATGTGAACAAGGAGACAGAATAAGAACAAGAGATAGACGGGGGACATCTGCAGATAAGAGGATGATGTGAACAAGGAGACAGAAAAGAACAAGAGATAGCGGGGGGCATCTGCAGATAAGAGGATGTGAGAGGGGAGTAGAAATTTGAAGGGGGATTTAAAAAGAAAAGAGAGTAGGGGCGAGAGAAGGCATGAATAGCAGCTTAAGAACATGGGAGGAAAAAAAGAGGGAAGAGAATAGGCGGGAAAAAAAATAAGGTTGGGATGATTGTTGTATAGAGAGAACAGAAGATGCAGAAGGAGGAGATGGAAATGGAAAGGTGAGAAGGGAGAATGGAAGAAATAGATGGAGAAGTAAGAACATTTTGTCTTTTCAGATAGGCCTCTCTCTCTCTCTCTCTCTCTCTCTCTCTCTCTCTCTCTCTCTCTCTCTCTTCTTTTCTGTCTGTCTGTCTCTCGGTCTCTCACTCTACCTCTTCTTTGCTGTTTGATAATTGTTTTTTACATCACAAAGTCACAGTCCTTTTTTTCCTTTAAATGTATTAGAGAAAAGCATGGTGACTGTGAAGAAATTGTTTTCAGTGTGTAGGTGTTGGCACTGCAATGTCGACGAAATCTTTCAGCATGTTGATGTTAACAAAAAATTGGTGTACAATAATCTACCAGTGTAGGGGGGGTTACCAGATAATTGTAACATAGAATATCAGTAAAGTGGTGTTCACAGGATAACTTTAAATCTGTCCATGTGTTGATGTTTGCAAATTGGTGATGTTTACAAAAAGTAACTGTCATTGTGTTGATGTTTGCAAGATAACAGTAAAATATGTGTTGGCGTTTTCATGATAATTTAAAGTTTAATGTGTCAGTGGATTGGTGTTGACAGGGTGGCAGTCAGTGCATTGTCGTTGGCAGCAACACTCAGAGTACTGTGCAGGTGTTTGCATTGCTGGACAACCGCCTTCTGTCTGCTGGACACCTGGTCAGTATGTGTTTGTCTTCAGACATAGAAAGGAGGTAAAAGTACATTAAGATGGTTGCAAGATGTCTGTGCAGTTGGGTATGTATCAGTGTATGCTTGTCTGTGTGTGCGTGCCTGCATGTGAATGTGTGTATATGTTGTATATTTTGCATCTACGTGTCAGTTCATTACTGCATACATTTGTGCATGTATTTGTGGTGAAGAGTGTGTGTATGTGTGAGTATTTTGCATCTACGTGTCAGTGCATTGCTGCATACATTTGTGCATGTATTTGTGTGTAATGAGTGTTTGTGTATGTGTTCAGGCAAAGATATCATTATTTTTAAGAATATTTATACACGTTATCAGATTAATGCCCCAGCATTTACAATACTAAATTTGATGGCAAATAAGCAAGAACCTGAAACACGTGCTGCAGTCAAACACTCCCACAGCATCTCAGGTACCATCACTCTTCTAGTCGTTTCAACCTCCTCATCCACCCATCTGACAAAGGCAGTTACAAACTGATTAATAAACACCCATATCCAAACACATGTCGCACCCTTAACACACGCAGTTCATATTTAGTACGTCTGTCAGACTGGAAAGGGAAAAAAAGTTTTCAGCTTTGATTTGATTTGAAAGAGGACGGAGAGGCAGATTGTCTAAGCTGATATGGGAGTTGATTCCAACAGAAGGGTCCTGAAAGGCAAAAGAACATTTTCCACAAGGTTTAGTGCAAACAACAGGAATGATGAAAAGATGAATATCGTATAAGAATGGAGTTTACTTGATGAGGTGTACAGGTGAAACACATCAATTAAATCTAGAGGGCTGCAATTTTGTAAAAGATTCCTCACTGAATAAGGAATATATATCTCACTTATTACTGGTATTTATACATGCTACACTCGGACATCTTATGAACAAGTGTTTTCGGACTGTAGATAAAGACAGATGCCTTTGTCCTGGTGTTTAAGGACTGTTGATAAAGACAAACACCTGTGTCCTGGTGTTTTAAGTCTGTTGATTTGATAAAGGTGAACACCTTTAGCCTGGTGTTTTATGACTGTTGATGAATATAACACCCGTGTCCAGATATTTTCAGACTGTGTGATAAAGATGGTGGCCTTTGTCCTGGAATTTTCAGACACTTGAAAAAGACAAGCGTCCCAAAGGAGTATGCAGTCTTCACACAGATCAGCTGACCAGTGCTGATGGTGTTCTGGTTCTCATTGGAACAACAGCTGAAAATGACTCGGCCTTTCCTACGACAAACAATTTGGCATCCTTTGCTTTGTCCCTCAGATTTATCCCCATCAGACCAGGTCAGCGTTGGTCAGATGTTGATACTATCATTAAACATTTTTTTAATAAAATTCTTGCATGTTTCCAGAATTTCTGGGCTAATCATGTATTTCACTTTTTTTCTGGCTGGTATATGTTTGTAAGGGGAACTTCAGTCAAATGTCCTTCATACTCATATATGATAAACTATACTTTAAAAGAATGAGTTTTGATAGCATGTGTTATAAATATATTTAAATGAATATAAATAAACAGATTATTAAGAAAATAAACAGAAAGAGATTGCAAAGAAGAGAATGAAATCAAAACAAGAAAATCTTTTGCAAACTAGGCAAGAGTCAAGTTCTCAATAAAACTGAAGAAGAATGGAAAAATTTAAACAGGCCATTTTAAAAATTAGCAGATGCATTGTCTTGGAGGCTTTTCATTGAATAATAGTATAGCGTTTGTAAAGCATACATGCGAAATGCATTAAATAAACATTACATGTATTCACATTCTTTCTGCCTTTTCAGAGAAGTCTCGCCACCTTCCAAATGGCCATGCAGGCATCACCAAAACACCGTCCTCTTCCTCACTGACAAAGTCAGAGAGTCTGCGAGAAGGCAGAAGTGTGCCAACTAAGCACACTTATCGCCATGCAAGGCAGGCAAGCTACAAGGGAGAGCGTCCTGATCACCGATTCCGGTCTCCAGAACGTGGCAGGTCCAGTGAATCCCGCATTAAACTGTCTCTGGCAGACATTAGTTCTGGTGAAGCACACCCCAGGCTTGTGGAAGAAATCACAGACAGCCCTCGGAGTGTAGCGGAAGATACCACAGACAGCCCTCGGAGCATAGCAGAAGAAACCACAGATAGCTCTCAAAGCATAGTGGAAGAAATTGCCAACAGCCCTCGGAGCATAGAAGAAATTACAGACAGCCCTCGGAGAGCAGGGAAAGAAGTTACCAACAGGCCTCGGACCATAGTTGAAGAAATCACAGAAAGGCCTCCAAGAATAGTGGAAGAAGTGGATGGTGAAGAGAATTGTGATACAGAAGACAAACTAACAGTCGAGAAAGTGGACTTTGCCAAAGTCTCGCCTCATTTTCACAACTCAAAACTTACACAACAATATGAAATTAACTATGAGTCCACGAGTAACAGAACATCAAACTCACCTGCTTCGATACTGAAATCTGATCAAACTGGAACAAAAGAAGCAACAGGCAAAGCATTTGGCAGCGTGCAAACAACATCAAAAGATAAAAGGTTGATTTACAAAGCCTCAAAATCAGGTGCTGGCCACATGAAAACGAAAGATGATGCACACACTTCCAGTGATTCCAAACAGAATTCTGGACAATCCGCAGTAGATAAGAAGACGTCACACTCTACAGCTTCAGAGTCAGGACAAGCCAGCCAGTCATGATGGACAGAATACTGAATTTGGCAACCTCACAATCACATTCTGCTCAGTTGTCCAAATCACACCATGACCTGTCCTCCAGCAGCGCTTCAACACCCAGGAGAGCAGAATCTCCAGGTGGATACACCAGCACTCAGAAAAGTGAGCAGTCAGATATCGGTGTTGGGCAAAGGTCATCTGTGGACCAACATGTCAGTGGTTCCTGGCAAGACACACTCAGTCCTCGACTACCACATACAACGTCTGGAAAGAGCAAGAGACAGGGGGGTGATGATGAAGGTTCTGTGTGCAGCAGTATCGGCAGCAGCTATGAAACCCTTGAAAAACAGATACAAGCTCAGGTACAGGATTTCTTTTAAGTGGAAATGGTATTGATAATTTATTAAATTGATCACAAATGTTGCTGATAAATGCATGCAAAATATAGCATCTTTGAAGACTGTCTTGTAACTTGTTTGCATTAGGTTCATTTCTAGATACATGTGATTCTTCATAGATCTTTCTTGACTGTGAAAGTGAAAGATTATGAAAAAGATGTTCTTCATGAGAAGAGCAGAGAGAGAAAGAGAGAGATTAGTACCGTAAAGTTCGGACTATAAGCCACGACTTTTTTCCCCAGCTTTAAACCCTGCGGCTTAAACAACGATGCGGCTTATTTGCGGATTTTTCCGATTTCAGAAGCATCACACCCTCGTCTATTCTTAGCTTCTCTGTAACTCACCATATCGTGTTTACTGTTCATGAATTTTTATGGTGCTTTTAACTACGATTTTCTCTGTAATCGTGTAATGGAATCAGTAACCCGTTCAGAAATACAGGAATCGACATAAGTAAAGCCCATTACTGATATCTTTTTTCATCAGTTTGTCTTCTACAAAAATATGATCGCTTCGAACGGCGCAATGTGTGGGCCGTTTCCGACCTGTTTAATCTTGACTAACACTAGCTGAATTACGAACAAAATAACTAAGCATTGGCACGGTATTAAGCGAAATAAAACGGTCGAATCGTTTCATTAATGTTCTAGTTTTTTATTATATGCGTTATCTTACCAAGTGCGTCTTGCAATTCAAATACGATTAGCGCATTCGACTCGGTCATTGTCAGACCTTGGCTTCAATCCGCCATTGTTGAAATCGTGGACAGGGAGTGAAGGTTTGCATTTGATACCTTCGCTTTGATTGGCTTGCGCTTTCGAGTACTCAACCAATCGCTTAGCTTGATACACCAATGAATGCAGGAGAGAACTGCCTTTCTAGTGCATCGTTAATGTGTTGGTTTTTTTCGTGTTTTTTTTTACAGCAATGATGTTGGAAAGACAACACTTGTAAGAAGCCTCATAAAAACTTCGATTCAAATTGATTTAAAACACATCGTACTAAAAAAAAAAAAAAAAGACTGAAGTAAAGCTGGAAACATGCTCTTGTATTCTGACCTATTTAAACGCCAATGAATGCAATGAACACATTGTATGTGTTGATTTTCGACACTATGTTAACTCAACGCTCGGCCAGCTGCCGCCTGCGGCACATCGGACTGTATTGTATATATCTGCGGCTTATAAACCAGTGCGGCTTATTTGTGAAAAAAGTTAAGATTTTTAAAAGATTTAGTGGGTGCGGCTTATATACAGGTGCGCTCAATAGACCGAACTTTACGGTATATATGCAGCTCTGTACTGACCTCTCTTTTATTTTCTGTAATTAGGACTAAAATTTAATGTTCACCACCTTACCAGTGGCTGCTAGGTTAAGTAAATTCAGTTAATGGTTCTGTCATCCAATTGGTGGTCAGAAAACCGCCTTGAGTAGTATAGATTCCATACTTGACCATATATAGTCACAAACTAACAGCTGCAACATACCACACAAGCACTTGTCTGGAAATACAACATGCCAACAGCACAGTTCAGCTTTAAGTGCTTTATCATTTAGCATTGTTCATGTGCAAAGAATCATGCAAGACTTCTTTTTGCTTCAATTCGTGTCCCACTATTTTCACAACTAGATCTGTGAAGTATCATTGTCCTTCTCAAGTAGAATGATGTTGTTGATGATGATTTTCCATGTATGATATATAGTTCACTGAACAGCACATTACTAATCAAGAAGGTCAGGCTACCTGAAAGATTGTCAGGCTACTTCAACTTTTGAAGTTAGCAGCATTGCTGACTCCTTTATCTGGCTAGTTAAATCTCAGCTCTGCATGGCTGTCTGGTTAAAATCTGTTGTGATGGCAGATTTCTAGTAACTCATCCCAGATCAGAGATATTTCACCTCTCATCATGAAAAATTCTAAGAGTCCAACCCATGAGTTGAAAACTTCTAAGAATCCAGCCTGTGAGTTGCTGATTGAATTTCTGTAACATCCGACAACATCTCCAGATATTGAAAGGTTTGTTAATTACTTTTATCATCAAGGCAGTTCAGATATCATTCCCATTTCTTGCTTTTCCTCATTTGTATTGGGGTTAGCGAATTTTTTTTTTTTCATGTTCCTGAGATACAGTGGAATCCGTTAACACTGGTCTTAATAACACAAGTACCTGGTTTGCAGGAGTTATGCCAACCAAAAGTCTTTTTGCTTGTTAGAATTCCCTGGCTGATGCAAGCATTTTGATATGAAAGTTCTTTTTCGAAAAGAAATTATCTAGTTCCTTACAAGCAATATATTCTGTTCAAACTTTTAAAAAATGAATATGAGATGTAGTCCCACGTTTCCTTATTTTTTCATAAAACACATCAATATAAATCAGATTGCCAAGTTGTAGACTCTGATTACACTTTTCAGCATGACTGTTGTCTCTGGTTACTCTTGTCAGTATGGCTGATGTGTGGGAGCTGTTCTTGGCTTTGCCATGATTTGGCTAACAGCAAGTCAAAGTCATCAAACAAATGGTGATCTCACACTTTACAAAATAGTGAAAATAGCTTTCTTGCTCGTCTTGATTTCAGTCAACATTAATGTGATGTAGCTGACAGGTTTTATTTGTACAGTGATAATACAGTTTACAACAATATCAGAAATCAAGCACTTTACAGTTGTATTGGCAGCTCATAGACTTATTGACATACAGAGTAGGTTTTGTAAATAGAAGTGGAGACTGAGATTTAGTTTCTTTTCAACGTAGCTGTGTAACATTGCAGATGCAAATTATAAAAACAAGAGTCAGATGACATCCTCATAACTCCATCAGCAGTCTCTTATTCACAAATCATTTGTTCCAGCTCTGATGCGCATCTTCCATCGCATAGACTTTAATTATGTTTAGTACGCAAAGTTGTTTTTGCAAGCAGATTCTCTTGTATCCAACAACTCAAATAACAAACAAGTAGGGTAACTCTTGCTCCCATAATGAAATAAATACATGCCTATAACTCCAACCAAATGTTGTTACAACACTGAATTGACTAGACATGACAGCACAGAGCACACTACAAACAAAGAGACATTCCCCTTGTTTCCTCTGTGTCCTATGTGTTGTCATATCTGCTAGGCGATTCGGTGTCAAAAGCAGCATCGTTCGGAGTTATGGATGTGTATTTATTTCATCATGAGAGCAAGAATTACCCTACTTGTTATTTATTGTTTACTGTTCCCTGCCTCATTTCAGATTTCCTTCCTTACACTCGAGTTAAAACCAGATCCACTGAACTTGACATTTGACAAGGATTGTTATTAAAATGCTCAACATGACCCTTTACAAATTTATTCTTCAAAGTCTTGACGTGACAGAATATTGAAAAAAATATTTGAATACTTGACAAAAATATTTGTATTGGGGAAAAAATGTGAGGTGGTGGAGGAGGAGGAGGAGGGCATGGGGAAGGGGAGGGGAAGTGTGAGGGGAGGGAGAAGTGGAAGCATGCAACAAGCTGTATGTCTTTATTTTATTGTCTTTCAAGACCAGAAACTTTTTGTCCTGCAGAATGACCAGATTACTGCACTGCAGAAAAGAATTGAGGAGATAGCAAGGTGAGTGAACTGATTTACATTTTTGTAAGAGTTTGCACATGCAAGCTTTTGTGTTAATGAAAATAATGATATTGATAATAGTAATAATAATGGTGGTATTTAAACTGCTTTATCTGGAATGTGCTCGGAGTGCTTACAAATAAATAAACATTTGACAGTTGAACATACTAAAATGCATACAAAATCAAAAAGTAGGACACTCACTAATGCATCCACTTACATGCATAACTGCCCACCTATGTGCACTCAACAGCATGCTCTTACATACACACGTGCATGTTCGCACACAAACACTACGTGCATGATGAGAAAATGAATAAATGTTCACAATAGGAAGATTGCAGTGCTAAAGGAAAAGGCGGGGTCTAAGTGCTGGCTTGAATGATGACAAAGACCACATGCAAACAGAAAGGGGAGTTTGTTCCTGATGATAGGGCCAACATGAAAAAAGGCCAGCTGCTCCTGTTTTGTGTGTGTGTGTGTGTGTGCGTGAGTCTGTTAGGAAGGGGAAAGATACAGATGTCACAAGAGGACCCAGAGAATCAAGATAGAGTGTACAGATGCTTGCATGTGCATTTGAGTGTGTGCATGCTTATGGCAAACAATTAATGCATGTGTCCATGTGACTGGGGTTTTTAAGATTACTTGCTGTGTGCATATAAAGTATGGAGTAGATGTATTTGTTATTGCTTGCTTATAAATAAAGAATGAAGACCATGCATGGGTTTGTGTGTGCATAAGTGAATTTTTTTGGTTGAAAAGTGTGTAAGAAAAAAAAGGGATGTAAAACAGTATTGATGCTTTACTTTCCAGAGTGGTAGACAGAACAGCCTGTGTGTTTCCATCCAAGTATCAAGAGATGACAGAACCCGGTATGTATCGGTCAGTCTTCCATTCGAATTAAAAAAAATATATGTATGTATATATATATATATATATGTATATATATATATATATATATATATATATTGTGTGTGTGTGTGTGTGTATGTGTGTGTGTGTGTGTGTGTGTGTGCCATGTGCTGCAGGAAACTGGTGAGCATTATAAAAGAAACATACAGCTCAAATGACAGGTTATGTTAACACTGGTTTACTTTACCATGGGAAACTTAACTTCGGAAAGAGCTTGGTTAAATATCTTGATGGTCTTTCCCCCTTTTATTTTTACCTCCTGTCAGGATCATATGGTTATCAAAAAATTGGCATATATGTGGAATTCTGTGGTTGATGACTTCCTCATATTAATATTAGGATGTTGATGTGAATATCTTTGAGCTTATTTATGACACAAAGGGAAATATTTCAAGCAAAACGGCATTTGTAATCCAGCTTTCAAGTGTTCAAGATTTGTCCCATCTCAGTATTGACTTATTGATTGGTCTTACCCATCTCCCTTTGAATCTCTTTCAACATTCTCTTGCTGCCCTGTCTCATCCCCAATGTAGGCAGGACTGTGACAAATGTCAGTGTTTCTTTTCTATAGTGCACCCGCAGGAAAGCAAAAATCAGCATGGAAATTTTGAATATTAGTCCAGATCTCATGTATAATTTGCACATGGCAAGTCAAGAGTACCTACAACGCAACAAGACAGTTGGCATTCAAAGTCCACTACATGTCATCGCACCATATTAATTCCATCATTTCAAATCTTCTGGATCTTTTAAAACAGTGTTACCATTTTGTTCATTGTGTCCATGCATAGAAAACTTGTCAGACACTGATCATCACCTTAGGGAGAACAAAGTGACAGTGACTTGCATCATGAAGGCCTGACAGGGTATGTCCTTTGCTACAGAATGAAATCATTCATATCATTATTTACATTAATATTTTCCTTCTATGCCGTGTGCAGACTTCAGCATATTTAATTTCACAGCAAATGTGACTGAGAAACAGAAAGTGGATCATCAAGCTGAAGAAGAATGGCAATGACTCATAAAAGGGGAAAAGTGTTGAAGAGCTAATTTCATACGAGGATGATGACATTCAGTTTTGATTATTTTTTCATGTGTAATAAAACAGAAAATACAAAGACTTTGACCAGATGATTATGATTTTTCAGACAGCAACAGTTGTCTCGACTAGTAACTGTGCTTTCTAGGACAAGAACAATTGTCTGAAGTAACATCTGTACTTTTGAGGACGGCAACAATTTTCTGAATTAATGACTGTGCTTTTCTGCTTTCTAGTACAACATCAATTGTATTGAGTAACAACTGTGTTTTCCAGGACCACAGTTGTCTGAAGAGATGACTGTGCTTTCCAATAAACAAAAATTGTATGAAATAATGACTTTGTTTTCTAGTACAAAAACAGTATTCCGAGATAATTACTGTACTCTTCGAAATAACAACACATGTTTCATTTGATGACTGCTTTCAAGCGCAAAAAAATTGTCTGAAGTGATGATTTTTCTTTTGAAGACAAATTGTTTATGTTATCGGGACAACAAATTTGCCTGAAGTGATGGCTGTTCTTTTCAAGATGTGGTCTTAGTGATGACTGTGCTTTTCAGGACAACAGAATGGTCTGAAGTAATGACTGGCTTTTCAGGACAACAGAATGGTCTGAAGTAATGACTGGCTTTTCAGGACAACAAAAATGGTGTGACTTATGACAGTGCTTTTCCAGACAACAAATGTGTTTACTCCTAAAATTTCTTTAAACAGAAATTGGTAATCAGAAATTGAAATTCTTTGTATTCAGTCAGTCAGTCAGTCATTCCCCTGACTGCTGGGGTCGTTAAGAGGACATGATGAGCAGCCGCTGTTTCTCGGTTGGTGGCTGTCGTGAGGAGATCTGGCATGGTCATTTTGGTCCAGTCCTTTATATTGTCGGACCAGCTCTTTCTCTGCCATCCTCGTTGCGCACTCCTTCCAACGGTACCTTGAAGGATGGTTTGGAGAGGGTGTTGTGATGAATGACGTGGCCAACCATGCCATCTTCCGTCGTTTGAACGGTTGCCAGAAGTGGTTCGTGGGCCCAACTAGGTTAGTGACCAGGTTCCGCACATAATCATTGGTCTTGTGTTTCTTTGTAGGAAATGCGGAGTAGTTTCCTCAGGCACCTGGTCTTTTGATAAACATTCAGTGACAAATGCCACCTCACTCCCTTTCATAAACTGCTTCATTTTATCTCCATTGAATACCTATAGATTCCTAGGAATCAACCCTCCGGGGTTGCGACCTTGTCGTGGTCGAGGGCTTGCGGGTCCAGTGATCCCTTAGGCTTTGCTGGCGGGGCATCAATACTCGGAGATAGGCTGGTTTTTCAAACTGCTTCTAGGTCCGAGAAGCCGAGATGCTGTCTGGCCTAAGCGTAACGTGGTAAGGAGTTGATGCCCCTGGTAGGGCTTCCCATGTCAGATAGCTAAGGTGAGGATCCTGACTAAGAGTAACCCGCCTTTCTCCTTTTCTTGTTTTCTGCCTTTCCTATTTGGCCCTTTTCTATCTTCGTCTCCCATTCAAGTCTTCTTTTCCACACCCCTTTTCTCTCTGTGGTCTCCTTAAGATCCGCCGCGTTTGCCGTGCGGTGCGACCTGTGTCGGAGGGGAATGAGATCCTGGTGATTGAGAGGGCCAGCGCTCTCACACATCACTTTGGCTCGGACCTCTCCTAGACAGGAGTACACTTTGGCCCGGGTGTACTAATCGGCTCCCCTTCTTGGGGCTGGGTCAAGACAGACAGTCCCCCTGCTGGGCCAAGTAAACCCCTGCAGTGCTCAGCTCTCTGTTCCCGGGAGTTGACATGATCAGGGGGGATAGGGGTAGTAGTGTTCTGTTTGTCGTATGTCTCTCCTGAAGCCTGGAAGGGGTCAAGACAGTGATTCTTGGCCCTGCCCCTTAGTTGGACTCCAAGGTGGTGGGTAAGGGAGGGATGAAACACAATAAACTAAATATGGCTCTTTCAAAAAATATCCCCCCCAAAAAGAAGAGGAAGGCAGCATCCCCTATTTCAGGGGATTTCAATTCTGACAGTGATTCAGATACTGAGGTACGACAGAAGACAGGATTCTGGGCTTCCTGGCTCGTAATGGAAGGGACGGAGCAGAAAGACCCCTTTCAGCTCTGAGCCCTTTTGCTATCCAAAAGGGCTTTCAGGTCTAGCAGGTGACCCTCGGTCCATAAAAAGGTTGAGAAATGGCTCGTTTCTAATTCAATGTAAATCACAAAAACAATCTGAACAGCTGCTGAGGGCAACAAAACTAGTGGACAGGGAGATCAGGGTAACTCCCCACAAACAGTTAAATCATTGAAAGGCGTGATTCGCTGCCGGGATTTATCAGGTGTCTCAGAGGCAGAGATCAAAACGGAGCTAGCATCCAGGGTGTGACGGAGGTGCGCAGGGTGACTGTAAAGAAGGTGCAGAAAGAGTGGCACCAACACCCTCTTTCTGACATTCTGCAACCTGTGCTGCCTCCGGTCATCAAAGTCGGCTACCTGAATGTCGGGTTCAGTTATATGTTCCGTCCCGTTGAGGTGCTTCAGGTGCCAGAAGTTTGGCCATGTCAGGGACCGCTGTTCAGGGCAAGAGGTATGCGGTGTTTGCTGCAAGGCAACCCATGATGGGCGTGTCAAGATCCGGCACATTGTGCTAACTGCGGTGGCGACCATCCCTCCTCTTCACAAAACTGTCTCTTTGGATTCAAGAATCCGCAATCCAAAGAATAAAAACTGAAAAGAAAATTTCTTTTTTGAGGCCCGCAAACAGGTTGTGGGCAGTCAGACGCCGACAGCCTCTTCCTATGCTTCGGCCGTAAAGAAAGTTCCCACAGTTCCTACTCGGTCAGTCTGCTGCCAGACTGATGAATTCATTTTTTCGAAGACATTACAAGGTAGAATTCGCTACTTCAGAGGCACACGGTTCATCTCCAAAATGGCAGATTTGAGAAATGCCCACTTGAAGTTTTTAAACAATGGCAGAAGTCACACGAGTACTCTATAGTCACATAACTCACAATGGTTCAAGTTCAAGTTGTAATGTATAAGTGCTGTTAGCAGCATCAAATAGTATTCAACAGAAAACATAAAAACACACATTTACAAAAAATAGTCATTCCTTGCTTGAAAACTGTGACGCAGGGCTCTTCATAATTTGAAGCAAACCAGACTTCTAGTAGTAATCCTGGTGTAGCGCGCTCTTATCTGACGGTCCTAGCCTCTCCCCTCCCACATGGCAGAGCAGGCCATAAATCAGTGTAATGAGGAAGGCAGACGTTTTCGCTCTCCTGCTGCCAGCATATTTCACAGCAGGGAAGAGTATCAGCCAAGTGTACAGAGGTAGCATACCCTCCCTTCCTTTCCTTAACATATCCTCTTTCTCAGCACAGTTGGTTAAAGCCGGATGTTCCGCTGTTGCTCCAAACACATAGGTAATCTTGCTCTGTGCCACAAGTGTTTTTTCGCTTTATCTCTGCTATTATGCAACATCACATCACCAGGTTTTGGAGCTCTTGATAAGACCATAAAAAGACACACAATGCACCAAAAAACCCAAACCCAAAATTTGGAGGTAATCTGGTGTGTCTCTAATGTAGCGAATTGTCAATCCTGGTGGTAGCAGGTCCACCAACCCAAAGTGAATGCCCCTGGTGGAGGCAAAAAATCCGCCACCCCTCAGACTGCCCAGCAGTCTACAACATCTGCTGCTGGGCAGATTAAAAAACCAGCACCCCTACCTCGAAACTCCTCTGTCCAGAGCCCGTGCGGGCAAGGGAGTTCAATCCAGTGTGGAGATGGTGGAGATGAGGAAGAAACCTCCACCGTCTCCCAAATCCAGACCCTCTTCACCTGTTGGCAAGTCTGCCAGCAGGTCTGAAGACCACAGTCCAGTGAAACTAACCAACAAATTTACACCCTTTGACGCAGATGTTGATGAGGAGATGACCTGATCTCTCTCCTTTTCGCCCTCTGCACCATGGATAGTACAATATTCCATTGGAACATCCGTGGACTAAATTCCAACTTCGAGGAGCTGCAGCTTCTGTGTCAATCTATAAAACCTTCCGTCGTGGCTCTTCAGGAAACTCAAATTCAAAGCCAGAAGACCTTTTACTCTTTCTGGCTTTAATATTCTTTCAAACCTGCACAACCATCCACGTTTGGACTGTCGGGCGGTGTTGCCGTTCCCCTACACAAAACTTTGTTGTATAGTCCTGTCGCTCTGTCTACCTCCCTTCAGGCTGTAGCTGCGAGAGTCACTCTCCACAAGACTGTGACAATCTGTTCCCTTTATCTCCCACCTTCTGTCCGGTTTGTCGTCAGGACCTTGTCAGTCTGATAGGAGAACTTCCTCGACCTTTTTTGCTGTTGGGTGACTTAAACGGTCACAATCCTCTTTGGGGTAGTGTCAGTACGTCATCCAGAGGTCTGCTAATTGAGGATGTCCTTTCGGATTTAGATTTGTGTTGTCTGAACGACGGATCTGCAACTTACCTCCACTCTTCCACAGGTTCACTTTCGTGTTTAGATTTGTCGGTTTGTGACCCTCGCTGGTCCTGGACTATGAGTGGTCTGTCCATGACGATCTGCACGGAAGTGACCATTTCCCTGTCCTCCTACAACCTGTAATAACTGAACACGTCTCTGTCTCTCAACACCTAAATTATAAGAAAGCAAACTGGGATCTATTTGCAGCCACTATTTCTACGGAATTCCAGGACACTGATTTTCTTCAGAGTCCGGACCCAGCAGAATCACTGACTAACACTATGATCAAGTGTGCTAAAGCTTGTATTCCAGTGTCTTCGATAAACTTCAAATGCCAAAAACACCCTGGTTTGATTCAGACTGCCAACAAATTTCCAAAGTTCGAAAACGGGCTCAGCGTCAGGTGTACCAACGACCTTCGGGTCCCAACGCTCGAGCCCATCAGAAACTCCGTGCTAAATCAAGACACACTTTTAAAATCAGTAAAGTCGGTCCTGGAGAAGCTTCTGCTCCAGGCTGACATCGAAAACTTCCAAGAAAAAAGTGTGGAACATCATTAAGAAAATCAAAGGGAAGAACACCTGTCCCACTGTGAACCATCTCTCAGTTTTCGGATTCTTTAATAACAGAGAAGAAAGCAGTTGCTAATCTGCTTGCTTCAACCATTGAAAAGAATTCCTCCTCTTCTAACAAATCGGCCACTTTTGTCAAAAACAAAGCCCTTAAAGAAAAGTCACCCTGCAACTTTTCGTCAGACAACATGGGAAAACTACAATCTTCCTTTCACGTTAAACGAGCTGAAATCTGCCTTACTCTCTTGCAGCGATTCCTCTCCAGGTCTAGATGAAATCCATTATCAACTCTTGAAACATCTTCCGCAAATAGGTCTGAACATCCTGCTACAGGTATACAACCATGTGTGGACTACTGGTTTCTTTCCACTTCTTGGCGGAAAGCCCTTTCATTCCAATTCCCAAACCTGGAAAAGATCTTTCTAACCCATCAAACTACCGTCCCATAGCTTTGACCAGCTGTATCTGTAAATTGATGGAGAAAATGGTCAATGCTAGGCTCATGTGGAAACTCGAAACCGATGGCCTTTTGGCGAAAGAACAGTGTGGTTTCCGCAAACATCGGACTACCGTTGACCATTTGATTCGTCTGGAATCTACACTTCGGAACGCCTTTTTGAACAGACAGCATGCAGTGGCAATTTTCTTTGACTTAGAGAAGGCCTACGATACCACCTGGAAGTCGGGGATACTTCATGATCTCCATGATCTGGGTTTTCGAGGTCATCTTCCGCTTTTCATTAAAAAATTTTTGGCAGAACGACAGTTTCAGGTCCGGGTTGGCACCACTCTCTCTGATGTCCACGAGCAGGAGTTGGGTGTTCCACAGGGGAGCATACTGTCTCCTGCCCTCTTTAGTATTAAAATCAACAACATTGTTCAATCAGTTCAGCAGGGTTCAGACTGCTCATTGTTTGTGGATGATTTTGCTGTCTACGCAACTGGAAGCCTGTACCCGAGTGTCCAGCGCAGGCTCCAGCTTTGCGTAGATAAAATCCATCGGTGGGCGGATGAAAACGGTTTCACCTTTTCTGCTTCAAAGACACAGTGTATTCACTTCCATAATTTCCGTCAGTTTTTTCCAGATCCTGAAATTCAAGTCGGGAAATCTCCCATTCCAGCTGTTAAAGAGGCCAAATTTCTGGGAGTTATTTTTGACCAGAAACTTAACTTTCTCAGCCATATTAAAAACCTCAAAACTGCTTGCCAGAAAGCACTGAATATTCTGCGGGTCGTAGCGCACACCGACTGGGGCGCTGATAAGAAACTTTGTTGCACCTCTACAGAGCCCTGGTCCGTTCCAAACTGGACTACGGTTGTGCTGTGTACGGCTCCGCAAGATCGTCTTACCTCAAACTCTTGGACCCTATCCACCATCAAGGGCTTCGTCTCTGTCTTGGAGCATTCCGCACCACCCCTGTGTACAGCCTGTACGCAGAGGCAGGTGAACCTTCACTGTCCAACCGCAGGCTGAAACTGTCTTTGAATTATTATATCCCCCTGTTCTCAGAACCAGAAAACCCTGCCTATGACTGTGTCTTTGACCCTCCGTTCCAAAGTAAGTTTGAAAACAACCCGAAATGTATTCCGCCGTTTGGTCTTCGTATGCGGCCTCACGTTCGGAATGCAGGTCTAGACCTAGGAGTAGTGTCCGATTTTTCCAAGTTTCCGGATCAACCTCCGTGGACCTTTTTCACACCTGAGATTTGTTTTGATCTTGCAGCTTTTCGCAAAGAGTCTACCAGCTGTCTGGCATACAAGGCATTGTATGCTGACCTCTGTTCGAAATTCCCATCCTATCAAAAAGTTTTCACTGACGGTTCCAAGTCTGAAGATGGAGTGGCCTGTGCAGCCTACTGCCCTGGGGCTCCTTCTCAGATACTGTTGGAACATATTTCATTCAGATGCTTCTGTCTATTCTGCTGAACTTACTGCTCTGGTTCTGGCTTTGAAGATAATTTCACATTCTTCGAAGAGAGATTTTCTGGTTCTGTCGGACTCGCTGTCAGCTTTGGAGGCCCTAGCTGGCCGCAACCTTCAGCATCCAGAACTTTTAATTTTTTTTTAACTTTTTAGCAAGTTGAAGGCGGACGGTTACAACATTACTCTTGCTTGGGTTCCTGGTCATGTTGGCATCGGCGGGAACGAAATGGTTGATCGTTTAGCCAAGAACGCCACAAGAGAGAAACTGTCCACCATTTATATCCCTGCTCAGATGTGAAACCCAAAATTAACGATTATGTGAGAGACCTCTGGCAGGAGGATTGGAACACACAGACGAGTAACAAACTCTTTCAGATCCGTCCAAACCTTAAGGACTTCCTCCCATCGACGTCGGGTGGTCGTAAAGAGGAATCGGTTCTGTGCCGGCTGCACACCGGCCATTCGTATTTTACCCATTCTTATCTTTTAAAGAGTGAAGAAGCTCGTGGTGCATTCCATGTCATGCACCACTCACAATGAAACATGTTCTTTTAGAGTGTTGGGACTTGCACGATGTGAGACACAAACATTTTACAGCGGAGTCCATGAAGATCCTGTTCAGGGATGTCCCGCCAGACGTGATCCTTGAGTTTTTGAGAGAGATTAACATTTTTTCATCTGATTTAAGATTTTACGGAAGAAAGATTTTTAACGAAGTTTCTGGTACGTTTCTAGACGATGTCATTTACTGAGATGTATGAAAGTTTTTTTTTTTTGGTTTTTTTTTTTTTTTCCAAATGACTGGTGAGTTGATTTTAACGTGGTGACAGCCCTGATGTGGCCCTTTGCGGTCGGCTGGGCTATAAGCAACATTATCTTATCTTATCTTATCTAGGAATCAAATTCCATCTGTTTTGGTGATGGTTTGTTGTGGTGGTGGTTTTGGATTTTTTGTGTGTGCTCGTTTGTTTTGTGGAGTTTAGAGATTTTTGTTTTTGACACATGATTTCAGAGATATCTTGGAAAACTTTTGCTTGATACTAAGTAGAATCAGTTTATAACCAGAATCGAAAGAAATACAATTAAAAAGGTCATGTGAAAGGAAATATTATGTTCTTTTTTTTTTTTTTCTATATTAGTGTTCTTAGTCCCTTTCTCCTGTGGCCCTTTGCGGTCGGCTGGGCTGTAAGCAACATTACCTTACCTTACCTAAGCCCTTAAAAACATAAGCAACATTACCTTACCTTACCTAAGCCCTTAAAAACATAAGCAACATTACCTTACCTTACCTAAGCCCTTAAAAACATAAGCAACATTACCTTACCTTACCTAAGCCCTTAAAAACAATCTAATAAACAAATCTTAAATAAATGTTAGCGAACTGCCCAGAGAGACGTGGACAAACGAGTCACAAGACAAAACACAACGCGTTTCGACCTCTTAGGTCTTCGTCAGGTGATATATAAACGAATAAAACAACGAAAATTCACTTAGCTTTGATCGCTTCAGATCGCTTAGGGTTCAGCGCAAGGAAGAAGGCGTAACTAAATCTAATAAACATTAATTATTGGTAAGAGTATTTATCAGATCACTGGGAAAAGTAAAATACTGAAACAGTGACTGTGTCCACGAGTTATTTTGAGATTCTTTTTAAGACATTACTACAAACCAGTTGTTTCTTTTCATGTTTCACCACAGTGCATTTCTTTCCTTATTTGATTAAGAGATCATTGTTGTAGAGTTTTTCCCGAGCATCATCCCACAATAAATGTTTGCTCTGCACAAAAACCATGGTTTTGTATGGAAATAAGCATGTGTGCCTCATGTAGGAGGGGGTAGAGAATATTCCTGAGGAGAAATATGGAATGAAAACACCAACAAAAAAAAAACAAAACAAAATTCAAAAGACTGGTTTTTTTAGACTGATCAGAATCGCCCATCTTGCACCGAAAATGAGGAGAGAAGTGATTGCTCATTCTTCGTTTTTATCCTTTTTCTCGGCTAGGAAGCACACTTTCAACTGGAATTCTTGAGTTCGGTTTCCATCTTGGATTCTCAGAAGTGATCTTTGTGTCATCCTTCATCTCTCCGGAGGAAAACACTTGTGTCTAAGCCAGTGAAAGGAATATCAGAAAACTTCTTTGTTTGGCTTCATCATTACAGTTGCCGTTAATTTGGGGTGCCCTGGCATCCACCAAGTCGACTGGCATTTCTTCTCCTCATACTTCCAAAGCCTGCTTGTCATGTCAGAAAGCTGTCTTTGACATTGACTTTCATGAAATCTGTGTCAGCTGTTCTCCGTTCATTGCATGCAGCTTGTGTGAGAGTTGGACCAATTCAGTGTGGTGCACAATTTTTGGCTTTCATCTTGAAAGTCCCAACATTCTGCCAGTTTTGGCAAGGGCAGCGAGTGAATGCTGAACAAGAGTGTCTTCTACTCCACATGTCAGTGTCTGAGACCCCTCATGTGGATCTACTCATGTCTAAGTGGAACAATCAACATCCGGTTTTTGTGTCGCCAATACCAGATTTTCTGGCGCTAGCTGTGGACGCACTCTCGACCTCTTGGAGGGGATATTCGCCTATACATTTCCACCGTCCAAACTCATACCATCAGTTCTCAAAAAGATGTCAAAGGAGAAGTGCCTGTTGGTTATGAATATGGATAAGTACCTGTGTTACATGGAGGAGTGGGTAGAGAAGATTCCAGAGGAGAGAGATGGAATGATAACAATTACAAGAGACAAGAAAACAAATTTCAAAGACTGGAACTTGGAGAGTGATCATAACCTGGAGGTCAAATCTGATTGACTTTGTTACATTAAACTGATGAAAGGAGGCTTTCAATTTTTCTTTTTTAACAGTCATGCTGCTCCCTGTCAGTCTTGAGTGCAAAATTCATATCTGTTCACACACCAACATGTAAACAGTCTTGAGAGTTGAGTTTGGGCTACACAATAACGCAGGCCCACTATCCATTCACCACAATCTTGACTGACCACAAGGCCATGTATCCATGTTGGCAGATTTAACTCATTTTGGAGAAAGGTCTGGGACTTTCTTCTTTTTGATTCACATCATACATTTGAGATACTTTGGGCTGAACTTGATCATGTTTCATAAAGTTGACAGAACCTTTAGGCTGACTGATTCTGCTGTACAAGAACAAAATAGTGCCTCTTCTCTGAGAAATATCTCTTTTTTGTTGTTGCTTGTTTGGTGTGGGTTTTTTTTGCAAATTCCGCCTGATTACCATAATTTGTCAAAATCATTGTTCAAGATTTTGTTTAACTCATATAATATGACTATTGATGAAGCAATAGCATAATTATTAATTGGGCATGAGAAATTGTGGAATTCATGCCAGGTTCATGATGGTGAAGGTCTGGGACAACAAAGATTGTCTAGAATAATGAGTTTGCTTTTCAGGACAACAAATATGGTCTGAAATAATGACTGTGCTTTTCAGGACAATAACAGTTGTCTTGAGTAATGGTGTTGCTTTCCAGGACAAGTGTCTCAGTGACTGTACTTTCAAGGGGGGCAAAGTTGTCTAAATGGATGACTGTGTTTTTCAGGACAACAGCTGTTGTCTGAAATAATGAATGTTTTCCATGACAACCGTAATGGATCTAACTAAGATCTACTTTCCAGGACAATAAATATGTGTGACTGTGACTGCTTTCCAGGATAATAATAATTGACTGAAGTAATAATGATGCTTTCCATCCAGACAGTAGTGAGAGAAGTGATGACTGCTTTCCATGACAACAATCAGCTGAAGTAATGATGATGCTTTCCATCCTGACAGTAATGACCATGCTTTCCAGGGTGACAGTAGTTGATAGAAGTTATGACTGGGAAGGTAAGGAGAAGGGTGTGTGTGTGTGTGTGTGTGTGTGTGTGTGTGTGTGTTTAATATGAAATGACATTTACCTTGTATCTACAAAATGTATCAGCAGTGATATTACTGTATGCTGACAAAAGATATTTCACAGGAAGAGGCTTTGGATCTCAGTGATTTGCTTAGAATCTGAACAACTCTTTTTATTCTTCTTATTCATCAGTATCTTCCTTTCATCTAGCTTTATTCATGTTCTTATGTTCTTGAATGAATTTCTTTTGTTGACAGAGGCTGTCAGCTTACAGTGTGTGGTGGGTGGAGCTCAGATCACTCGCAAGTTTCTTCTGGACAATGGTCGGCTGCAGCTTGATTCTGTCAAGCAAGCCTTTGGGTTGTCAAGTGTGGAACTCATCCTTGGTAAGAATGAGTGAAGCCTTCGGGTTGTTTAGTGTGGAACTCATCATGGGTAAGAATGAATGAAGTGTCTGTGTTTTCACATAGTCTGTTTTATGTTAGGGAAGAATGAAGCCATTGATGAGAATGAAAGATGATCACGCCCATGTTAAAACTTAATATTAGCCTTTATGTGTGTCTGTGCAGATGGGGAGCCCCTGGTTCTGGGAGGCAATTTGGATGGCTACATCCCCATGAAGTTCACGCCTGGCAGCTTTCTTCAGGTCACTGGCATCCCAATCATGTATGCCCAACAGGTTACACAGAAAACTCACCACAAAGAGGCAACAGCAACGTGATCATCTTCTCCCTGTATCCCTTCTGTGTCACAGAAACAATTCCTTAAAATAAAATCAAAATGACTTAATACCTGTGTGTTATAAAGCAATGCATATGTCACAAAGACTGTTCTGACAAATGCAGAGCTCTGGCTGCTGTAAAGTTTTGACTGGAACTGAACACTGCAAATGACTGTCTTGTCAATATTTTAAAATTGACAGTTTCATGATTTATCAGTCCTTTATTAACAGTGTCTGGTAAGCTCAGAGCATTGAGATTTGAAAGCAGTCATTGTGACTGAGTATCCAGTTGACACCCCACATATAATAGGCATTCTCACTGTGCGTCTTAATGTTATCATTTTGGTGGTATTAGTGTAGTGTTGTTTGAGTTTCGTTCTCCACTCACTTTAGATGGTCATTCCCAATGGGCATATTATTTTTGATGGGTTTGGACATTAACCTGACATGGTTATCTGTTGGTGCTTCCCCCTCCTCCCTCCATAAATGATTGAGAACGACAAATAACACTATATTTAGGAGGCTGATGTTTAACCTTTTCCCTCCCTTTTTTTTAAAAAATGTAACATTTCTGCTACTACCAAATCTTTTTTGAGAGCACCAAATGAACTTACATCGAACTTTTGAAACTTGGATACTTTTTTTTTAAAAGTTTGCCAAATAGATATACTGCAGGTATAAATGTGTATGTCTATTTCTGTGTTGTTAATGATTACAACGGACCATTGTGATCACTAACTTGGTCAAAGAAATCTGGAACCCATCCATAATGTTGATGCCAACTTTCCGATTGATGGTCATCTCACACTGCCACTGAAGTTTGAAGTGAGTGCAGATGCAGCTGTACAATGTCCATGGCTTTCAGAGCGTCATTATTAATTCAACTGCTCTAGGGCACCTACACTGTCCTCAGCTCTATCACTCATGAGCTCCCTGAATGGAGCTAAATAAGAAAGTTTTTCCTTACATATCTGGGCTTGAACCATAGCACTTTGTAAATGGAGGTCACATTTGTAACAGGAGTTGTGAAATTTCATGTTTCAACTCTCAAAGCTTCCCAAGAACCTACATGGGAGTTAAGTGGATTTGTTTACTCATAAGGTTAAGTCAAAAGGTAAATAAAGAGATGACTGGTAAAATGAATTGCAGAGTGATCTGTATGCTTTGTCGGAGTAGTAGAGTTGCCCTGAGCGGAGCATGGTTATGTAGATTCACGGTTGATGGCTGATTTATGGACAACTTTCCAGGTTACCAAAGCAAAGTTTTGTATGTTGATTCTTTGCAAAAAGTGTGTTTTCAGGTCTTAACCTTGTCCTGTGAGTTGAGTTAGACTGTCTAGTGAGTGGAGTTGCTGTTACTCCTGCATGTCAAGATTCAGTCGATCATTGACTGACATAAGAACTGTCTGAGGTTTGGTAGACTGTCTGCTGAGAAAGTGGATTTATGCGAGAGTTGAGAAATATTGTCTGATAGATTAAGGTTGAGAGTTTAGGTAGAGTGTGTGATGAGTTGAGGTTTATTGAGAGTGAAGGTAGAGTGTGTAATGAGTTGAGGTTCATTGAGAGTGAAATTAGATTTTGTTATGAGTTGAGGTTAATTGAGAGTGAAGGTAGATTGTGTGATGAGTTGAGGTTTATTGAGAGTGGAGGTAGAGTGTGTTATGAGTTGAGGTTTATCGAGAGTGAAGGTATAGAGTGTGTGATGAGTTGAGGTTTATTGAGAGTGAAGGTAGATTTTGTGATGAGGTTTATTGAGAGTGAAGGTAGAGTGTATTATGAGTTGAGTTTTATTGAGAGTTAAAGTAGAGTGCGTGATAAGTTGAGGTTAATTGGGAGTGAAGGTAGATTGTGTAATGATTGAGGTAAATTCTGGGTCGAGGTAGACTGCCCAGTGAGTTGAGGCAGAATGCTGTGGTATTGTCCGATGAGTTGAGGTAGATGGTGTGATGATTGGAGGTAGATTGTTTGATGAGTTGAGGTAGACTCCAAATTAAGGCAGATTGTCTGATGAGTTGAGGTAGATTGATGATTTCCTGTGCTAGAAAATGTTTTGATTCACAACTAGTACTTACCTGAAAGGAAAATAATGTGAAATGAGGCAAGGAACAGTAAACAACAAGCAAGTAGGGTAACTCTTACTCCCACAAGAAAACAAATACACGCCCATAGCTCCAAAAGAATGCTGCTTACAACACCGAATCACCTAGCAGATATGATAGCACAAGAGCTGTTGTTCTGTGTGCTCTGTGCTGTCATATCTGCAAGGCAGTTCGGTGTCGTAAGCAGCATGCTAGCTTTGGAGTTATTGGGTGTGTTTTGTTTTCTTGTTGGAGCAAGAGTTGCCCTACTTGTTTGTTGTTTAGTACTTACCTGATTTAGATTGTCAGATTGATAAATGAATTACCAGAGCAAATGTTTCACGGGCAAACTGTCATATGAGTTAACATAGCAAATAAGTCACTGCCAGATTGACAAATGAGTTGAGTTACCAAGGCCAATGATTCACTGCCAGATTGACTAATGAGTTGAAAGATGTGATTCACTGCCAGTCCTTGCCGCAACTTGATTGATGACATGAACAGTGTTACTCACACATTAATAGATTCAAAGCCAACCTGATACCCTGGCCTGAGATAGTCTGTATTGTATTCTGGCATATGGCATAACTTATTGTTCTCGAAGATTTCTGGGTGTAAAATTTGGGCAGCTGGCTCATTTAGAATGGTGCAACCTTTTTTTTTTTTTTCAAATAATTGTGTTGAGTAATTTTCTATAGAATTTGTTAGGGACAGGTCCCCTATTTTTGGTGGATTCATCAATATGTATGAACTGCTTGTTGAAAGTCGGCATTTGGATCTCCACTTACAGCCGTTGCAGAGATATATACGCAAGCAGGCCAGCAGCAATGGCAAATTTTCTCCGATTGCACATGCTGGTGCTTCACTCCTTCCTTTGTTGGCAATATCACATGTTCTAATTACAGACTCGATTCATTGAATTGGATGTTGTAGCTTTAACGTTTAGTGAGGAGAGGGAGAAATAACTGCCCTGCATGAGACCACTGTGGACCTGGATTTTCTCCCTTCTAGACAAACACCTTATCCACATGTGCCACCACTGATAAGTCAGATTGATAACATGATCATGGTCCTTACAAGTCATGTAAGTCCTGCAGTTTAAGAAAGTAATTTTCCAGGACTAGAAAGTCATGGACGTTTGGTCCAGGGTATGGAAAAGTGGAGGAAAAGATAAACGTTCAAGAAACACAAATGCATAACATGAGTGCATGTGTTTCAGGAGCAAAAATCAAGCAAAAATTTAGCTCGTTACTTGCATCACTGAACTACTCATCTTGATAACAGTAGGAATGTTTTTTGACATAAAATAGTACATTTGCACTCATGGAAATGTTCCCAGATTCCATGGAAAATTCATGGAATTTTGAATTTGTCAGCCTATATGGACCCAGAGTTTTGGCGAGTTAAGACACTGTTATCAAAATATAAATCAGAGAAAGTGTCGTTTCACAACTAATCTTTGACTCTGCTATAGAGTCAGAGGAGTTGAATTAGAGTCACTCTTATCACTCTTACAAATTAAGATCCAATGCCATTGAACAAGACATTGTCCAAAGAGAAGGAAACAGACCCAATGGAGTTTGGGGACAGGCTGGTTTTAAATTGATATGTGAAAATTTCACAGCTGATTAGATTGTTAATTTTGGGACAAGATTGCTTTTAAATGTGTGAAGAATCACAGCTGACTAGATTGTTAACTGAGGAGGCTGCTGTTTCTGTGGTAATGTACAGACACTGCTTGACTGAGTTTGATTTTCCAGTGAATTGGATTACTGTTGACTACAATAGAATACCATGTGAATATTATTGTAAAACATTTTAAGTTCAGGTGACTGCACATAACTGCTCAGCGTTCAGGATCTTGTAGTAAGATAATCACTCTCAGAAAATTCTTCATGTAGCACATAATTTTGTTGGTGACAGAACCATGCTTGCATTATGATGGCACATGAGAGATATGTCCTATCACTTTGTTGCATATCAACATTATGATGTCTTATTTTCTATTATCAGTTCATCAGAAAATGCCCATCTTGTAACAAGGCATCATCAAGTGTCTGCTTTATACCATTGTATCATCAGTGGATAGTTTTGTGTCGATGCATCATCAAGTGTTCTGAAGCTTCTGTTTTCATGTTGATACAAATTATCATGCAATTCAATTGATATTCTTTATACTCAGCCAACTGCAAAGAGATGTATCTGTAACAAATAATCCATGCAAAATAAATGATCGGGCTGGAGAAGCGCTGACTCGAAGGATTTAGAGGGACAAGAAAATGAAGCTCAAGGCCATCTAGGCCCCAGTGGGGTCTAGGGGCAAAGCCCATTCACCGAAATTGAATTTGGCCAGTTTTGAAGAGTCATGGTTTCATGATAGGTTAAATACCATGCAGTATGCAATGAAACAATAACAAAAAATTTACTGTTCTCCACTTGCTTCTTTATTTAGCTCCTTTAAAAAGTGTATAACATGCCGTTCCCATCTTGTTCACTTTCCAAATGCAAATTAAAACTCGGTGATTTTCCAGCCTGTTTTGTGTGCGCTTTATATAATTCTATCAGGTTCTCTCTTCAGCAGAATACTTTTATGGTATCTTTGCATGGCTTTCAGTCTATTAGCATAGAAGGAAGTCAGCAGAAATATAACAGAAATGGAAAGCATTTTCAGAGTTTGTGACATCGAACTGAGGTCCCTATCAAATGACATGTTTGTACCCATCGAAGCCTTTCTCTCTCCCACCCCCACTCCCAACACCCTGCCTCATTCCTTCTGTGCCCTTTCAGTAGCCTTAGTTCAGTGCTGTTTACTCAACCTTTCTCATTCACAGCCATCTATGTCACATTCCTGGTACCTGCAGTCCATACAAAAATCAAAGCTATGTGTAGACGACCCCCAAGTGGTGAAGCTGTACTGCTTCAAAGTCGCTTTTTTTCCAGTGATACCTGTACTGATGTACAAAGGACATCACCTCTACTGACTTTTTTAGAGCTTGGTCATGTGTATCCTGCTAGATCTGGCTGACAGTCTTTTTTACTGGAAAGAAAAGCTGAAATTCAGTAAAGTTTAAAACTAATATCGTTAAAAAGATAGATAAATAAAACACAATTCATGCATTTTCTGTTAAAATAAGATGAAAGAACTAGATGGGACATAAACAGAAGTGTGATATTTTTGTCATGATAAAGGTATAGTCCCAACATAACAAAACTCCATAATGCATTCCATTTGTTTTCTGCCCAGTCAACATTTTGTTTAAATCTTTTTTTTTTCCTGTTGGGCTTTTACTGTATTATATGTGGCTGCTAATTACAAAAGGAAAAGATGCTCCCAGGATTCACCGAAAGGGGGAGAGAATGATGAATCCATCGGTGCTCAACCAATCACGACTGCAAATCCCAAACGGACTATGAACATGGACCAAATGGAATATCCATGTGTCTGTGGAAAGCGTTTCGCTACCACCCGTGGCATGAAGATCCACAGAACAAAGATGGGATGTGTGAAGACTCATCTGAATGAGCAGCAGCGCACTGCATCAGCAGATAAGACGTCGGAAGACCAAGGCCAGGATTTAAACCACAGTGCCAAGGACATCCACGCTGTTGGTTCGGATGAGGAATTTGCACAGGCCCTCGATGCCAGGCGCCTGAAACTCAACCTGCCACGAGCAAACGAAACTGAAGATTGGGAGAAACTGGATGCAAAAATCGTCCAAAGACTCGATGCACTGATAGGGAAAAGCACCCTGGAACACAAACTAGCCACATATGGGGACATTGTGTATGCCACATGTAGAGACGCCTATGGAGTAAAACTACCCAAAGAGAAAACACCTCCAAAGAAATCCAGACGCCAAGAAAAGATGGACAAGATCAGAGTCCAAAAGAACAACCTCAAGAAGCAAATGAAGACCGCACTGCCAGCTGAAAAACAAGGCTTGGAAAAACTGTGGGAAGACCTGAAAGAAAAACACAGCGCCCTCAGCAAAGCGGAATCTGCGAGGAAGAGGAAGAGCAAAAAGAAGAAGACACAAGAGCGCTTCTTCAGAGACCCCTTCCAGTTTGCCAGAACACTGTTTGAGCAGCCAAAATCTGGGACCCTAAGTGTGGACAAAGGAGTTCTTGAGCAGCATCTGAGGAAAACATACTCCTGACTCACAGAGCAAAGCACCACCCGACATTCAAGGTCTGGTGTGGCCAACCAACCCTGAGGAACAGTTCAATGGCAAGCCTCCAACATTGGCGGAAGTCAAGAAGGTGGTCGACAAAGCCAGAGCCAAATCATCACCAGGGCCAAACGGAATACCTTACCAGCTTTACAAGAAATGCCCCAAGGTGCTGGAGTGGCTCCACAGGCTGCTGCGATCGGCTTGGAGAAACCAGAAGATCAGCGGCCAGTGGATGACGGCAGATGGTGTGTACATCCCCAAAGAGCAAAACTCAAGTGACATCAGCCAGTTCAGGCCAATATCACTACTGAACGTCGAAGGGAAAATCTTCTTCTCTGTCATGGCAGCAAGGCTGACCAAGTACCTATGGAAAACAAGTACTTGGATGTGTCAGTCCAGAAAGGTGGCATCCCACGGCGTGGCTGGCTGTGTAGAACACGCCACAATGATCTGGGACGCAATCCAAAAGCAAAACAGAAAGAGGACCTGGACGTAGTGTGGCTTGATCTGGCAAACGCATTGGATCTGTGCCCCATGAGATGATACAGTTGGCTCTTGAGATGTACCATGTGCCAAAGAACATCCGCAAACATCCTCAAGAAGTACTTCAATGGCTTCTCAATGCGGTTCTCTACCAAGGAGTACACAACTGATTGGATCAACTTGGAAGTGGGCATTGCAATGGGCTGTGCAATTTCCCCGATACTGTTCGTGCTGGCAATGGAACTCATCTTGAAAGCAGCAACAAACAACGCGAGACAAACAGACCTTGGCGATGGATACAAGATGCCTCCTCTCAAGGCCTTCATGGATGACACTACAGTGATTTCATCCAGAGAAGACGAGACACGTCATGTGCTGGAGAGGCTGGACGACATAGTTGCCTCATCCAGAATGAAGTTCAAGCCAAAGAAATCACGGAGTCTCTCACTGAGGAAAGGAAAAGTGGCCGAATCTGTGGTCTTCAGTGTTGCCAACCAGGCCATTCCAACAGTCACAGAAGAACCAGTCAAGAGCCTTGGAAGATGGTATGATGATACGCTGAAAGACACACAAAGAGCAAAAGAAACCAAGCAGATGGCGGAAGAAGGCTTGGAGACCATTGACCAGTGTGGGCTCCTGGCAAATACAAGGTCTGGTGTCTGCAGTTCATGCTGATACCAAAGCTCCTATGGCCTCTGATGATATACGACATCTGCACCAGCACAGTGGAGGCAATGGAAGCCAAAATCAACAAGTTCACAAGGAAATGGCTTGGTGTCCCACCCTGTCTGACTGACATCGCGCTGTACTGTCGCCAAGCAAAGCTCAAACTACCACTGAAATCCATCCTGGAGGAATACAAAGCAGGGAAGATCAGACTTCAAAGCATGCTGGAGGACTCAGGAGACAAGGTGGTAGAAGCAATCAAGCCCCAGCTAAAGACAGGCAGAAAATGGAAAGTTCAAGAGGCGATGGATTCTGCAAAAGAAAGTCTCAAGATCAGAGAAATAACAGGACACACACAGACCAACAGACAAGGACTGGGGTGACCAAAACTGAATGGTGGTCAAAGGCCAAAGGAAAAGCCAAAAGAGACATGATGATTCAGGAGATGAGAAAAGAAGAAGACCCAAAAAGACTCCAAAAAGCAGTCCAGCAGAGCCAGCAAGGGCAATGGACAACGTGGGAGAATGCACTCCAAAGAAGTCTAACTTGGAATGACATTTGGCACATGGCCCCTCTCAGGATCAGCTTCATTCTCAGATCTGCATATGACCTTCTGCCCTCAAATGCAAACCTGGTGAAGTGGGGGAAAACAGACGATCCTGCATGCCCCCTCTGCCATGAAAAACAAACAGTGGAGCATGTTCTAAGCTCATGTAAAGTAGCCCTGTCTCAAGGAAGGTACACATGGAGGCACAACCAAGTGCTCAAAGAAATTGTACAAGTAGTCTGGGCTAGTACCAACACCACAAAAGGGAGAATCAGGACTCCAAAAGCACCCGCAACATTCTTCACGGCAGGAGGCAGCAAATCATGGCCAAGAACAACAGTGCCACTCGAAACATGCAGGCAGAGTCTGCTGGATGGGGCAGATGACTGGGAGTGCACTGCAGACCTCCCAGAATGGGAAGAGTCACCCAGAGATCATCAGCAAGAGTGGCATGAGACCAGACATAGTAGTCCACTCTAAGTCAACCAAGCAGCTGATCATGATCGAGCTCACAGTGCCATATGAGAACAGAATGGAGGCAGCTCAAATCTACAAGACTGAAAAGTATGCTGATCTGGCAAACAGCCTGAGGAGAGAAGGCTATCAGGTCAAAGTCCTCACTGCAGAAATTGGAGCTAGGGGATTTGTAGGAACGTCTGCATACAGCCTCATGAAACAGCTCTCAGTTGCAGGGAAGGAAAAAACCAGAGCCCTGAAAGCAATGGCAGAAGCGGCAGAGAGGTGTTCAAGCTGGATCTGGTCAAGGAGGAACAAAAATGAACTTCATAAGGCTTAAATTTCCCTACAAATATCAGTGTCCCTGTGGCTCAGTGGTTTAAAGCGCGAGTCATTAAGTAGAAAATGAGCATGTCCAGAGGGTCATGGGTTCGAATCCCAGCCATGGCTCGTCCCAAGATGGGGGAAAAAAAAAAGGGGCAGCAGAGGGACATCCGGAGTCATGAACCGGGTGTGGCCCAACCCCCCTAGAGTGTCAGGAGATAAGGGCCGAAACACTTGCTTGAAGGGGGCTTCTCTTCTGAGGGCTCTCTGCTGCCACGCTCTCCACGAGTTTCTTTCTACTAGGTGTCAGTTTGCATATGCGCCAATTGTAAGATTAGTCTGAGATTTGATTCAAGGTGCCTATGTGTTCACCAATTTCTGTGATGTACAGTTGATGCCTTACCAAAGTTAAAGCACGCTGTTATCTCTTTTTATATTGAATGTATTGTGTATGATTGTCTGCTGAAGTTGATTGTTATCCCTTTTGTATTGAAGATGTCTTGTACAGTTAGCTAAAGTTGATCACATTGTTTTTCATTTTGTATTGAACATACTTTATGTCCAATTGTCCCTTTTGTACTGAATGCATTCTGCATAATTGTCAGCTGAAAAATATGACCGATTATTGTCCCTTTCTTGTACACCATAGTTTTAAGCTGAAGGCAGTTATTATCCTACAGCCCTTTTGAAGATGTTATGTAGAAATATCAGCTAAATTTAATGCACATTGTTATTTATATTCATCATAATGAAATTATTGTGTATTCATAATAAATCAGCTTCAATTGATGCATATTATAATCTTTTTATGTTGTTGTTTTGTACGATTATCAGTTTAACTTGATGCATGTAATAGAATCCTTTTTGTGTTTGTGCATATATTGTAAAGCCCCTTTTGTATTTAATTATTTTGTTAAATTTATAATTATTTTGTTAAATTTATTGTGCAAAGTTCATTTTGCATTGACTTTTTTTTTTTTTTAATTATCTGTTAAAAACCAGCTTCAGTGGTGTAGTGGTTAGCGCCATGGATTCCTAGCTGGGAGGTCATGAGTTCAATTCCCATCAGAGTCATTTATTTGTGGGATTTTTTCTGCCCCTATCAGCTCCTGCACCATGTTTAGTTCACATGGGTTCATTTGGGAAGACCAGTATCACACAAGCAGGTTTCATCCACTACATGGATATGTTCTGAAAATGTTACTCATATTTCCTGACCAGTGCTGCAGCTGTCTGCATATCTCAGGCTTGGTTGTTATGAAAGGTAGCATAGAGTTCCATTCCAGTCTGAGACTGCGTCAGGGATGTGACGCAGTCTCAGACTGAAATGGAACTTCATCATCCTCATTGATCAACTTTTACAAAACAAAGTCCTGAATTCTGTGGCATTTATGCCCTGCTCTCATGGTTGCCTCACAGTCAGTTACCTAGAGCTCCAATTCTGTGCTCTTGGTAAGTGTCAAGGTAGCCAGTATCAGCAAGTTCACTGGAACTGTCATCGGATGGACACAGTGGCACCCTCAGAGGGGGATACTAATTCATACTGGCTCTGCAACATAGCGGTTATTGTCATCAGTAGAAGGTATAGTAGGTGGTGGTGTCACTGTATTCACCACTGAACACCTTGAACTTCAAGTTGAAGTGACTCAGCAGCAGTGCAGTGTCTTCTGTGGTGGGTTGCCTCATGACAACTTGACATTGACTGTCCCTGTGGATCGCGGGTGCTGGGACTGCTGAAGGATGAGCCAGGGTATGGTTGTGGACAGAGAGCCATAATGAGCGATGTGAAGTTAATGCCACTGAATTGGCACAGCAGATGAGATGGGGAAAAAAAGAATTAAAGTCTGTTGTAAGTCTCCATTTGATGCTGAGGGAGCAAAGGCACAATCAGCCATGCCTCCCTGATGAGTCCAATCCAGCAGATGAAAGGCCTCGGCACAGGCAGTATGAATGGTTCTGTCTTCAAGATGGATTACAATGGTCCCCATATGCTTCCAGTAAAGGATTTTAAATTTATGGTATATTTCCCTGATTTTTTTATTCTCATTTTCTTTCACACACACCCCTCCCCCCCATTCCATCCACCCCACCCCATGTCTCCTACCGCCCCCCCCCCCTTCCTCCCACCCCACCCCATGTCTCCTAGATCCTACCCCCCCCCCCCTTTTTTTTTTTCTTTTTTTCATATATGCCAAATCATTAATTTAATGACGGAGGCATTGTTAGCCTACACTTGTTTTCCCCCGCAACTAAATTGTTCAACATATAGATAGATAGATAATAAACTAATAAATTCCAAGGATAAGTAACCGAGCACCATTCCAGCAACCAACAGAGCAGCTTGGTGTTGCAATGACTGCAAGAAATATTCAGTTATAAACAAAGCTTGCTCTTATGTCTTAGATCGAAGAAATAGGGGGAGATAAGCATACATTTCTGCAGTGGTAGATAATTCTGCCTAAGCAACTAACAGTGTGTGCTTGAGAGGGTGAATGGGGAATAATAAATGCTTTTCAAAATGACCTTCAGCAAGCTTATAGTCTCCAAGGGGAGACAATCTCCAATGGGGTGGAAACTCCATATATTTATGTATGTATGTATGTTAACGCATATTGTAGAGTTCTTTTTGTTTTAAATCCGTTTTGCTTAATCATCAGAATGAATGCATATTGCAGTTATCTTTTTATATAGAAGTGAGTTTGTATACTATTTAAAGTTAATGCATATCATAGGTTGAAATTAGTTTGTTTATTGACCATTAAAGTTATTGCATATTACAAGTCCTTCTTGTATTGTTTACTTATTGGTTAAATGTAATGTGCAAACTCTTGATTGAATAATTTTGTTTATCAGTTAAAGTTAATGCAAACAGCAGAGTCCTTTTGTATTGAATTCATTTTGTTTAATCATCTCATACTGTTGTGTTCAATGACAATGCTTCGGATTAATGGTGTTCTCTTATGTAGAAAGTCAGACCACCCCTCATCGCTCACTTTCTCTATTTCAAGTGCAGCTTAAATTGTATAAATATACTTACATCATAACATGCTTTCAGATCTTCCAGATTTCGATAGTGCAATACTCCTTTAATTTGTTAAAAAAAAGAATTTAGTGTTTCTTATTTGTTGTCAATTCTTTAAAAGTAACTGTAAATGTATGGCTTTATAATTGTTGGGATAAAATTTGGTGCATGTTGCCTAGAGGGTAATAGAATGAGTTTTGGTTTAGTTATCTGGACTTTTCTGGTACCTGTATCTTGACTGTTATTCTGTTTCTTGCTACTGTTTCTTGCTGAGTCAGGCATACCTTTTTAGTTGTTTTTTACAATATGTACACTATATATTTGTTTCATTGTCTGCAGTTGATTCAGTTACATGGGCAATATCAGGACTGAAAGCATGGTAACATTTTTAAAGCCAAGTACTGTCTATTTGAGGATTTAAAATATCGATGCAAGAACACTGTTCTAGTGAAAAGGACAGATTGAAAACAATGTTTATCAAATTAGATTTGTACAGGGGATTCAGTCACCAGGTGATCTACTCATACATGACCTGAAAAATGTAACCTTTTTCCTCTGCTCTAATATGCTTGATGTGTCTAGAATGTAGAAGGTTCACATCAATAAATATACATATATATATCATATATGCATGCTACTAGAATGCTATTGAATTGAAGATAAAGTGAAAAACAGCCAGATACATGCTCTGTGAATAATAAGAAATGAACCACACAATGTATGGGTAGGTCAAAAGATTTAAAGTATCAACTGGTGATGAGGGTAAGATTCCATGTGGGATAAAAAGTTATTGGGGAAAGGAAATTATCCTTCACAACTTTGCGCCCTTGAAATGCATAAATTCTCCCTCTTATCCATAACAATTTACATCAGATTCAGTTGAATTATAATCTTGACTCAAACTAGTCGAACTGCAAGAATATCTGCTGGAATGGAGATGCTTGAGATGCTTCTGAGCATGACCCTGTTTTAACTCACGAACAGATTACTAATAAATGATAAGTACTATGAATAATGAGCCAAGCTTTTGTTGTTGTTTCTCACTATACTAAACTCTGTAGTACATATATTATACACTGAATGACTCCAATGTCAATGATTATGATGAAACTGACTGAAGTGAAACTTCAAGTAATTCTTGCTGCTGCCTTGTTTGCAAAACCATCCCTTCCCAGCCTGGGCTTTGCTGGTGAGTGTTCAACTCTATGCCCATCATGTCATGATGTACATAACAATTAACATTGAAAATTAAGAAAAACATGTTGATTAGGCTGACTTTGAGGCGTTCATTTCCTGCCCCCCGGTGGCATTACATGGAATTTTGTAAGTACACTCGGACTATTCACTTGACTCCTTGCATAGTACATCCAACTGGAGTCTGAGTCAGTGAGTGTCAGCAGTCCACAAAGAACTATCAATGACACTGTCACTGCCAGGCTATCATGGGAACACAAACTCCCACAGATGAGTTCCTCACAGGAATAGATATGAAGAGCAATGGGAAAACAAAATCGCCATGAAATGTGAGCTAAATGAGTCAATATATTTTGTTTGTTAAATATGTTTGTACACTATATAAAGCAATCCTCATGTCATGCTCTCAGATAAAATGACACACTTAAAAAAGACTGATGAAAGAGAAAAATACAGCTTGCATTTCAAAAGTTGACTTTATATTTCAAATGAAAACTATACAAAGTGGTGTCAAACATCATGGAACATTGTAGGCACATCTTGTCATCTGAGAGTAGTGCAGACCAGAACACAAAGTCAACCAACATTCCTTGTTTTCAGAGTTTAAAATGCTCAGGCATAGAAAGAGAACGAAAATCAATGTGTTGGAAGAAAAATTCAGTCTGGTAGGTTCCAGAAGCATCGCCCCCCTCCCCCTCTCTTGATCTCTGGAAAATTTTTGTACACTAGCTAAAAACTACACACATTCTGGTGCATTCTACTTCTAGGCATGACAGTGCATTTCCAGTGGTGGAATTCCTTCAGTGACAGAGGATTTAATTTTAAGCCTTGTGGTTTACAGAAATTATACATTTTCACTTTAAAGCAAATTTTCAATAAAAACTTCCAACAATCTGGGGCATTTCAACCAGTTAAGATACACTGAGCTGTGTAATGGACTCCATCAGTTCACAGAACAACTAGAGAGTTAAACAGGTAATTCAATTCTCTTTACTCGGGAGCAAAACCAGTAGATCTACAAAGTCAAAATGAACTAGTCGGATAACTGTTCAATTGCAGGTGGGTATCTATATGTACATTTAACTTCAAACCCCAGCTTTTGTCATTTCATTGTTGCTCTTCTCCTTTCCCTGCCCTCTCAATATAACATTTCCAGATCCCTGTTTGGCAACAACATTAGATACCTCCCCACAACCCATGGAGGCTGCTGAGGGCTCTTCTGATTTGCACTGTGTCCGGACTGCCTTCTACACGTTCTAGATATTGTCTTCATAATTTCCTATTTTTCACGCTCTTTTACTAGATCTTGCTTCAGTGTCATCCACAGTTTTACCAACTTTCTGACAGATTCACCATTCCTCTGTCTTTTCACATTTTTCTCAAATGTTATGATTTACAATATGCCAGCTCTTTTCGTTGTAATGTGGCAATTTGACAGCAAAAATATCAACACTGTTGTAGATCTATGCTAGCTGTCAATTCTGACGCATTTGCCCCCATCAAGGATGGCTTCACCATCAAACCAGCCCCAGTGACCATTCCCCACAGGAGGAGAACCACATCTCTCCAACAGCAGTCTCCAAGACTGATGACACCATAGATTTTGTACGTTGTATAAAATTGCCACAGACTCTGATGTGAAATTGGCACAACAACTGAGGTGATCAAGATGACAGGGCATACGAAGTCACAAAAAATGCACAATTTTTCCCCATGTTTTTCTTCATGATCCAACAGTCAGATCTTGATGATGTCGATGCCAAGTTCCATTTGGTCTCGCACTTCATGAGGAAAGCAATCATTTACATTGTATGCATTTTTTTTTCAATGATTTGATATCTTTCTTTTCCAGTGACAATCAGGCCCACACATATAATCGAACCTACAGGACTGGTCAGAAAAAAACGAGTAATACTATATGGGGGACTCATCAGTTAACCAATTCTGACTAAGCTGCCAAGACAAGCCTGTGGCATACATACACTGCCTTGATGAAAATGGAAAGATCAGTGCACAGAGTGAAAATAACTATTACAAAACTCCAGTGCAGCGACAATGTACGTTTAACGTTTTGAAGGAAGTTGAACTAGAGAGATAAGCATGAAAACATGGTCCTAACTGAAAATAATTGGAGTTCTTGGAACAATTTAGACCACAATGGCTATTCCAAGTTATCTTGAAGTCAGCTGATGAGGCAACCATCTTGTTACTGGTTATTTCAGGTCATCTGGAATAAGTCTGGTGAATGAAAACTTGAGAGTGTGATTTAATGCCTTTCCATTTATGCCCATAACACACTGTGCCTCTTTAGGTGGGTGTCAGCCTTGGCCAAATAATTCTAGGATAGATGCATGCACTTGATGAGGTCTAAACACATTTGTTGAATCTCTCAGCTATAGTCCATGACACCGACAGCCATGTTTAGCCTAAATTTCATTGAATCTGAAAAGTTGCTGATAACACACCGCCATAAAAAAATATAGACAAACGAATCACAAGACAGCCTCATTTTCATTCAACGCTTAAAAGTTGCTGATAACACACCGCCATAAAAAAATATAGACAAACGAATCACAAGACAGCCTCATTTTCATTCAACGCTTATCTTCTGCCAAACTGGATGAAGATAAGTGATTGCTCGTTCATTTTCCTTGACCTGGGTGTTGTGTATCTTGCCTGAAGAAGACCTAAGAGGTCAAAATGCATCGTGTTTTGTCTTGTGATTCGTTTGTCTATAGATGTTTTTTTTAACGGTGCGTTATCAATATTACGGTGCGTTATCAATATTACGGTGCGTTATCAATATACGGTGCGTTATCAATAACTTTCAAATTTGTTTAGATTTCCACCTGCAGTCACCTCACTTTGCAACTAGATCTACATTTTATTGTCATTCACAATCTACTCAAGACAACAGATGACTAGAACAAGTAGAAAGTCCATCTTTCTCTCCTTTCCTCTTTAACATGACACTACCAAGTAAAGTGCATTTTGTTCATCACTTTAAACCAGTATTCTATGTTTTGTAAACAAGAGACAAAACATGTGAAGACCAGCTTGATTTAGCATAAAATAACATAGCCTAATCATTTGTCCAGACACATTTTCCTCCAGAACTAAACAAGTCTAAAGTCAGAGATGCACAAAACTGCCAAAAAGTTTTGGCTCTGAACACAAATATGATCCTGTTGAACTGTTAATAAACAGCAACACTAGCGCCTCAAATACCAAACATGAAAAACCTTATTCTGATGTTTCCTCCTCCTAGACCTATATAAGAAGATAGCAAATGTAAAACACCTGGTCTACAAAACATGACTTCATACACATGATAACTGACATAATTCTTTTGATATTCCACAATTCATAGTCAAAATCTAAACTAAAAATGTTTTTAAAATGGAATTTCTTCAAGCTCCAATTGGAGTTCTTTACAAAAATTACTAGCAACGAGTGTCCGTCTTGGCATAATGTCCAGCCTTCAGCTAAACTGTCTGGGTAACCTTTGTCTTGTTTTGGAAACTTTTAGTCTTCACCTGATTTTCTGTTCCTGGGCAACTATATTGCTTGGGTAACCACCACCTCCCCTCCAGTGATGCTCTCCAATTCCTTCAGATTGCTGACCATAATGATAGTCTGAGTGGAGGGATCAGGCACACCATTGTCGTCCGTGTTCACGAAGCTAATGGCCTGCTGACCCTCCGCCAGCTCTACTAAACGGGCTGGTGTGATCCCTGCAACACCTTCAAAAGAATCCATGGTGGTTGAGGCATCCGCCTGCTCATGATGGATGATTACCTTGATTGGTGCAGGAGTGCTGTCTTCTGTGGCAGTAGTTTCACTGATGACTGGGGTGCCACTTTCATCTGTGATGCTGATCTCTGAAGTATCATCAGAAACAAGTCCGATTTCTTGTTCCATCTTCCCAACTTCAAAACCCTGCTCTTTTCTCAATCTCTTCATAACAGAGTATTTCAAGTTCCTGATCTGTCTGGCGTCACGAAGGGTACAATTGGATCCTAGTTTCTCCTGAATTTCCTTGTACATCTTCATAGGCTTCATGTTGTTTCCACTTCTGATCTCCTTGGCAATTTCATCCAGGAGCTTGGGATCAGTGCGTACATAATTGCTCTTTCCTCCTCTTCCACGCTTGGAATTGCCATGTATTGGCCTTGTAAATCCAGGGAACTGACCGATGTACTCTACCAGAGCGACCTCACTGCCTTTGTCATCAGCATGTGGCATATCAAACCAAATGACCCGTCGTTTGTATGTGGTGCAGCGTTTCAGGAAAGCATAGTAGCGATGGCAGACGACAACTCTGTTAGGATCAGGCTGAGGTTCAAGCACCACCCATTCATTCTTGCCATTGTTTTTCACAAACTTCTGATACAGACCCTCATGTAATTTGAGAGTGCACAAGATCGTGTTATCAGCGTCATCCAAAAGCAAATAGCTTTTGGCCACAGAGCCCTGCTTGGAATCCCAAACTCCGCAATCATCGAAGAAAGTGTTCCTTCTGTCTGGGTGTCTCACATTATGACTGTTGTCAATTAAAAACCAACAGTTCTCTTTCACTCCTCGGGGTATGTCGGAATGGACCTCAGTTGCTGTTGTGATCTTCTCAAATGCCTCAAAGACATCCATAAACTTGCCGTATTCAATGGGCTGGCCTCCTTCTGCCTTCTCTAGTCGTACCACTTCAATCTGTGGCTGATCATTCAGTGAGTCATCCTCATCTATGATTTCACTCAAATCTTCTATTTCCTGACCCGTCTCCATCTCAGAGGCTTGGCGTTTACGTGGGTTCTTTGGCGGAGGTTCTGCTTTCTGCTGGTCAAAGATGGGTACGAAGTGATTGGGTTTCCACTTACCTGGGGTGATCTCCACATTGACACTGCTCCATAGTATCCTCACTAGCTGGCAGCTCACCTCTCCTTCACGAGGCTTGAACTTCACGTTCAAGGCCTCATAAGCAGGATCTGAAGCACCATTCACGCTGGGGAAAACCGACATGATAGGTCGTCTGATGACACTGGCAAGAGCAGACATTGTCCAAACAGAGGAAGCTTCATCCATAAGGGCACAGTCAATGCAACTCTCTGTGTAGTCTGGTGCAAAACGAGCTAGTTCCTCATGATTTTTCTGGTATCTGTATAAGTTCTCATAGGTGATCATTTCAATGCAGCAACGCACACGGAGCTCACAAGCCAGGGAATCCTTGGCACAGACTGCAAGGGAGACGGCTCGAAACAGCACATGATCCATGGCAGAGGTAACAGCAGGAATCCCCTTGTCATTGGAGAGATAGTTCTGCATCAGAAACTGCGCTGTGCTGTCCACTGCCAGACTGCCCACACCTGAGAAACCAACAAAGGATCCATCCAGGAAGAGAACTTCTCGCTTCACACAGGACTTTAGCTTCTTGTACCCCTCTATCGCTGCCTGAAACAAATATATTCAAGAAAAGTTGCAGAACAATCAACAGCAGAAGATGTGTCAAAATAATGGCAGAGAAAATGACACTGTTTCATATTTATAAGAAATCAAGAGCTAACATTTACTGTAGTGTAAATTAAGTGCAAAGACAAGATCTGTTTACCCTAGAACTGCTATTGGTGTACTTTTCGACAAAGTTTGTACAAAATTCCAAATCTTTGTAAAAACAGGGATGGTGGAACTGTTTTCACTTGCCATCATACTGCAATGACTTCTTCCCGGTACTAACCACCTGATTTCCCATCAACTATGGTAAAAATAGGTTCATTCTATTACAAATTACTTTCAAACCCAATTCATCAGCACATTTTGGTACAAAATCATGCTCTTTCACTGTTTTTTTCCGATGTTTCAGGGCATGTTGTTGAAGAACCAGACATGCCCTGGCACACAGAAGTTAGCAGCAGTTTTTGCTATTTGGTCAAAGCCCCTTTTAGACTATAGTACTGCTCAAGAACGTTTTCTCTAGAATTTTTTTTTAAACATTTCTTTTAGTTCATCGTATTTTCACCTTACGTGTGTACAAAAATAAATATGGAACATTTGAGTGGGTAAACAGGTCTGAAAGATATACAACCATATACTAGCTTTATTACATGGGATAACTTAAATGCAAGTTGGCTTTAAAAAAAAAAAAAGTCACAAATAAACTGGGAAACACAGTGAATGAGAACAGAGCTTGCACTGTCCCCGTTTAAAAAACAATTCACTGATTTTGCTCTCAACAGATTAAAGACTCAGAGTGAAAGCTCAAGGTCTGTCATCACAGCATGATTAGTATTAACTAGCAGTGCATGACAGTTCTGAGATTTCCAGTGACAATCCTGTTCAAGTCATCTTCATTTGGTTGCCCTGAGAAAAGACCAGTCTAGAACCAAACATCTTTTCATAAATAAAACTAAAACAGTAAAGAGGCATAGAAACCACCGTACAACCACATCAATTATGAATACACAATACTTTTACTCAGCTGATGCTGAAATCATCTTTTGAGCATCTGGAAATAAAACATCCTGATATGATCGAAATTGTTCTTCAGAATATTTCAACCAATCATGTGGTTTATTTGCTTCTAAAAATACTGGCCAACTCTGAAGGCCGCACTGAGACTGCTTTTACTACAGTATTAGCTAAAAGCTCTATGCAAATGTTCAATGGTATTAAGGTATCGGTAGAACTACATACATTTAGCTGCTATTACATGAAAATAAATTACAAAGCATTAAATAAAATGAATCAAACCTGAACCACTCTTTTCAAAAACAATATGAACCAGATAGACTTAGCACATGTACATGCAAAGTATCGACTCTCTAGTGACTGCTAATAACCAAGCATGATCAATATCCAAGTATTAGCAAAGGCAGTAATCAGGAGAAGGGAAGCAACTATGCTGTCATGCCATCAACATCAATATCAGCAGAGAACCAGATGGTGAAATCCTGGGCCCTTTTCCAACAAATCACAAGAAAGGTATCAGAATTTGAAGAATCACACAGCATGAATACCAATATAAAAGGCAAGGATAAAAGACGAAGACGAACTTCAATCAAATCAATCTGGTTTCTAACACAGCTTCTTTCCATTAAAATATATCCACTTCATCTTTAATACAAATACGATAACTATCATCTTTAAAGGCAGAAGTCAAATCAGAAATCCTTTCTTATTATGCCGATGTTCTGCAATTAATCCTTTTTTTAAATTTTACACATCTGAAAGTAATGCCTTATGATTGGTAGATAAAAATTGCTATTTCATTCTCAACACATAGGAGAGAATCGAAGGGTTCAAAAGATACTATTTTCAAATAAAAATCGGAAATGAAATGAGGTAGGGAACAGTAAACGATAAACAGTAAACAAGTGGGGTATGTTTTGCTCCCATAAGGAAACCTAACACAGAGTTACTTTTATTCAAGACTGGCACAGCCTTTTAAACTTGAATAAAGTCAGACAAATACATAGACGAACAATCTAATAGTGGGGGAAAAACAAGCCCAGGCCAACAACTGAACTGTCTGGCAAAGATTTGGACTTGAGGGGAGGGGAGAGGGGAGTTTGAAGATGGAGAAACTGGAAAATGAAATTTAAAAAAATAAAAAAAAATGTTACAGATATGAAAACTCTTCTCTAGCTGCATAAGGGAACCATCGCAATCCCTTTTGAAGGCAGATATATTTGTATTGCCTGCTCCGAGGCCTTTCGCCCGCTGGATCGGGACTCATCAGGGAGACACGGCTGGTTGTGTCTGCGCTCCCGGCGTCAAATAGAGACACACCACAGTCCATAATAATGTGGTGTTCTCACCACCATGGGTGCAAAAAAGAATCCAATAGCACCCCCAGAGCAGCCAGCGAAGAGTAGTAAATCCCAACCAAACGAAAGTGTGGGGAGGAAAAAAAGTTGCTGTAAAACTAAAGACATTATGCAAATAATATAAAATGTAGGGGACAGTCTTTGAGCCTACGCCGAGGATCCCACCCAAACATGCAAGGGAGATCAAAAAGACAAACACACAGACGGACAGAAACAAATACAAATACCTCATTTAATCAAAGCAAAATCGAAAATGAAATAAGGTAGGGAACAGTAAACGATAAACAGTAAACAAGTGGGGTATGTTTTGCTCCCATAAGGAAACCTAACACAGAGTTACTTTTATTCAAGACTGGCACAGCCTTTTAAACTTGAATAAAGTCAGACAAATACATAGACGAACAATCTAATAGTGGGGGAAAAACAAGCGCAGGCCAACAACTGAACTGTCTGGCAAAGATTTGGACTTAGGGGAGGGGAGAGGGAGTTTGAAGATGGAGAAACTGGGAAAATGAAATTTAAAAAATAAAAAAAAATTTTAAAAATGTTACAGATATGAAAACTCTTCTCTAGCTGCATAAGGGAACCATCGCAATCCCTTTTGAAGGCAGATATATTTGTATTGCCTGCTCCGAGGCCTTTCGCCCGCTGGATCGGGACTCATCAGGGAGACACGGCTGGTTGTGTCTGCGCTCCCGGCGTCAAATAGAGACACACCACAGTCCATAATACTGTGGTGTTCTCACCACCATGGGTGCAAAAAAGAATCCCATAGCACCCCCAGAGCAGCCAGCGAAGAGTAGTAAATGCAACCAAACGAAAGTGTGGGGAGGAAAAAAAGTTGCTGTAGAACTAAAGACATTATGCAAATAATATAAAATGTAGTAGACAGTCTTTGAGCCTACGCCTGAGATCCACCCAAACATGCAAGGAGATCAAAAGACAAACACACAGACGGACAGAAACAAATACAAATAACCTCAATTTAATCATAGCAAAATCGGAAATGAAATGAGGTAGGGAACAGTAAACGATAAACAGTAAACAAGTGGGTATGTTTTGCTCCCATAAGGAAACCTAACACAGAGTAACTTTTATTCAAGACTGGCACAGCCTTTTAAACTTGAATAAAGTCAGACAAATACATAGACGAACAATCAATAGTGGGGGAAAAACAAGCGCAGGCCAACAACGCTGAATTCTGGTAAAATACAGATAGAAAATCTTCTAGGCGTAAGGAACCGAGCAATCCCTTAGAAAGGAGATATATTTGAATGTAACAGCCTTTCAGCAACCGATCGGGACAGATAGAAAGACATCGGCTTGTGCTGGGACCACGAGTCCTATTAGGAATATATATAGCCTGCTCCGAGGCCTTCGCCCGTGGATCGGGACCATCAGGAGGCAAAAGGGCTCGGCATGACCCGTCAAACGGGCAGATGGCAAATAAGCAGGACCACCAAAGAATAAAACTAGCTGGCAGCTCACCTCTCCATCACAGGCTTGAACTTCACGTCAAGGCCTCATAAGCAGATCTGAAGCACCATTCACGCTGGGGAAAACCGACTATAGTCCTCTATACACTCAAAGCAACATGTCCAAACAAAAATCTTCATACCAGTAAGGCACAGTCAATGCAACTCTCTGTGTATCTGTGCAAAACGACTAGGTCCTCATGATTTTCCTTATCTGTAAATTCCTCATAGGTTTCATTTCAATGCAGCTACGCACACAGCTCACAAGCCAGGATCCTGCACATACTTCAAGGAAACGCTCGAAACAGCCCATATCCAAGCAAGTAACAAGCATGAAACCCCTTGTCCATGAGAGATAGTTCTGCAGCATAAACTCGCTGTGCTTCCCTGCCACTGCCCACAAACCTGAGAAACCAACAAAGATCATCCAAAAGAACTTCCTTCTCGCTTCACACAGTACTTTAGCTCTTGTACCCTCTATCCTGCCTGAAACAAATAAAATCAAGAAAATTGCAGACAATCAACACAGAAGATGTGTTCAAAATAATGGCAGAAAAATACACTGTTTCATATTAATAAGAAATCAAGAGATAACATTTACTGTAGTTAAATTAAGTCTAAGACAAATCTGTTTAACCCTAGAACTGCTATTGGTGTACTTTTCGACAAAAGTTTTGTACAAAATTCGCCAAATCTTTGTACAAACAGAAGGTGGAACTGTTTTCACTTGCCTCATACTGCAATACTTCATTTCCCTACTAAACCACCTATTTTCCATCAACATTAAAAAATAGTTCATCTATTACAAATTAACTTTCAACCCAATTCATTCAGCCCATTTAGTACAAAATCAGCTCTTCCACTTTTTTTTTTTTTTTTTTCCGGATTTGCAGGCAAGTTGTTGAAGAACCAACATGCCCTGGCACAACAGAATTAGCACATTTTTGCTATTTGTCAAAGCCCCTTAGACTATAGTACGCTCAAGAACTTTTCCAAATTTTTTTTCTACATTTCTTTTTAGTTTCATCGTATTTCACCGTACTGAGTAAAAAATAAATATGGAACTTTGAGTGGTAAACATTACTGGAAAGATATACAACCATATACTACTTATTACATGGATAACTTTAAAATCAAGTTGCTTAAATAAAAAAAAATCACCAAATAAACTGGAAAAACACGGAATGAGAACAGACTGCACTGTCCCCCCCCGTTTAAGAAAACACTTCACTGATTTTCTCTCAACAGATAATAGCCCTCAGAGTGAAAGCTCAGTCTTCACGCACAGCATGATAGTATAACTACAGTGCATGACATTCTGAGATTTCCCATGACAGAAAATCCTGTTCAAGTCATCTTCATGTTACCCTGAAAAATACATCAGAACCAAACATCTTTTCATAAATAAAACTAAAACATAAAGAGCATAGAAACCAACACAACACATCACAATTATGAATACACAATACTTTTACTCACTATGCTGAAATCATCTTTTGAGCTTCTGAATAAAACATCCTGTTATCCGAAAATTTTCTTCATAATAATTTCAACCATCATGTGGTTTATTTCTTCTAAAATACTGCCCAACTCTGAAAGGCCGAACTGAACTGTCTTTACTACATATTAGCTAAATCTATGCAAATGTTCAATGTATAAGTATCGTATACTACATACATTTAGCTCATTACAATGAAAATAATTACAAAGCATTATATAAATAATCAAACCTGAACCACGCTTCAAAACAATATAACCAGATAGACTAGCACATGTACATGCAAAGTATCGACTCTTCTATGACTGCTAATAACCAACATGATCAATATCCAATTATTTGCAAAGGCAGTAATCAGAGAAGAACAACTATGCGTCTTGCCAACAACATCAATATCACAAGAACTCAATGGTGTAATCCGCCCTTTTTCCAACAAATCACAAGAAATAATAAAATTTGAAAAATCAACCCAGCAGATTACCAATATAAATGGCAGGATATAAACAGAAACAACTTCAATCAAATCATCTGGTTCTAACACAGCTTCTCTCATTAAAATATAACCACTTCATCTTAATACAAAAACGCTAACTATCACAACTAAAAGGCAAAGTCAAATCAGAAATCCATTCCTTATTATGCCGATGTTCTGCACTTAATCCTTTTTAAATTTTACACATCTAAATAATGCCTGATATTGTAATAAAATGCTATTTCATTCTCATCACATAGAAGAATCAAGGTTCAAAAATACTAATTTTCCAAATTAAAAGCGAAATGAAAATGATAGGAACTTAAACGATAACATAAACCATGGGGTATTAAGCTCCATAAGAAACCTAACACAGATACCTTTTATTCAAACTGGCACAGCCTTTAAACTTGAATAAAACAGACAAAATAAAAAACGAACAATCTAATAGTGGAAAAACAACCCAGGCCAACAACTAACTCAGGCAAAGATTTGACTTGAGGGAGCGAGGGGAGTTAATGGAGAAACTGGAAAATAAATTTAAAAAATAAAAATAAAAAAGTTACAGATAAAAAAAAAACTCTTTTCTCTAACTGCATAAGGAACCATCCAAGCCCTTTTTGAAGGCATAAACTTGTATTCCTCTCCGTGGCCCTTCGCCCGCTGATCGGACTCATCAGGGAGACAACTGCTGTTTGTCTGCGCTCACCTCCCCTCAAATAAACACACCACATCCCATAATAATGTGTTCTACACCACCATGGTGGCAAAAAAATCCAATATCAACCCCAGAGCACCAGCAAAGTAGTATTGCAACCAAACAACGTGGGGGAGTAAAAAATTCGTAAAACTAAAGACATAATCAAATAATAAAAATGTAGGGACATTCTTTAGCTACCCTTAGGATCCACCCAAACATCAGAAACAAAAGACAAACACACAGACGACAAACAATCAAATATCCTCAATTTAATCAAGCAAAATCGAAAATAAAATAAGGAACAGTAATAGATAACATAAACAATGTATTTTTCTCCCCATAGAAATACCTAACACAAGTTACTTATTCAAGCCAGGCACAGCCTTTTAAACTGAATAACATCAGACAAATACATAGACAACATCTAAAGAGTGGAAAAACAAGCCCGCCACAACGAACTGTCTGGCAAAGATTGGACTTGAGGGAGGGATTTGAAGAGGAAAACTGGGAAAATAAATTTTAAATAAAAAAAAAAAAAATAAAAAAAAAAATTTTTAAAAATGTTACAGAAATGCAAACTCTTCTCTAGCTAGCATAAGGAACATCGCAATCCCTTTTTGAACAGAGATATTTGTATTGCCTCTCCCGAGCCATTCCGCCCGCTATCACGCATCAAGAGGACACTGCTTTGTGGTCTGCCTCGCCGCGTCAAATAAGGGAGACACACCACATCCATAATACGAGTGTTCTCACCACCATGTTGCAAAAAAGACTCCATAGCACCCCCAGAGCAGCCCCGAAGATATAAATGCAAACCAAACGAAAGTGAGAAAAAAATAGCTGTAAACTCAAGACATTATCAAATAATAAAAATGTAGTATACATCTTTAGCCTACCCTGAGTACCACCCAACTCAAGGGAGATCAAAGACAACCACACAGCCGGACAAAACAAATACAAATGACTCTATTTAATCATACAAATCGAAATATAAATAGTATTAACTGTTAACGATAAACAGTAAACAATGGAAGTTTTGCTCCCATAAGACACCTAACTCAGAGTAACTTTAATCAAGACTGCACAGCCTTTTAAACTTGAATAAAGTCAGACAAATTACATAACGAACATCCATAGTGTGGAAAAACAAGCGCACCAACAACTGAAGTCCCTGGCAAAGATTTGGACTTGAGGGAGTAAGAGAGTGTAAATGAAAACTGGAAAAGAAAATTTAAAACAAAAAAAAAAAAGTTACAGATATGAAAACTCTACTCTAGCTGCGATAAGGTAACCATCGCAATCCCTTTGAAGCAATATATTTGATTGCCTCCTCCGACCTTTCGCCCCTATCGCTCCTCAGGAGACAAAACGCGGTTTGTCTGCCTCCCCGGCTCAAATAGAGACACACCACATACAATAACTGTGGTGTTCTCACCACCATGGTGCAAAAAAAATCCTCATAGCACCCCAGAGCACCAGCAAATATAAAGCAACCAAAGGATAAAAAAAAAAAAAAATAAAAAAAAAAGATGAGGAAAAAAATTGCTGGTAAGCCAAAGACATTTCAAATAATAGAAAATTTATAGACAGTCTTTGACCTACGCCTGGGATCCACCCAAACACAGGAATCAAAAGACATACACACAGCAACGGACAGAAACAAATACAAATAACCTCAATTTATTCATGAGCAAAATCAAATAATTGAGTAGGTCATAAACGAAAAACATTACAATGTATGTTGCTCCCATAAGAAACCTAACATCCGAGTAACTTTTATTCAAACTGCACACCATTTAAACATGAATAAATCAACTAATACATAACTAACAATCTAATAGTGGGGCAAACAACGCAGGCCAACAACTGAACTTCTGGCAAAGATTGGATGAGGAAAAAGTTTGAAGATTATAACTGGAAATGAAATTAAAAAAAAAAAAAAAATTACAGATATAAAACTCTTCTCTAGCTGCATAAGGAACCATCGCAATCCCTTTTTAAGGCAATATATTTGTATTCCTGCTCCAGCCTTTTCGCCTGCTGATCGGACCATCAGGAGACACCGCTGTTTCTGCGCTCCCCCTCTAATTAGACACAACCACAGCCATAATCTTTGTGTTCTCACCACCATGGCAAAAAAAATCGGGGGATATTACACCCCCAAGCACCGCCACAAAGTAGTAAATGCAACCAAACGAAAGTTTCCATTTCCATTTATCATTTATGCCCCGTCTCCCGTGGAGCAAGCCACAACGACCCTTCGCCATCCACTCTTTCTGGCTTTCTGTCATTCCCCATCCATTTGGTCCCTGTTTTTCAACTACTCCGCCTCAGTTCTCGTCTCCACTGTTGCAAGGCCGCCTCTCTTCCTCTTTCCCTGCGGGTTCCAGTCAGCCTTGCGTGTTTGCTGGATTCTGCTTCCTAGGTGTGTCCGATCCAGCCCCACTCCACAGTTCTTCGTTCGAACTGTCCTGCCACTCGGATTTGTTAGATGCGCCTCAGACAGTGTTGAAAAATTCCTGAATCGTATTCATCGGCTTTCGTTCCCCACTTCTCGCATACCCTAAGCAGAACAGATTTCACATTGGAGTTGAAGATGCGGAATGTTCTTATCTGATCCTCCAATCCCAATTCTGACATGACGAAAGCTCTCTTGCCTTTCCGATTCTGGCCTGTACTCCGGTCCGGCCTCCCTGTTTCAACCACGCTTCCCAGGTAACAAAGACTCCCCTCCCTATGGCTCTCCCTCACTGTAACTGTTTTGCAGTGGTTAGTTTCATCATCTCGGTCTCTTCCGTTAATCTTGAGCCCTGTCCGCTGTGTGTCTCCAACCATTCTTTCCCTCTCTGGCGTGCTATTGACGGACGCCAGTCTCAGCGAATCAAGTCTGTCGGCGCTCAAGTTTCCACTGTATACCTTTAACTGCCTGTTGTAGTGGTCTTCATGATCCATCAATACCAGAGAAAGAACGCGCACAGGCATCCCTGCCGAACTCCGTCTTCACCTCGGAAACTTCGGACAGTGGCCACGTGGGCAATCCGCAGTTCATGTCCTGGTAGTGCAACCGATGAGGAATGATCTTCTCGGGACTCCGTAATCCTCAGCAGCTCCACAGCATCTCTCTGCCACACAGTCGTAAGCCTCTCATAATCTAGAAGTTGATGTAAAAGGTGAGTTCCACTCCACACACTCCACGATAAGCGCAGCTGTCGTCCGATCAGGTCGCACTTTTTTGTTCTGTGCCGGAAGCCTCCGCTGGTCTCGACTTGGGTCGTCACCTCTTTTCATTCTCTCCAGTAGAACCCTGTTTCAACCTTGCCTCGTTAAACAGAGCAAGAAATCCCTCTATTGCTGCAGTCCCGGATCTCCTTCCTCTTCGGCAGCTTGATGACGATTCCTTCTTTCCCACTGACCTACCGGTCCTCTTCTCCCAGAACTTTGCTGAAGAGCTGTATACATGTGGACAGCGTCTCTAATTCTGCTTTGATGCTTCTCTGGTACTCGTCCTGCCCTGCAGCCCTTCCCATTTTTCATAGTCATCATGGCATTCTTGATCTCTGCCTTGATTTGTCACAGCATGATGGCAGGGGTCTTCACTGCATGATCTGTGTGCGTCATGGCCGTTCACAGCTCCCAGAATGTCTGCCCATCGTTTCAGCTGTTCCTCGTTGATGTCAGTGGGTTTCCGTTCTTGTCCTTCACTGGCTTGCCTGTCTGCGAACCTTACCCTTCACTTCTTGTCCACCATACAGTCCGTCAATTCCCCTGTCCGGCTGCTGCCTGCTGCTAGGTTTGCCAGTCGTCAAAAGTAGTCCCTCTTGTCCCTTCTTGATCTCCTTCTTTACCTTCTCTCCGGTCCTGCTGTTCGCTCCGGTGCCTTTGCCCGAGCTGCTCTGTTCGGCTCTTGTTCAGTAGCTTTTCTCTCTCTCTGTATTCCAAGACTTTGGATGTGTCGGCAGAGATTCCATTCTTTGTGCGCCTTTCTCTTGCAGATATCTCACTTGTCAAGCTAAGCTTCTTGCATGTTCCACTGTTCTCGATGTCCCGTCCTCACCTTCTATCACTCTGTAGCGCTGGAACCAGTTGGAAAGGCTTGATCGGAATCTGCTTGTTTCCCTGTTCCGAGCAGTCCACATTGACCTTGTACTGTGTTTTTGTTGTGACTCTTAGGCCAATCCTCATGTATGTTAAAAGGTGTGTCTGATGACACGCAGCACCTCTCAATCACACCGTTACATCCCGCCATTATCTCCTAATTTTGCGCTAATGCAATGGTCAATCGTTCTTCTCTCCGACAGGTTCGGGGAGATTCCATGTGCCTTGTGATCGCTGTTGGAAATGCTTCCTCCTAACACCAGCTGTTCAGCGCACATCTGCAAAAGCCACCATTCCCGTTCATCTTCCCATCCAGTGTCCCCATGATGTCACTTCGTAGCCTAGAGTTGTCCCTTCCGATCTTGGCGTTAAAAATCTCCCATCATATGGTTATTCCTTTGCTCCTCTTTTCCTTCACACTTCTAGTTCCTCCGCCCAAGATGAGGTTATGCTGCCTGAAGCGGGATAAAAAGGGTCATACATACTATACTCCACTCCCTTCTAACAGGATGTCCCGCCAGGAGTACAGCCTGCTACGCAAAAGAAAAACTGTCTTATTCTGGTAAAGTCATCTTTCTTTCTTCTCTTCTTCCGCATCATTGGTGGGATCATAGCACGCTATAGTTCAGCCTGATGTCATTCTTCTTTCTGTAACTTGCTGTATAGCGGAGTTTGACATCCCATCCGTGAGTGCCCTTTGTGCCTCCGTCCAGCACCGGGCCACACCCTCATGGGGCTCCATCCTCTGTGTGTCCTGATAACAGCAGCTGTACTCTCAATGAAAAGTCTCACTTCTGATTGTAGCCAACTTGTCTCACTCAGTCCTAGCAATCCTCCATCTATATTTTTTCATTCTCTCCAACATATGTTTTATCCTTTCAAACATCTCCTGTTGTTCCATGGTGGCTACTTTCGTTGATTTCCCTGGTGTTATAAGTGTCGGCTGAGCTTCCTCGCATTCACTGCACTGTCGTCATAATCTCCGGGAATGAGACCCTTCATTGCCCAGGTATTGCTTGGTTCATTGTCGTTTGATCTTCTTAACTCTTCCCCCCTTGTTTGACAGGCAGGTTGTTACCCTACGCATACCCCTTTATCCTCGCGAGTGGGTCCTGCCTTAGCGCCTCTTACCACATCATGGCAGGCAGGTCTATTCTGTCCCAACCCACACAAAAACTAAAGACATTATCAAATAAAATAAAATGTAACAACCTTTGACTATACCCTAGATCCAACCCAAACATGCAAGGAGATCAAAGACAAACACACAGACGACGAACCAAATACAAATAACCCAATTTAATCAAACAAAATCGAAATAAATGAGTAAACAGTAAACGATAAACGTAAACAAGTGGTATGTTATGCTCCATAAGAAACCTTAACTAAGAAAACTTTTATTCAAGACTGCACAAGCCTTTTTAAACAACTTGAATAGAAGTCAACAAATACATAGACAACAATCTAATAGTGGAAAAACAACGCACCAACAACCTGAACTGCTGGCAAAGTTTGGACTGAGGGAGGGAGATAGAAGATGGAGAAACTGAAAATAAATTAAAAAAAAAAAATAAAAAAAAATGTTACCGATATAAAACTCTTCGCTAGCTGCATAAGGAACCTACGCATCCCTTTTGAATCAATAATGTGTATTGCCTCTCCGAGCCTTTCGCCCGCGGATCACTCATCAGGAGACACGCTGGGTTGTTCTGCGCTCCCCGCTCTAATAGAACACACCACATCCATAATACGTGTTTCTCACCACCATGGGTGCAAAAAAAATTCCAATAGCACACCACCCCCAGAGCACCGCGGAAGAGTAGTAATGCAACCACACGAAAGTGTGGGAGAAAAAGTTGCTGTAAAACTAAAACTTATCAAATATATAAAATTAGACAGTCTTTGAGCCTACCCTGAGATTCCACCAAACACAAGGAGATCAAAAGAACAAACACCCAGAACGGACAGAAACAAATACAAAATAACCATTTCCTCCTCCCCTCTTCCAAACTCCCCTCTCTCCCCCTCCCCTCAAGTCCAAATCTTAGCCCAACAGTCAGTTGTTGGCCTGCCTTGTTTTTTCCTCCCCACTATAGATTTTCGCTATAATTTTCTACTTTATCAATGTAAAAGGCTTCCATCTTGAATAAAATTACTCTTGTAATTTCCTTATAGCAAAACATACCCCACTTGTTTCTGTTATCGTTTACGTTCCCGACTCATATCATTTCCGATTTGCTTTGATTAAATTGAGGTTATGTAATTGTTTTCTGTCCGGCCGTTGTTTATCTTTGATCACCCTTGCTTTTTGGATCCTCAGCGTACTCAAAACTGTCCCCTACATTTTATATTATTTGCATATCTTAGGTTTTACACAACTTTTTTCCTCCCCACACTTTCGTTTTGGTTGCATTTTACTACTCTTTCCTCGCTCCCTGTGGGTGCATTGGATTCTTTTATCACCCATGGTTAGAACAACCACAGTACTTAACTGTGGTTTCTCTATTTGACGCCGAGCGCAACACAAACCACCATGTCTCCCGATGATCCCGATCACGTGAAAGGCCTCGGACAGCAAATACAATTATCTGCCTCCAAAAGATTGCATGTTCCCTATCAGCTAAGAAGATTTTCAATATACTGTAAACATTTTTTTTTTTTTTTTTTGTTTTTTAAATTTCATTTTTCCCATTTCTCCATATTCAAACCCCCCTCGCCCCAAGTCCAAATCTCTGCCAACATTCAGCAGTTTGGCCTGCTCTTTTTTTTCCCCCCACAGTAGATTGTTCCTATGTATTTGTCTGACTACGTCAATTAAAAGCTTCCATCTTGAATAAAATTACCTACTTGTTGCGTTGCCTTATGGGAAGCAAAACGTACCCACTTTTTACTAGTTATTTCAAATAAAAAAAAACCCAGGGCACATATGGAAAGTCAAAACCTACAATTGAAGATTTATCTTGAAAAAAGGCTATAACAACATTACATACTTTAATCAAAAAAAATTTTTCCTTAACTGGCTCAGGCTCACAAGATGTTAAAAATCCTCAACATCTTGAAAAAACAAACATTCATATTTAGTTTTTACTGTTCCAAACAAATTCCACCACACATATGGATTAACATCTGTATATTCTTTTTCTCTTCCACTTTGGGTCTCTCACTTTTTGTCCCTTTCCTCAAGTCACACCATAAACCACATTCTTTCCTAAAATTTCCACCTTCTAGAAGCAAATTTATGATAACCAATAAATCATTGAATTCAATCCCAATGGACTTCATTAAATAAAAGTCATAAAATCTCAAATCCCCTGGACTGTTTTCGCACATTTTTGTGTCAGATACTGAAGAATTCACCAAAACTGAAATGACAGAACAGACAAACTAGCACACAGACAGATCTTCAAATCTTCTATAAAATTTTTACAGAAGTAGAACAAACCACTCATGCAGTCTACCTTGTGAAGTCGCTGCATAATTTGGTAAGTCCCAATTTCCCTCTTCAGCTATCGCACTGCCGCAGATGTAAGGAAGTCAAGTGGAGCGTTCAAACTGGGCAACTTCTCTTCATCCACACATCACAGTTTTGTTCACCCCCAAAGAGCATGGCTGCAGAACATGAAAAGAGTAAGAACACGCCTGACTGCACAACCATGCCAAGGCGCTGGTGACAGGGATTTCTTTCTCTGGAGAAACCCATGATGGCAATCCACAGCTTCACTTGAGAGAAAATCAAAGTAAAATCTAAATTTCTTCCAAAATACCTATAATACCATTCTACCATAAAAAAAAAAGGCAAACTTACCCAAACAAATAACACACAGATCAATTAAAAAAGATTATTGAATTTACCACAAACCAAATACATTTACTTAGCACAACAGCAAATGGTCCTCTTTTTTCCCACCTAGATTCACAAAATTCAATTTAATCGCGATCATAACTATATTTTATTTCAAGCATTTACTAATCTAACGTGGAAAAACACACACAAGAATATTCAAAAGAGTAGAACACTGCAACTTAACACTCAAAAAAACTGACCTCTTACCAAATCACTGACCTTGCAAAACAATACAAAATGCTAAATTACAGTCACTGACCTTATGATTTTCACACAATACACTACTCTACTGCGTATTCGATTCAATATCAGCCATCCTTATGACACAATAACATAAATACAAAAAGCAGAAAAAAGAACAAAAGAAGTTTTCATGTAACTGAGTTATTATTGAAATAAAAATTTATTAATATGTGCCACAAAAAAACAATACCTTTCTTTTTCAAGTGGCGTGGGGGTAAATACCTTTTACACAAAAAATAACCAATTACTCTTTAAAATACAATTACTCTTTAAAACTTGCAATCTGTTCAAATTCTACTGTAGATAACTGTCCAACACTGTCAATGCATGAACAAAAAAATTCTTCTACACCACATCAATCAGGTTTAGACCTAGGATTTGTTGATTTTCCAAGTTTCCGGATCAGCCTCCGTGACCTTTTTCACTCCAAGATTCTTTTCGATCTTGCAAGCTTTTTCGCAAAGATCCTACCACTCTCGTCGTACAAGCATTGTATCTGGACCTCTGTTCAAATTCCCATCCTGTCAAAAAGTTTCACCACTTCCAATCTGAGATAGTCCTTGCATGCCTATCCCTGCTCCTTCTCAATCCTTTGGAACATAACCATTCAATCTTCTTCTATTCACTTGAACTTACTGCTCTGGTATCTGGCCTGAAAGAATAATCCACAATCTTCGAAAACTTTCTGGTTCTGTCATTCCGCTTCACTTGAGGCCATAGCTGCCGCAACCTCACACCAGAACTTTTCCATTTCTTTGAACTTTTACAATTAAAATTATTTACAACATTTCTCTAGCTTTTTCCTACATTTGAATTGCGGAACGAATGTTTGAACGTTTAGCCAAGAAACCGTCACAGAGAAAACTCCAACATTTGACCCCTGCTCAGATGTTAAACCCAAAATTAATGAATTATGTGAGAACCTCTCAGGAGATTGGAAAACACACAACGATAACAAACTCTTCAGATCCGTCCAACCGTAAGTCTTCCTCCCATCTACGTCGATGGCGTAAAAGAGAAACGTTCTGTGCCGCTGCACACCGCCATTATTCTATTTTACCCATTTTCCTACCTTTAAAGATGAAAAGCTCTTGGTGCATTCCATGTCATTGCCTCTCACCAATAAAACATGTTCGTTTTAGAGTGTGGACTTCACATGGAACCACAAACATTTTACAGCGATCCATGAAGATCCTGTTCAGACCTACCCTTGGTTTTTGAGAAAGATAACATTTTTCATCTGATTAATGATTTTACGAAGAAAGATTTTTTAACGAATTGCTTAGTTTCTAAAGCTGTCATTATAAAGAATTTGAAAGTTTTGTTGTTTTTTTTTTTTTTTTTTTTTAAAATGACTGGTGAGTTGATTTTAACGTTGTGACAGCCCTGCTGTGGCCCCTTTGGTGCGTCGCTGGGCTATAACAACATTATCCTTTTTTGTTTTTAAAAATCTATCTTATTTTCTACTTTCTTAGCAGCAAAAACATAAATATTTTAAATGATATAGACATACACAAGGACCACAATATTACATCAAAAGGGAAGGATAACAGAAGAAGGAGGAGGAAAAAAGATAAAGTGCAGTTGATGATGTTTGATAGGTGGTGAAGGACGGGGAGGGGGGAGAAAATGATATATGAGTGAGTGAAGGAGAAATGAGGTAAAGAAGGAAGGGGAAGGGGGACAAGACAAGACAAAATTCTTTATTTATGAGGAAACAGAATAAGCCCTGACGCAAAACTTTTTTACATCCATCCTCGCCCTGAGTAGGACTACACCATGCAGTGAAATAAATAATAAAGAAAGCAAACAAAGCGTTCATGCAATCAAAATGGAACATCAAATGAAAATAGAAGAATAAATTTAAAAATAATAAAATACTTATCATTATTTAAAGGAATGGGGTAAGTAGAAATCTTTCAGATTCATAGTATCTTATGATCATTTCAGGTTTCTAAACATGATGATCAAAATGAAATATCTTTTCTGATTTATATCTTTAAATCTAGATACACATTTAGAAAAAACAAACTAAGAAACAAGAAAAAGTGTGTGTGTTGTCTGTCTTGTCTTTCTAACGTCATTTCTTAACCACACTATGCAAAGATGATTCAGAAATGTGCAAACTGAACACAAATTCAATTGTAAAATAAATGGTTAAAAATAAATAAAGGGGGGGGGGGGGGGGGGGGGGGGAAGGGGGGACATGATATATTCTTCATGAATGGATTTTGTTATTTTGTCCAGGAACAAATTTGGATAGCGTTCGGTGATGCAGTAGGCAAATTTCTAAAATCCACATAAGTATCGCACACTAATTTCTAAAAACAACAAAAACAAGATAAGCATAAAATTGCACAAACAACTATCATTTTTACATTTGAAAAGATTCCAGTGATGACAATGAAGTCATGAAAGTGGCAATTGTTAAACGTCATTAAGTGATCAACTTCTTAAAATCGTTCCAATAGAAAGAAGCCACATACACATAAATGAGTCACTGCTCTGTATCTTAAAAAAAATTGTCCTGTACTTTTCACACACAAATGATGTTATATCTTTACATTATTACAATAGTAGAACCTTTTGCATGATTCTTATATCAAACACTTGTTTATAACTGTGGATAAGATTATATTTTAGCCTATCTTAAATGCTCCACTTACATAAATAGTCCTGCGCAATAGAACCTGTAGTATTACGCAGCTGCAAAGCAAAGTTCTGCAGACCTTATAAAAATGTACCAACCCTGTAAAATTTTATCCAACTCTCTCCAAGTCTATATAAAAAAAGATTTATAACAGACAAATTTAGAAGAGCCTGAAAAATGGATTACATTCTCACCAGCACCCAATACCTTTAAACAGTCTTTCACTAATTTTCAGTGCTGTAAAATGAAAATTCATTAAATATGCACCTTGTTCATTATTTTTGTTGCTTGAGTGTTCCTAGATCATTAATCTTGTTGTTCCTTTTTCTCTTGTTCTTTTGTGTTTATTTGTACTCTTGTCCCCTAACCGATTTGCTGTAAAGTCGTTATTACATTTATAACAACAATCAACGTATAATTAATAACTGCAGATCGATTTTATTTGTTAGGCCTAGTTCGAATTCCTACTTTTCAGTATTTAGTCGCAACCCTCCACGTGTGTCGAAAACTTGCGTTAGCACATGGATACCATTGCCCTTCAATCAAATTAACGCCGCGTAATGGTTCATTCGATGCCTTAGGACATACATCATGACGCACTGGTCAATTTTATAGACGGCCAGCAACAGTATCTCTTCGAACGTTCAACCATATATAAGGACACTCTGATATATATAAAATTAATATTATCAGAATATGATACAAAACAGACTAAGCTAATATTTCAATCATTGAATGACCATACGTGAGGAGGGAACACCGTGGCTCAAATCTGGATTCAAAAAAAGGGAATGCTCGTTGACCATGTAAATCGCGATAAAAGTCATTTTCTTACTAAATTTACATCCATTAAATACATATTCAACACTATCAAACATTTTGTAAACAGAAAAGAATACAATACCTCTGATGAAACCATGATCTTAAAATATTAAACTCTTTGAAAATTTGACTAAAAAAGATGCGAGCGTTAGTCTTTCACGGATTTCTCTGGGGCGGTCAAATTTTCAAGATAAGTAGCTACAGCGCTAACCCCTTGGTCATGTGAGCAACCTACTATCAGTGGATCAAAAGCAGGTCCCTAACCTAAGAAATCCGACAAATGAAAAAAGTCGTGAAATCCAATGTTGTCCACTTCATGATAATATTTGGTTATAATAACGAAAACCCATTTAGGTTCTTTTTTTTTCCTCTTCTGTTCGACCCCTTGCATAGTGACGAAAATAACCATCAAGTTGCTAGCCTATGTCTGGTCGCTATCGAGAGGGAAGAAGACTGAATGTATATAAACTTCACCCGATCACGGTCACAATACGGCTTGGAAAAGTTTAGGATTGGATTGAAACTTCTTGAAGAAGAGTTCAATGTTAGAGTTTGGCTCCCTATTTCTAGTAATGCGTAATTCATTGTGACTTCCCCAAGGCACATACTGACCTATATTATTTACTATACATTATAAATGACTTACCAGACGGGTTAAAAAGCACATGCAAGATCATTGCTGATGATACTAAGTTGTATCATTCACCATCCAAACACCTTGCCAATGCAAATCGACATTGAGCTAATCATTAAATGGTCCAACTATGGAATTTTGTACATCAACGCATCCAATTGTAAAGTATTACATAGCGGCAACAGAAATCCGAAATAAATTACAGTACGAAATTGGATCAAAGTTCAAATAACGTGCTGTGAAGAGAAAAGGACTTTGGGAGTAATATTTTAATGAAGACTTACTTTTTGACAACACATGGCACCAGACCGTCAAAAAGCCATGCAGATGGTTGGTATTATTAAGAAACTTTTACATACCTGGTCAAAATACCTTTCTAACTATATAAGCAGGTACCATTCTTGAATATGGCAATATGATATCAATCCAAGATTTAAAAAGCATCAATAGAAATAGAAAAGGTGCAGAGAAAGTCAAACTAAGCTAATACCGACATTTCCTATTATGTCATATGAAACAATAGAATACGGTACATAAGTTCAGCCCTCAAGCCAAAGTAATAAAGAATCTGATCCAAACTTTTAAATTTTCAATAATCTAGATGACTTGACCAAGCAATTTTGTTTTTTTTTAACCTGCCACTAAACCAACATAACCCGAACATTTTGAAAAGTGCAAATAAGAATAAATACTAAAAAAGAACATTCCTTCGAGCCATATGATAGCACCAATTTGGGAATAAACTAACTCCGAACATCTAAATCGTACACCAAATACTAACTGCTTTTAAAAAATCTTATCATAAGCATAAAACAATTACTGACATCATGTTTTTCGACATTTGATGGTCGAAAATATAAACTGGGCTCGCTGCGAACCTGACCTATAAAAGATCACACAAAGAAGGCATATAAACCAGGGGACGGCTAAGAGAATAATCATCGCCCCTAAACTAACATGAAGACTATTTCATGGTTTTGTGTGTGTGTTTTTAATCGATTGAACAACTCCATCAAACACCCCCACCCCCTCCCCTCCCCCCCCTCTCTCTCTTCATCCTCTCTCTCTCGTTCTTTATAACTAATAGGAGTAGCTTTCTCGATGTCGTGTTGCTGATTTTTCCTCTTCTTTGTAGTCTATTATTGTTGTTTCAATCGTTCTTTTGCTTGTTGTTTTAATTCATCTACGCGTCAATTAAGGAGGAACAACTCATCACTTGTTTATGAATTTGGTAAAATATGTTGTTTGTTTAAAAAATGTTGTTTTTAGTCGCTAGTCATGCGTAGTTATTCCATAGACGTGCAAGGCGGATGAAAAAAAAAGCACATGCTATGCTTATCCCTTACCCATGAAAACAAAATTATCATCGACTCTCTCCATCTCTCTCTCTCTCTCCTCCTCTCTCCAACTCTCCTCCTCTCTCTCCTCTGTGTGTTGTTGTGGTGTTGTGTTTGTGAGTGTGTGTTGTGTGTGTGTATCGTTTAATGTCAGTCCTCTCACTTTGCAACTATATCTTTTTTTTATTGTTTAGTATGTGTGTGGTGTGGGTTGTTGTGTGTGTGTGTGATTGTGTGTTTTTGTTGTTTGTTGTTGTTTTGTTCATGGAGTAGCTACAAATTTTTAAACCCAGATTTCCATCTCCCTCCCCTTCCTCCCCATCACACTTCCACACCAAACACGAAGTCATAGCATAAGCAAATGGCATCCATTACCACCTTCATTCCCTTCCCTACCTGCCAACCCCCCCCCATCTCTCTCTCACTCCCCCACTCTCTCTCCTCCTCATCTCTCTCCTCTACACCCACACACCAAATAATTTATATATATATATATATATTGTGTGTGTGTGTGTCTATATATATATATAATAATAATAAATATATATATATGTGTGTGTGTGTGTGTGTGATGTGTGTGTGTGTGTGTTTATCATATATTGTGTGTGGTATATATATTGTGCATATGAATATAATCCTTATAAAAATGATCATATGTTGTCCCCTTTTCTCACTCTTACTCACTCTTTCTCTCTCTCTCTTCTCTCTCTCATACCTCTCTCTCTCCACTCATCACTCTCTCTCTCTGTTGTTTGTGCCGTCTCTCCTCTCTCTCTCTCTCTTCCCTCTCATCTCTCTCTTCTCTGCCTCTCTCTCTCTCTCTCTCTCTCCTCTCTCTGTCTCTGTCTCTGTCTGGGGGGGTGCATGCGTGCGTGTGTAAGTTCCGATTTCCGTACATATTTTGCATGTTCATTTACTGTCTGATTTTATACAGGCTAATTATTGTCATTTTAGTACATTTCCATTTCAAATCATTACTGCGCATCTGGCTCCCCCTCTCACTCCATCCTCTCTCTCTTCTCTCTCATCTCTTTTTTTTTTTTCTGTCTCCTCCCCCCCCCACCCCCCCTCCCCCCCCCCCCCCCCCCCCCCCATTCCATCTCCCACTTTGCTTAATACCTTCTACTATTTTCATGCCTTGCGAAAAATGAATAAATTTGAGCCTTGCTCTCCTCCTCTCTCTCTCAGATCTCTCTCCATCGTCCTTCTGGCTTCTCCTTAGGCTGCGTAAGCGTGTATTGGTGTGTTCAAATATTACGCACTTTGTCATATTCCACTTCACAGTCTGTTTTCATACTGCCAATCTTGTAACGTGGTATACACTTTACATATGTTTTCCCCAGCCCACCTCCCTCCCTACCCATAAGTGGTTGTGGATCCCTCCTTCCTCTTCATTATTGTTATTCTCATTTTTATTTTTAATTTATTTAATTTTGGTTTATTATTTTTTGGTTGTTGTTTGTTTTATTATTAGCTTATTTTTTGTTTTGTTTTCAATTTATCTTCGATTTTCATTTTGAGTTCCCTCTATGATTACATGACCCGCTTTTGCTTTGCTATCTTTGATTTCTTACATTACTGATTTCATCTGCAGTTTTAGTCCCACCAGGGCGAGACTATGGATGTAAAAAAGCAGGTAGTGCTTATCTATTATCCTCGTAAAAAAAATTTTGTCGTGTCTTTGTCTGTCTCGCTCTCTCTCCTCTCTCTCTCCTCCTCTCTCTCTCTCTCGCTCTCTCTCTACGTTGCCGACAACAATAAAAATGGCTTAATGGAGATAGAAATTACAGTCACTGACCTCAGAAACTATTTTAGGGACGTTATTTACATTAAGACTATAAGTGATGTCCTATCATGGCGGAATCAAGTAGAAAAAAAGGGGGGAAGTGTTTCTTAAAATTCACAAATCTTTGCGAACGCTAGGTTTTGTTGTCTCAAGTCTTTTTTGGAAACTTTTCATACGCTATGTGGACCACAAACTGAACCATTTTGACTTATACACAGAAGTTTGGGGCCATACGGTCAACAACCACATGGATAATTATACATTTTCCCATCAAGCGTCTCATTGGTTTGCCATTGCATCACAGATACCGTTTTTAGGTAATCAGCAGGTTGCCATTCTGTATACAATATCTTTTTGTAAAGTGATAGTAAAAATAATGTTGCTTAGAGCCCAGCTGACCGCAAAAGGCCTTATCAGGCTGTCAACCACGTTCAATCAACCATGAATCATTTCACCCCGTCCATACGTCAACCCCCCCTCCAACTCGCGCTAAGCCACAAAAACAAAATCCCAAACCGCCCCCTTCAATCCTGAATGTAAATTTTTCCATTCGCAGCATGGAAAGTCCCCAAGAAATCCACCACCTTCTCCAAAGCCTACGACCTGATTGCTTTATAGACTGAAACAGGCTTGACCGGATATTTCCTCAATGAACTTTTCCACCCTGAATACAAGGTCTACAGGAAGATAGAACAAAATGGAGGTGGGATCCTCGTGCTGTTCTCAAAACTCTTGTAACCAAGTACCAAGAAACCCCTACAGTGCCCCCTCCCCCTTGTAAATCCTCTGATAAATTAAAATGAAAAACAAAAGACCTCCTCATCCTCATCGGTAGCTACTACAGACCCACGATGAGATGAACGTAGTCCCAACGACTGATGGCCGAGTCGCTCAAGCACTTGTGACTCAGAACCCACTGTTGTCCGCGCGAGACTTTAACTTCCCGATCTGGGACTGGAATATATAAGTTTAGAAGAGCTCTGCAGCTACCCTCGCCTTCATCGTGATTTTTAAAGAATCCTTAGAAGAACTTCAATTGCACATATAGCAAACACCGACACACTCGCAAAAATGTCTCGACCCTCCTTGTTAACCAATCACCCCGGGCCCACTTTCCACCGTCAAATTGTCCTTGAATTTCCAGACCACTATAATTTCTAAGCCGAGTTTCCAGGTCAATGCAAATGTGCGCGCCAGCCGACCGTATGTCTCCTTGCACTATAAGGCTGACAGGGAGGCAACTGCGCATGCTGCCAAAGAACTCACAAACACAATACTGGATAAGCATGCAAATCAACAAACGGTTGAAGAGGTCTGGATTGACCTAAAGGACGGCCTCACCAATATTACTCAAACTCGCATCCCTCACGTGAAGCTCCGCACAAAGAGGAATGCTCCACACATCAAACCAGAGACTCTCAAGCTGATCAGGCGACGAGACCGAATTCACAAGAAAATGAAAAGGACTGGAAGAATAGACCTTGAGGAAGAATACAAGAAGTTGAAGCGACAAATCCAGCACGAGCTCCGTCAACAATATTGGCAGTACTGCTCTACTTTAATTGTTGAAGTCGAGCCAGATAAACTAAAACCTTCCAAAAAACTCTTTTCATTTGTGAAATCAAGGAAAACTGAAATCGACGGCGTTGCACCTCTCAAAGAATCAGGAAAACTTGTTACTGACAATAAGCAGAAAGCTGAAATACTAAATAGACAATTCCAATCTGCCTTCAGCACCAGAGAAGACTTCACTGAGGAGGAGTTCAACCAAAGATGTCCCATGCCCCCTCGAAACCTCCAACAACCTCTCCTTGAGCACATCACCGTCTTGCCTCTGGCATCGAGAAGTTACTTCGTAACCTCGACCCTACCAAAGCCCCTGGTCCAGACCGGATCAGCCCCAGAGTCTTGAGAAAACTAGCGACCGAACTAGCCCCGGCGTTCGCACTCCTCTTCCAAGCATCTCTCGACACTGGAGTTGTCCCGAAGGACTGGAAAACCGCCCACGTCAGCCCTGTATTCAAAAAGGGTGAAAGATACAAGGCGGAAAATTACCTGGGCGTTACCATCACGCATGACCTGGACTGGAAACCCCACATAATCAACATAACTAATGAAGGCAAACAAAGCCCTTGGCTTCATCAGAAGAAACATTTAGACTAAACAGCAAGTCCATTAAGCAGGCTGCATACAAGGCACTGGTGCGACCCATACTGGAATATGCTGGAACAGTATGGGACCCCTTCACTGATGAAAACATCAAGGCAGTGGAAAAGATTCAGCGACTGGCGGCAAGATGGGTCTCGCACCGATTCCGGCAAACATCCAGCGTTGAAGAGATGCTCAGCGATCTAGAATGGCCAACGCTGCAGACTCGCAGGAAAAGAGCGCGACTCACCATGTTTTACAAAATCCACCATGGCATGGCCTGCGTCAACTCCCAGCACCTTCCCCACGTCAGCGCCAGAAGACGTTCTTCAAGGCGCGCCCACCACCTCCACTATGACGTCCCACAGAGCCGCACTGACTACCGTCACAAATCCTTTTTCCCAAGGACCATTCCGGAGTGGAACAGCCTTCCTGCAGAGACTGTGTCTGCGCCATCCCTGGCTGCCTTCCAGGCCAGGATGGCACGCCTCCACTAACCCCTCCCCCAAGAAAACCCCTCCCTCCGCCCCCCTCCTCCTCCCCTCCCTCCCCCCCCCCCCCTCCCTATCACTGGTAACGGATTTGGCAATGCCCCTGGACTTTGAAAACTTTAATATCTGTTAACTCGGGCGGAACGGAAGCATTTTCTACAAAATTAGTGCGGCTGATTCGTCTGACTGTAGATGTTGGCTGCCTAAACACAAGAAGAAGAAGAACTCGCAAGTCATTGGTAAAAAAAAAAATAAAAAAAATCACACAACCCTTTAAAGTACACCTAAAAACACACCGGAACCTGCGTTAAAATTCTTTCTTCCGTAAAATCTTACATCAAATGAAAAATAGTAATCTCTTTCAGAAATTTAAAGATCACTTCAGTGGGACATGTCTGAACAAGATGTTCATGGAGTCTGCTGTAAAATGTTTATGTCTCGCATCATGCAAATTCCAACACTCTAAAAGAACATGTTTCACTGTGAGTGGTGCATGACACAATGCACCACGGAGCTTCTTCACCTTTTCAAAAATAGGGATGGGTGTAAAAGGAGTGGCCTGTGAGCAACGGCACAAAAATAGGGATGGGTGTAAAAGGAGTGGCCTGTGAGCAACGGCACAAAAATAGGGATGGGTGTAAAAGGAGTGGCCTGTGAGCAACGGCACAAAAATAGGGATGGGTGTAAAAGGAGTGGCCTGTGAGCAACGGCACAAAAATAGGGATGGGTGTAAAAGGAGTGGCCTGTGAGCAACGGCACAAAAATAGGGATGGGTGTAAAAGGAGTGGCCTGTGAGCAACGGCACAAAAATAGGGATGGGTGTAAAAGGAGTGGCCTGTGAGCAACGGCACAAAAATAGGGATGGGTGTAAAAGGAGTGGCCTGTGAGCAACGGCACAAAACTGTTTCTCGTTTACGGCCGTCTCGGCAAAATGGTTAAAAACTCTTTCAGGTCTGGACGGATTTTGTACGATGTGTTATCCCGTCTGCGAGTTCCATTCCTCTTGTAAAGTGTATGAAGTACTAGATAAAATTAACCAGATTACCAATGTCGAGATTGTGTGAACAAGCATACGAAGATTTTGAAAGAACTGGCAAAAGAGATCTCCCCCATCCTGACCATCATTTTTCAGTAAACAAGTGGGGTATTGTTTGCTGCCATAAGAACACCTGACACAGAGTAACTTTTATTCAAGACTGGCACAGCCTTTTAAACTTGAATAAAGTCAGACAAATACATAGACGAACAATCTAATAGTGGAGAAAAAACCAAGCGCAGGCCAACAACATAGGTTTTCTTATGGGAGCAAAAAATACCCCACTTGTTTACTGTTTATCGTTTACTGTTCCCTGCCTCATTTCATTTCCGACATCATTTTTCAGTCGTCCTTAGACACTGGCACCCTACCATCTGACTGGAAGGACGCAACGTGACACCAATATTTAAGAAAGGAGAACATTACGATCCAGCAAACTACAAACCAGCGTCACTGACCAGTGTTTGCTGCAAAGTACTGGAACACATCCATACCAGTACCATTATGGACCACCTAGAGATTCAGGCATACTGTGTCACCAACAACACAGATTCAGGAGAAAACGATCGTGTGAGACGCAGCTCCTTGATTTTGCGGATGAACTTGTTAACAACATGGGCCAAGGAAAACAGACAGACATCCTTATCATGGATTTTGCAAAAGCGTTTGATAAGGTTAACCACTCACTCTTGGTCCACAAGCTCCACCATTATGGCATCCAGGGAACACTCCTCACATGGATCTCCGATTTCCTCAAAGACCGAAGGCAAGCAGTTGTAGTCAACGGAGTACGGTCAGACTTCATCAATGTTCAGTCTTGAGTCCCACAAGGTAGCGTATTTGGCCCCTGCTTGTTTCTGGTCTATATCAACGACCTGCCAGATCTACTGACTGCCCATGCCAGACTGTTTGCGGATGACACAGCAGTGTATGATGTGGTGGCATCACCGAATGACCAAGATCATCTACAACGGAATCTCAACCAACTCGCAGAGTGGGAGAAGAGATGGGATATGGTCTTCCATCCAGGGAAATGC
>CM031607.1:55074934-55127434 GCA_018398815.1 Conus ventricosus | reverse complement strand
AATTCAAGGTTTTGCCGGCGATTTTAACTGTCCAGATATCAACTGGAAAAATCACATCACACAACACACTCCAGTGGAAAAGACAACCAGATACAGCAAAAACTGGTCGACATCACTTCATCGTCCCTACTCACACAAGTCCACCACATCCCCACCAGACTACACAACATACTCGACGTCATCTTCTTCTCGAACCCCACCCTTGTAAAATCATCCATCTCAGTCCCCGGAATCAGCGACCATGACATAATTGTCACTGAGACCGACACCAAACCCCAACGTTCATCCCCCCTCGCCAGGAAATGCTACCAGTTCTCTAAAGCCGACTGGGACTCCCTCAGATCAAGATGTGACGCGATCTCAGAAAACATCATCAAACAGGCAAGCCTAGGATCCAACATAGAACACCTCTGGTCTATGTTCAAAACATCTTTACTCTCTGCTACAGACACACACATCCCACACAAGATGAAGACCAAGCGCCACCACCTCCCTTGGCTCAACTCCACTTTAAAACGCATGCTCCGCAAGAAAAACCGTCTGCTAACATGTGCCAGAACAACGAATAATTGGTCAGCCTACAAATTCCATCAGAAAGAGTGCCGACGCCAAATGCGAAAGGCTGAAAGAAATTTTGTCAACTCCACCCTTGAAGAAGGGCTACAGAAACATAACAACAAACCCTTCTGGCAGAATGTCAAGGCGAGTAGGCAGGACAACATCGGTGTCGCCCCGCTGAAAGAGAAAGGCCAACTCTACAGTGACAACAAGAGCAAGGCCCGAATCCTACTAACCCAGTTCAAGTCTGCATTAACGAAAAACCCTGACACCCCCATCCCACCGATCAGTAAAAGATGCATGAAGACATTCCACCCATCACTATCAGTACAGAAGGTGTCTGCAATCTACTCGGACAGCTACAACCCCATAAGGCTTCCGGACCAGACTAGATTCCAAACCTCACCCTGAAAGAATGTGCCAGTAACCTTGCCCCAGCTATTTCAACTATGTTCCAGCTTTCCCTCAACACAGGAGACCTCCCGTCTGATTGGCTAAGTGCAAACGTTGCCTGTGTATACAAGAAGGGGATAAGCATGCAGCAGAGACTACAGGCCTATCTCTCTCACATCCGTCACCTGCAAGCTTCTTGAACACATCATTTGCCGCCATATCCTCACCCACTTTGAAAAACACCACACCCTGACTACCCTCAACCATGGTTTCCGCAGTGGTTTCTCTTGTGAGACCCTACTTCTTCTGACCACACATGACCTCCTGAACTCTTTTGACCAGAAGCATCAAGTAGATGTCGCTATTTTAGATTTTTCTAAAGCGTTCGACACTGTCCCCCACAAGCGTCTCCTTCATAATCTGCACGAGTATGGAATCAGAGGTCCCCTTCATACCTGGCTATCCAACTTTCTCCAGTGCAGGAAGATGGCCGTCGTGATAGAGGGCGTCACATCTCAAGACACCTCGTGGATTCCGGGGTACCCCAAGGAACAGTGTTGGGCCTGCTCCTCTTCCTGTGCCATATCAATGATCTCCCGATAGAGTCAAGTCCCAAGTTTGCCTGTTTGCTGACGATTGCTTCCTTTACCGCCAGATCAACTCCCTACAAGACCATATTCAGCTTCAAGAAGACCTCAACCAACTTGAAACCTGGGCCACTGACTGGGGTATGAAGTTTAACCCCAGCAAGTGCTACATCCTTAGTATACGGCAGTCTACCAGCTACATTTACTCCCTATGTAACACCCCCCTTCAGTATGTCCACACACCTTGGTATCCAACTCTCTGATGACCTGAAATGGAGCACCCACATTGCCCACACCTGCAAGAAAGCACACAGCAACCTTGGCTTTCTCAGGAGAAACCTGCGCTTCTGCCCCCTGCAATGCAAGAAGAATGCCTATCTATCTCTCATCAGACCAGCCCTTCAGTATGGCTCCATCATAAGGAGTCCTTACCTCAAACAAGACATCGACAAACTTGAAAGAATGCAGCGCCTATCCGCCCGGTTCATAACGGGCAATTACAATTCCAGAACACCCGGTTCCATCACCAAGATGCTTCACACTCTGCAACTGCCAACACTCGAACAGCGCAGACGTGATCTACGCCTCATCTTCCTCTACAAGGTGGTTGAGGGGTTGGTACCGGCCATACCATCTGCTGAATATCTAATTCCACATAAACCAGGACGACTCACAAGGCCACGAACATCTGGCAATTACTATACCACCAGTGCGATCTCCGACTGTATTAGAAACAACACAAGAACATTCCAAGTCTGCAGATGCCAGACAGAGCAGTTCAAACAGTCATTTTTTGTTAGTGCAGTAAGAGACTGGAACCACCTTGAAGAAAATATTGTTAGGGCACCATCCATAGAAACTTTCAAAAGACTGATTGCACCACAACAGCGAACTATCTAGACTGCGCACACCCCCAACCCGTCGCGATAATGCCCTAAGATGTGGCCACAGCGACGTAACGACCAGATCCAGAAGGTTAAAGCTCATAGCATAAAGGTGTAGCATAAAGGTCGTAGGGGCAGAGAACTGGGGCAGTGAGGTCTGGCGCACAGTTTGATGGAAGGTCAGCCCATCCCTCTCCTTCCACTGCCGTAACCTTCCCTGACCTGAATCAGGTACACACTGTGAAAGTCCAACCTCACGAAAGGTTCAAACTCACAACCGTCAACGCGACTCAATGCTTGTAACCGTTTGACTATGGATCCATACGTCAGTTACTACCATTAAAAACTGAAGAACAATTTAACTGTTTTAACCCCGTTTCCAAACATTTGGGATGGTGTCTGATGAAGAGAGAGGGAAGGCAGCAGGAGAGAGAAGTAGGATGGAAGGTGTGCGTGTATGGAAGTGGGAATGGGTGGGTGAAGTATTGTCCTGTCTGGATTCACTGCACTCTTGTCCCCACACTCTCCCCTCCCCCCCCCCCCCCTCTCTCTCTCCTCATGCACACACACACCTGGCACACATATGCACAGACAGGGAAAAGAGGAAGGAGAGATCATGCAAGTTACGGGATACAAACTTCCACAGAGTTACCTTTCCTACATTGTACTTCTGGCGACAGCAGTAAATTGGCCTATTGAATAAAAAGCTAATTAGCAAACAGAATCACCCACCAATTTGCTTTGAACCACTAAATTGTGAAGGAAAGAACAAAGGTTTACTTAAGATAAGATGATGTTGCTTATAGCCCAGCCGACCGCAAAGGGCCACATCAGGGCTGTCACGACGACATTCTAACAAACTACAAATTCAATTAGTGACATATAGTCTCTCTCTCCAACTGATTCAGAACAAGTTTATTAGCACATGTACAACCATGCTTGTGAGTGTAGCTCAGTGTGTGTGTATGTCTGTGTGTATGGGTGTGCGTTGGTCACCAATACCAACACATAACAGCATCAATAATATTTCTCCACAGCGAGAGTGAATTTCTTACCACTCTGAAGTCCGACCAGAGGACATCACTATGTTTGTCGCATTGGTAGTAAAATAATGGCTTAAACACCATTAGAAAAAAAAAATTCCATTTTTCATGTCCAGCTCTTCAGACAACATTCATCTTGTTTCTGGTGTTATACTTAAAGTGCATTTTCAATGGAAAGAAGCTAGCTGAAATTCAAAACCAGATGTTCATTTTTCATCTGCTCTTTCATTTCATGAATTTCAGTATCAGACCATATATGTCGAGCTGCGTTATTCACCAAATATTGTAAACTACCAAGCAATTGGTCAGAAAAGCCAATCATGCACTTGTCCGAGAGGGGAAGGGTTGTGACACATCCAATCAGATTTGTAGTCATCGGCAAATTAGGAAGTTACCTTGCCATGCCTTACTCCAGCAAATCGAGATCCAATTGGTCAATGCGGTTAGGAGGAGTTCAAGCCATCTGTTTGCCAATGGAAGCGCCCTTCCTGTTCTCTGTTCTGGCATTGTCAGTTTGCTGTCATTTCAGCTGAACGTTTCCTGTGCATAGGGCTTGAAAGATCAAGAAGTAACAAAGAGATGAAATCATTAAGATTCATACGTTAACTGTCACTAAATAAGTCACAGCAATTACAAAACGTAAAATGCATTGCAACATGGTTTCAGCTCACAGCACTAACAGGAAGTCATTTGATACTTTTCTCTTTGAATCATGCTCTCTCTCTCTCTCTCTTATTGTCTTAATCGTCCTCTGCTGTTCTTCCACGTTTGTAGGCCATTTTCTTGACCATGTTCAGGAAGTTGTTTTGCACTTTTTATCCTGGTCGCGAACCTGCAAGGCAACTAGACAGTTAAAACTTTTGAAACTGTTCAGAGCAAATACTAGCTGCCTATTTTGCAGTCTCTTTGCCTATATGACCTTTGTCTTGTATTCATTTATTTATTTATTAAATATCATCATTTGTTTGTTATATATAAATGTATGCTGTTTATCTTTTAATATTTGTGTTTCATCTGAATGTGAGAGGTTGTGTGTCATGATTTAATAAGGTCTGCCAAATGTAAACAGAATGATCTGAATTCAGAAAAGAATTACTTACAACAGAGATGCAGGTAAAGAAATAATTACAGCAATATTTTATATTGTAATGCACATTTGCTGCTATGTTACATGCACATTATTGAGGCTACGATTCCTAAAATTTGATCAGCTCATACTAGAGAACAGTTTAATTTTAAACAAACCGCACAGAAATCTCAGAAACACTCAAAATTTCTTGAAATGTTTAGAAATGTCATTTAGATAGATGTTTTGCTCAGAAATGCTGGAGATAAAAACCTGGGAGCATCCATTTAGACACTCTCACACACATGTTTACATGGAAGTACACATCCGTTCAAGAGGCTGAGGAAGTTGCAGTGTTAGTAATCATAAAAATACTTTCTTCCAATCCAACATCAAATACTTGAACTTTTCAGCATCTTAGTGAATGTTCCCACCATTTTCCAAACCAACTGCTCATACGAACATGTGTTGGCTGGACAAAGCATCTCAGTGGATGTTCATACAACTGTCCATCTGCCCATATGATTATTTGCTGGCTGATGGTTCACACATATCAATGAATGTTCTCACCAGTTTCAATCGGCCAACTGTCCATAAGAACAAGTTGTGAGAGCTGATTTTGATCGTTTTCGATGAATGTTACAAAATTTAACGAAATATTTGACTTGAATGTGATCTCTGGCCATGCAGATATGAATCTGTTGTTTTTATGGAAACGGCATGGAAATGACAAGTTGCTTTCAGACTGAAATGGGAAGAAAAAGAAAATGAAGAGAGATGGACAGGTATGTATATATGTATTAATGAACACGATGACATTTGAGGGTTTTATGTTCACATATGAATAGTTTAATTCACCTTCAAATCCAATCAATCAGTATGGCATCAACATAACAGGTGATCAAATCTTTAAATTCATTCAATCCATATAGCATTAATATTTCAAATTATAGTTTTTATGAATTGATCAAATGGCATATGACTGTCCATGTAGAACACATGAACAAATACTTGCCTGCCTTTTAAATCATAGCTTTGTCCACTGATAATGTACTCTTTTACTTAAGCAAATAATTTCAATAATCCCTCGGGTACCATGCAATATTTTTGCCTTCAATTCAGGCAAAGCAGTTTGCTAACTTAGATGTATAATGCGCAGTTGAATCAGTTTGGGCATTAGCCTAGCCCGAGTTGCAGATCCAGCAGCAAATGCCTCCGACTGACTTTAGTGTCCACAAATCTCAAAGCATCCGCTCAACAATCTGAACATTTAGTCCATAGATGGAGGACACAACATGAAATTCGGCTCACCATCCTGAAGTGTGATCACAACAGTCATGAACACAACCTTTTGCTTTAGTTCAGACCAGAATCTGGCAAAATGTATCAACTGCATTCACATCCTAGGACCCTAGATCTTGCCGATTGCAGCTGTGAAGTGTTTCATTGTCAGAAAAGAAAGGCTTCTGTGAAGCTTGACACTCATAAACCATTGCATGGTCCAAAAATGAAGAATTAAAGAGAACAGCAGTATCCTGCCCCAAACACCGATGAAATGTGACTAGAGCCTTTGGCAGAAGCAGACAAAGATTCCTATTAAATGTGGATAATTTTTCTTTTTCAATGAAGGGAACTTACAACAATCTGACATGCATTTTCATAAATAAAGGTCCACAGAAGCGCCCCACAATCCAAAATGCTTCACAGCCCCAAAGTTACAGTACTTCACACTCTCATGCCCCACACAGTTGGGTTTAAGACCAAAGAAAACTCCCAAGTAACAACAGCCAGATCCCTAATGCTCACACACACAAAACACAAATAGAACAATACACATCAGTGTTCATATCTAAACACAGTACACACTTATGAACACAATATCCACACAATGAAACCAAACAAAACGATCTAGTTGCAAAGCGAGACGACTGCAGGCGGAAATCTAAACAAATCTTAAATAAATGTTAGCGAACCGCCCAGAGAACGTGGACAAACGAGTCACAAGACAAAACACAACGCGTTTCGACCTCTTAGGTCTTCTTCAGGCAAGACACAAAAAAATAGGACAATAAAAATGAACGAGTTTGTCACTTAGCTTGATCTCTTCAGAGCAAGGTAGGCGTTGAATCCTTTCATTGTCCTATTTGTTTGTGTCTTGCCTGAAGAAGACCTAAGAGGTCGAAACGCATTCTGTTTTGTTCTTGTGACTCGTTTGTCCATGTTTGTCTTGGCGGTTTGCTAACATTTTAGATTTGTTCAAACAAAACGAACCAAAGTCAAAAGAACAGTGTACATATGTATGCACTTTGCACACTCACATACCATCTAAAGAAAAGCATGCAAATGCATATCATCTCATCAACCAAAACAGAAAATCCTAAAAAAAGAGTTAACTTCACATCAATTATCACAGACATTATTCACATCAAATATTGGTACAAGTACCAATCATATTTACAAGATAAACCTGATACAACTCCAATCATTGGTAAATTCCTTTTAACTATTGATGGTTGGTTCTTTCCTTTAGGTTTGGGATAATCTCATCAGGAACTTTTTCTAAGAGAGAGTGTTCAAGAAATGAAGCTAAAACCAATGCAGTTCCTCAAGTATCTTGCAAAACAGTAAATGCACCTCGACAGCTAAGCACAGAATAATACAATGTAAGAGTTTCCAGGTTCATGAACTACAATCATCAGCTGCAACAGTACTGCCGAAGAGGTATGTCTGAAAAGCATGCACTCATGCATACACACACAAATACACTACACAGTTAGTTTGCAATCCTTCACCTTCTTCCTATCCCCTTTTTCATTTCTTCTCTTCACCCCTAACCATACATCTTTTAATCTTTTCTATACTGTAAATATTAGCCAATGCTTGTTTACCCAATACTTACAAACAGAAAACAATACACTTCCTGTTTGTAGACCTTGGTAATCATTTTCCTTGAACAACAAGTGCCTGTGACAATTTTTCTGGGTAAATAACAATGGTAAAAAGAAAAAGATCAGCATGCTATGTCAACCAAGTACACATCGTTTCTTTAGCAAACATAAAATGGTGTCAGAATGATGACGAAACCAAGCCTACAAAGAACGCATCAACAATCAGTAAATGACGATGACTGCTTTCAATGAAAGCAAGAAAACTGTGCACTGTGATCTTTGTGAAGCTTCGGATAATTAGAGAATAACAGCGCCACCTCATTGCAAAACTAAAAGATGTTTTTCTTTACCTCACGCACCATGTAAATCAACGGCACAAGAACAGTAATACTGTGGATTTGTTTTCATGCTAAAAAAACAGTAGCAGAACCATTTACATAACAAAAAAAGAAAAGAGACTTTGTGCACATGTCAACTGACATGGCGACATCACTAAACTATTCAACAATAAGCTGGGATGCCAAAAACCTAACTGGAGAATGGCAAAATGTTTGCCAGTGTACAAAATTAATGTTCCAAGGACCACTGAAACACACAGGAGCTGAAGAAAGACCAGCATCTCTTCTTAATCGGGTCGGCCAGAAAGGCAGACATATTCAATTCATGGGGACTTTCAGACGCTGACACTAAAAATTTTGATATATTAATTCAGAAGTTCAAAACGCATACTGAACCAAAAACAGAGTATTTGCAAGATATTTTTTTCCACAAAAGAATGCAAAAATCAATGAAACTTTGAAAGTTTGTTACAGATTTACATAACTTGGTACAAAACTTTTTTTGAATACAATCCACATCAAAAAGTTGAAACGGTTAGAGATCACATTGTTGCAGGCATTGCCTCTCAAGACATAAAGAAAAGCTCACCAAGGTGACAAATAAACCATGCAAGCTGCAACAGATATCAGTATTGTTCACGGAACGGCAAGAAGAGCTAGAATCAATGTCAACAACAGCAAGCCCTCAGAAAGTGGATCTTGTCAAAAAAACTACAAAACAAAGATGTTTGCAAGCAATGTCAGGAACTTGAATCAAAAAAATCATTTCATAGAGAAACTGTGGAGGGAAAAAAAAAGAAGCGAATGTGTTGGCTTTCAGTTCAAGGTACAACTGCCATAAAATGAATCTCTGGCGCAAAGTTTACTTAGCAAGATTCACAGAAGGGCAGATAAACACTCGATTGAAGATGAGGATGATACACCAGACTTCTATATCAGCACCATAAGCTGTGACAATGAAACTCCAAACACAAAAAATGCAGTATGATGAAATTCAAAATAGACACAGGTGCATAAGTACACATCTTCCCAACAGAAGTATATGAGAAGCTTTCGAAATGCCCAGCAATAACGCCCTGTAAAACAACGCTGTTCAGCTATACAGGTCAACCTTTGAAAGATGCAGGCTGTGTAAGGTAAGGTAATGTTGCTTATAGCCCAGCCGACCGCAAAGGGCCACATTGCTAGCTGTGTAAAGCTGCAAGCAAAACACAAGAATAACGCTTATCAAGGACTCTTCTATATTGCTGACCCTTCTTCTCAACCAGTACTAGGCTTTCAGGCATCACTACAATTACAGCTCATGAGAATCATCATGCCTGTTGAATCCACTCCAATAACAAAGATATCTGAAAGATGGTTTGACAATGTTAGTGAAGATGAACTGACAATATTAGGGATGAGAAACTGACAATAACATGAAGATGAACTAACAATATTAGGGATGAGAAACTGACAATAACATGAAGATGAACTGACAATATTAGGGATGAGAAACTGACAATAACATGAAGATGAACTGACAATATTAGGGATGAGAAACTGACAATAACATGAAGATGAACTGACAATATTAGGGATGAGAAACTGACAATAACATGAAGATGAACTGACAATATTAGGGATGAGAAACTGACAATAACATGAAGATGAACTGACAATATTAGGGATGAGAAACTGACAATAACATGAAGATGAACTAACAATATTAGGGATGAGAAACTGACAATAACATGAAGATGAACTAAAAATATACAAGAAGATGAACTGACAATATTTGAGAAGATGCACCAAAAATATTAGAAAAGACAAACTGATAACATAACAGAAGATGAATATGAAACTACTGAAGGAAAACAGAAGTTATCAAATCTATATGACAAATTTCTGACTCTGCTGTATTTGTTTGCATCATGATTTCTATTGGTTCTGGAAGATTTATCTGAAAACAGGACAACGAATGTCGCTATATCACAGTTCCATAAACATCACCGTTTATCCTGATTAAACAGCAATCTGCAGCCCCACTGTGCATGCTATTACTGTCAATCCAGACTACGCGTTTGAAAGATAGTAACAGTACTTTGTGTGGTGATATACACTGTGCCAAGCTTTCAGAGTTGCACACAGCCAAGGGTACAACAAAACCATAATATTTCTTTAACTATTCAAAATATTCCAATGAAATTAAGCTCTACTGTGTCACACATTTCTTTCCGAGTGAAATAATGAAGGAGTAATCAGTTACGCATAATCTGAACCACATACTTTGGACAAAATAGGTTTTACATGACCCTTACACTGTAATTTTTATCAGACATTGCTTTAAAAAAACAACAACATGATGATGCTGGTCTCCCATGATCCACACATCTGAAGGGTTTACTGCACCTCACCCTTTGCCAGTGATGCAGGTCTTCTAAGACCCAAACTCTGTAAAGACTGAATCTGTGTGGAATACATCCGTCATTGAGTGATCCACATCATTGTGAATGTATGATTCAGTGTGGAAACATCCGTCATGAGTGATCCACATCATTGTGAATGTAAAGTCAGAAGCTATGTCTTGTTAAAGTGTAATGAGTTCACATGAATAACAGGATACTGTCTCCAGAGAGAGAAAGGGGAGAAGAGGAGAGGATTCAGGACAAAGACTGATGTCTGATCTGTCTGCCCCATCCTAGCATACAAAGAATGTTACTGTCTGTTACTGAGGAATACGCTGGTCAGTACACACACCACAAGGAAGAAAGAGAATAAGTTCTCATCTTGCTTTTCCATATTCCCCATCACCAACCGACCCCAAATATTCTCACTAACAACTTCTGGGCACCACAGTCACTGCACGCTGCCAGCCAACTGGCTGTGCTGCCCTCTCAGGTAACAAAACATGCCAGCTTTATGCTGTCCATGCTTCAGTGATGTTGGCCCACTGCCTGCACATAGACTTTGCCTGTATGTAACAACCACGCATCTGCTTCAAACTTGGCGTTTGACACTATCAGGAGTGAGGTGTGGCAAACAACCAGCCTCCAGACAGAGATTATCAAATCAACAGGAAGTGGCCAATGCCTTCCATAAGTGCCATGAACTCGAAGTAGCGAAACAGGAAGATACTTAACCTGTCCTCCTTGATCTCTGGTTATCAGCAGTCAAGGGGATAAAAAGGTTATGAACTGAAAACATGGCAACCTTACTGCTCAGTATAACAATCAGTGTTGACAACCCTACCAAATCTAGCTAACACAATCATCACTTCTGCTCAGTCATGAGAGAAAATGTACAGGGAATGTAAATAAATGGATAAATAATTACAGTCATCAGAATACAGTTTCACAGGCACCTGCATCACACTCTTGCAGAGTTCCAGTAAGTTGGATCTGGGCCCCTTCTCTTGAACAATGTCCAAATTGCACAAAAAACAAGCCAGAAAAACTGCTTGACCCCTACACAAAGGAACCAAGGCAGCATGGAACCACCAAGGCTTGTACATGAACTGATCAACAGCTGAAATACATACTGCCGACAGACTGTTGGCCTTTGTTCTCCAACCAGTCCAGTCTACATGTACTTCATCTGCATGTACTTGATGTAGGTGCGCAGGTCATTTTCAGTGGGAGGGCCTGCTCCGTACAGTCCTCGGTCCACATAGGCTTTATAAATGTTCTGAGACTGAAGACTAACAGGTGGTGGTTCCACTCCATATGTGCTGTCCAGTTTGAAACCACTGATAGGATAGCTGAAACACAAACACAGTCAAATACCACAGTCAATGCCCTTTCATTTTCTTTTGTGTTTCTGTGTTTTTCGTCGTTTAGTCTGAAAATTCTTTTCAGTAAATGATGCTCATTCTATGCTACTGTAGCTAGCTTAACCACACAGCAACTAGTTATAATTCTGAAAAACATGGCATGTAAATTTCATACGACAAAATGGTTTGAACACATTGCTGGCTAAATCTGTCCACAAAGATGCTGCATTTGTGAGCATTTGTTTGACAAAAAAAAAATTGTTCTTAAACACGCGTTAGACCTATGTGCTTTTTCTTCAACATGAAAAGTTCAGCAACATCAGGCCAAATCTTGTAATACAGTGTTCATTCTGAATATTTCATGCTTCAATTTTTTTCCTATTCCATGCTATAGAGTAAGTTTTAGACAACTGCTACTCTCAAAGTAATAGAGTGCATCTGCCTGAAAAATAACTTAACATGAAAAATGACAGAAGAGAAGGGCTGGGGTAGGGTTGAACTGGCGTATGGCAGGGTCACTGACTTTAACTTGTACTCTGCGGCATAAATCAAGACATTTCTTCTCCAGGAAAAAATGGGGAAGTGGGGAAAAAGCAGCTTTTCTAAAGTACAAGAAAACACAGAAATACAAATAACATTTCACACCACACACACACACACACACACACACACACACACACACACAATGCTTGTCTGGTCTAGGTGAAACACACACACACATATACACACACATGCTTGTTTGGTCTAGGTCAAACAAATCAACCCAACACAAAGAAAAACCCTACAAAGAAACCTAGCTCTACCAAACAAAGCATGTCGCTGTTTGTTCACAAAACGTTCACGAGAACACCACCAAGAAAGAAACCACTGACAAATCGCTTACATGTCAAGACCTTGGGGCACTTTGCGGGCACGGTGTGGAGCCATGGACCTCTCAAAGGACATGCACATGGGTCGCTCTCCCCTCACCTGTGGGGTCTGGTGACAGCCTTTGCCAATCTCCACATACCTGCACAATCCACCGGTTGTCTGTGTTGCCCAGGGACACATCAGTTTATCTGAAGGGATGTGGGAATGATAGGGTTGGGATAAAGGTGGGGTGGGGGGTTTCCATATAATAATAATAATGATTACTTATGGCACTCAATCTTACATCATAAGCCCTAAGTGCTTACAAATACATAAAAGGTTAAAGAAAACATAAATGAAACCAATAAGAAGATGAATACTGTAATAAGTACCATGCATCTACAAACAAGGGTTCATACTGATACCCACCCACGCACACACAAAACACATGATCCCACACACACGAAACGCAACAACAGACACAACAGTATGTGCGCACACACGCACACACATGCGCACACACACACACACACACACATTAGTCACAGAAACAATTCGATGGGCCCGGGAAGGGGAAGAAAGAATGGCTATTGATAGGTGAAGAGGGTTGTTTTAAGAGATGCCTTGAAGGAAGACAGAGAGTTTGAACTACGCAAAGATACTGGGAGTTTAATTCCAAGAAACTGGATCCTGAAAAGAAAATAGGTTTTAGTTAGAAAATGAGGGATTTTGAGCACAGTGTTGGCGGTAGAAGAACGCAACTGCCTAGAAAGAACATAGAGGTAAAAGAGATCAGAAAGGTAGGAAGGAGCTAAGCCATTCAAAGATTTAAAGCAGATTAAGGACAGTTTGTAGTCTATTCGTTTTTCGACCGGCAGCCAGTGAAGAGAAAGAAGTAAGGGAGTGACATGAGAAGATCTGGGTTGTCTGAGAATCAAACCAGCTGCATTGTTTTGTACTTTCTGGAGACGACTAAGAAGATTCTGGTAACAGCAGCTAGAAGAGAATTACAGTAATCAAGTCTTGACAGAATGAAGGCACAAACGAGGGTTTTTGTGGCATCAACAGAGAGATGTCGCAGAGAATCAATGCGGCGAAGCTCAAAGTAACAGACATGGCAGACTGTGGAAACATGTTGCTGGAAGGAAAGTGCTGAGTCAAGGGTAACACCTGAATGCTTTGCAGATGAAGATGCTAGTAAGATAAGATAAGATAATGTTGCTTATAGCCCAGCCGACCGCAAAGGGCCATATCAGGGCTGTCACCACGTTAAAATCAACTCACCAGTAAAAAAAAAAAAAAAAAAAAAACTTTCATACATCTTGTTAAATGACATCGTCTAGAAACGCACCAGAAACTTTGTTAAAAATCTTTCTTCCGTAAAATCTTAAATCAGATGAAAAATGTTAATCTCTCTCAAAAACTCAAGGATCACATCAGGCGGGACATCCCTGAACAGGATCTTCATGGACTCCGCTGTAAAATGTTTGTGTCTCACATCGTGCAAGTCCCAACACTCTAAAAGAACATGTTTCATTGTGAGTGGCGCATGACATGGAATGCACCACGGAGCTTCGTCACTCTTTAAAAGATAAGCATGGGTAAAATACGAATGGCCGGTGCGCAGCCGGCACAGAACCGTTTCCTCTTTACGACCTCCCGACGTGGATGGGAGGAATTCCTTAAGGTTTGGACGGATCTGAAAGAGTTTGTTACTCGTCTGTGTGTTCCAATCCTCCTGCCAGAGGTCTCTCACATAATCGTTAATTTTGGGTTTCACATCTGAGCAGGGGATATAAGTGTTGGACAGTTTCTCTCTTGTGGCGTTCTTGGCTAAACGATCAACCATTTCGTTCCCGCCGATGCCAACATGACCAGGAACCCAAACAAGAGTAATGTTGTAACCGTCCGCCTTCAACTTGCTAAAAAGTTAAAAAAAAACCTAAAAGTTCTGGATGCTGAAGGTTGCGGCCAGCTATGGGCTCCAAAGCTGACAGCGAATCCGACAGAACCAGAAAGTCCCTCTTTGAAGAATGTGAGATTATCTTCAAAGCCAGTACCAGAGCAGTAAGTTCAGCAGAATAGACAGAAGCATCGGAGTGGATATGTTCCAACAGTATCTGAGAAGGAGCCCCAGGGCAGTAGGCTGCACAGGCCACTCCATCTTCAGACTTGGAACCGTCAGTGAAAACTTTTTGACAGGATGGAAATTTCGAACAGAGGTCAGCATATAATGCCTTGTACGCCAGAGAGCTGGTAGACTCTTTGCGAAAAGCTGCAAGATCGAAACGAATCTCTGGTGTGAAAAAGGTCCACGGAGGTTGATCTGGAAACTTGGAAAAATCGGACACAACTCCTAGGTCTAGACCTGCATTCCGCACGTGAGGCCGCATACGAAGACCAAACGGCGGAATACATTTCGGGTTGTTTTCAAACTTACTTTGGAACGGAGGGTCAAAAACACAGTCATAGGCAGGATTTTGCGGTTCTGAGAGCAGTCGGATATAATAATTCAAAGACAGTTTCAGCCTGCGGTTGGATAGTGAAGGTTCACCCGCCTCTGCGTACAGGGCTGGTGCGGAACGCTCCAAGACAGAGACGAAGCCCTTGATGGTGGATAGGGTCCAAGAGTTTGAGGTAAGAGGGTCTTGCGGAGCCGTAGACAGCACAACCGTAGTCCAATTTGGAACGGACCAAGGCTCTGTAGAGGTGCAGCAAAGTTTTCTTATCAGCGCCCCAGTCTGTGTGCGCTACGACCCGCAGAATATTCAGAGCTTTCTGGCAAGAAGTTTTGAGGTTTTTGATGTGGCTGAGAAAGTTGAGTTTTTGGTCAAAAATAACTCCCAGGAATTTGGCTTCTTTTACAACTGGAATGGTGGACTTGTCCAGACGAATTTCAGGATCAGCAAAGAATTGACGAAAATTGTGGAAATGAATTGACTGAGTTTTGGTACGGGAGAAGGTAAACCCACTTTCCTCAGCCCACTGTTGGATTCTGTTGACACAAAGTTGGAGTCGACGCTGTACGCTGGCGTAAGAAGCTCCAACTGCATACAGCGCGAAGTCGTCAACAAACAGAGAGGACTCGGTGCCCTGGCTTACCGATTGGACAATGTCATTGATTTTAATGCTGAAAAGGGCTGGAGAAAGGATGCTCCCCTGAGGAACACCCAACTCCTGCCCATGGATGTCAGAGAGTGTGGTGCCAACACGCACCTGGAACTGTCGATCGGCTAAAAAATTCTGAATGAACAGAGGCAGGTGACCCCGAAAACCAAGTCTGTGCAGATCCATGAGGATTCCTGCTTTCCACGTGGTGTCGTACGCCTTTTCGAGGTCGAAAAAGATAGCAACCACATGCTGCTTGTTAATAAAGGCGTTGCGGATGGTGGTTTCCAGACGGATTAGATGGTCAACCGTCGAGTGGTACTTCCGGAAACCGCACTGTTCACTGGCCAAAAGACCATCGGTTTCCAGCTTCCACATCAGACGGGAGTTGACCATCTTTTCCATCAGCTTACAGAGGCAGCTGGTTAGAGCGATTGGACGATAGTTGGAAGGGTTGGTAAGGTCCTTTCCAGGCTTTGGAATGGGAATGATCAGGGCTTTCCGCCAGGAGGGCGGAAAGGACCCTGTGGTCCAGATATGGTTATAAACTTGGAGAAGAGTCTGGAGACAGCTTTCTGGAAAATGTTTCACAACCTGATAATGAATGTCATCCAGACCAGGGGTAGAATCAGTGCAGGTTTGTAAAGCTAATTTGAGTTCAACGATGGAAAAAGGAAGATTATAGGTTTCAGAGTTGTCTGATGTGAAACTGTATGAAGATTTCTCTCTAATCTCTTTGTTTCTTAAAAAGACTGCTGATTTATTTGAAGACGAGGAGTTCTGTTGGATGGTGGAGGCCAACAGATTAGCAACAGCTTGTTTGTCAGTGATCAGAGCATCGGCAAGTTTCAAGTGATGAATGGAGGGGTTGGTGTTCTTCCCTTTGATTTTTCTAATGACGTTCCAAACTTTTTTCTTAGAAGTTTTCGATGTCAGCCTGGAGCAGAAGCTTCTCCAGGACCGACGTTTACTGATTTTAAAAGTGTATCTTGATTTAGCACGGAGTTTCTGATGGGCTCGAGCGTTGGGACCCGAAGGTCGTTGGTACACCTGACGCTGAGCCCGTTTTCTAACTTTGGAAATTTGTTGGCAGTCTGAATTAAACCAGGGTGTTTTTGGCATTTGAAGTTTATCGGAAGACATTGGAATACAAGCTTTAGCACACTTGATCACAGTGGTAGTCAGTGATTCTGCTGGGTCCGGACTCTGAAGAAAATCAGTGTCCTGGAATTCTTTAGAAATAGTGGCTGCAAACAGATCCCAGTTTGCTTTCTTGTAATTTAGATGTTGAGAGACAGAGACGTGTTCAGTTAAGACAGGTTGCAGAAGGACAGGGAAATGGTCACTTCCGTGCAGATCGTCATGGACAGACCACTCATAGTCCAGGACCAGCGAGGGGTCACAAACCGACAAATCTAAACACGAAAGTGAACCAGTGGAAGAGTGGAGGTAAGTTGCAGATCCGTCATTCAGACAACACAAATCCAAGTCTGAAAGGACATCTTCAATCAGCAGACCTCTGGGTGACGTACCGGCACTACCCCAAAGAGGGTTGTGACCGTTAAAGTCACCCAACAGCAAAAAAGGTCGAGGAAGTTCCTCTAACAGACTGAGAAGGTCCTGACGACAAACCGGGACAGAAGGTGGAAGATAAAGGGAACAGATTGTCACAGTCTTGTGGAGAGTGACTCTCGCAGCTACAGCTTGAAGGGAGGTAGACAGAGCGACAGGACTATACAACAAAGTTTTATGTATGAGAAGGGCAACACCGCCCGACAGTCCCGACGTGGATGGTTGTGCAGGTTTTGAAAGAATATTAAAGCCAGAAAGATTAAAAGTCTTTTGGCTTTGAATTTGAGTTTCCTGAAGAGCCACGATGGAAGGTTTTATGGATTGACACAGAAGCTGCAGCTCCTCGAAGTTGGAATTTAGACCACGGATATTCCAATGGAATATTGTACTATCCATGGTGCAGAGGGCGAAAAGGAGAGAGATCAGGTCATCTCCTCCTCAACATCTGCTTCCAATGGAGTGAACTTGTTATTTAATTTCACTGGAGTGTGTTGGTCTACAGACCTGCTGGCAGACTTGCCAACAGGCGAAGAGGGTCTGGATTTGGGAGATGGTGGAGGTTTCTTCTTCATCTCCACCATCTCCACACTGGGTTGTTGAACTCCCTTGCCCGCACGGGCACTGGACATGGGAGTTCGAGGTGCTGGTGCTGGTTTTTTCATCTGCCCAGCAGCAGATGTTGTAGACTGCTGGGCAGTCTGAGGGGTGGCGGATTTTTTGCCTCCACCAGGGGCAGTCATTTTGGGTTGGAAGGTGGTAAACTTGCTACCACCAGAACCGACAGATCTTACTTGCAATGTCTTCGAAAACATGAATTCATCAGTCTGGCAGCAGACTGACCGAGTAGGAACTCTGGGAGCTTTCTTGACAGCCGAAGCATAGGAAGAAGCTGTCGGCGTCTGACTGCCCACAACCTGTTTCCGGGCTTCAAAAAACGAGATCTTCTTTTCCGTTTTGACGCGTTGAATGGCAGATTCTTGAATCCAAAGAGGACAGTTTCGTGAAGAGGAGGGATGGTCGCCACCGCAGTTAGCACAATGTGCCGGATCATGACACGGCCCATCATGAGTTGCCTTGCAGCAAATACCACACACCTCCTGCCCAGAACAGCGGTCCCTGACATGGCCAAACCTCTGGCACCTGAAGCACCTCAATGGGGACGGCACATATAGCTGAACATGAACATTTAGGTAACCAACTTTGATGACCGGAGGCAGCACAGGGCTGCAGAAGGTCAGAAAGAGCGTGTTGGTGGCCACTCTCTCTGAACCCTTCTTTACCGTCACCCTGCGCACCTCCGTCACACCCTGGGACGCCAGCTCCGTTTTTATTTCTGCCTCTGAAACACCCGTTAGATCTCTGCATCGAATCACACCTTTGGATGAATTTAATTGCTTATGGGGAGTCACCCTGATCTCCCTATCCACAAGTTTTTTTGCCTTCTGCAGCTGTTCAGATTGCTTTTGGGATTTACATTGAATGAGAAATGAGCCATTTCTCAACCTCTTGATGGACCGAGGGTCACCTGCTATAACTTGAAAACCCTTTTGAATGGCAAACGGGCTCAGAGCTGAAAGGGGTCTTTCCTGCTCCGTCCCCTCCATCACGAGCCAGGAAGCCCAAAAACCTGTCTTCTGTCTAACTTCGGTATCGGAGTCACTGTCTGTTTCACAATCCCCTGAAATAGGGGATGCTGCCTTCCTCTTCCTTTTGGGGGGAATGTTTTTTAATGAAGTCATATTTAGTTTATTGTGATTCATCTCTCCCTTACCCACCCACCTTGGAGTCCAACTAAGGGGCCAGGGCCAAGAAACCAATGTCTTGACCCCTTCCAGGCTTCGGGAGAGATATACGACAAACAGAAAACCACCAACCCTATCCCCCCTGATCATGCTCAACTCCCGGGGACAGAGAGCTGAGCACTGCAGGGGTTCACATGGCCAGCAGGGGGACTGCCTGTCTTGACCTAGCCCCAAGAAGGGGAGCCGATTAGTACACCCGGGCCAAAGTGTACTCCCTGTCTAGGAGAGGTCCGAGCCAAAGTGATGTGTTGAGAGCGCTGGCTCTCTCAACCACCAGGATCTCATTCCCCTCCGACACAGGTCGCACCGCACGGCAAACGTGGCGGATCTTAAGGAGACCACAGAGAGAAAAGGAGTGTGTAAAAGAAGACTTGAAGGGGAGACGAAGATAGAAAAGGGCCAAATAAGGAAGGCAGAAACAAGAAAAGGAGAAAGGCGGGTTACTCTTAGTCAGGATCCTCACCCTTAGCCTATCTGACATGGGAAGCCCTACCAGGGGCATCAACTTCTTACCACGTTTCGCTTAGGCCATACAGCATCTTCACCTCTCAGGCCTACAAGCAGTGTGAAAAAACCCAGCCTATCTCCCAAGTATTGATGCCCCCGCCAGCAAAGCCTAAGGGATCACTGGACCGCGCAAGCCCTCCGACCACGACAAGGTCGCAACCCCCCGGAGGGAGATGAAGATGCCTGAGTAAGGCAATTTTCCAATTTGATAGAGTTTGGTCTACAGTCAGATGAAAGAAGTCTTTTGGGTGCAATGAAGACCATTCAAGTTTTTTCATTGTTGAGCAGAAGGTTGTTAAAGGTCTACTTTAGAGGTTTTCGATAATTGGTCAGCTTATGCCGAAATATGAAATGTTTGATAAATTGGTAAAATAAACATCCGATTCGCTCCCGATCACACGAAATCGATCCGCGAAAGTGGGCATTTTCACCTGTAATCAAGAAAACGGGAGGTAATCAACTAAATCTTGGCATGGCTTAACTACTCTTGAATGTGACGTCACATGATGGACTGGCCGTCAGCCGCAACCACAATAAGCCAACGGCGACAGAAAGCGATTCTGATGGTTCTTGCACATCTCGATCGGTATTTAATTTATCATGTAAAAGCAGTGACTATGATTGCGACAGCCAGTGTGACTCTGGGGATGTTCCTGCAAGGCCTTTACCTTATCAGTTTGAACGCTAAGTTCTTTTTACCACGTCAGTTCCAGCTGGACAACGGAAACGAGCTATTCAGTTCCAGCTGGACGCCCGAACACAGCATTCCGAAGGCGTACGGACTTTACCGAAGTCTCGAGGGAGGCTACCGACTTACTTCTAGATGCGATCACGCGTGGACGGCGAGCAGAGATTCTCCTTCCTCAAGCCTTAACGTGTTCATTCAATTTAACAAGTGTGATCTGTCCATAGGTAAGAACAGAATAAATGTGCGACTATCGTATTCATCTGTACGAGCTTACCACTCTGCCTTCAAAGTATACGCGCACAATGCAGACGAAGTTTTTGATCCACTCGAACGGGCTCGGCAATTGTCGGAATAGCTCGTTTCCGTGGTCCAGCTGGAACTGACGTGGTAAAGAGAACTTTGTGGCCCTGCATGGTTGCACGAACCGAATCCACTTCTTTCGAGTATCTTGATCAGATGGAAATGTGTGCAAAGAATATCCGTCTCCTGCTGAGCTGCTGCACTCGCCTACAGCACAATATCTGCCACCCCCTCGTGACTTTTTAGGCTGTGGGGGATCGCAACTCGTGTTGATTTCACTTGGCGTTGGCTTGTTGTGTAGGTCATGGCTGACGGCCAGTCCATCAAGTGACGTCACGGTTTTCGGTCTACCGCGCGGGGTTTGAACAGGTGTGCAAAAGTCGTTTTTTATCAATTAAATTCTTCCGGCGATTTTTTTAAAAAATGAATACCATACTGTAGTTATATGACATGTAGACCTGTTTTTATCAAATTATCGAAAATCTCTAAAGTAGACCTTTAACTGTCATCCAAGATTTTATGTCCATGATACACGACTGTGTGTGTTGGATTGCAGAAGACAGCTGAGAAACATCGCTGGACATGTAAATTTGATTGTCATCTGAAAAGCAGTGATGAGACAGGCTATGATGGGCAACAATGTTGGAAATAGGATGGGTGTAGAGTAGGAAAAGGAGGGGCCCAAGAAGGATCCTAGAGAACAGCGGGTTGAAAGGAGAAACCATTTACAGAGGCAAGATGAGTTTGACCATTGCTTCATAGTATGGAGTGTATGGGAAAGGAGAGAGTGCAGCTGAGCTTCTATTCTCATATAGCAAAGGAGGACTTTCACCAAAACCCTATTGGAAGGGAGGGAGTGAAATGTGGTCAGAAGGGGAAGGGGAAGGCGGGAAAGGGCAAGAAGGGGTGGGAGGAGGGCACTATTCACATATTCTCTACAATATCTTGCAAGAGATGTTGATGAAGTGGGTTTTCTTTCTTCCCTCCTGTAATGCATTTCTGGGCATTTTCAGATGAAAAAAGTAGGTCTGGAATGCCTCAGTTACAGGAGGGGAGTGGGACAGGGTTAGGGAGGAGAGGGGAGGGGAGGTCTGGAACTTCCCTTGCACAGTCCCCCCTTCCCCCCTCCCCACCTGCACCCCCCCCCCCCCCCAAAGCCTTTTTTTCCCCACCTGCAGATTCAACTCAATAGCAGCACAATTTTTTTCTGAATCTGCTGAAATATTTTAAGATTTAAAAAAATGCCCTGACTAACATATGACATTATCATCTGCAATCATGTTCTGAAGCTTCTTTTCACCAATACGAAAATTCTGATTCTGAAAGGGTGAGCACCTTGTCTACTATGAACCACACACTGGCATCATCTAGATCTTGTCCGATACCCAAATCTGAGTGAAAATACTATACTAATATATTTGTCACCTATGACATTTCTTGTGTTGCAAATAACTGGTGACCTACTCGTTTTTGATGTCAACCAGTATTTTAGGAAGAAGAACTGGTTTCCCACACATTTCAGACAAAAAAATAGACACAACTTAAATTACAAGCTTTACACTCTTACAACATACTAGCAAAACGCTTCACACACACACCACAACACACACACACACACACACACACCACACACAACACACACACACTCACACACATACACACACCACACACACACGTACGCATGCACGCACACGCACACACACACACACACACACAACACCATCAACCACAGTTATTCATCTGTCGGGGAAAGGTTTCATGCTGCAGTTGGTGTTCAGTTGAGTCAGTTTCACTGTCAGGCTGGAAGATGTAACTTCTGGAAATGTGGATATAAGGGGGTAGCAGGCCTTGCTCGAGGAGGAGAAAGAAGAGACAGACCTGTCATAGATGTTGCGATCACGGTCATTGGGTTCTTTGATCTCTGTGTCATACACCTTCTTCATGGTGGGGAACAAGTCCTGAAACAAATGCTGATAGATGTAGTTACAGGATGCACTCATAGTCCTGAAACAAATGCTGATAGATGTAGTTACAGGATGCACTCATAGTCCTGAAACAAATGCTGATAGATGCAGTTACAGGATGCACTCATTCTGAGATACATCAAACAAAGTCTCCAGCTCCCCCTCCAACTCCATACATCCTGCTCTCTGCCTATGAGGCAATTCAATGTGGACCTCTGGATGAGGCTGAGTGACATTTGGATCTGCCTGTGCGTTTATTGTCAAAGAGTTGCAGAGTACAGAGATCACTGATTTTCCTTTCAAGACAAAATACATTATTTTCGTCCATGCATAACATGTACACTTCTAAACATAGGACACAAACTTTACCTCAATCAGAGCCCACTTCAGTTGACAACTAAGACTACGCACCATGAGCTCGAGTCAAAGATGTATTGACAGCAGCCAAAATAAACTATTATGTAAAAAAAACATGTGCCAAAAAGCTGCTGTGCAAAAGCATTAAAAAAAAAAAATCAAAGATACAAATAAACGAAATGTTTAAAAAGTCTATAAGCATTATCATTGAGTAAAAGATTAAATCCTGGGCTTAAGACTTGACATAAGTGGATTGTCACAAGCATATGTGAAAATCACTTTTAGCTTTTGCTTTAGGGACCATATTTGCTTTCTGCTTTTACGCACATCCTACAGCTATCTGTCTCATTTTTTCCATTTCCGAAAAATAAGTTTATTGATTTTAATTAACATTAGTTTTTTCAAAGACCCCCTTTCTTTTCAATCCTCTGATTAAATTTGAACATCATAACCTCCCGCATGTTATTCTAAAACAGTGATGGCGGAGTGTGGGTGCCATTTTCCATGATGGAAGGAAGGGCGTGATTGTAAGCTCCCAAATTTTGGGGCGGTGGATTAAAGGGGAACACTGGTAAGCCTGTTCATGATTGAACCAGCAAACTTTTAAAAAATTCAAGATTTTTCCAACTTTCACAATCCCCCAAATAGAAACCCCAAAACCCTGGAAGTCAAACCAATATTTAGGGTTTTCTTGCAGAGGAAGCAGATGCTTGTGTCAGTCATTTTGTTTTTGACCCATGAATTGTTCTCTCTTTCCCAGCCAAACCCTTATACACCAATACATTCCGGCATTGTGGACCCTTAATCCTGCTGGTACTGAAAATGTGAATACAAATAAAGAGATAGAACTTCATAATTCCAACAGTGGTCAGCAACAATGATAAAGGCATCAGACAAATTTTGATTGGATTATGTTCATTGTAAAACCCTCCATGCATTTCTGCATTGCTAAAAAAATGGTCTGTGACATTCCCAACCCTTTCCAGAACTTTAGAGGCATTTCACTTTTTCTGAAATTAACATGAATGGAAAATGTGGGCCCAAATTTCCAAAAAATTTCCAGTTTTTTCAAGACTGTATAAATGCTGCTGTTGTACAAGCGCACTTTTACAGTGTGCCACATGCATCGATGCAAACCCCCGCTGACATCGATAACTTTTTTTGCCAAATTTGGGGGGTTTACAAAAAATTTAGTGGCCCCTGATAAGAAGAAAAAAACAAAAATGCCTTGCGAAGTTTATCATGTAATTCAAATACCTATTATGACTCATAATTATTAAATATGCACTTAATCATTTTATTTGCAAAAATTTTTCCCCCCTTTCTTTTAAACAAGAGCTCTCATTCGAAGGACAAGGGAAATTTAAAGGAGGAAACCCCGTTTTTAAAATTCACCTTCAGCAAAGTGCTCCCATTTTACGCGTTTCCTGGGGGGCCCCAAAACCAATCTTAACCCTCAGAAAGTTTCCCATTTAAAAACACGAGAAAAAATGAAAAAAAGGGGTGTTAAACAGGGTGTCTGTATTGCGACAGTATTATCCCAATCGTTATCCTGGCTCACCATTCAAAAAAAACTTTTTGACTTGCTGGTCTTTTTGCTTGGCCAATAACTGAGAAAATGAAACTGTTCGCAAAAGGAGAAAACCTTCCCCATTTTTTTTTCCAGAACGGGCCCCTTTTTATTTTGCTCCATTGCAGCAAAACATGCAATCGAGAGAAAAATGCCAGAACAGGAGTGTGAAAGGGGTGCCTGTAATGCATTTATATGGTTACAAACATTTTTTTCAATTATCTATTTCATTGATCAATTTGATCTCGGGTTTGATGTGGTTTGTTTACAAAATAGCCTGCGCATACTGACAATTACTGGACCCAAAAAACCAAAAAAAGGGCAACTATTGAACTTTTTCCCCTGATTTTTGGGGTGTGCCTTTTTAATATTTGTTTTTCATAAACATGTACAGAACCCGCATACACTTGAGTAATAAAAAGATAAGTTTAATGTTGCTTTACCCCCAGGTTATATATACCTTGTCAAAAGAAAAAGCGAAACGATCCCAACGAAGGACCCAAAAAACTAGTTTGAAAAGGACCATAGGACCTGGCGGGGGACAGTTCAATGTCACATTTCCCGTGTTTGGGGTCTGGTACGTGCAAAGCATGATGTCGTAAAAAACACTCCCCGCATGGTGTATCCCGGGGAGAGAAAGTGACAGAAAGAGGGACGAAGGAACAAAAGAGAGAGGAGAGACAGAGAAAGGAAAAAAAGAGAGACAGAGAAGGGGGGAGAGAGGAGGGGGAGGAGACAGAGAGGGGGGGAGAGAGAGAGGGGGGGACGAGACAGAGGGAGGGGGGGAGAGGGGGGGAGAGAGACAGAGGAGGGGGAGAGAGGAGGGGGGGAAAAAAACAGAGAGAGGGGGGGAAGAAGGGGGGGGAAAGGAAAAGAGAGGGGGAGAAGGAGGGGGGGGGAAAAAGACAAAAAGGGGGGAGAAAGAGGGGGGACAGAGAAGAGAGGGGGGAGGGAGGGGGGGGAGGTACAGGGGGGGGAGCAGGGGGGAGGGGGGGGGCGGAAGGGGGGGGGGGGGGGGGGGAAAAAAAAAAGGGGGGGGGGGCCCCCCCCCAAAAAAAAAAAAAAAAAAAAAAAAAGAAAAAAAGAGACAGAGGAGGGGGGGAGAAAGTGGGGTTCGAAAAGAAAGGGCATGAAAGAAAAAAACGGGAAGGAGGGGTCCCAAAGGGGGGGGGGAAAGGGGGGAAAAAGCAAAACGGGGGCAAATCATCTTTTTGGGTTCGCCCTTTCCCCTTGGGGGGTTTATGAAATCGGGCGGTTCGGATGGGCCATAAGGCCCCAGGAAAAGGGGGGAATTCTGTTCCACTGCACAACTTTGGGGGTTGGGTTTTCCGGTGGCGGGGTGTTTGTAATGTGCCCAAAAATGCCCCCTTTTTTATGGGATTATTGGTGAAGGGCCCAAACCCTTTGGGGGGACCGTTGAAAAGTTCGTGGGTGTCCTTCCCATTGTCAGTGAAACCCGGGCCCTTTAAAAAAAGCCCGGTGAAACCCCTTAAAGGGGCCACCCCCCCCCATCCTGACTGAAAAAAAAAAACCCAACTTCCCCCAAAAATTGGTTTTTTTTCCTTGATGTGACGGGTTTTAAAACGGACCCCTGGGCTCCGACCCGATATTTTTTCAACCTTGTCAACCCGACTCGGCATTCGTCACTGAACGCACTTTCCATTTTGCTGCCCCGTTCGCGTGTTGATTTGGCCCCGTTTTTGCCCATGGAGTCTGTGTTGTGGGATCAAACTGAACCCCGATAGGGGCGGCGAAAAAAAGGTGGTTTTGACGCAGCAGACGAATTATTGTCGATGGCGACGTGTTGTTGGCCCGGCATGGTGGAACGCTTTGGGAGGGGTCATTCCTAAATGAGCCACCACCTGTCCTGTGTCCGTGCGGTCAAAAAGCTTGTGGGCGGCTGCTCGTGGAGCGTTGCTGTGGAGCCAGTCCAGAAGGGTTTCCCAGTCGATAAAAATTTTCGATGGTGGACATTCAGCTGGGTGCGATCACCTGGGGTGACGAGCCTGCGTACAACATACAAGGCCCGTTCTCTGTTTTTTCGTGAGACGCGGCATCTTGCTTTTTTCCCGTGTGTTCACCTTTGATGCCTCCCCTTTTTTTAAAACCCCTTTCAGTTTAAAAAAGGTGGCGTATTGAGCAGGAGCATCTTTTTCACGGGTTGTGCTTGGCTACAGGAGAAGCGAACAAAACCCCAAAAGCAGTTCCCACTGCCCCACTAACCCCACTGACACAGCCCAACTGTGAAAAACGAAAGCACAAAAGAAACCGTTTTAGCATGCCTGACCCAAGACCCAGACTCCACACAATTTGTTTCCAGAAGTGACAGTAAAGGATTGTTTTTTGCGTTTCTTTTGACAAAGGCTATATATATATATATATATATACTTATAACACACACATGCACACACACACACACACACACACAACACACACACACACACACACACACACACAAACACATGCACACACAGACAGCTTACCACAGAAATCAAAACAATAACAACAACCTACCTTGAAAGAAACATAACTGGACTCTTGCTCAGAATCATATGGGCTGGTTGAATCTGACAGGTGAACGCCGTTTCCACGCTGGAATCCTCAGAACTAGTCGTGTCCTCTGACCCCTGGGAGAGTGTGGACACCGTTGAGTCTTTCCCCGAGATGTTCGGGTTCGCTTCTTGGCTACACACAAACACCTTCAGAATGAAACTAATGTGACAGCAGTGTCGTTTCTATTGTTCATAACACGGTCTGTTGAGTTGGCTGCGACTGGTAGTATCATCTAATACTTGTAGCACTATTTCCATTAGAATCTGAACCCACATTCATGTTATTATAATTTATGTATTTTTTTCTTTTTTTCACGATCAGTGATTTGATTTTCTTGTATCTTTTGGTTTCAAATGTCACCACAGACAGCTCATTGTGGTAAATAAACATGACATGTAGACCAAACGCTTTTCTCAGAAGATAAATGCATATATCTTTCTTAATGGAAAAAAAGCACTGATCGCAAGAAAACCAGCAATGGAACTTTGCCAGTGACTAAGACAAATATCAGTAGCAAGAGTATCAATAACAGCAGTATAAATGACACACAGTACATGCTGATCTACTGACATACACATCACAATCTGTTGGGCAGAAAAAAAAAATCTTCAGCACAGATTCAGCTTCTTGAAAAACACCTGATTCATTCATTAATTTATCATTTGAATTTTATAGTCAAAGATACAAAATGTACAATACAAATCTGTGATGACAACAGTCCTTGTGTATAAAGTATTCTTCACAATTTGCTGTGTCAGGGCAAAAAAACAAGAAACAACAACAAAACAAAAACAAAAAAATGCTGTCAGGATTGGCATCTAAAATCATATCTTAAACTATCATTATCTTTAGTTTTGCTGATAAGAAGAATCAAGTCATCAGCTTTGAGGTTTTTAACATCTTGGTGGCATCCATTTCATCCATCTCTTGTCAACTGAGTCTTTATCATGACATGTTTTGGCAGAATCCATGGAGATGCTCCCAATCAGATACTGAATGTTCATGACACCTGTGAACCTTGGTGTTAGGATGTATTTCTACTGTATATTTTCTATCGTTTAAACCCCTCCCCCCCACACACACACATCCCATCACACAGCAATCTCTGTTGCTCGCCTTGGCATAAATTACTCTAACAGTACAACTGGAACCACATTCTGGTATCTTTTTGTTCCCTTGTTAAGTTAACGTGGTGACAGCCCGATGTGGCCCTCTTCGGTCGGGGTGGGCTATAAGCAACCTTATCTTATCTCCCTTGTTAAGAGTGTCCGCTAGCCACTGCTCCCTAGATCATCTGACCACGCCATGGGAGAATGACGAAAACTGCTGATGCTTCTTGACTTTTTGGACGGGTCGTATCCTTTTTTCAAACTTTACCCAAAAAAGATTAACGGGGTTTGTTCTTTCAACATCTACCTTTACAGGGTTTTTTTTGTTTTTTTAAAACATTTTCCTTTTGCATGACACAAAGAATAACAGGGGGTTTTTTCTTTCAACATCAATTTTTCCCAGGGTTACAAAGAAAAAACATTTGTTGGGTTCTTTTAAAACATCTATCTTTACATATACAAAAAATAAAATGTTTTTCTTTCAACGCCTATCTTTACATGCACAAAAAAAAATAACATTTGTTTTTCTTGTACTTTTTTGTTTGGAGCTCTGAGGCTCCCCCACTGAAAAGATTTTGGCAAAAACAAAACCTTTTTTAATCCCTGCTTTAAACACGCGGGCATTCAATCTCACCACTGAAAAGTTTTTTGGCCCTAACGGGAATTTTTTTTAAAACCCCCCTGAAATTAAAAAGCTGCATTAAATTTTTGGGGAAAGTTTTTTTATACTTTGCCTTTGGGGGGCCTTTATTTTTTATGTCTTTGTTTCCCTCTGAAAAATAGAAGGTTTTAGACATCAAATTCAAACGCCATCCTAAAAAAGGGATTGATACTGTGAGAGCAACGCTTTTTCTTAGAAAGGGCACCACCAAAGGTTTTCTCAGCAGCAGGTAGTTTTCCCCAAACCCTGATTTTTGGTCACAAGACCGACCCAAAAAGCTGTAAACTGCTAAAGCTGGAATGTGAAAGAATAGCCCTGACTGGGGCCCGTTTGGAGAGCCAGAATATTTTTATGGGGCAAGAATTTCATGGGGGGGCGGGAAAACCGGATAGAAAAAAAAAACCCCCAAAAATTTTTCCCCCTTTTTCCCTCCCAGTGCCTTAGCCCACCCTGAAAAAATTGTTTTTTTAAAAAATTTACAACACATATAAAACCCTTATAACATCATAAGTGGTTGGCACCCCAAATCAGAGGGATTTTCAAAAATTTGAACTGAGACTGCAGACGAAAAAGCAAAAATTTTAAAATTTCTTTTTGCCAATGGACGGGGCCCAAAGATTTTATATGTAAAATGTGCTAAAAAGTATATGCCTTAAAAAACACACATGTATTTTGGGGAAAAAATTTGTTGTTCTAGCCTGTGGGCCCCCTTTGCTTTGTCAACAACCTGGTAAAAACCCTCCCATAAAACCCCAAACATTTTAATTTGTATTGGTTCATTTCTTTTTTTTCTAAATTTTGTAACGGATTTTTTTTTTCTTTTTCTTTTTTCCCTATCTTTTGGTTACAGTCTGTTTGATTATTTCATATTAAAAAAAAAAACCATAGCAATGAGAATATTGTGTAAAAATTAACTTACTGAATTAAAAATCTGATCTAAATTGTAAAGGCTAAAAAAAAAAAATGCTGACTTACCGTTTGGTTTCAGAGAATGTCTAAACATAAGGATCCTTCTCCATACAAAGTCATACCCAAAATGCACGGGCCTTCCATTTGTTTTTTCTGTCTTTTTCTGGATATTTGCATCTGTCTGTCCATGTTTTTTATCACCCAAAAGTTTACTTTTTTTCATTAATTTAAAAACCTTACTCACTCATTTATGTACACTTTACCCCACTCACTTTTCTAATTTTTCCCTTTTTCCAAGACATTCTAAGATTTATTAGCAATGAAGACTGGCTTTAAAAATAAGGAAAAACACATAAAAAGTTATCAAGATTGGAAATGACATGAAAGTTAAAAAACTCCCAAAGGGGGAAACTGGAACGAAACTGTCAAGTTTTTCCTAATTTTGAAAATCTTGCTGATTCGCACGGCGGAAGTGTTTGATAGGGTTTTGGGAACAAGATCCTGACACTTTACTATACATTTTTGTGTCTCTAATGTACACTACCGGGAAAAAAAAACCCAGTAGTCAAAATGTTAAAGATGCCCCCCCCTACAAGCTATTTTTGGGACAAAAGATAAAGGCTATGGCAAGAAGATTTAAAGGAAAAACATAGAAGTTTAAAGCACACCCACACACACACACACACAACCCACACACAAAACACCAAAAAACACACCACACAACACCAAAAAAAACCAAAGATGAAGAAGAAAAAAAAGACAAAAAAAGCATAAAAGGAAAATGGGATGAAGAAAAAAGAAAGAGAAGAATGAAAATTTTAAACAAACGAAAAAAAAACAACAAAAACCCCCCTCCCCTAAAACCCCCACCCCCCCCCCCCCAAATTTAAATTTTAAAAAAACAAAAGAATTGCAATATTTTTTTTGTTTAAAACACGCACAAAGAAAAAAATTACCACAACACAACAAACAAATTTAAACAAATTGGGAAACAAATACAAGATCAGAAAACCCGGTTTTTGGGGGTTGGGAAAAAAATAAAAAGCTGAAAAGAAAATCATTTCCCTGACGAAAAGTTTTTTTATCCACCCCCCCTTACCTCTGCTGCTGATTAAAGAAAATCCTACGTCAAATTTTAACAACCTGACTTGGCAAAATATTCTAAACTGTGAAACTTCTCATCAAAAACACCTTAAAAAAAAAAAATCAAAGAACAACCCAAATTTTTTTCATTTTGCCTTCCCCAAAAGTCCTCGTCAACTTAGACTTACATTTTCGTAACTTTTCTGCTCTTTTGTCTACACTAATTTAAAAAAATTAAAGGTCCCCTTTCCCAATTGCTGTAAGGGCCAGTGAAATTTTTTTAAGGGGAATTTAAACCCTTGGGTAGGGCCCCCGCTTTTTGGGGGGCCAGAAAGAAAGGGCACTGTTTTTTGAAGGTTTTCAAAAAAAAGAGAAATTTTTGAGGTAAACATATGACATGTCTTTTTAACAAGACAAAGGAAAAAAAAGAAAGAGACTCTTTAATTTCATGTTTTTTATTTTTGGCTATTTTTTTGCAAGGTTCCAAAAATTGTCTTTGGGCATATTTGGTTTAAATGTTGGCTATCCACTCCCGGGGCAAAAACTCTGGATGGGAAAAAGGGGAGTCACTGCAATGGAAGGCATTCCAGTTCTTGGCACATTGTCGAACCAAAAAATGTTGAAAAAAAAAACACGAAACTTTGAAAAGTCAACACACAGAGAAACTAACTTTTTTATTTCTTTGTCAAACAATCCTGATGAAAATATTGACGGTTTCCAACTTCTCATCGCACTTCAGTTTTGGAGACTTTAATTTACATTTGTGCACTCACTCTGTGGGTGTGTGTGTGTGTGTGTGTTGTGTGGTGTGTGTGTGTGTGTGTGTGTGTGTGTGTGTGTGAGAAATGTGTGTTTGTTTGTGTGTGTATGTATGTGTGTGCACCGCTCACATGTATGCACTTTGATAAATATGCCTTCAAACATTTGCAATGCACACATACATGCATGTGTGAACATGTGTAAGTGAGTAAAAAACTATCATGGGAAATGAAGAGAAAAAAGAGGAACAACTCTCTAGAACAAAATCAACTGGTATCCATGACAGCCTCCCACCCCACTCCCTTCACACCTTCCATTCGGCCTGCTCTCCCTTACTGCCATGATATCAACGCACTGACCTGCTCAGCAGAAAGGAGAGACTACCAGCGCTGCTGGCCAGACGCGAGGGGTGGAAGCGGGCAATGCTACAACGTACAACATGCACCACAACAACACAGTGGTAAATCCATGCAATACCACACACAAAAACACACACCGAAGAGCCACAACTACATCACAACAACACGTGGTAAATACATGCAGTGCCACACACCACACACACACACACATCACACACACAACACCACACACACACACACACACACAGAGGAAGCCACAACATCGCCAGAACAACACTGTTCCGTGCAATGCCCAAAAACTATGAAACTACAAATAGACATCAAGCACCATAGCATAGCAGTAATTCCATGCAATACCACACACACATGCACAGCCACAACATGCTTGTAAATCCATGTAATTCCACACACAAACACACCCAAGACATGGTTGTAAATTCCATGCAACACCACATACACACAAAGCCATAATATGCATCACAACTACAAGGGTGTAAATGCATTGCATACCACACACACAAAGCAATGACATGCACTGCTACAACCAGCTTCAAATCTAATGCCATGCTACAACCCCAAAGCTACATGGGCACAACATCCACACTATGTCATGGTATGTCCATACAATGCCACAAGGACAAGACCTCAAGCTTATCAAACATTTCCAGGAACAAACGAACTCAAACCATCACAACAGCAGGCACGCACCAAGGTCTGGATCATGTGTGCAAAGGCATGGGACAGATTACAAACTTTAGGAACAAGAGCGTGATCATACTAACTCCAACCAGCCAGTCACTGCCTATAAGACAGGCAAAAACTGTTCACACTAAAGTCTTTCAGTACCCACACAAACAGCACCAGTATTGAGAGCCTAGTACTGAAAGACTAAAATCAATACTGATTTGGGTTATTTACTCCTGATCCTGGATTCATTTATGAATTTGAGAACACAGAGTATTTACTAGTTAAAAAACACACATGCCATCAGCATAATGAACTGCGCTTGATTCAGTTAAGCTGTAACATGTTCACCTAGACAAAATTAATGGAGTGAGTAAGTACTGTAACGTAGTTTTCATGAAGTGTTTGCATGTATGGCAGAGACAAACTGCCCCAGCAGGCTCATAAACAATGGCAATACAAGTGTGTTAAAAGGGTGGAAAAACACAGGTATCTGTGTCAACATCAAAGCACTGTTGAATAACAGCTCACTTGCAATGATGTCAATTTCATTATTTGAATCACTGTTCGGATCAGTTCAGCGGTTTTATTTAACGCCTTTCATCGCAAGATAATATTAGACATAAAAAATTAATATTATAATTGGAATAAAAACCCTGCACATGCAGCTTATCACCCATTTTAGTACTTTCAATTCCGATCTTATATATGCATATTTACATCACTGAAATACCCTTGAGGAACAAGAACTTGTTGATCTTTTACAAAAATTTTGCAACCTGTGACTGGGAAATAGCTATGGCAATCTCAGCAACGTATGAACCATCTAAGACAGTAACTGACATTATCAAAATTCTTTATCACAATACCTTTCTCCTGATAAAGCAAGTCACACTGGGCATTCAAACAAAAGATGATGCACTGACATGTTTTCTCTGCAGACACAAGTAATACCATGGAAATATATAGTGCTCCAAGTATTCAGCCTTAATTTATGTGTTATTCCTACAGACATTTTCTGATTACATTTTTCTAGTGCAAATATTCTTTCCATAATGTGAACTAATTCACAAGAGACCAAATCTAAGGGATTTTTTAATGGATTTTCAGCGTGACTGAAATCTCCCTCTGAGAGAATCTCCCTCTTTTGCCAGACTGTCTGCTACTTCATTCCCCATTATACCACAGTGAGATGGAACCCAACAAAAATCAACTCCTATGCCTTGAGATATTAAACAATGTAGTAAATGTTTTATTTCAAAAAACAAATCTTTTCTGACTTTGCAGTCCCAACACTCTAATGATTGTATAACTGACTTAGAATCAACACACAGTAAAATCTTTAAACAGCAATTGATGTATCATGTAGTCAAAATCTTCAGTACTGCATATAATTCTGAGGTAAAGACTGAAAACCTTCACTAATTAATATGATTTCTGACTTTCACAGCTGGTATTACAAAGCCAGAACCACTGTCAGAGATTCCATGACGGATCCTTCTGTAAACACTTTCAAATAAATTGGATTGCTGTTTTCTAAATGTTCATGAACTTCAGTTGTTAAAATATTTACATAATCACTTTTCTTTAACATAGTATATTTGTAATCAAAAGAAGCATTTCAATGTTCCCAAGGAGGCATTTGAGGAACTGCAGGCAATTCTAGTATAGCAGTAACATCAATAATATAAAGTCAGATGCATAATTTCTGATTAGTTGAATATATGACATGTTTTTAGACCTTTTAGGAAAATCTTTACTGGAATCCATCAGTACTTCTTCAGTAACTGAATTTTTAACAGAAAGACTTCTGACAACATATTTGGATATATCCAGTATTTGTTTCTCATTTAGGGATAATATATTCATTTCTTTATAACATCTGTACGTGTTTGTATGAACTGGGACTCCAGAACTAATTTCATGGCCTTAATATCCAGGTTTGCAATTTCTTTAAAAGACATTAGATGCAGAGAAGGGGGCCGGAATAGCTCAGTTGGTAGAGCGCCGGACTCATGATCCTGGGGTTGCGGGTTCGAATTTCGGTACAGGGAGATTTTTCCCTCGGAGTTAACATTGGTTTCGACTCATTCCCATAAAGTCCTTCGAATGAGACTATAAACCAAGGTTCCGTGTGTGAATGCCACCACATCATCTTGCACACACGTAAAATCCCATCACCAACTTTCGGAAGAGAGGCCGTTTGGCCGTTGGTATGGATGACACATTACACATGGCATGCACCTTCCCCGAAGATGGAGTATGGTGCCTTAATGGTGGGATAAAAAAACGGTCATACACACAAAACTCCATGCCTGTCTATACAGGCAGTGTCCGAAGGAGTATTCAGCCTGCGTACGCAGAAAGAAAGAAAGATGCAGAGAAATACACTGCCTCTCCATATGTCAATTTCGATCATACTAAAGATATTATATATATATATATAGATGTAAAAGGGCATGATAATCCTGACCCCATGGTTGACAATGTATGATTTTAAGATTTGATCTTTTTCTTGCTTTCTCTATCAAATTTTCAGTATGTATCTTCCAGTTCAGCTTAGCAATTAAAAGTACTCCCAGAAATTTAACTTTTTGTTTATTTTGTAAAATCTGACCATCTAGCACAAGGGAAGGTAGCATCTTTGGATTCTCACCATTGTTAAACAACATAAGACATGTTTTTTCTCCAGATAGTTCTAATCAATTATTTCTTCATATACGCAGAGATTTATCCAATTCCTTTTGGTACAACTTCTGTACAAAGGCTATTGTTCTTTTATTGGATACTTAATGTATAGTTCATCCAAATTGCAATATCATCTGCAATTGTACTACATGCGTTGCTTTTGACATTGAGCACAAAAATTAAGGTGGTAGGTCAGGGGTTAAAATGTCAAGTGTGCCTTTCATGTTGACAATTGCACTTGCAAATGAGAGTATCCACATTATTGGTATAACAATATTTATTCCCCCTGTGTCTGTGGGTCACCTAAACGACTGTACTTGGTGAATAGTCTGTGAATGGCTTTCTCTGTTTCAGCAGAGCAGCATCTATTAGTCTGCCAGGAAAAATAGACACTTCATTTTAACACAGTAAAGTAAAACGATACCTTGCATTTGTACACTCAGTTCAGCAACTGCTGATTTCATCTATGAATACCTTCATTTTACACTTCTTAGAATCACTGTGCAGTTCAAAGAAGGTGACACATGGGTGCGAACAATGCAACTGCATTTTGGACTTAAGAAAGAAAGAAAGAAAGAAAACAACAAACAAAACCAAGACAATTCTAAGCTATAAAACACAGCTGTGAGTCAACTATGTGGTACTAGTAGTACAAATATCTCTGAATATCAGTCTGTTTTATCAGTTTCCTGTAGTATTCTATATCAATGTTTCCATGTTCATGATCTGATAGCCTCACAAAATTTCTTACAATTTGTTTCAATCAATCAACATTCATAAAAACACATTGACAGAATAAAAAGTTCACTTTCTTATTCAGTCTCAAATTTAATTTCTGAAAGGTTCATTCCGCATTTGTTTCGGTGGTCACCTCTGTAATTTTCTATCTGTTTCCTGATTGAAACTTTCTTTTAGTGCACCATGAACAATGAAATGCAATATTATTTAAACGTGAGAGAATGTGTGTCTGAAGTGATGATATAGGTGGTAGAGTGATGATATAGGTGGTAGCCAATATGCATTAAAAAAAAAAAAAGAAAAAAAAGACCAGTTTGATTTGAAGATACAGTAAAAAATTCTGGTACAGAAGTACCAGTATGCGGCTCTGGTTTGGGATGACAAATGAGAAATTTTTTGCACGCACATTTTGACTGGCCACCTAAACAGCAACTGGCTGTATCAGTGAGTATGAACGCAACCTTGCGCTCTAAACTTTGCAACATGGCGTGTTATAGCGAAGGTTGAACCTATGCACTGCAGTATTGCTTTGACACCAGGCCTACAAAAGATGTTGCAAACACAAACACCAGCACAGGAATCCTTATACTGCAGGAACTTTGCAACAGAAAGACACACAACCCACCACGCCATTTTTTGTAAGTTCAACTCTAGTCCAGTGAATGACATGGAAGGCTTGCAAGTAAAACCTCCGGCAATAGTCAGGCCCATTTTTTTTTTTTTTGCAACATAACAAGCATTACAGCTATTTAAGAATCAGCACTACTAAATTATGACAGCAAGACAACAAGCGGAACAAAGGGTTCGTACAGACTTTTCATGTCAAATTCACAAACTTTCAAAGACCTACTGAAGACCATTAATCCTATATTCGAAGGCCTTTTTAATGACTATTTATCCTACATTCAAAGGCCTTTTTAATGACCATTTATCCTATTTTCAAAGCCCTTTCCTAATGACCATTTATCCTATTTTAAAAAATATTATTCAATGACTATTTATCCATTTCTTAAACTCTTGCGCAAATTCAGTCTGATGTTTTTCACAGCCAGTTCAGCATTTTGCAACTGCACGTCACTGATGCCAAGGTATTTTCAGGGTTAATTTCTTCTAAAACTATCACAGTCACACTGGTGCCAGGTCGACTGAAGTACCCGATGTTGTCAAGGTACAAGTCTTGTTATTATTCCAGGGCATGCCATCTGAGAAATGTGAAAATTGTGTTGAACATATCACAAGAGAGCTGAAGTTAGAGGAAAAAAATTTAGTGGGTCATATGATCATCATTTGGGGAAACAGTTAATAGATTTTTCAGCAGCTATGACATTTTCACAAACCCTTTCAGGATGTTCCCAAACCAAGTCACATTTTCAATGAATTGAAAATGGCAATCCATTTCTTAAAAAAAAAAAATTCAAAGACTGTGCGAACCCTGACTACAATAGTATTTGGACATTCAACACTGCTGAACAATGCACTCAGACTGTACACATGCACAGAAGTCATCAGCGGCCAAATTTCCTCCCAGTATGAGACCCCTACACGTGTTAATACCTGCTCCGCCAGTCGCCAAGGGAGTGTACACATTTTCAGGAATATTAGCACAAAGTTCAACATCAACACAAGGTCTAAAGACAGACAATGAAAAAGACACAGAGAGAGAAATGGAGGTATGAGGCAACGAAGGAACTGAAGACATACATTTTTAAAAAATCCATGAATAGTCTTGAAATATGGAACTGTTCTCAGACGTGTTGAGAAAAACAAAACCAAAGCAAAAACAACTCTGGTCAGCTAGGCTTGAAATTATTTACAAAGTAAATTTTGATAGATGATTATGATTGAGAGACAGATAGATAGACTGACTGGTTGACAGATGGATAGATTGACTATAGATAGATAGATACATACATAGATAGACTGATAGGTAGATAGAAGATAACATTTATGTACATTTCATTTGACCATGAAATCTGGAAGCATCCAACTGAAACAGTCACATTCAGAGGATAGATCTCTGATTGTTATGTTACAATGTGCAAAAAGAAAAAAATTACAAGATTTGTAAGATTCAATCAAACCATCAACAGCTTGTAAAGAAGATGCGTCTTCTTTTTCGCAGGAGTAAGAAAAGTATGCAAAAGAATGCAGTCAAACGAGAGTTTAAAAACAAACAATGTTAAGTTTTAAAAGAAAACTCTCACCCAAGAACTTTTTTACTACATGACACAAAACAAGACAAAACAGCATTCAGAACAAGCATCATCTGCAAGAAACACTGAATACGTCAAATCATTAATAAGCTTGAATGACCTAATGTGTACTATTACCAGCCAATACGTTACAACACATAGCAGCAAAAACAAGCATGCAGATGAACAATTCATTTTCAATTTGGTCATCTAGTTTAAAGAATTAATAATTCATACACACCATACAAAAGTGAACATACAAACACATACACTCATGCGTGAACACATGCATTACATCAATCTATTAAGGTCTATTCTGAAGCACAGCCAATTGTTAAAAAGTTATCATAATAATATTTCACCATGAAATTATCCCTCCTTAACTCTTTCAGCCCAGACATAGCGATTGCCTGTGTAATCCTCCAGACTGGTGTGTTTTAGCCAATCAATTGGAAAATTGTAGCTGCTTTACTCAAAATGTCATGAATTTGGATTGGCATATATATCAGGCACACAGTTACAGACATTTTTTCTTTACATTTTGCATTTTCGTTAAGTATGATGTAATCAGGTAATGCATGGTTCTTTGATAAGCACAGGCCAAACAGTTCTTTCATCACTGTCTTTAGTACTACTGTGTTTAATGATAAAATGTAAATAAAACTGGAATGTATTCTAATCAGTATTTTGCAGCAACTATGTAAATTAATATGGCTTCTGTATCTATACTTTCAGGGGTATTTGCTTGGTTCATGGTGTCAGAACAAAAACATGAGGAAACAAATCACTAAATCATTCAAAATTCGCTGACTCAAAGCACAACATGATCCATGAAGGAACGCTTTAAAATCATCTCCTTGTACCTCTTGTTTAGGCAAGGACTAAGGTCAGGCACAGACGGCCATATGCATTCAAGTGAGCCTGACCAGAGGTGGGCAACGGGCAGAAAGAGTTGATAATTTCTTCATTATACTACAATATAAATATGATACTATTTGTAACATAATCATCTTACTGGCCAATATGAATATACCTAACATGTCTCATGGAAACATAAAAAGCAAGAGAGGCTCAAGCTGTCTTGTGTTAACTCCACTTCCACATGATAACAAATAATGGTACCTTTGAATAGTAAACAAAATACTAAACAAAAATGAATCAGGGGAAGTCATCCTGAAATTTAAATCCTCCATCCTCTTCACAGGCAGCTAAAAGGCTGACTACAGTGAGATAACATGGATCTTAAATCAATCTTCAGTGACAGAGAGACAAAATCTGAGGAACAAGTGCGAGTCTCACTGGCGGCAAAGCCACTGCTGCAGACAAGAGAGGACACACTGGGGGCTGGACAAACAGGAAGAAAGTACCAATCAGGTCTGGGTGAGAGAAAAAGAAATAATCATTTAACTCCGAAGCACTTGACAAACAGAAGATTTAACAAAACCAAGGATGGGATCAATATCTATTCTGACTCAAAGTTATTATGGGTGGAAGAGAGGAGGAAGGTGGTGAAATATGGGTGGAGAGATGGACCTTTTTAATCTTCCACTTTCACTGGCTAAAACTCTGAGGTTTACGATCATACGATTGTCATATAGGTGACTTTATAATCCTGCAAGTAAAAAAGATACATTCTCTGGTCTGGACAATACCTGAACATGACACCAGTGTGAGTATGTTATGTGTGTCATCCAGCTATCGAAACATGACAGTTGACTCTTCAACAAGCAATAGAATGGGATTCAGTATCATGCAATAATGCACATGCTTACATACAATGACCTCAATTTCAAATCTCACTCCAAGGGTAGTTAGGATAAAATAATGTTGCTTATAGCCCAGCTGACTGCAAAGGGCCACATCAGGGCTGCACTCCAAGGGTGGAATCTGCACAGATGTGGACTCTGAAAGGAAAATCTCCCTAGTGCAGTGCCTCATGATGACTTGACACTGACTGCTCCCAAGGAACTGCTGGTACCAGGTTTGCCCTGATAAGCCAGGGTGTGGCAGTGGGTGAGGAGCTGGAGTAAGTGATGGCAGTGAAATGAGGAGCAGTGGCTGGGAAGTGATAATCTGGCTGTCTTATCGGTTTTGAACCTCCCAGGACTCTGAAGGAAGGAACCGTGTTGTATCAACCAGACCAAACAGCTCCAGTATATGCCCCGAATAAATGCCATCCAGGTAAACCAGGAACAACCCGAGTAATCAAGTATTAAGACACAATCAAAAGATATGACTTTGTTTAGCTTTGGCCAATGTACAGTGGTGCCTAGTGACATACTCCATGGGTTCGAGTCCTGTCATACGACTTATTGGTGGTTAATTTTTTCACCCCCAGTCGGCTCTAACTCAAATTCAATGTCCTGATGGGCACAATGGAAACACAGCTGGGGATTTCACCCACTTGATGGAGGCCATAATAGAAGCATCCTGAGTTGTTGCTCAATTTCAATGACCAACACTGCAGGTGTCTTTATCTCGTGGGCCTACTTGACAATGGCTGTAATTATTAAAGGGGAACAAGTGTTGTTTTTACACCCTTGTCATTACAGCTTCAGACCCAGGATTGAGTCCTTTAGAATATTTTGTCATTCTTTTTAGTCCCAGGTTCGGTAACCCTTCCCTTTGGGTCCTCAGCAATGGTAAACTAATTCAAATTTTTCTCTAGTTTAGGCCTGTTGGTGAGTTTGCATAAAACTAATCAAAATTAGAAAGTTTTACAGGTCTATTGATGGATGCACATGAAACTGCTTCTTTTGGGGAAAATTTAATCACACTAGTTTGTGAAAATAAGCCGGGAGAGGGTTTCATATGTGGTGACCTGTATATCCGCTATACAACTGTCACCACGGGAAACCCAAGCACCTGTAGGGTCTGTATACAACTACGAAACACAGCACTGATTGTCCTGCTTTTACAATACTGAAACCACAGAACCTGTTTTCCTGCATAACAACTACGAAACCACAGACCTGTTATCCTGCATATACAACTACTGAAACCACAGCACCTGTATTCCTGCATATACAATACTGAACCACAGCACCTGTCTATCCTGCATATACAACTACTAAAAACCACAGCACCTGTCTATCCTGCATATAAAAACTACTGAAACCACAGCACCTTTTATTCCTGCATATACAACTACTAAAACCACAGCACCTGTATATCCTGCATATACAATCTGAAACCACAGAAACCTGTATATCCTGCATATACAACACTGCACAACTGAAACCACAGCACCGTCTACCCTGCATATACAACTGGTCACCACTGAAACCACAGCACCTGTCTATCCTGCATATACAATACTGAAACCACAGCCCTGTCTATCCTGCATATACAACTGTCACCACAGCACCTGTATATCCTGCATTACAACTGTCCCCACTGAAACCACAGCCCCTGTCTATCCTGCATTCAACTGTCACCACTGAAACCAGGCACCTGTCTATCCTGCATATACAACCTGTACCACTAAAATCACGGCACCTGTATATCCTGCATATACAACTGTCACCACTGAAACCACAGCACCTGTCATCCTGCATATCAACTGTCCCCCACTGAAACCAGCACCTTCTTCCTGCATACAACTGTCCCCCCCGAACCCGGCACCTGTCTTCCGCTATACAACTGACACAGAAACCACAGCCTGTATACCGCATATCAACGTCACCCAGAAAACACAGCACCTGAAATCCAAAAACACTGTTCCCCACAGAAACCACAGCACCTGAAATATCCTGCTATACCACGGGTTCACCCAAAAAAAGAAACCCACAGCACCTGTATATCCTGCATATACAACTACTGAAACCACGGGCACCTGTTATCCTGCATATACAACTTCACCACAAAAACCACAGCACCTTTTAAAATTCCTGCATATACAACTGTCACCACGAAACCACAGCACCTGTATATCCGGCATATACAACTACAACCACAGACTGTTATCCTGCATATAAACTGTCACCCACCAAGAAAAAAACACGCCACCCCTGTCTATCCTGCATATACAACTGTCACCACAGAAACCACAGCACCTGTATGTCCTGCATATACACTGTCACCACAGAAACCACAGCACCTGTATATCCTGCATATACAACTGTCACCACAGAAACCACAGCACCTGTATATCCTGCATATACAACTGTCACCCAGAAACCACAGCACCTGTATATCCTGCATATACAACGGTCACCACAGAAACCACAGCACCTGTTATCCTGCATATAAAACGGTCCCACAAAAACCCCAGCACCTGTATATCCTGCATATACAACTGTCACCACAGAAACCACAGCCCCTGTATATCCTGCATATACAACTGTCCCCCACAAAAACCACAGCACCTGTATATCCTGCATATACAACTGTCACCACAGAAACCACAGCCCCTGTATACCCTGCTTATAAAAACTGTCACACAGAAACCACGGGCACCTGTAGTCCTGCATATACAACTGTCACCACAGAAACCCACAGCACCTGTATATCCTGCATTACAACTGTCACCACAGAAACCACAGCACCTGTATATCCTGCATATACAACGGTCACCACAGAAACCAACAGCACCTGTATATCCTGTGTGGAGAAGTGAAGAAAAGTTATTTACGATTTTTTCAGCCATTATTACAAGAAAAATCACTCTTAACAAACGAATGACGTCAAACGCTTTTTAAATTTCATAAAGATCAGATTGTAGACCCAAAATTGAATTTTGTTTCCATGGAAGATAGGTAAATATAAGTTAGGAACGAAGACAAGCAAATCATCGGAAACTTGATTAAGTTTCATTTAACAGTTGTGGTTAGAATTAGTTATTATATTGCATTTATTGATATTTTTGTTGTAGTATTATTTTTGTTTTCGATGTCATGTTGGTAGGATGATGTCGTAGAGTTGGTCGTTAGATTTGTTTCGATGTTATGTTGTTAGGGTGATGTGGTAGTGTTGGTCGTCCGATCAATTGACGACGAGCATGTATAAAAGGAGAGTGTGTTTGTGTGTTCAGGGTTGTTCTTGCACAGTTGTTCTTGCGTTGTTCTTGCTGACGGGTCTCGCGACAGATGCTTGCTGACCATCCTTGTGACATAAAGAGAAGAGAAACATCGTTTCTGGTTGGTCCCCAAGATTGTTTGCCTGGCTGATCTGGCGCTGGTTGCTTGCTGTCTCGCTACTTCTATTGATCCACAACACCCAGCAGATTTAGTTGCATGATTAATCTGTCCCAAAGTGGCAGGCACGAAGTGAGATTGAGCATCCGACATATATAAGATTGAAGTTGAAAATCCTTGGTTTCGATCGAGCTCTTGCCTTTGCCCTAAGCCCACTTTGCCACAGATTTTTGGTGTCAGAAGTGGGATTGTGGATCATAATATAGAAGTAAGCCTTATTGACAGCGGGACCAACTCAGTAAGCCGGCTGCGGTCCAGACCGCTTCTTCAGATTAGATTATGGACATCATTGAAGATACCACTGGCGAACCCCAAGATCAAACACAACACTGATGCTGGCGACCAGTTCCAGCAACACAGAAACCCTGCAGACTCTACAAGCTGCGTAAATTTTCAGGCGATGGCGACGTGGGGACTTCCCCCGAGAGGTGCGCCTCATCCTGCAACTTCACCCCATCCCAGACCGTTTAGCGGCAAGCTGGCTTTTTTAACTCACTTGACGGACGAGCCAGCAAGAGATCCTGACACGGGAAGCAGGGGAGATCAACTCAGCTGAGAAAATAATCAAGATTCTTGAACAAGAATGGGGGGAACAAAAGATCACTCAACACTGACGGCGACCTTCTTCAGGCGACAGCTTGGTAGGGGCGAGTCTATAGGCGAATACGCATCAACACTCCGCATGCTATGGGTCAAGATCTACGAGGCGAACCCTGATGCGCCTCTCGAGCCAACATTACTTCAGGACGCCTTTGTCAACGGCCTGCACCCGGCATCCTTGAAGAGGGACATGAAGGGGTTTTAAAAAGGGGAAAACCCCCCCGGGCTACCTTCATAGAAGCAACAAAGGAAGCAAAAATGATGGATGAGGGAAGACTCCATCGCCGAGAATGCCATCGAACAAAACATCACTGGGCCCCGACATGCTGCAGCGGCTGGAGGAGAAGATATCGGCGCTGACTCTGAAGACGGAAGCCCTCAAGCAACACCTACACGGCAGCATAGAAGAGCAGCACGTCAATGCCCCTAGAAGTCGCAGCAACCAGCGATGCCCCCTCCCAGAATGCTTTCCCATCACCCTTCCTTCCCCACCGCCAGTTTCCCCAGTCTACACGGACGTGCTGGTGGTGCCAGCGCAAGGGACACGTCCAAGCAAAACTGCCGAGAAAGACAACAGTATCTTTCAAAGGCAGCAAAGACAAAACAACAGGGCTACAGGATGCAGGGAAACGAGTAACCCCCGCTGTTAGGGAAAAACCAGGCAGCGGGGGGGGGGAGGAAGAAGAAGCAGTCAACAACAATAGAAGAAGTCAAGTTCGCAGCAAAAGGCTGCGCAATCAAAGGAAGAAACGAAGACAAACCTGCCGGAAGATGTCCGACGACTGAAATCAAGATTAACGGCAGGACGACAAGGCTCTCGTGGACACGAGCAGCGAAGTACGACGGGTCACAAAAGCTTGGGCTGCAAGAAATCTCAAGAATCTTCGACAAGAAATGGCCTCGTCAAAATAGAGCATTTGAATGGGGCAGAGGTGCCCTACTCCGCCATCTACTTGGTCGACATACAAGTCTTCAATACCCTCTGCTCAAACCCCCCCCGGTCTTCGTAGTCAAACGCCTACGGAGCCATTTATGGGGGGAGAAGAAGGAACGAGTCCCCGTACTGCTGGGTATGAACGTCTTGGAACCCTGCCTGAACAATGCTTTAAAATCTTCCTCCAACCCTTCAATTCTTAGCGCAAGAAATCAAGAAGAAGAGATGTCTACCAAGGGCATCGCTCGTACGATCTCCCGTCAACACATCCCTGCCTTCTCTATTGCGACAATCAAAGTCTCAAGCCCGAAGACTGACTTCATATCCCTGATGGCTTCAACATCGACGCAACCACTTCCAAGGCCCGCTACTAGTCCCCCCTTGCTCAAAAAACCCTGGCAGTCACCCCTATGTCAGGATGGCAAACCTGCACATGAGGACAAACTCTGCCCGCCAGAACTCCAGTAGCTGTCTTAGAAGCTGTCAACACGCATGAAAAAGGGCCTTTGATCCAGCTCAACGTCAACGAACTCATCGTATCAGAAGTCACTGCGGAAGAAGAAGAAAGAGAGAAGCAGAGGCAAGCAGCAAAACAAAGTCCAACATCCTTTCCTCCAGACTTCGATGGGACTGACAGACAGAAAAAGAAGCTAGAGAAACCCCCTTGAAAAGTACTCCGACGCCTTCATGACTGACTCTACAGACCTGGGCTCACTGAAGCAGTGACACATCGGCTGAAGACTACAGATGAAAAACCAGTGGCTCAACATATCGTAGAATTCCTCCCCCTCAATTTGAAAAAGTTCAGAGTCACCGAAAGAACTACGAAGAAGGGCATCATCACTGAGAGTTACAGCCCCTACGCCGCACCGATTGTCATCGTCCGGAAAAGACGGGTCCATCCGACTTTTTCGTCGACTACCGCAAGTTGAACTCCAAAACCATCAGAGATGCCTTTTCCCTTGCCAGAATCCAAGAGTCTTTCGACGCTCTGGTTGGGTCACAGTACTTTTCCACCCTTGACCTTGGCTCCGGCTTCACCAGATAGCCCTGCACCCGACGATCAACATAAGACGGGTTTCACCACTCCAGTGGGCCTCTTTGAATATACCAGAATGCCAATGGGCCTCTGCACGGTCACCCGCCACGTTCCAGCGACTGATGCAGTCTACGTGTCCCAATTCATGTTCCAGTTCCTCTTGGTCTACATCGACGACCTCCTGATCTACTCAAAGACCCTTTGAAGAACACCTGGAACACTGGAACGCCTGCTCCGAAGAATCAAAGAAACGGGACTCAAGTTGAGGGCAGACAAATGTCAATTCCTGCGACGCCAAGTCATCTACCTGGGGCACCCCCTCTCTGCTGAAGGGGTATCCTGCGAAGACTCCAAGGAAGGGTTGTCAAGGAATGGCCAGTCCCACTACAACCTCTGAGCTCCGCAGTTTCCTGGGTTTCGCCAGCTACTACCGCTTCGAAATCAAGTACCGGCCTGGGGAAAAACAAAACCCGCCGACGCCCTTTCCAGGGCGCCCCCCCCACGGAAGATGAAGCCCGCTGCTACTCCTGTCCCACCCCAGATTGCTGCCATCCAAGAGACGGACTGCGAGTCACGCTTATACCGGAACAAAACCCCCTGATGTGAAGAAGACGCTGGCTGGAAATACGAGCAGAGCAAGCACGAGATCCAGTTTATCGCCCCAGTCCCGGCAGTATGGCCGGAAGAACCCCCACAAGAGGAAACCAAGATCTTCAAACCCCTTTTCCACAGCGCTCAAAGATCTTCTTGGAAGACGGGATCCTCTACAGGAAGGTCGAAGATCTGCAACATGGGCCCTGCCCACAACTGGTCCTGCCCAGCACGATCAAAGAAGAAGTCCTGACCTCCCTTCACGACGACATGGGCCACCAGGGAATCAACCGCATCATGGGGCTCCTGCGCACACGAGCGACTGGCCGGGCATGCACGGGACGTGGGACGTCACATCTCCAACTGCCAGAGATGCACCCTGGGCAATATCCCAAGACTTTTTAAACCCCATCAGGACACCTTCAAGCATCGCGACCGTTAGAAGTCTTGGCCATAGATTTCACCAAGTTAGAAACTGCCAGCGCGGTTAGAGAAAACGTCCTGATAATGACAGACGTCTTCTCCAAGTTTACACAAGCGGTACCCACCCCAACCAAGAAGCCTCCACTGTGGCCAAAGCTCTGATCAAAGAATGGTTCCTGAAATACGGGGTTCCAGAACGTATCCACAGCGCCAAGGGCGAAATTTCGAGTCCAACTGATCGCGAGCTCTGCACGATGTACAACATTAAGAAGACCCACACGACCCCTACCATCCCCAGGGCAACGGGCAATGTGAGAGGTTTTAACCTCCATGTTCAAGCTCCTTCGTTCCCTCACCCATGAAGAGAAAAGGAATTGGCCTGTCCACCGCCGGAACTGGTCAGGCCCACAATAACACGCCTCATGCGACCAGGGTTTCGCACAACATTTCCTACTATTCGGGCAACCCCCCAAGACTCCCCGTCATGACATCTTGGGCAACGACAACCAGCCAGTTGAACTCGACACCTGGGTCAATCTTCCCCCAGGCTCGCCCGAGAGACGCCTACAGCAAGGCACCCAACAGTCCCAGAAAATCGCCGCCAGGAGAGACGAAGCCAGGCGGAAGAACGTCTCCCCCCATCCTGTCTGAAGGGGACCTGGTCCACCCTCGCAACCGGGAGAGAGGGAAGTTGCAAGATGCCTGGAAGCCTCAACTATTCCAGGTCGTCACGCGGCCTATTACAACGACGCCTACGTGGTACGACCATTGGCGGAGGAATCGACCGCAAAGGTCAACAGGAAGGACATGCTGCCAGCCCGAACCCAGAGGACGACTCGGAAGACGAGGACGAAGACCCAATACCACCTCCTACACGGAAGAAGACTCCAACAGCGAATCCGAGGAAGACTTCGTAATGATGAACATTCCCAGACTCCTGAACGGAAGAAACCAATTCCGCTGCCCACAACCCGGGTTTCCGTTCCTAGAAGATCCTAAGCTGCCAGCAAACCAAGAAAAGTTTATTCTGAGAATCCAGTAATTTTTTGTTTCAAAATAGTGGTTAGGAATAGAAAGTTAGGCATTCTCCAGAGAAGAGACGTTTGGAGAAAGAAAGTTAGCAGATTAGAATTAGAAAAGTTAGGCATTTCTCTTTTATAAGCAGAAAAGAGACATTTGGAGAAAGAAAAAGGAAAAGTCAGCAAGAACAACCTCAGCAAGAACAACTTTACTATATTTTTGAAAAGTTATCTTTGCTAAAGTTTAATTTTTTTTTTTCTTTTGACAATGTCTATTTTAAAAACAGATCTTCATGGAATATACAAATATATTTTTCATCTCTCGTGTGTAGTTTGGCTACAGAATGGGGAGAAAGAAAAGAATTCCTTCTCCCTGTTCCCGTTTTGATTCTCGGGGCCTTATTTATAAAAACGCACTAGAATCAAATCAACCCTAAAAAAAATCATAAGTCGTAAAGCTCCTTTTGTTAAATATTAATTCCTTTACCCTTGATTCAAACTTGCCTTTTTCATGAAATAACGCAGTTGAATCAATGCCTTCAATTATAATTTCTTTAACAAACCCCATTCCCCTGATTCAACTCGCCTTAATTTATAAAATAAGCCCGTTTGAATCAGTGCCTTCATTTTATTCTTTCATTTCGGTTTGCCTTGTTTAAACAACAACGCAAGCTGAATGAAAAGAGCATGTCACGTGAATAATCGGGATTTTCCCCTTCTATTAATATTTGATTATCTATTGCCCATTAAAGATAGCGATATGAATCAAATTGTCCTAATCTCTTTAAAAAAGAATAAGAAGTATCAAATATACTCTATTCTTTTCATTCAAGGAGGACCTTGAATTTTGAGAGAGGGGGAAGGGAGAAAGTGTTGAATATTATTAAATTTTACTTTATATATTTGGAAGGGGCAGTAACCCTAATACAGGGAAATTGACTAGGAAGGTGGAGTTTATTAACCCATCCTAGCACCTGTCCCAACTTTCGATTCAATGAGGGCATTGAAAAAACAAGTTGGGGCAAATGTGGAGAAGTGAAGAAAAGTTTTTTACGATTTTTTCAGCCATTATTACAAGAAAAATCACTCTTAACAAACGAAAGACGTCAAAACGCTCTTTAATCAAAAGATCAGATTGTAGATCCAAAATAGAATATGTTTCCATGGAAGATAGGTAAATATAAGTTAGGAACGAAGACAAGCAAATCAAACGGAAACTTGATTAAGTTTCATTTAACAGTTGTTGGTTAGAATTAGTTTTTATATTGCATTTAATCGATAGTTTGTTATAGTATTATTTTTGCTTCGATGTCATGTTGGTAGGATGAGTCGTAGAGTTGGTCTTAGATTTGTTTCGATGGGTTTTGTTGTTAGGGTGATGTGGTTAGTGTGGTCGTCCGATCAATTGACGACGAGCATGTATAAAAGGAGAGTGTGTTTGTGTGTGTTCAGGGTTGTTCTTGCGCAGTTGTTCTTGCTTGTTCTTGCTGACGGGTCCGCTGACAGATGCTTGCTGACCATCCTTGCTGACATAAAAGAGAAGAGAAACATCGATTCTGGTCTGGTCCAAGATTGTTTGCCTGGTGATCTGAGCGTGGTTGCTTGTGTCTTGCTACTTTATTGATTCCACAACACCAGCGATTTAGTCTGCATGATTAATCTGTGCCAAGTGGCGGCACGAAGATGAGATTGAGCATCCGACATATATAAGATGGTTAAAATCCTTGTTTCGACCGAGCTCTTGCCTTTGCCCTAAGTCCCTTTGCCACACCTGCATATACAACTGTCACCACAGAAACCACAGCACCTGTATGTCCTGCATATACAACTGTCACCACAGAAACCCCAGCACCTGTATATCCTGCATATACAATGTCACCACAGTAACCACAGCACCTGTATGTCCTGCTTTTACAACTGTCACCACAGAAAACCACAGCACCTGTATTCCTGCATATACAACTGTCACCACAGAAACCACAGCACCTGTATGTTCCCGCATATACAACTGTCACCACAGAAACCACGGCACTGTATGTCCTGCTATACAACTGTCACGACTGAAACCAGGCACCTGTATGTCTGCATATACAACGTCACCACTAAAACCACAGCACAGAACAACTTTAGTTAAGTGTCTCCTCTAGTGAGTTGCCCTACAATGACCTGAAACAGACTTCTCTCATGTATGAGGGCTATGACAGTGCAATTCTGGGGGTGGCTATTTACTGGGATAAATGCCATGGAGAGAACTCAGAAAAAAAAGAAGAAAAAAGACAGAAAAAAACCCGAACCATACACGTTTAGCTGAAAATATGGGTGGGAGTTTGTATTTCCAGCTTGCTGGCAAATTGAAATTCATTTAATGGCCTGAAACCTGGTAAGACACCTTTCTTCAATTTCACCAATTCATTCTTTTCATCTCTTACAGCTTTACATTTAAAAAAAATTCCAGAATAGAATAGCAGCAAGAAGCGTTGTGAATGCTTCCAGGCACATTTGTTGAACATAACAGACTTCCATGAATTTTTTTTCAACACTGATTTTGAGTATCTATATTGAAAGTCTTCCATTCATTGAAACCAACACATGACACAACCATATAATGGCTTCTGAAGACAGATGATCCATAGTAAGCTTTCTGGAGAGAGATTCCCTCCATTTTTTATGCTGCAGTCATGCACATGAGTCCTAACATTAAGGACCGTGTTGAACTCTTCCCTTGACATCATTAAGCCTAAACCACCTTTTTCCTTGGCCAGACTCTTTTAACTCTACCATTAAAATATATTTTAAAAATATTTGCCAATCTTTCATGGAAATATATCTAATAACTGTGTATGAATAAAGAACTAGCATGGTTCATTATAAGCACATAAATCATACTAAATTAATGAATAACTAACCTCCCATACTCTATTGCTAATGGTTTTGTTGTATCATGCAGGCACACCAAAACTCTATTCTCAAAGTGATATCTCATGCACATCACATGCAATCCACATGGTTAACAGTACAGCAACTATTCTGACTGGAAATGTGAAGTAAAATGACACGCAATGGAACAAACTACAGTAACACTACTAAAGAAGACCAAAACAGATGAAAATCAGCATGCATCTTACCCCATCTTGTCTGTTGGCTCAGGGGGTTCGCGCACTTTGAAGGGACTGAAATCTGTTGCTCCTTTCGGCATGAATTTTCTGTGGGGAGGATAGAGAGAGAGAGAGAGAAGAGAAAATGAAAAGAGCAAGAACAAGAGAGAGAGAGAGAGAGAGAGAGAGAGAGAGAGAGGAGAGAGAGAGAGAAGAGAGAGACAAATGTTACAAATGTGCAGTTAAAAAAACAAACAGGAACATCACATTAAGTTAGATGGCAGTCAAAAAGTGGACAGCACAAAAATTGTCAAAGAAAACACCAAGTACACCCAGTTACCAATGACTGGTTTGTTGTGAAATGTATTACTGTCAAATCAAATTCTCTGCCTGAAAGGCTGCTCTCCCCTTGACCTCCTCCATATTTCTTTTATGTGGATGTATGTTTTTGCTCAACTATCCTACTGGATTTGTCTGCAGAATATTACCACTGACATCTTCCTCATTGCTGTGGGTTTATCCATGTGCTGAGTGCATGCTTTACATAGGGACCTCTGTTTATTATCTCATCCAAAAGAGTCAAGTGTAATATGGGTCCTTTCAAATGTTCAGATACAGAGTGCATGCACGTGTACATACACACAATCATATATGCATGCATGCACACACACATACACACAAACACACACACACACAAACATACACACACACATGCACACACCTCCCAGGTGTAATTGTTTTTATTCTTCTTCTTCCTAGTTCGCCTCCCTTTAGATGAGCAGCCCGGTGTCCTCGATGAAGGCTGCCGTCCATCGCAGCTCCTCCAGGGTTGCCGTACAGCTTGGCTTCCACTGCTGTCGGTGTTGGCCAGTACTTCCTTCTGGATGCTGCATACGTCGTACAGTCTTGAAGGATGTGGTCAGTTGTCATTGGTCCCTCACCACAAAGGCACTCTCCACTCTGTCCAATGCCAAATTTTGTATGCATGTGGTGGAGCAGGCGATTGTGTCCAGTCCTCAGGCGGAAGATCATGACCTGTTCCCGTCGTCCCAGCAAATGGTATTTGTCTTCTGGGTTGTGTTTGGGGTGCTGGAGGCGCTACTTTATTCCTTGCTGAGCCTTACTGATTGTCTTGATTTCATCGTATGAAACTAGGTTGTTGGCCTGCTCCTTCTGTGCACCGTCTTTTGCCAGAATGTCCGCTTCTTCATTGCCTCTGATGCTACAGTGTGCTGGTACCCATTGTATCACCACTTTCTCCACTCTGGCACTCAGGGCAACAAGGGCTGAAGTGAGATGATTCTGTTCTTTGCAGCGGGAGTTTGTGAGGGCTTGGAGCACAGAGAGAGCGTCTGAGATAAGATAAGATAAGATAAATAATGTTGCTTATAGCCAAGCCGACCGCAAAGGGCCACATCAGGGCTGTCACCACAGAGCGTCTGAGAACACCACCACCTGCCCTGTTGTTCTTGTGGATTCTGCGAGACTTGTGGCTGCCTCACAGAGAGCTTCTTGCTCAGCTCGGAAGTTGGAGGAGTATTTTCCTGTTGGGATTGCAATTTCTTCATCTCCGTCTTTGTATCGGAGGAAGATCCAGCTCCACCATCCCTCGTTGCTTCTGTGGCATCTTTTTTTTGGATGATC
>CM031607.1:55035490-55073934 GCA_018398815.1 Conus ventricosus | reverse complement strand
CTTTTCTCAAAAACCAAGGACACTCGGGGGGACACCCCTGAACAGGATCTTCATGGACTCCGCTGAAAAAATGTTTGTGTCCACTCGTGAAAGTCCCAACACTCTAAAAAAAACATTTTTCATTGTGATGGTGCATGACAGGAATGCACCAGGGAGCTTTTTCACTTTTTAAAAGGTAAGAATGGGTAAAATACGAATGGCCGGTGTGCGCCGGCACAGAACCGTTTCCTCTTTACGACCACCCGACGTAATGGGAGGAAGTCTTTAAGGTTTGGACGGATCTGAAAGAGTTTTGTTATTCGTCTGTGTGTTCCAATCCTCCTGCCAGAGGTCTCTCACATAATCGTTAAATTTTTAGGTTCAAAATCTGAGCAGGGATATAAGTGTTGGACAGTTTCTCTTTTGTGGCGTTCTTGGCTAAACGATCAACCTTTTCGTTCCCGCCGATGCCAACATGGCCAGGAACCCAAGCAAGAGTAATGTTTAACCGTCCGCCTTCAACTTGCTAAAAAGTTCAAAAAAAAGTAAAAGTTCGGGATGCTGAAGGTTGCGGCCAGCTATGCCTCCAAAGCTGACAGCGAATCCGACAGAACCAAAAGTCCCTCCTCGAAGAATGGAAGATTATCTTCAAAGCCAGTACTAGAGCAGTAAGTTCAGCAGAATAACAGAAGCACTGAATGTATATGTTCCAACAATATCTGAGAAGGAGCCCCGGGGCAGTAAGGCTGCACAGGCCACTCCATCCCGATTTGGAACCGTCAGAAAACTTTTGATAGGGGGGGAAAACTGGAACGAGCTCGGCATACAAAGCCTTTACGCCAGAGAGCTGGTAGACTCCTTACGGAAAGCTGCGAGATCAAAACGAACCCTCGGTGTGAAAAAGGTCCATGGAGGTTGATCCGGAAACTTGGAAAAATCGGAAACTACTCCCCAGGCTATACCCGCATCCGCACGTGAGGCGCAACGAAGCCCAAACGGCGGAATACTTTTCGGGTTTGTTTCAAACTTACTTTGGAACGGAGGTCAAAAACACAGTCATAGGCAGGATCGCGTTCGAGAACAGTCGATGTAATAATTCAAAACAGTTTCAGCCTGCGATTGGCCCGTAAAGGGTATCACCTGCCTCTGCGTACAGGCTGTACACAGGGGGGCGGAACGCTCCAAGACAGAGACGAAGCCCTTAAATGGTGGGATAGGGTCCAAGAGTTTGAGTAAGATGATCTTGCGGAGCCAAAAGACAGCACAACCGTATCCAGTTTTGAACGGACCAGGCTCTGAAGAGGTGCAACAAAGTTTCTTATCACGCCCCAGTCGGTGGGCTACGACCCCAGAATATTCAGTGCTTTCTGGCAAGCAGTTTTGAGGTTTTTAATATGCTGAAAAGTTAAGTTTCTGGTCAAAAATAACCCCCCAGAAATTTGGCCTTTTTAACAGCGGGAAAGGGAAATTTCCCAACTTGAATTTCAGGATCTGGAAAAAACTGACGGAAATTAGGGAAGTGAATACACTGGGTTTTTGTAGCAGAAAAGGTGAAACCGTTTTCATCCGCCCACCGATGGATTTTATCTACGCAAAGCTGGAGCCTGCGCTGGAACCTCGGGTACAGGCTTCCATTGCGTAACAGCAAAATCATCCACAAACAATGAGCAGCGAACCCTGCTGAACTGATTTCACAATTTTTGTTGATCTAATACTGAAGAGGGCGGGAGATAGTATGCTCCCCTGTGGAACACCCAACTCCTGCTCTGGAAAATCAGAGAGAGTGGCCAACCCGGACCTGAAACTGTCGTTCTGCCAAAAAAATTTGAATAAAAAGCGGAAGATGACCTCGAAAACCCAATCGTGGAGATCATAAGTATCCCCGACTTCCAGGTGGTTCGTGGGCCCTTTCTCCAAGTCAAAGAAAATTGCCACTGCATGCTGCTGTTTAAAAAAGCGTTCCTAATTGTAGATTCCAGACGAATCAAATGGTCAACTGTACTCCGATGTTTGCGGAAACCACACTGTTCTTTTCGCCAAAAGGCCACGGTTTCAAGTTTCCACATGACCTAGCATGACCATTTTCTCCATCATTTTTACAGACACAGCTGGTCAAAGCTATGGGACGGTAGTAGACGATTAGAAAGATCTTTTCCGGGTTTGGGGAGGGGAATAATGAGGGCTTTTCGCCAAGAGGGGGGAAAAAAAACCTGTAGCCACACGTGGTTGTAGACCTGTAGCAGTATTTTCAGACCTTCTTGGGGAAGATGTTTCAATAGTTTATAATGAAGTCATCTATACCTGGAAGGAATCGCTGCAAGAGAGTAAGGCAGATTTCATTCTTTTAATGTGAAAGAAGATTGTAGTCTTCCATGTTGTCGATGAAAATTTCAGGGTAAATTTTCTTTGGGGTTTTGTTTTGACAAAAGTAAACTGATTTAATTAGAAGAGGAGGAATTCTTTTCAAGGGTTTTAAAGCAAGCAATTAGCAACGCTTCTTCTCTGTTTATTAAAGAATCCAAAACTTGAGATGGTTCAAAAGGGGGACAGGTGTTCTTCCCTTTGATTTCTTAATGATTTTTCCCACACTTTTTTCTTAGAAGTTTTTGATGCAGCCGGGAGCAGAAGCGTCTCCAGGACCGCGTTTACTGTTTTTAAAAAAGTGTGTCTTGATTAGCAGGGAGTTTTTGATGGCTCGAGCGTTGGGACCCGAAGGCGAGGGTATACCTGACGCTGAGCCCGTTTTGGGACTTTGGAAATTTGTTGGCAATCTGAATCAAACCGGGGTGTTTTTTGGCATTTGAAGTTTGTCGGAAGACACTGGAATACAGGCTTTAGCACATTTAATCATAGTATAGTCAGAGATTTCTGCTGGGTCCGGACTCTGAAAAAAAATCAGTGCCCCTGGAACTCCTTGGAAATAGTGGCTGCAAATAGATCCATTTGCTTTCTTAAATAATTGAGAATGCTGAGAGACAAGACATGTGCAGTTTAATACAGGTTGTAGAAGGACAGGGAAATGGTCACTTCCGTGCAGATCGTCATGGACAGACCACTCATAGTCCAGGACCCAGCGAGGGGTCACAAACCGACAAATCTAAACACGAAGTGAACCTGAGGAAGAGTGGAATAAGTTGCAGATCCGTCATTCAGACAACACAAATCCAAGTCTGAAAGGACATCCTCAATTTGCAGACCTCTGGTGACGTACCGGCACTACCCCAAAGAGAAATTTTGACCGTTAAAGCACCCAACCCGCAAAAAAGGTCGAGGGAGTTCTTCTATCAGACTGACAAGGTCCTGACGACAAACCGGACAGAAGGTGAGAGATAAAGAGAACAGATTGTCACATCTTGTGGAGAGTGACTCTCGCACTACAGCCTGAAGAGAGGTAGACAGAGTGACAGGACTATACAACAAAGTTTTTTTTTAGGAGAAGCAACACCGCCCGACAGTCCCAACGTGGATGGTTGGCAGGTTTCGAAAGAATATAAAAGCCAGAAAGAGTAAAGGTCTTCTGGCTTGAATTTGAGTTTCTTTAAGAGCCACGACAGAAGGTTTTAGAGACTGACCACAGAAGCTGCAGCTCCTCGAAGTTGAAAATTTTGACCACGGATATTTCCAATGGAATATTGTATTATCCATGGTGCAGAGGGCGAAAAGGAAAGAGATCAGGTCACTCCTCCACAACACTGCTTCCAATGGAGTTGAACTTGTTAGTTAGTTTTACAGGAGAGGGGTTGGTCTACAGACCTGCTGGCAACTTGCCAACAGGGGAAGAAGGCTGGATTTGGGAGATGGTGGAGGTTTCTTTCTTTATCTCCACCATCTCCACACTGGGTTGTTGAACTCCCTTTCCCGCACGGCACTGGACAGGAGTTTTAGGGGCGGGTGCTGGTTTTTTCATCTGCCCAGCAGCAGATGTTGTAGACTGCTGGCAGTCTAGGGGTGGCGGATTTTTTGCCTCCACCAGGGGGAGTCTTTTTGGGTGGAAGGTGGAAATTGCTACCACCAGAACTGACAGATCTTACTTGCAATTCTTCGAGAACACTGAATTCACAGTCCGGGGAGCAGACTGACCGAGTAGGAACTATGGAAATTTCTTGACAGCCGAAGCATAGGAAGAAGCTGTCGGCGTCTGACTGCCCACAACCTGTTTCCGGCTTCAAAAATGAGATCTTCTTTCCGTTTTACTCGTTGTATAGCAGATTCTGAATCCAAAGGGGACAGTTTCGTGAAAGAGGGATGGTCGCCACCGCATTAGCACAATGTGGGCCGATCATGACACGGCCCATCATGGGTTGCCTTGCAGCAAATACCACAACCTCCTGCCCCAAAAAGCGGCCCTGACATGGCCAAACCCCTGGCACCTAAGCACCTCAATGGGGACGGCACATAAAACTGCACAGAACATTTAGGTAACCAACTTTGATGACCGGAGGCAAACACAAAGGGTGCAGAAGGTCCAAAAAAGGGTGTTGGTGGGCCCCTCTCTCTGAACCCTTCCTGACCGCACCCTGCGCACCTCCGTCCCCACCCGGGGCCCAGCTCCGTTTTATTTCGCCTCTGAAACACCCGTTAATCTCTGCACCGAATCACACCTTTGGATGAATTTAATTGTTTGTGGGAGTTACCCTACTCCCTCCACAAGTTTGTTTGCTTTCTGCAGCTGTTCAGATTTTTTTTGTGACTTGCTTTGAATAAGAAATGACCATTCCTCAACCTCTTGAGGACCGAGGGTCGCCTGCTATTCCTTAAAACCCTTTTGAATGGCAACGGGCTCAGAGCTGAAAGGGTCTTTCCTGCTCCGTCCCCTCCATCAAAGACCAGGAAGCCCAAAAAACCCGTCTTCTGTCGAACTTCGGTATCAGAGTCACTATCTGTGTGGGCAATCCCCTGAAATAAAGGGGGTGGGTGCCTTCCTCTTCCTTTGGGGGAATGTTTTTTAAAGAAGTCATATTTAGTTTATTGTGATTCATCTCTCCCTTACCCACCCACCTTCGAGTCCAACTAAGGGGCCCGGGCCAAAGAAACCAATGTCTTTGACCCCTTCCAGGCTTCGGGAGAGACATAACGACACACAACAAACCCCCAACCCTATCCCCCCCGATCATGCTCAACTCCCGGGAACAGAGAGCTGAGCACTGCAGGGGTTTACTTGGCCAGCAAGCGGACTGTCTGTCTGAACCCAGCCCCAAGAAGGGGAGCCGATTAGTAAAACCCGGCCAAGGTGTACTCCCTGCCTAGGAGAGGTCCGAGCCAAAGTGAATGTGTTGAGAGCGCTGGCCCTCCAATCACCAGGATCTCATCCCCCTCCGACACAGGTCGCACCGCACGGCAAACGCGGCGGATCTTAAGGAGACCACAAGAGAAAAGGAGTGTGTAAAAGAAGACTTGAAGGGGAGAAAAAGATAGAAAAGGCCAAATAAGGAAGGCAGAAAACCCAAAAAGACCCGAATAGGAAAAAAGGTGGGTTACTATTTGTCTGGGGCCCCCACTCCAACCTTTTTTGACATGGGAGACCCTACCAGGGGCATCAAATTTCCCACCACGTAATGCTTGCCAGTCAGCAACTTGGCTATAAAAGGCCTAGAAGCGTTCAAAACAACTAACCATCAGCGAGTATTGATGCCCCCCGTCAGCAAGCCTAAAAAGAATCACTGACCAAAGCAAGCCCTCCGACCACGGCAAGGGTTTCAACCCCCGAGGGGGGCTATGACGAAGAAGATAAAGAAGAACATAGAAGTTAAAGCACACACACACACACACACACACACCCCACACACACACACACACACACATACACAAAGAAAACACAAAGATGAAGAAGAAAAAGAAGACAAAAAAAGCATAAAGGAAAGATTGGATGAAGAACAAGTTCTGAAAACGAAAGAGAAAATGAAATAAAACAAACTGAAAAAACAACAACAAAACACCCCCTCCCCTAACCCTCATCCACCCTCCCCAAATTCAATTTAAATCAACAAATGAATTGCAATATTTTATGTAGATACACGCACAATGATCAAAATCTACCACAACACAACAAACAATTCAATCAACTGAATCAAATACAAGATCAGAACCTGATTAGGGATGATGAGGAAAAGAATAAATGCTGAAAAGAAAATCATCCATGACGAAACAGTTTTCCCTATCCACCCCACTTACCTCTGCTGCTGATTATGAACATCTACAGTCAAAATTAAGCAACCTGACTTGGCAAACATATTCTAAACTGATGAACTTCTCATCAAAGCACCTTAAAAAAAAAATCAAAGAACAGCGAAATCTTTTCATTTTGACCTTCCCTAATAAGACCTCGTCAACTTATAGACTTACAATTTTCTGTAACATACTGCTCTGTCTGTCTACACTAGATTTAAAGGTTAAAGGTCCCATGGCCTAATTGCTGTAAGGGCAGTGAAATTTTATAGAGATTAACCTTGGCTAGGGCCACAGCATTATGGGAGGCACAGAAAGAAGTCACTGATTTCTGAGAGGTTACTAAGAAAAGAGTATGTTAGAGGTAGCATACTGACATGTCTTTCAACAAGACAAAGGAACTGAAAGAGAAGAGACTCTTGTAAGTGCATGTGTTTATTTCTTGGCTATTTATTATGCAAGAGTCTCCAACAGATTGTCTTTGACATATCGTTTAACTGTTGGCTATCCACTCCAGGGGCATAACTCTGGATGGTAAAAAGGGAGGTCACTGCAATGGAAGGCATGCCAGTTCTTGTCGCACGATTGTCGATCCAATCAACTCTGTTGAAAATTACAGACACGAATCTAGAAAAGTCAACACACAGAGAACTAACTTTGTATTTCTTTGTCAAACAATCCTGATGAAAATATTGACGGTTTCCAACTTCTCATCGCACTTCAGTTTGGAGACTTTAATTCTACATTTGTGCACTCACCTCTGTGTGTGTGTGTGTGTGTGTGTGTGTGTGTGTGTGTGTGTGTGTGTGTGTGGTGTGTGTGTGAGAAATGTGTGTTTGTGTGTGTGTGTATGTATGTGTGTGCACCGCTCACATGTATGCACTTTGATAAATATGCCTTCAAACATTTGCATGCACACATACATGCATGTGTGAACATGTGTAAGTGAGTAAAAAACTATCATGGGAAATGAAGAGAAAAAAGAGGAACAACTCTCTAGAACAAATCAACTGGTATCCATGACAGCCTCCCACCCACTCCCTTCACTCCTTCCATTCGGCCTGCTCTCCCTTACTGCCATGATATCAACGCACTGACCTGCTCAGCAGAAGGAGAGACTACCAGCGCTGCTGCCAGACGCGAGGGGTGGAAGCGGGCAATGCTACAACAGTACAACATGCACCACAACAACACAGTGGTAATCCATGCAATACCACACACAAAAACACACCGAAGAAGCCACAACATACATCACAACAACACAGTGGTAAATACATGCAGTGCCACACACACACACACACACACACACACACACACACACACACACACACACACACACAGAGGAAGCCACACACACATCCGCCAGAACAACACTGTTCCGTGCAATGCCAAACACATGAAACTACAAATAGACATCAAGCACCATAGCATAGCAGTAATTCCATGCAATACCACACACACATGCACAGCCACAACATGCTTGTAAATCCATGTAATTCTCACACACAAACACACCCAAGACATGGTTGTAAATTCCATGCAACACCACATACACACAAAGCCATAATATGCATCACAACTACAAGGGTGTAAATGCATGCAATACCACACACACAAAGCAATGACATGCACTGCTACAACCAGCTTCAAATCTAAGCCATGCTACAACCCCAAAGCTACATGGGCACAACATCCACACTATGTCATGGTATGTCCATACAATGCCACAAGGACAAGACCTCAAGCTTATCAAACATTTCCAGGAACAAACGAACTCAAACCATCACAAACAGCAGGCACGCACCAAGGTCTGGATCATGTGTGCAAAGGCATGGGACAGATTACAAACTTTAGGAACACCAAGAGCGTGATCATACTAACTCCAACCAGCCAGTCACTGCCTATAAGACATCGGCAAAACTGTTCACACTAAAGTCTTTCAGTACCCACACAAACAGCACCAGTATTGAGAGCCTAGTACTGAAAGACTAAAATCAATACTGATTTGGGTTATTTACTCCTGATCCTGGATTCATTTATGAATTTGAGAACACAGAGTATTTACTAGTTAAAAACACACACAGCCATCAGCATAATGAACTGCGCTTGATTCAGTTAAGCTGAAACATGTTCACCTAGACAAAATTAATGGAGTGAGTAAGTACTGTAACGTAGTTTTCATGAAGTGTTTGCATGTATGGCAGAGACAAACTGCCCCAGCAGGCTCATAAACAATGGCAATACAAGTGTGTTAAAAGGGTGGAAAAACACAGGTATCTGTGTCAACATCAAAGCACTGTTGAATAACAGCTCCACCTTGCAATGATGTCAATTTCATTATTTGAATCACTGTTCGGATCATTCAGCGGTTTTATTTAACGCCTTTTCATCGCAAGATAATATTAGACATAAAAATTAATAATTATAATTGGAATAAAAAACCCTGCACATGCAGCTTATCACCCATTTTAGTACTTTCAATTCCGATCTTATATATGCATATTTACATCACTGAAATACCCCTTTAGGAACAAGAACTTGTTGATCTTTACAAAAATTTTGCAACCTGTGACTGGAAATAGCTATGGCAATCTCAGCAACGTATGAACCATCTAAGACAGTACTGACATTATCAAAATTCTTTATCACAATACCTTTCTCCTGATAAAGCAAAGTCAACACTGGCATTCAAACAAAAGATGATGCACTGACATGTTTTCTCTGCAGACACAAGTAATACCATGGAAATATATAGTGCTCCAAGTATTCAGCCTTAATTTATGAGTTATTCCTACAGACATTTTCTGATTACATTTTTTCTAGTGCAAATATCTTTCCAAATGTGAACTAATTCACAAGAGACCAAATCTAAGGGATTTTTTAATGGATTTTCAGCGTGACTGAAATCTCCCTCTGAGAGAATCTCCCTCTTTTGCCAGACTGTCTGCTACTTCATTCCCCATTATACCACAGTGAGATGGAACCCAACAAAAATCAACTCCTATGCCTTGAGATATTAAACAATGTAGTAAATGTTTTATTTCAAAAAACAAATCTTTTCTGACTTTGCAGTCCCAACACTCTAATGATTGTATAACTGACTTAGAATCAACACACAGTAAAATCTTATAAACAGCAATTGATGTATCATGTAAGTCAAAATCTTCAGTACTGCATATAATTCTGAGGTAAAGACTGAAAACCCCTTCACTAAATAATATGATTTCCTGACTTTCACAGCTGGTATTACAAAGCCAGAACCACTGTCAGAGATTCCATGACGGATCCTTCTGTAAACACTTTCAAATAAATTGGATTGCTGTTTTCTAAATGTTCATGAACTTCAGTTGTTAAAATATTTACATAATCACTTTTCTTTAACATAGTATATTTGTAATCAAAAGAAGCATTTCAATGTTCCCAAGGAGGCATTTGAGGAACTGCAGGCAATTCTAGTATAGCAGTAACATCAATAATATAAAGTCAGATGCATAATTTCTGATTAGTTGAATATATGACATGTTTTTAGACCTTTTAGGAAAATCTTTACTGGAATCCATCAGTACTTCTTCAGTAACTGAATTTTTAACAGAAAGACTTCTGACAACATATTTGGATATATCCAGTATTTGTTTCTCATTTAGGGATAATATATTCATTTCTTTATAACATCTGTACGTGTTTGTATGAACTGGGACTCCAGAACTAATTTCATGGCCTTAATATCCAAGGTTTGCAATTTCTTTAAAAGACAATTAGATGCAGAGAAGGGGGCCGGAATAGCTCAGTTGGTAGAGCGCCGGACTCATGATCCTGGGGTTGCGGGTTCGAATTTCGGTACAGGGAGATTTTTCCCTCGGAGTTAACATTGGTTCTGACTCCATTCCCCATAAAGTCCTTCGAATGAGACTATAAACCAAGGTTCCGTGTGTGAATGCACACACATCATCTTGCACACACGTAAAATCCCATCACCAACTTTCGGAAGAGAAGGCCAGTTTGGCCGTTGGTATGGATGACACATTACACATGGCATGCACCTTCCCCGAAGATGGAGTATGGCTGCCTTAATGGTGGGATAAAAAACGGTCATACACACAAAACTCCACTGCCTGTCTATACAGGCAGTGTCCGAAGGAGTATCAGCCTGCGTACGCAGAAAGAAAGAAAGATGCAGAGAAATACACTGCCTCTCCATATGTCAATTTCGATCATACTAAAGATATATATATATATATATAGATGTAAAAGGGCATGATAATCCTGACCCCATGGTTGACAATGTATGATTTTAAGATTTGATCTTTTTCTTGCTTTCTCTATCAAATTTTCAGTATGTATCTTCCAGTTCAGCTTAGCAATTAAAAGTACTCCCAGAAATTTAACTTTTTGTTTATTTTGTAAAATCTGACCATCTAGCACAAGGGAAGGTAGCATCTTTGGATTCTCACCATTGTTAAACAACATAAGACATGTTTTTTCTCCAGATAGTTCTAATCAATTATTCTTCATATACGCAGAGATTTATCCAATTCCTTTTGGTACAACTTCTGTACAAAGGCTATTGTTCTTTTATTGGAATACTTAATGTATAGTTCATCCAAATTGCAATATCATCTGCAAATTGTACTACATGCGTTGCTTTTGACATTGAGCACAAAAATTAAGGTGGTAGGTCAGGGGTTAAAATGTCAAGTGTGCCTTTCATGTTGACAATTGCACTTGCAAATGAGAGTATCCACATTATTGGTATAACAATATTTATTCCCCCTGTGTCTGTGGGTCACCTAAACGACTGTACTTGGCTGAATAGTCTGTGAATGGCTTTCTCTGTTTTCAGCAGAGCAGCATCTATTAGTCTGCCAGGAAAAATAGACACATCATTTTAACACAGTAAAGTAAAACGATACCTTGCATTTGTACACTCAGTTCAGCAACTGCTGATTTCATCTATGAATACCTTCATTTTACACTTCTTAGAATCACTGTGCAGTTCAAAGAAGGTGACACATGGGTGCGAACAATGCAACTGCATTTTGGACTTAAGAAAAGAAAGAAAGAAAGAAACAAACAAACAAAACCAAGACAATTCTAAGCTATAAACACAGCTGTGAGTCAACTATGTGGTACTAGTAGTACAAATATCTCTGAATATCAGTCTGTTTTATCAGTTTCCCTGTAGTATTCTATATCAATGTTTCCATGTTCATGATCTGATAGCCTCACAAAATTTCTTACAATTTGTTTCAATCAATCAACATTCATAAAAACACAATTGACAGAATAAAAAGTTCACTTTCTTATTCAGTCTCAAATTTAATTTCTGAAAGGTTCATTCCGCATTTGTTTCGGTGGTCACCTCTGTAATTTTCTATCTGTTTCCTGATTGAAACTTTCTTTTAGTGCACCATGAACAATGAAATGCAATATTATTTAAACGTGAGAGAATGTGTGTCTGAAGTGATGATATAGGTGGTAGAGTGATGATATAGGTGGTAGCCAATATGCATTAAAAAAAAAAAAAGAAAAAAAAGACCCAGTTTGATTTGAAGATAACAGTAAAAAATTCTGGTACAGAAGTACCAGTATGCGGCTCTGGTTTGGGATGACAAATGAGAAATTTTTTGCACGCACATTTTGACTGGCCACCTAAACAGCAACTGGCTGTATCAGCTGAGTATGAACGCAACCTTGCGCTCTAAACTTTGCAACATGGCGTGTTATAGCGAAGGTTGAACCTATGCACTGCAGTATTGCTTTGACACCAGGCCTACAAAAGATGTTGCAAACACAAACACCAGCACAGGAATCCTTATACTGCAGGAACTTTGCAACAGAAAGACACACAACCCACCACGCCATTTTTGTAAGTTCAACTCTAGTCCAGTGAATGACATGGAAGGCTTGCAAGTAAAAACCTCCGGCAATAGTCAGGCCCATTTTTTTTTTTTTGCAACATAACAAGCATTACAGCTATTTAAGAATCAGCACTACTAAATTATGACAGCAAGACAACAAGCGGAACAAAGGGTTCGTACAGACTTTTCATGTCAAAATTCACAAACTTTCAAAGACCTACTGAAGACCATTAATCCTATATTCGAAGGCCTTTTTAATGACTATTTATCCTACATTCAAAGGCCTTTTTAATGACCATTTATCCTATTTTCAAAGCCCTTTCCTAATGACCATTTATCCTATTTTAAAAAATATTTTCAATGACTATTTATCCATTTCTTAAACCTCTTGCGCAAATTCAGTCTGATGTTTTCACAGCCAGTTCAGCATTTTGCAACTGCACGTCACTGAAGCCAAGGTATTTTCAGGGTTAATTTCTTCTAAAACTATCACAGTCACACTGGGTGCCAGGTCGACTGAAGTACCCAGATGTTGTCAAGGTACAAAGTCTTTGTTATTATTCCAGGGCATGCCATCTGAGAAATGTGAAAATTGTGTTGAACATATCACAAGAGAGCTGAAGTTAGAGGAAAAAAATTTAGTGGGTCATATGATCATCATTTGGGGAAACAGTTAATAGATTTTTCAGCAGCTATGACATTTTCACAAACCCTTTCAGGATGTTCCCATAACCAAGTCACTTTTCAATGAATTGAAAATGGCAATCCATTTCTTAAAAAAAAAAAAAATTCAAAGACTGTGCGAACCCTGACTACAATAGTATTTGGACATTCAACACTGCTGAACAATGCACTCAGACTGTACACATGCACAGAAGTCATCAGCGGCCAAATTTCCTCCCAGTATGAGACCCCTACACGTGTTAATACCTGCTCCGCCAGTCGCCAAGGGAGTGTACACATTTTCAGGAATAGTTAGCACAAAGTTCAAAACATCAACACAAGGTCTAAAGACAGACAATGAAAAAGACACAGAGAGAGAAATGGAGGTATGAGGCAACGAAGGAACTGAAGACATACATTTTTAAAAAATCCATGAAATAGTCTTGAAATATGGAACTGTTCTCAGACGTGTTGAGAAAACAAAAACCAAAGCAAAAACAACTCTGGTCAGCTAGGCTTGAAATTATTTACAAAGTAAATTTTGATAGATGATTATGATTGAGAGACAGATAGATAGACTGACTGGTTGACAGATGGATAGATTGACTAATAGATAGATAGATACATACATAGATAGACAGATAGGTAGATAGAAGATAACATTTATGTACATTTCATTTGACCATGAAATCTGGAAGCATCCAACTGAAACAGTCACATTCAGAGGATAGATCTCTGATTGTTATGTTACAATGTGCAAAAAGAAAAAAATTACAAGAGTTTGTAAGATTCAATCAAACCATCAACAGCTTGTAAAGAAGATGCGTCTTCTTTTCGCAGGAGTAAGAAAAGTATGCAAAAGAATGCAGTCAAACGAGAGTTAAAAACAAACAATGTTAAGTTTTAAAAGAAAACTCTCACCCAAGAACTTTTTTACTACATGACACAAAACAAGACAAAACAGCATTCAGAACAAGCATCATCTGCAAGAAACACTGAATACGTCAAATCATAATAAGCTTGAATGACCTAATGTGTACTATTACCAGCCAATACGTTACAACACATAGCAGCAAAACACAAGCATGCAGATGAACAATTCATTTTCAATTTGGTCATCTAGTTTAAAGAATTAATAATTCATACACACCATACAAAAGTGAACATACAAACACATACACTCATGCGTGAACACATGCATTACATCAAATCTATTAAGGTCTATTCTGAAGCACAGCCAATTGTTAAAAAGTTATCATAATAATATTTCACCATGAAATTATCCCTCCTTAACTCTTTCAGCCCAGACATAGCGATTGCCTGTGTAATCCTCCCAGACTGGTGTGTTTTAGCCAATCAATTGGAAAATTGTAGCTGCTTTACTCAAAATGTCATGAATTTGGATTGGCATATATATCAGGCACACAGTTACAGACATTTTTCTTTAACATTTTGCATTTTCGTTAAGTATGAGTAATCAGGTAATGCATGGTTCTTTGATAAGCACAGGCCAAACAGTTCTTTCATCACTTCTTTAGTATACTGTGTTTATGATAAAATGTAAATAAAACTGGAATGTATTCTAATCAAGTATTTGCAGCAACTATGTAAATTAATATGGCTTCTGTATTCATACTTTCAGGGGTATTTGCTTGGTTCATGGTGTCAGAACAAAAACACTGAGGAAACAAATCACTAAATCATTCAAAATTCGCTGACTCAAAGCACAACATGATCCATGAAGGAAACAGCTTTAAAATCATCTCCTTGTACCTCATTGTTTAGGCAACGACTAAGGTCAGGCACAGACGGCCATATGCATTCAAGTGAGCCTGACCAGAGGTGGGCAACGGGCAGAAAGAGTTGATAATTTCTTCATTATAACTACAATATAAATATGATACTATTTGTAACATAATCATCTTACTGGCCAATATGAATATACCTAACATGTCTCATGGAAACATAAATAGCAAGAGAGGCTCAAGCTGTCTTGTGTTAACTCCACTTCCACATGATAACAAATAATGGTACCTTTGAATAGTAAACAAAATACTAAACAAAAATGAATCAGGGGAAGTCATCCTGAAATTTAAATCCTCCATCCTCTTCACAGGCAGCTAAAAGGCTGACTACAGTGAGATAACATGGATCTTAAAATCAATCTTCAGTGACAGAGAGACAAAATCTGAGGAACAAGTCGAGTCTCACTGGCGGCAAAGCCACTGCTGCAGACAAGAGAGGACACACTGGGGGCTGGACAAACAGGAAGAAAGTACCCAAATCAGTCTGTGGAGAAGAAAAATCATAACTCCGAAGCACTTGACAAACAGAAGATTTAACAAAACCAAGGATGGGATCAATATCTATTCTGACTCAAAAGTTATTATGGTGGAAGAGAGGAGGAAGGTGGTGAAATATGGGTGGAGAGATGGACCTTTTTAATCTTCCACTTTCACTGGCTAAAACTCTGAGGTTTACGATCATACGATTGTCATATAGGTGACTTTATAATCCTGCAAGTAAAAAAGATACATTCTCTGGTCTGGACAATACCTGAACATGACACCAGTGTGAGTATGTTAGTGTGTCATCCAGCCTATCGAAACATGACAGTTGACTCTTCAACAAGCAATAGAATGGGATTCAGTATCATGCAATAATGCACATGCTTACATACAATGACCTCAATTTCAAATCTCACTCCAAGGGTAGTTAGGATAAATAATGTTGCTTATAGCCCAGCTGACTGCAAAGGGCCACATCAGGGCTGCACTCCAAGGGTGGAATCTGCACAGATGTGGACTCTGAAAGGAAAATCTCCCTAGTGCAGTGCCTCATGATGACTTGACACTGACTGCTCCCAAGGAACTGCTGGTACCAGGCTTGCCCTGATAAGCCAGGGTGTGGCAGTGGGTGAGGAGCTGGAGTAAGTGATGGCAGTGAAGATGAGGAGCAGTGGCTGGGAAGATGACTAATCTGGCTGTCTTAAATCAGGTATTGAACCTCCCAGGACTCTTGAAGGAAGAGAACCGTGTTGTATCAACCAGACCAAACAGCTCCCAGTATATGCCCCAATAACTGCCATCCATGTAAACCAGGAACAAGCGAGTAACTCAAAGTACTTAAGGACAGCAATCAAAAGATATGACTATGTTTAGCATTGGCCAATGTACAGTGGTGCCTAGTGACATACTCCATGGGTTCGAGTCCTGTCATACGTACTTATTGGTGTTAATTTTTCAGCCCCAGTCGGCTCATACTCAAATTCAATGTCCTGATGGCACAATGGAACACACAGCTGAGACTCATCCACTTGATGGAGGCATAATAGAAGCATCTCTGAGTCTGTTGCTCAAATTTCAATGACCAACACTGCAGGTGTCTTTATCTCGTGGGCCTACTTGACAATGGCTTGTAATTATTAAGGAACTAAGTGTTGATTACAGCCTTGTCATACAGCTTCAGACCAGGATTGAAGTCCTTAGCATTATTTTGATCATCCTCTTTAAAGTCCCAGGTTCCGTAACCCTTCATGTCCTCCAGCAATGGTAAACTAATTCAAATTTTTTCTCCTAGTTTATGCCTGTTGGTGAGTTTGCATAAAACTAATCAAAATTAGCAAGTTTTACAGGATCTATTGATGGATGCACATGAAACTGCTTCTTTTGGGGATTCTTAATCACACTAGTTGTGAAAATATGCCAGAAGTAGGGGATTTCATATGTGGTGACCTGTATATCCTGCATATACAACTGTCACCACTGAAACCACAGCACCTGTATGTCCTGCATATACAACTACTGAAACCACAGCACCTGTATGTCCTGCATATACAACTACTGAAACCACAGCACCTGTATGTCCTGCATATACAACTACTGAAACCACAGCACCTGTCTATCCTGCATATACAACTACTGAAACCACAGCACCTGTATGTCCTGCATATACAACTACTGAAACCACAGCACCTGTCTATCCTGCATATACAACTACTGAAACCACAGCACCTGTCTATCCTGCATATACAACTGTCACCACTGACCTCAATACACTCAGCACCTGTCTATCCTGCATATACAACTACTGAAACCACAGCACCTGTCTATCCTGCATATAGCAACTGAACCACAGCACCTGTATATCCTGCATATACAACTGTCACCACAGAAACCACAGCACCTGTCTATCCTGCATATACAACTGTCACCACTGAAACCACAGCACCTGTCTATCCTGCATATACAACTGTCACCACTGAAATCAACGCACCTGTATATCCTGCATATACAACTGTCACCACTGAAACCACAGCACCTGTCTATCCTGCATATACAACTGTCACCACTGAAACCACAGCACCTGTCTATCCTGCATATACAACTGTCACCACAGAAACCACGGCACCTGTCTATCCTGCATATACAACTGTCACCACAGAAACCACAGCACCTGTATATCCTGCATATACAACGGTACCACAGAAACCACAGCACCTGTATGTCCTGCATATACAACTGTCACCACAGAAACCACAGCACCTGTATATCCTGCATATACCACTGTCACACAGAAACCACAGCACCTGTATATCCTGCATATACAACTACATGAAACCACAGCACCTGTATATCCTGCATATACAACTGTCACCACAAAACCACAGCACCTGTATATCCTGCATATACAACTGTCACCACAGAAACCACAGCACCTGTATATCCTGCATATACAACTACTAGAACCACAGCACCTGTCTATCCTGCATATACAACTTCACACAGAAACCACAGCACCTGTCTATCCTGCATATACAACTGTCACCACAGAAACCACAGCACCTGTATGTCCTGCATATACAACTGTCACCACAGAAACCACAGCACCTGTATATCCTGCATATACAACTGTCACCACAGAAACCACAGCACCTGTATATCCTGCATATACAACTGTCACCACAGAAACCACAGCACCTGTATATCCTGCATATACAACGGTCACCACAGAAACCACAGCACCTGTATATCCTGCATATACAACGGTCACCACAGAAACCCCAGCACCTGTATATCCTGCATATACAACTGTCACCACAGAAACCACAGCACCTGTATATCCTGCATATACAACGTCACCACAGAAACCACAGCACCTGTATATCCTGCATATACAACTGTCACCACAGAAACCACAGCACCTGTATATCCTGCATATACAACTGTCACCACAGAAACCACAGCACCTGTATGTCCTGCATATACAACTGTCACCACAGAAACCACAGCACCTGTATATCCTGCATATACAACTGTCACCACAGAAACCACAGCACCTGTATATCCTGCATATACAACGGTCACCACAGAAACCACAGCACCTGTATATCCTGTGTGGAGAAGTGAAGAAAAGTTATTTACGATTTTTTCAGCCATTATTACAAGAAAAATCACTCTTAACAAACGAATGACGTCAAACGCTCTTTAATCATAAAGATCAGATTGTAGATCCAAAATAGAATATGTTTCCATGGAAGATAGGTAAATATAAGTTAGGAACGAAGACAAGCAAATCATCGAAACTTGATTAAGTTTCATTTAACAGTTGTTGGTTAGAATTAGATTATTATATTGCATTTATTGATAGTTTGTTGTAGTATTATTTTTGCTTCGATGTCATGTTGGTAGGATGATGTCGTAGAGTTGGTCGTTAGATTTGTTTCGATGTTATGTTGTTAGGGTGATGTGGTAGTGTTGGTCGTCCGATCAATTGACGACGAGCATGTATAAAAGGAGAGTGTGTTTGTGTGTTCAGGGTTGTTCTTGCACAGTTGTTTCTTGCGTTGTTCTTGCTGACGGGTCTCGCTGACAGATGCTTGCTGACCATCCTTGCTGACATAAAAGAGAAGAGAAACATCGATTCTGGTCTGGTCTCAAGATTGTTTGCCTGGCTGATCTGAGCGCTGGTTGCTTGCTGTCTCTGCTACTTCTATTGATCCACAACACCCAGCAGATTTAGTCTGCATGATTAATCTGTGCAAAGTGGCAGGCACGAAGATGAGATTGAGCATCCGACATATATAAGATTGAAGTTGAAAATCCTTGGTTTCGATCGAGCTCTTGCCTTTGCCCTAAGTCCACTTTGCCACAGATTTTTGGTGTCAGAAGTGGGATTGTGGATCATAATATAGAAGTAAGCCTATATTGACAGCAGACCAGACTCAGTAAGCCGGCTGCGGTCCAGACCAGCTTCTTCAGATTAGATTATGGACATCATTGAAGATACCACTGGCGAACCCCAAGATCAACACAACACTGATGCTGGCGACCAGTTCCAGCAACACAGCAACCCCTGCAGACTCTACAAGCTGCGTAAATTTTCAGGCGATGGCGACGTAGGAGGACTTCGCCCGAGAGGTGCGCCTCATCCTGCAACTTCAGCCCATCCCAGACCGCTTAGCGGCAAGCTGGCTTCTTAACTCACTTGACGGACGAGCCAAGCAAGAGATCCTGACACGGGAAGCAGGGAGATCAACTCAGCTGAGAAAATAATCAAGATTCTTGAACAAGAATGGGGGGAACAAAAAGATCACTCAACACTGACGGCGACCTTCTTCAGGCGACAGCTTGGTAGGGGCGAGTCTATAGGCGAATACGCATCAACACTCCGCATGCTATGGGTCAAGATCTACGAGGCGAATCCTGATGCGCCTCTCGAGCCAACATTACTTCAGGACGCCTTTGTCAACGCCTGCACCCGGCATCCTTGAAGAGGGACATGAAGCGGTTTACAAGGGAACACCCCCGGGCTACCTTCATAGAAGCAACAAAGGAAGCACAATGATGGATGAGGGAAGACTCCATCGCCAAGAATGCCATCGAACAGACATCACTGGGCCCCGACATGCTGCAGCGGCTGGAGGAGAAGATATCGGCGCTGACTCTGAAGACGGAAGCCCTCAAGCAACACCTACACGGCAGCATAGAAGAGCAGCACGTCAATGCCCCTAGAAGTCGGCAGCAACCAGCGATGTCCCCTCCCAGAATGCATTCCCATCAGCCTTCCTTCACCCACCAGCCAGCTTCCCAGTCTACACGGACGTGCTGGTGGTGCCAGCGCAAGGGACACGTCCAAGCAAACTGCCGAGCAAGACAACAGTATCTTCAAAGGCAGCAAAGACAAAATCAACAGGGCTACAGGATGCAGGGAAACGAGTAACCCCGCTGTTATGGAAAACCAGGCAGCGGGGGGGGGAGGAAGAAGAAGCAGTCAACAACAATAGAAGAAGTCAAGTTCGCAGCAAAAGGCTGCGCATCAAAGGAAGAAACGAAGACAAACCTCGCCGGAAGATGTCCGACGACTGAAATCAAGATTAACGGCAGGACGACACAGGCTCTCGTGACACGAGCAGCGAAGTAACGACTGTCACAGAAGCTTGGGCTGCAAGAAATCTCAAGAATCTTCGACAAGAAGATGGCCTCGTCAAAATATGAGCAGTGAATGGGCAGAGGTGCCCTACTCCCGCCATCTACTTGGTCGACATACAAGTCTTCAATACCCTCTGCTCAAACACCCCGGTCTTCGTAGTCAAAACGCCTACGGAGCCATTTATGAGGGAGAAGAAGGAACGAGTCCCAGTACTGCTGGTATGAACGTCTTGGAACCCTGCCTGAACAATGCTTCAAATCTTCCTCCAACCCTTCAATTCTTAGCGCAAGAAATCAAGAAGAAGAAGATGTCTACCAAGGGCATCGCTCGTACGATCTCCCGTCAACACATCCCTGCCTTCTCTATTGCGACAATCAAAGTCTCAAGCCCGAAGACTGACTTCATATCCCTGATGGCTTCAACATCGACGCAACCACTTCCCCAAGGCCTGCTACTAGTCCCCACTTTGCTCAACAACCACTGGCAGTCACACTATGTCAGGATGGCAAACCTGACACATGAGGACAAACTCCTGCCTGCCAGAACTCCAGTAGCTGTCTTAGAAGCTGTCAACACGCATGAAAAAGGGCCTTGATCCAGCTCAACGTCAACGAACTCATCGTATCAGAAGTCACTGCGGAAGAAGAAGAAAGAGAGAAGACAGAGGCAAGCAGCAAAACAAAGTCCAACATCCTTCCTCCAGACTTCGATGGCACTGACAGACAGAAAAAGAAGCTAGAGAACCTCCTTGAAAAGTACTCCGACGCCTTCATGACTGACTCTACAGACCTGGGCTACACTGATGCAGTGACACATCGGCTGAAGACTACAGATGAAAAACCAGTGGCTCAACCATATCGTAGAATTCCTCCCCATCAATTTGAAGAAGTTCAGAGTCACCTGAAAGAACTACTGAAGAAGGGCATCATCACTGAGAGTTACAGCCCCTACGCCGCACCGATTGTCATCGTCCGAAGAAAGACGGGTCCATCCGACTTTGCGTCGACTACCGCAAGTTGAACTCCAAAACCATCAGAGATGCCTTCCCTCTGCCCAGAATCCAAGAGTCTTTCGACGCTCTGGTCGGGTCACAGTACTTTTCCACCCTTGACCTTGGCTCCGGCTTCCACCAGATAGCCATGCACCCTGACGATCAACATAAGACGGCTTTCACCACTCCAGTGGGCCTCTTTGAATATACCAGAATGCCAATGGGCCTCTGCACGGCACCAGCCACGTTCCAGCGACTGATGCAGTCTACGATGTCCGAATTCATGTTCCAGTTCCTCTTGGTCTACATCGACGACCTCCTGATCTACTCAAAGACCTTTGAAGAACACCTGGAACACTTGGAACGCCTGCTCCGAAGAATCAAAGAAACGGGACTCAAGTTGAGGGCAGACAAATGTCAATTCCTGCGACGCCAAGTCATCTACCTGGGGCACACCATCTCTGCTGAAGGGTATCCTGCGAAGACTCCAAGGTACGGGTTGTCAAGGAATGGCCAGTCCCCACTACAACCTCTGAGCTCCGCAGTTTCCTGGGTTTCGCCAGCTACTACCGCTTCGAAATCAAGTACCGGCCTGGAAAGACAAATCCTGCCGACGCCCTTTCCAGACTGCCCCCACCACGGAAGATGAAGCCCGCTGCTACTCCTGTCCCACCCCAGATTGCTGCCATCCAAGAGACGGACTGCAGAGTCACGCTTATACCGGAACAACACCCCTGATGCTGAAGAAGACGCTGGCTGAAGTACGAGCAGAGCAAGCACGAGATCCAGTCATCGCCCCAGTCCTGGCAGTATGGCCGGAAGAACCCCCCACAAGAGGAAACCAAGATCTTCAAACCCTTTGCCAGCAGCGCTCACGACTCTTCTTGGAAGACGGGATCCTCTACAGGAAGGTCGAAGATCTGCAACATGGGCCCTGCCGACAACTGGTCCTGCCCAGCACGATCAAAGAAGAAGTCCTGACCTCCCTTCACGACGACATGGGCCACCAGGGAATCAACCGCATCATGGGGCTCCTGCGCACACGAGCGTACTGGCCGGGCATGCACGGGGACGTGGACGTCACATCTCCAACTGCCAGAGATGCACCCTGGGGCAATATCCCAAGACTTTCACCACATCAGGGACACCTTCAAGCATCGCGACCGTTAGAAGTCTTGGCCATAGATTTCACCAAGTTAGAAGCTGCCAGCGACGGTAGAGAAAACGTCCTGATAATGACAGACGTCTTCTCCAAGTTTACACAAGCGGTACCCACCACCAACCAAGAAGCCTCCACTGTGGCCAAAGCTCTGATCAAAGAATGGTTCCTGAAGTACGGGGTTCCAGAACGTATCCACAGCGACCAAGGGCGAAATTTCGAGTCCAACCTGATCGCCGAGCTCTGCACGATGTACAACATTAAGAAGACCCACACGACCCCCTACCATCCCCAGGGCAACGGGCAATGTGAGAGGTTCAACCGCTCCATGTTCAAGCTCCTTCGTTCCCTCACCCATGAAGAGAAAAGGAATTGGCCTGTCCACCTGCCGGAACTGGTCCAGGCCTACAATAACACGCCTCATGCGACCACGGGTTTCGCACAACATTTCCTACTATTCGGGCAACACCCAAGACTCCCAGTCGATGACATCTTGGGCAACGACAACCAGCCAGTTGAACTCGACACCTGGGTCAATCTTCACCAGGCTCGCCTGAGAGACGCCTACAGCAAGGCACGCCAACAGTCCCAGAAAATCGCCGCCAGGAGAGACGAAGCCAGGCGGAAGACGTCTCCCTCCATCCTGTCTGAAGGGGACCTGGTCCACCTTCGCAACCGGGAGAGAGGGAAGTTGCAAGATGCCTGGAAGCCTCAACTATTCCAGGTCGTCACGCGGCCCTATTACAACGACGCCTACGTGGTACGACCATTGGCTGGAGGAAATCGACCGCATGGTCAACAGGAAGGACATGCTGCCAGCCACGAACACAGAGGACGACTCGGAAGACGAGGACGAAGACCCAATACCACCTCCTACACGGGAAGAAGACTCCAACAGCGAATCCGAGGAAGACTTCGTAATGATGAACATTCCCCAGACTCCTGAACGGAAGAAACCAATTCCGCTGCCTACACCGTTCCGCTTCCTAGAAGATCCCTAAGACTTGCCAGCAAACCAAGAAAAGTTTATTCTGAGAATCCAGTAATTTTTGTTTCAAAATAGTGGTTAGGAATAGAAAGTTAGGCATTCTCCAGAGAAGAGACGTTTGGGAGAAAGAAAAGTTAGCAAGATTAGAATTAGAAAAGTTAGGCATTTCTCTTTCATAAGCAGAAAAGAGACATTTGGAGAAAGAAAAAGGAAAAGTCAGCAAGAACCAACCTCAGCAAGAACAACTTTACTATATTTTTGAAAAGTTATCTTTGCTAAAAGTTTAATTTTTATTTTCTTTTGACAATGTCTATTTTATAACAGATCTTCCATGGAAATATACAAATATATTTTTCATCTCTCGGTGTAGTTTGGCTACAGAATGGCTGAGAAAGAAAAGAATTCCTTCTCCCTGTTCCCGTTTTGATTCTCGGTGCCTTATTTATAAAATAACGCACTAGAATCAAATCACCCCTAAAATAATCATAAGTCGTAAAGCTCCTTTTGTTAAACTATTAATTCCTTCTACCCCTTGATTCAAACTTGCCTTATTCATGAAATAACGCAGTTTGAATCAATGCCTTCAATTATAATTTCATAACAAACCCCATTCCCCTGATTCAAACTCGCCTTATTTATAAAATAACGCAGTTTGAATCAGTGCCTTCATTTTATTCTTTCATTTCGGTTTGCCTTGTTTAAACAACAACGCAAGCTGAATGAAAAGAGCATGTCACGTGAATAATCGGGATTTTCCCCCTTCTATAAATATTTGATTATCATATTGCCTATTAAAGATAGCGATATGAATCAAATTGTCCTAATCTCTTTAAAAAGAATAAGAAGTATCAAATATACTCTATTCTTTTCATTCAAGGAGGACCTTGAATAATCGAGAGAGGGGGGAAGGGAGAAAAGTGTTGAATATTATTAAATTTTACTTTATATATTTTGGAAGGGGCAGTAACCCTAATACAGGAAATTGACTAGGAAGTGGAGTATATATACCCATCCTAGCACCTGTCCCAACTTTCGATTCAATGAGGGCATTGAAAAACAAGAGTAGGGGGCAAATGTGGAGAAGTGAAGAAAAGTTATTTACGATTTTTCAGCCATTATTACAAGAAAAATCACTCTTAACAAACGAATGACGTCAAACGCTCTTTAATCATAAAGATCAGATTGTAGATCCAAAATAGAATATGTTTCCATGGAAGATAGGTAAATATAAGTTAGGAACGAAGACAAGCAAATCATCGAAACTTGATTAAGTTTCATTTAACAGTTGTTGGTTAGAATTAGATTATTATATTGCATTTATCGATAGTTTTTATAGTATTATTTTTGCTTCGATGTCATGTTGGTAGGATGATGTCGTAGAGTTGGTCGTTAGATTTGTTTCGATGTTATGTTGTTAGGGTGATGTGGTAGTGTTGGTCGTCCGATCAATTGACGACGAGCATGTATAAAAGGAGAGTGTGTTTGTGTGTTCAGGGTTGTTCTTGCGCAGTTGTTCTTGCATTGTTCTTGCTGACGGGTCTCGCTGACAGATGCTTGCTGACCATCCTTGCTGACATAAAAGAGAAGAGAAACATCGATTCTGGTCTGGTCTCAAGATTGTTTGCCTGGCTGATCTGAGCGCTGGTTGCTTGCTGTCTCTGCTACTTCTATTGATCCACAACACCCAGCAGATTTAGTCTGCATGATTAATCTGTGCAAAGTGCAGGCACGAAGATGAGATTGAGCATCCGACATATATAAGATTGAAGTTGAAAATCCTTGGTTTCGACCGAGCTCTTGCCTTTGCCCTAAGTCCACTTTGCCACACCTGCATATACAACTGTCACCACAGAAACCACAGCACCTGTATGTCCTGCATATACAACTGTCACCACAGAAACCACAGCACCTGTATATCCTGCATATACAACTGTCACCACAGTAACCACAGCACCTGTATGTCCTGCATATACAACTGTCACCACAGAAACCACAGCACCTGTATATCCTGCATATACAACTGTCACCACAGAAACCACAGCACCTGTAGTTCTGCAATATACAACTGTCACCACAGAAACCACGGCACCTGTATGTCCTGCATATACAACTGTCACGACTGAAACCACGGCACCTGTATGTCCTGCATATACAACTGTCACCACTAAAACCACAGCACAGATACAACATCAGTTAAGTGTCTCCTCTAGTGAGTTGCCCTACAATGACCTGAAACAGACTTCTCTCAGTAACTGAGGCTATGACAGTGCAATTCTGGTGTGGCTATTTACTGGGATAAATGCCATGGAGAGAACTCAGAAAAAAAAAGAAGAAAAAAGACAGAAAAAAACCCGAACCATACACGTTTAGCTGAAAATATGGGTGGGAGTTTGTATTTCCAGCTTCGCTGGCAAATTGAAATTCATTTAATGGCCTGAAACCTGGTAAGACACCTTTCTTCAATTTCACCAATTCATTCTTTTCATCTCTTACAGCTTACATTTAAAAACATTCCAGAATAGAATAGCAGCAAGAAGCGTTGGTGAATGCTTCCAGCACATTTGTTGAACATAACAGACTTCCATGAATTTTTTTCAACACTGATTTGAGTATCTATATTGAAAGTCTTCCATTCATTGAAACCAACACATGACACAACCATATAATGGCTTCTGAAGACAGATGATCCATAGTAAGCTTTCTGGAGAGAGATTCCCTCCATTTTTTATGCTGCAGTCATGCACATGAGTCCTAACATTAAGGACCGTGTTGAACTCTTCCCTTGACATCATTAAGCCTAAACCACCTTTTTCCTTGGCCAGACTCTTTTAACTCTACCATTAAAATATATTTTAAAAATATTTGCCAATCTTTCATGGAAATATATCTAATAACTGTGTATGAATAAAGAACTAGCATGGTTCATTATAAGCACATAAATCATACTAAATTAATGAATAACTAACCTCCCATACTCTATTGCTAATGGTTTTGTTGTATCATGCAGGCACACCAAAACTCTATTCTCAAAGTGATATCTCATGCACATCACATGCAATCCACATGGTTAACAGTACAGCAACTATTCTGACTGGAAATGTGAAGTAAAATGACACGCAATGGAACAAACTACAGTAACACTACTAAAGAAGACCAAAACAGATGAAAATCAGCATGCATCTTACCCCATCTTGTCTGTTGGCTCAGGGGGTTCGCGCACTTTGAAGGGACTGAAATCTGTTGCTCCTTTCGGCATGAATTTTCTGTGGGGAGGAATGAGAGAGAGAGAGAGAGAGAAAATGAAAGAGCAAGAACAAAGAGAGAGAGAGAGAGAGGAGAGAGAGGAGAGAGAGAGAGAGAGAGAGAGAGAGAGAGACAAATGTTACAAATGTGCAGTTAAAAAAACAAACAGGAACATCACATTAAGTTAGATGGCAGTCAAAAAGTGGACAGCACAAAAATTGTCAAAGAAAACACCAAGTACACCCAGTTACCAATGACTGGTTTGTTGTGAAATGTATTACTGTCAAATCAAATTCTCTGCCTGAAAGGCTGCTCTCCTCCCCTTGACCTCCTCCATATTTCTTTATGTGGATGTAATGTTTTTGCTCAACTATCCTACTGGATTGTCTGCAGAATATTACCACTGCATCTTCCTCATTGCTGTGGTTTATCCATTGCTGATGCATGCTTTACATAGACCTCTGTTTATTATCTCATCCAAAAGAGTCAAGTGTATATGGGTCCTTTCAAATGTTCAGAAACAGAGTGCATGCACGTGTACAACACACAACCATATATGCATGCATGCACACACACATACACACAAACACACAACACACACAAACATACACACACACATGCACACACCTCCCAGGTGTAATTGTTTTTATTCTTCTTCTTCCTAGTTCGCCTCCCTTTAGATGAGCAGCCCGGTGTCCTCGATGAAGGCTGCCGTCCATCGCAGCTCCTCCAGGTGCCGTACAGCTGGCTTCCACTGCTGTCGGTGTTGGCCAGTACTTCCTTCTGGATGCTGCATACGTCGTACAGTCTTGAAGGATGTGGTCAGTTGTCATTGGTCCCTCACCACAAAGGCACTCTCCACTCTGTCCAATGCCAAATTTGTATGCATGTGTGGAGCAGGCTATTGTGTCCCATCCTCAGGCGGAAGATCATGACCTGTTTCCCGTCGTCCCAGCAAATGGTAATTTGTCTTCTGGTTGTGTTGGGGTGCTGGAGGCGCTACTTTATTCCTTGCTGAGCCTTACTGATTGTCTTGATTTCATCGTATGAAACTAGGTTGTTGGCCTGCTCCTTCTGTGCACCGTCTTTTGCCAGAATGTCCGCTTCTTCATTGCCTCTGATGCTACAGTGTGCTGGTACCCATGTATCACCACTTTCTCCACTCTGGCACTCAGGGCAACAAGGCTGAAGTGAGATGATTCTGTCTTTTGCAGCGGAGTTGTGAGGCTTGGAGCACAGAGAGAGCGTCTGATGAAAGATAAATAAGATAAGATAATGTTGCTTATAGCCAAGCCGACCGCAAAGGGCCACAACAGGCTGTCACCACGAGCGTCTGAGAACACCACCACCTGCCCTGTTGTTCTTGTGGAGTTCTGCGAGACATTGTGGCTGCCTCACAGAGAGCTTCTTGCTCACTCGGAAGTGGAGGATGTATTTTCCTGTTGGATTGCAATTCTTCATCTCCGTCTTTGTATCGGAGGAAGATTCCAGCTCCACCATCCCTCCGTTGCTTCTGTGGCATCTTTTTTTTGGATGACTTTGGTTGTGTGCTTCATGGATGATTACTGGAAGTTGCAATGGCTTGGTGTTACATGCATTTTACAACGTTTCATTGTGGGAACCTACTCATCTGTATTCTTAATCATTTAATGAACTTGTCTATAGTTTACTGTCATTGTCTACATTTACCTGTGGCCCTAGACATGAAGAACTGGTACAGATCCTCAAAGACCGTCAGCTCAGAGGGCCGGTAGAACTCAAAGAATAAGTTCACATTCTCGCTGTTGGCTGGTGCTGATGACACTTCCAGCTGGATGATTCACTTTTGGACACTGAAAATTGTTGTGGCGAGCTTCGCATTAAGTGACAAGACATGGTTTTCTTTTTCAGTTCAGCAACACAATGAAATATATAAAGGACAGTTTTTTACATAGTATTCAAGACCCAATGCAAGTCCTATGCTCACAAGCCCTGCTGACCACCCATGTCACATCACGCAAAACAAAACCTTCCACACCTCAACTCTTACCTTCATTGTAAGTCACGACACCACCTGAGACCAGAATTCTAAAATCAAATCTGTCCAGATTCAGTTGTCTTCTACATCCACCTTTACGTAAGTTTCAACTGACTGAGTGAATTACTCCCCTTGCAGTTATTATGGTTTGCGTTATTGTGCTGTCTTTTTTCATTCACATGACATGCCTGAACGTAAATTTTCCATCTCCTTGTAACAATATCATAAACTGTTTGTAGCAAGACAACTTACCTTCATCATACGGCTTTGGAAGGTGTTCATACACTGGTTTATTCCCACCACTGTGAATAACTGAAAACACAGAAAGCAGACCTCTATGCCAGTCTGTATGGAAGTGCAGATGTCACACCTGACAAGTGTTCAAACAACAGAGTCTGCACAGAGGAACCTACTCCACACCAGAAACCCCCAGATGCACAGCTGCCTGCCTGTATCCATACTGGAAGTGCATGGGTTTCTTCCCCAGAGACTGGCTGTCCAGCTCTCCCTAGAGTTTCTCTTCCTATCTGCTCCACCTAGTTTCTCTTCCTACCAGCTCTCCTTAGCATTTCTTCATACTAGCTCTTCCTCAAGTTTCTTCCTACTAGCTTTCCTTAGAGTTTCTTCACGCTAGCTCTCCCCAGAGTTTTTTTCTGTTTTTCCTACTAGCTCTCTCTTGAGTTCCTTCCTATTTAGGTAAAAACTTAAGTGTAGTATTCACACCTGTGAGCAGTTCACCCGATTTCACCGCATGATGGCAATAAAACTGGAGAGAGTGAATCTTTTTCCCCTGATGTAATGTATTGATAACAAATAATCACACTTCATATGACTAGAGTATATCTTAGAGGACTAGCTGGATATTATTGTTTTATTTCTTTTCATATTATTACTGTTTTCTTGATTCTACACACACTATCAAATGCACTTGCGTCTTTTTTCTTCTTCTTTTTCTTAAGTATAGAATTTCAAGTGTGAGACTGATAAAATCTGGCTGGGTACATTAGATTACACCCACATTTGTAATGATTGACGAATCTGCGTATAATTCACAACTCACAGAGGAACCTGTCACACAGCAAAACATCCACAACCAGTCTCATTTTTTATTAGAAAGCCACTATGGTTTTGAACAAGTAAGAATACCACCACTTCTCCTTCCATGTTTATGGCTGTTTTGAAACAACTGCACTCATTTGAATAGTTCACGAACACACATTTAATCTTGGTTGGACAAAGATAAAGAAAAAAAAAGACAAGTGGTTTAGAGAAAGGACAGGGATGGTTAGGGGATCAAAATGGTGAGGCAATGGGAGAGCAAGGAATGAGGTTGAAGAAGTGAAAACACATGAGGCATGGCGAATGAAAATGATGATCAAGTCAATGAATCTCCCAACTGCAGCACTTAAACCATGTTGCTATTATCTTTTTCAGGAATGTTATCTGGAATGCTTTGTCGTTGTTACTGTGTCATTACCATCAGTTTTTTTTTCTCTTCTTTTCACAGCATACTTTCTCTGTCTACAAACAAACAAGCCCTTACTCAAACACATGAAGAAGATCACCTGCCTCACCCTCCTCCAGAAAAACCACCACCCAAAACATGCATGTACTAAAATAAACTCCAAACTCCACAACAGGCAAAGACTATCAGAAAGACACAGACACATAAGAACAAAGGAATCCCACAGAAGCCGTCTGCCCAGGGTCTGACCCTGGCCCTGTAGGGAGAGCACCTTGCCCATGGTGATGGGGGTTGTGCAGGTTAAGAAGTCGGTGGGCAGCGCCCACAGGTTGGCCTGGCCCTCCAGGGGCTAACACATCCAGGAACAGGTTGAAGCCTGCGACTTCTCCACATCTGTAGCAAACATGCACAGTCTGTCACGGACTGAAATTACAAGTTGTTCGGTAAGAATCTAACGATCTACTATGTCACAAGCAAGAAAGATCAAGGACCAATATGCAATTTGATTTATCTGATGAAAGGTATATTTTAGGTAGGCTTTAAAGGTAGTTTTGGGTTGTTTGTGCTTTTCAGCCGCCTATGAAGGACATACACATTTTCTGGTAAAACCAGACACATCTGCATGCATCTTCTAGCGGTATGTTACACATCTCTAACACACAAACAGAAAAGATCCGGGACCAAAATGCAACTGAGTACCATCTCATCGAAGGTACTAAATAGCGCCAGAGATGGTTTCACACTAATAGGTTGTTCATTCAAGCCATCAGCCTACGACTGGAGCAAAAGGCCAGCAACAACAATCCACCGCGCGCCGTGTCCTGGGCTGCCCTTTCAAGTCTCTTCTCCAAGTGTTATCCCACTCTCTTCCTCTCTGCATCCAAGTCTTCTCCTCCATGAAACTCCTAGGTCTTCCCTTCTCCTCTGTCCCTGTGGGTTCCAGCGCAGATCATGTCGCGTAATGTTGTTGATGGGCGTTCAACTCCATGTGTGGCCTATCCAACGCCATTTCCTCTTTTTCATCTCTTTCGCCGCAGGGAGTTGTGGTCCGCTCCCACCAGATCCCGCATTCTGATGGTGTCTGGCCAGTGGACTGAAGTATCTGTCGGAGGCAGCCGTTCACGAATGTCTGTATTTTCTTGGAGATGCGTCTTTGGTGTTCTCCAACGTCTCGGCGCCATACATGAGTACTGGACTTGACATTAGAGTCGAATAAGTCGTTACCTTGGTTCCGTCCCGCAACAAGCATGGAGGTCCAGATGTTCTTTAATGACGGACTAACTATAATTACGGAGGTTGATGCCTTTTTTTGTATCGTTTGTGTTAGGGGTAGTTTTTTGTTTTTCAGATCTGTCATCTCATCTGAGAATCACTGGCAGATGTGTTTGGTTTCTTCATTGTCTAAGAACTGTGAACACAGAAAATGGAAGACGCTTCCTCCCCTGACTCTACTATTTGTGCTGAAGTTAATTTTTTTTCTTTTGCAGTGTACGTAATGGTCAATTCTCATTTCTATCAACTCCATTGGGTTCTTAAGCAGCTACCTTAAACTTAAGCAGTGAAACAGGAAAAAAGAAAAACTAAAAACATTCTTAAATTTCCAAAAATGAAATAAACAGGGGAAAAAATAAAATGTGCACTGTTGTTAAATGGAGATAGTGCCACCCCTCTGAGAGAACAGACACTGAGGGGGTGGGTGGGCCGTGACCGGTGGGGGATGACATTCATTTATGGGGGGCATGTCGGACTGGTGTGTTAGGTAGTGTCTTGCATGTGTTAGACAAACAGAACAGCCAACACTCGAAACACAACAATGACTCTACAGAAGAGCCATCTTATCTTGCGGAGGTTGCCCCATAAACTAACTTGAAGGTAAGAGCCATATGCTTGACTTTTCACTCACAAACTGAAAAATTTCAGTAAAATATGACTGACAAACATAATGTTGCCACCAAAGATGTAATAAAAAGAACCACTGGAGCAGACAGACTCCTGCAAAATGGACAGAGTCCTCCTCTGAAACAGAGTTTACAGTCTCTGTACTAGTCACCAGATTACAACAAAAGCCTGGCATGTAATAAACTGTAACAAGATAAAAACTGTATAAGCGTTAAAGTAACAAACACAGGCATATGAGCAACAACAAAAAACACATGTACATACATTTTTCTAGAAGGCAAAAGAGACCAACAGAAATGATGACACTTCACAGACAGAATTTCCAGGTGGCGGTGATACATTGTGAACAGGAAGACAATCCCCACTATCCCCATGGGGGGGGAAGGAAGGGGGGGGAGATGACAGAGACTGAGAAGTTGTTTGCATGTAGTAGCGTGACAGGGTCTGCATGATGTCCCGGCTGTGGGGGAGGTCCAGGGGGCGATCTATCGTGTAGCCCTTGATGCGGTGGGACAGCTGGGAATCCCCGTACTGCAGGCCTAAGGTGTCCTCGGTGTGTTCTTCATACAGTTCTCAAGCATCCTGAGCAGCACCATTTTCTACGCAAACACGTTGTTCCCCTTTGCATCCTGGCTCAGTTAAGACTGTACATATTGTGTGGTTGTTGCATGTATGGGGGGGGGGGGGGGGGGGGGGGGGGGGGGGGGGGGGGGGGTGATGGGTGGTGAGGGAGACCAGGGACCATATATGAGAGTTTATGCTTTGTGTTGTTACAGGTGGTGTGTGTGTGTGGGTGTGTGTGTTCATATGTGCATGTAATGCATTGGTTGCATGCTCGTTTGTATTTGTTCATGTGAGTTTCAGTGTGTGGGTGTGTGTGTGTGTGTGTGTGTGGGTGTGTGTGTGTGTGTGGTGGGTGTGTAGGTGTCATGTGTGCATGTAGCTCTGTGTATTTGTCAGTAATTTTCGCCCCTATAACTTGTGTACAAAAATTCTGTGGAAATCGTAAGGTAAACAGGTCTGTATTACTTTGATTTCTTTTTGCCTCATCCTTTCTCTTGTTGCACTTGCTGTGGCTGTGATGTCACTCCTCTGACATCTAGACCATGGTATATTTAATGGCTGCTGAATCATACCTCTCAGAATCTAATGTGTCACTGTGTAAGCATGCGGGGTATGTGCACAAAATATATGCATGCATACGAAACATGCAGATGTTGTTGATCCGTCGCATGTATGTCTTGCATTGATCTATAGACCCGGGGGCAGTTTATTTTGGGACTATGCATATTTGTATTATATTCATTGTTTCTGCAACGTCTTGAGGACAACCATGCTGAAACAAATGGAAAGGAGCGGAATCAGTCCTGCTAATAAAGATGTAAGCATCATATACAATAAACCTTTGTTGGACCCAGAACAGAAGAAAACACGAGAAATCTTGTTTAAGGAACCCCCCCCCCCCCCCCCCCCCCCCACCCCCCCCCCCCCCCCCCCCCCCCCCCCCCCCCCCCCCCCCCCCCCCCCCCCCCCCCCCCCCCCCCCACCCCCCCCCCCCCCCCCCCCCCCCCCCCCCCCCCCCCCCCCCCCCCCCCCCCCCCCCCCCCCCCCCCCCCCCCCCCCCAGTTATTTAAAAAAAGAATAGTATTTATAATGAGCTCAGTGGTAACACTTTCTCTGCAGCCGGACTAAGAATGTTTCACAGGCTAGCAAGCTTCCCTGGCGTACACTTGTCATACATGAACAGAGATAGAGCAGGAGGTGACTGATGACTAAAAGAGATGTTACTTTATCTCACTTTTGTTCTTTTTCATTTAAACAAGGGATGATACTTGATCATGTATTATGGTGATCGTAACACCAGCATTGTTGTTTGTGGTTACGTGCACTCTGTTTCATGTTTTGAGTGGCTATTTTCTTTGGTGTTTACTGGGCAGTTTGATTTTCCCAGTCAGTGGAATGGAGAGCAAAAGATATGACTGTGAAATTATCTTCTAAACTAATAGTGATTTCGGACCAGATATTTCTGATTAAATGACAAAAGGGGACTTTTAACGCCTTTTCTTTGTAAGGTAAGTTCATAGAGAAGTAATCCAGACACAGTGACTGTCCAGGCATAATACACGGTGGTACTCTGGTGGGGCAGTACTGTCATCAGAGCAGCTGGGACTTTTGGCGGCTGACAGGGAAAGAGTTACTCTGAGTACAGGTCATCAGCATTGCAGGACTTTGGCAGCTGACAGGGTAGAGTTAACTATGAAGTACTACTGATACAGCGATGAGGGGCCCCCCCCCCCCCCCCCCCCCCCGCCCGAAGAAGTTCTGGAACAGAAAGTCTTTAAAGACAAGGATTCCTAACAGTGAGGGTCTTTACAGTCAGACTTCAAATGTGTGTGATATTAATCTACATTCAGGTCACATGAGGTGTCTTTGGTCATACTGCTGACCACTTTGTCTGCACCTACTTGGACGGCACAGTCTGTTGTCAAAATCCAGTGGGGGTGTCAGCACCCTAGAGCATATAACTGTAATGAAGAAAGCAAGCCATCAAACAAGAGAGGACAACTCCTGTATGACTTACTGTGCCACTAAAACTACTCCTAAAGGTGAACCGCAAATGTAGGGTGGAACAGAGAGAGGAAAAGGACAAACCTTCTGAAATTCTCCCGGTTTGCCTGATCCAGCCCATCATTTCCATGTGGGGCATATTTGACTGTTTTATTGAATCAGGCTAGTTATCTTCAGCGTCACAATTTCAGTGCTGTGGTGTTAATGATGTTAACAAAACCGTCACAAAGCGATGCGCATTTATTTTTGTGTAATATTGGACTTGATGAGACCCCAATCTCTTCATCCCCTCTATTCCATCCATTCTTTTTTTTTTTTTTTTTTTTGCTGTCCCAACCTTTGCGGTCACCTCAGAGGCAGGGCACCCACGCCGCTCATTCCGACACCCCGTCAACCAGCCATAGGCCCGGCTGGCCCCGCGCAGCCCCGGCAATCCACAGAGCAGTCAATGTCAAGTAGTTTTAAGAGGCAACCTCAACGGAGGAGGGACACGGCACTGCTGACCGAGTCACTTCGGGGGTGTTCAGTGGCGCCTGTTCTGATTCTAACTTACGCCGGACACCACCTACTAAGCCCACCTATGACGGACAATAATTGCTTAGATCGCGGAGCGGCGTGAGTGAGCTCTCCCTCCGGAGGGCGCCACCACGTCCGTCCAACGACAGCCACCCATGCGACTCGCCCGATTACCGGTGGACCCCCGACGGAAGCAAACCAAGGCCACAGACGTGGGAGAGGACATCGAATGGAGGTCACTTGGAGCAGGGCATGAAGGGCCACAGAATTTGAGGACTTGTGTTTTTTTTTTTAATGCTGATCAATGGGAATGAGGATGAGTAAGTTGATGCTAGGATTTCCATTTCGGTGCTGAGACTACAGGAACAGGGCTGACTCTACGCTTCCTTTCATTAATATATCCTGGCGTCAAACCAGGCACGCGAGATACAGGCACCTGCAGTGTTGGTCAGGAAATTTGGGAGCAAACACTCTCAGAAACGCATCCATTATGTGGATGAAACTCGACTGGCGTGGTCCCAGTTTCCCACTGAGTCCAGCAGCAAAACTCAACTCTGGGTAGGAGCGGTCGGGGAGTAAAAAAACCACACAGCCTCTGATGGGATTCGTAACCACGTCCTCCAGCGGGAGTCCGCGACGCTAACACTTCGCCACGGCGGCTGGTATTCCATCCTTCTTGTATGGTGACCCTAACACCTTGTTTCTGGAAGAAATCTACTAAACTGATTTCACCCACACATATGATCAAATTACAAAATCTTAAAATGGATTAAAAATAAAACAACACACACACCCAAACGAAAAAAAAATAACGAAATATGTTAGGCTTTACCTGATGAGTAAAGCACAATGCCCAGAGCAAAATGGGCAGTGTTGTTGGTTCTGTCCAGACAGTCCACACAGTTTGGTGCGGACAATGCCTGTCTGCTGACAGCCGTTTTTACTCATGTACCTGCAGGATCTTCAGTTTCTGTACAGCAAATCAGACCACAATTGTTTCAAATATTCTTTTTTTTTCAGACAGTAGGAAGGGCACTGGAACAGTGTTCATTGTGAAGCAAATATGGTTTGCATGGAAAAACTTTGTCCAGAAGTAATAAGTCTTTAAAGGGAGGATTTTATCAGCAGGTAAATGCGATTAGTCGTAGGGAATAATGCTCATTAATAACAAGATTTTACGGGGTGGGGGGTGGGGGGGGGCGGGGTCTCCACTGGAAGTAAAATCTAGTATAGCTAGAGAGATTAACAATGAGTCATGAAATAGCAGGTGGAATCTTACCGTGAAGGTAAATCTGGTTAGGCATTGAAAAAAAAGTCCCAAAAAAGGATAAGTGTCTACAGGGAGGGGATCTTATATGGGAGGGGCTGAGATCCAACACATCCTGACCCAAAAAAGGGGGGAGGGTTTTTGGGAGATAATCTTAATATAGTCAACAAGGAGGAAAAATATCCTTGAATAAAAGTGAGGGGGATGTGATGAGAGGGAGGAAGGGTTTCAGGGAGTAAATCCAATGCAGACAAGGAGGAAAAACATTCCTGAAAATAAAAGTGATGGGGGGAGGGGTAAGGGTTTCTGGGAGCTAGTTTATCTAAACATAGACCACGAGAAAATATTACTGAACAAGGCAGAAGTGTTTTGTCTTTATTAGAAGGCAAATGTAGAGTATAAAATGGAGGAAAATGTTCCTGACTAAAGGTCTGAAAAAGAGGGTTGTCTGTTTGCTGGGAGATTATTTTGCATGGACATTGACTATAGGGAGAGAGATAATGTTGGTAATAGAGCAGACTACAACAGGGCTGTCACTTGACAACATTTCACAAAAATTGAAGTATTTAAAGTCTGAGGCCTATGAATTAAAAGTCACAGCCTTAGGCAGTGGGCTCTTTGAGGACTTGGACCTCTTTTTTTCCTTCAAGGCATTTTTGAAGTCTTCACTGATTGGTAAAAGGCAAATTCAGCATTGTGAGTGAGAAAATGTTCAAAACATTTTCAAAGAGAAAAAAAAAATGGCTTTAAAGGGAAGGAATCCCATTAAAAAAAAGTGCTCAGCAGAGTCCTTGCCGTTTCCTTCTTTCGATTATCCCACAGCATTCTTTATTGCAGTTCGTTGTTTCATCTACAGTGTCTTCATCCTCTTTTTAATTTAGTGGCTGTTGTCATAATAATTACCTTGATTAATGCTTTTTTCGTTTTGTTCTGGATTATAAAAAAATCGCAACGTCAAACAAAACTGCATCTTGTAGTGTCAATGACGTTGGCAAGGCAGATTGTCGGGTGACACTGGCCCGCCTGTCCCAAATTATAATATTTGTTCATCAGCAGATAGGCAGCTGATGAGCAACATTTCAACAATTTTTGAGTTTGACAGTTTATACAGATGATAATTTAAGAACTTTGATTTTTGTTAGGACTTGGTTCAAAGTAGCCACCCTCATAACACCCACGCTCACCCTAGCCAAATTCTCCCTCTGCACGTCTTCCAGTAGACTGATACCTGATTTATGACTACACAACAATCATCACACACCAACACACACACACAAACACTTACACACACACTCTACACTCAGAGGAATTCTGGAATCAGCGCATTCCTAGCTTTTTTCCATATAAGGACAATAAGCCAGACATAACACCAAAAAAGGCTGTCAGACAAGACACAATTAAGTTACAAAGCCAGGGATGCAGAGCATTTTTAGATTCCCATCAAGGATGGCCTCATTGTCTATTTCAAATAATTATTTTAGGATACAAAATTAACCATACACTGATCTAAGCCACTGTTCAGTGAACAAAGCAAACTGTTTCACAAAACAGCTGAAGGGAAAGCAGATTTGTAACACTGGTTCTGTCAACCACTGAACACAGAAAAAACCATACCACCTCATCCTCATCTTTTGCAGGTAGTCTGTCTGCGTGAAAGAACATACAGACTGGAATTCATGTCTGGTTCAGGCACAGTAACGAAGCAATTCGTGCCAGAGCGCATCAAGTTGAACAGAAAGTCACCACTACAATTTGCAAGACCTAAATTGCTTTTTGTCACCTGACACAAAATTTTCATTCAATGTGTCATAAAACAGTTGAGTACCGTTCCTTCGCAACAAAATGTGCCTAGTACCCGGAAAGTACACTCTCTCTGAAAGGCTCTAACTTGCGGCAAGTCACACTTTTCTGAAAGTGAATGTATCCAAAAGGCGAAGCAAGTGATGCTATTGGTATTTAAAATCATTTCAGTCTAATCTGTACCCTTGAAACTTTTGCTGTACAAATGATTCATCTCTAGTGTTCAAGAAAAAAGGGTATGAATGCACCTTGGTCTGGGATGGATCTGAAATACTGAAGTGTTGGAGAAGTCAGTGGAGCAAATGGTATGATACTGATGTTTTTTGTATCTCTCTGTGCACTTTGTTGCCGTAAACACTCTGAAGAGTCAGAATCATCGCTGTCATCATTGCCTGCTAGTAGCAGTGCTACCTTTCTCTGAGCACAGGTCATCAA